>JARQWZ010000124.1:0-600000 GCA_033150135.1 Gobio occitaniae
TCATATCAGTCGATGTTCCCACGATGTTCAGCACTTCCATCACTAAAAACAAGAAAGCATTGCAGTGTGAAATGTTAAATATTTAAAAAATGTTCAGACTTATAAAAATCTAAAAAACTGCCATACTAGCGAGCTGACTTGTTCTCCTGTTTTATCAACAATTTCCTCGCTCGCTGCGGCCCTCATTTTCCACTTATCACTCCCCGCCGGTTCTGTTACAGAAGAGTCCAACACGAGACAACGATATGGCGCAACCAGACAGGATACTGTTACATGATTGGCTGTTAGCGGGTCACGCCCTACGTTGCTAGGTTACCAGAGAGCGAGTGCCTTTGTTCATGCAACCAAACTTGCTTCTCAACCTCTGGTTTCTTCCGACAAAGAAAAAAAAATTATCGAACGTTTTATCGAACGCATTTTTATTGATATCGGTTACGTGTCTATCGTGATACATATCGTTATCGTTTTATCGGCCAGCCCTACGCAGTGCTGAGTTTATTTACACACGTGCAGCTCATGATACAGCATCTCAGAACAGCTCATTTACTGTGAACACAGCTGAAAACACCGGATCATGAGCTGCCCGATGTCAAACAACAGTACTCGAACCATCAGCACACATTTATTAGCTGACAGTCAGATAAAAATAAAAAGATTGATGTGTAACATTTAAATAAATTATTACATTTTATTACATTTCAGGAATCATAAGAATAGACAATTTTTTTCTACAGTATAATGTTATCCAATCACTCCATTCAAACTGGGTTTGACAATCATCTGTCATAGTCACCCTGCAGTAATCTGTGATCGCACAGACCAGGGCCCTCATTTATCAATGGTGCGTACACACAGATCTGTGCGTAGTGAGTGGCGTAAAAGAACAGTTTCACGCAAAGTGTGGGATCTAACAACTTGAACTTGGACGTAGAAATGTGTGTAAATATAAGCACATCTCTGAGCACGCTTACGCTGAGAATCTAGTGCTAGAACAGCGACACTACACATAAAAAGCATTTAAGACAGTTTGCATTAAGCAGATCACATATGTCCTGTTTTCTTTAATTATAAAACACTCAATGTCTCATTTTTGTAGGTGTAAACAAGATGTGTAATTTTTGTCAAACCCTATAAAAGACAGCTGTGACAAATGTAATTTATTTCCTTGGACCCAACCTACATCCAGTTCCCTTACCGAAATCCTCAAAAAGCTGGAATAAAATGGGGCTTTCATGCTATCGAATTTGATGATGTAAATAGAAAAGGGTTTCATTCTGTTAACATGCAAATCATTTATGATGCAAATTTGTTGTTGTTAAACGTCGTTGCGCAACTCCTTCTGTGTTTGTGAAGTTCCTCTTCTTCGCCACAATTGCAGTGAGGAAAAAACACAATCACGTGATTTTTAAAGGGAGTGTTGTCCCCATATATGGTTGATTGGAGGCGTTTCCGAATGCTTATGACCGTGAACAAGAATTGCACATGTGGGATTTATCAACATTGAGTGCTTACTCATGTGCGTAAGAACTGTGGTGCGCATGTTTGATAAATACAGATTTTATTGTACTTAGGCCCATTTTAAATTTCATTCGTAGGACAAAATATAGAACCTTTTCTACGCACTGTTGATAAATGACCCACAGTTCAGAACATGTGATTTGCGGATTAATTGCAAAATTTAACCAAAAGTCCAGTGCTCAGATACTGTACAAAATAAAATATTAAAAAACAAACTGGCTTAAACACTAATGTATCTTACAAAACGACACAATACCTGTTCTGAACTTGCTTCTGGCAAACAGGGTGTAAATATCTCAGTGGAGGCAACATCTGTGTTCATCTGAAAAGGAGAGGATGAAAAGAAACACGGCTGTAAGACACTCGCTGGAGCTCAAGAAGCTGCAAAATAAGACTAAACCTAGACATGTAGTTTTTGGAAACAAACTGAATAAACATGGGTTACTCTGAAGGCATTCTGTTCCCTCTATAACTAATACACTACAGTGTCCTAGTAAACCTGTCTGTCCTCACAATGCAGTGTGTTTTCAGGTTCACACACTCATGTCCCAGTGTTTCCTCTATAACTAATACACTACAGTGTCCTAGTAAACCTGTCTGTCCTCACAATGCAGTGTGTTTTCAGGTTCACACACTCATGCTCCAGTGTTTCCTCTATAACTAATACACTACAGTGTCCTAGTAAACCTGTCTGTCCTCACAATGCAGTGTGTTTTCAGGTTCACACACTCATGTCGTGTGTTTCCTCTATAACTAATACACTACAGTGTCCTAGTAAACCTGTCTGTCCTCATAATGCAGTGTGTTTTCAGTTTTCACACACTCATGCCCCAGTGTTTCCTATATAACTAATACACTACAGTGTCCTAGTAAACCTGTCTGTCCTCACAATGCAGTGTGTTTTCGGGTTCACACACTCATGCCCCAGTGTTTCCTCTATAACTAATACACTACAGTGTCCTAGTAAACCTGTCTGTCCTCACAATGCAGTGTGTTTTCAGGTTCACACACTCATGCTCCAGTGTTTCCTCTATAACTAATACACTACAGTGTCCTAGTAAACCTGTCTGTCCTCACAATGCAGTGTGTTTTCAGGTTCACACACTCATGTCCCAGTGTTTCCTCTATAACTAATACACTACAGTGTCCTAGTAAACCTGTCTGTCCTCACAATGCAGTGTGTTTTCAGGTTCACACACTCATGTCCCAGTGTTTCCTCTATAACTAATACACTACAGTGTCCTAGTAAACCTGTCTGTCCTCATAATGCAGTGTGTTTTTCAGTTTCACACACTCATGCTCCAGTGTTTCCTCTATAACTAATACACTACAGTGTCCTAGTAAACCTGTCTGTCCTCACAATGCAGTGTGTTTTCAGGTTCACACACTCATGTCGTGTGTTTCCTCTATAACTAATACACTACAGTGTCCTAGTAAACCTGTCTGTCCTCACAATGCAGTGTGTTTTCAGGTTCACACACTCATGTCCCAGTGTTTCCTCTATAACTAATACACTATAGTGTCCTAGTAAACCTGTCTGTCCTCACAATGCAGTGTGTTTTCAGGTTCACACACTCATGCCCCAGTGTTTCCTCTATAACTAATACACTACAGTGTCCTAGTAAACCTGTCTGTCCTCATAATGCAGTGTGTTTTCAGGTTCACACACTCATGTCCCAGTGTTTCCTCTATAACTAATACACTATAGTGTCCTAGTAAACCTGTCTGTCCTCATAATGCAGTGTGTTTTCAGGTTCACACACTCATGCCCCAGTGTTTCCTCTATAACTAATACACTACAGTGTCCTAGTAAACCTGTCTGTCCTCATAATGCAGTGTGTTTTCAGGTTCACACACTCATGCCCCAGTGTTTCCTCTATAACTAATACACTACAGTGTCCTAGTAAACCTGTCTGTCCTCATAATGCAGTGTGTTTTCAGGTTCACACACTCATGTCCCAGTGTTTCCTCTATAACTAATACACTATAGTGTCCTAGTAAACCTGTCTGTCCTCATAATGCAGTGTGTTTTCAGTTTCACACACTCATGTCCCAGTGTTTCCTCTATAACTAATACACTACAGTGTCCTAGTAAACCTGTCTGTCCTCACAATGCAGTGTGTTTTCAGGTTCACACACTCATGTCCCAGTGTTTCCTCTATAACTAATACACTACAGTGTCCTAGTAAACCTGTCTGTCCTCACAATGCAGTGTGTTTTCAGGTTCACACACTCATGTCCCAGTGTTTCCTCTATAACTAATACACTATAGTGTCCTAGTAAACCTGTCTGTCCTCACAATGCAGTGTGTTTTCAGGTTCACACACTCATGCTCCAGTGTTTCCTCTATAACTAATACACTACAGTGTCCTAGTAAACCTGTCTGTCCTCACAATGCAGTGTGTTTTCAGGTTCACACACTCATGTCCCAGTGTTTCCTCTATAACTAATACACTATAGTGTCCTAGTAAACCTGTCTGTCCTCACAATGCAGTGTGTTTTCAGGTTCACACACTCATGTCCCAGTGTTTCCTCTATAACTAATACACTATAGTGTCCTAGTAAACCTGTCTGTCCTCATAATGCAGTGTGTTTTCAGGTTCACACACTCATGTCCCAGTGTTTCCTCTATAACTAATACACTACAGTGTCCTAGTAAACCTGTCTGTCCTCATAATGCAGTGTGTTTTCAGGTTCACACACTCATGTCCCAGTGTTTCCTCTATAACTAATACACTACAGTGTCCTAGTAAACCTGTCTGTCCTCATAATGCAGTGTGTTTTCAGTTTCACACACTCATGCTCCAGTGTTGCCTCTATAACTAATACACTACAGTGTCCTAGTAAACCTGTCTGTCCTCACAATGCAGTGTGTTTTCAGGTTCACACACTCATGCCCCAGTGTTTCCTCTATAACTAATACACTACAGTGTCCTAGTAAACCTGTCTGTCCTCACAATGCAGTGTGTTTTCAGGTTCACACACTCATGCCCCAGTGTTTCCTCTATAACTAATACACTACAGTGTCCTAGTAAACCTGTCTGTCCTCACAATGCAGTGTGTTTTCAGGTTCACACACTCATGCCCCAGTGTTTCCTCTATAACTAATACACTACAGTGTCCTAGTAAACCTGTCTGTCCTCACAATGCAGTGTGTTTTCAGGTTCACACACTCATGTCCCAGTGTTTCCTCTATAACTAATACACTACAGTGTCCTAGTAAACCTGTCTGTCCTCACAATGCAGTGTGTTTTCAGGTTCACACAGCGCTTGACTCTACATCAAATCTCTATCAACTTTATACTTTTCAGATGTACAATAAATAAACATAATATTAAAAATTCATCTGGCTTAAACACTAATGTATCTTACAAAACGACACAATACCTGTTGTGAACTTGCTTCTGGCAAACAGGGTGTGGATTGTATCAACCTTATTTTGAAAATATGAACAAGGCTTGTTTTACGGATATTACAAATAAGGAAAACGGAGCAAGAAAAGAACAAGATCTGCTAAAACTCAAAATATCATGCCCTTTTCTAACTAATCCTAAACTAACTTTTCTTCACGGGACAGAAAAGCCCTCTTTGTTCTCTTTATACGGGTCATTCTCCTTCTGATGATTGTGAAAGAGTGCGCCGGTGTCTACTGTTGCTATTATCAGAGGCCACTTTATCTGATTGATGGACAAAACGCACAGCTTATATTTATATAAAATAACAGTGATGTTTTCACGCAATGAAAGCGTTTTATTTCAACAGTAGTGACCGCAGTGATGACTTTGCAGTTGACAATGGCTTGAGCGGTTTGACTCAGAACTATTCCTGTCTCGACAGAGAGCTGTCATCTGCTCTTGTGATCTGTATCTGCTTGCGCGTTACACGCGAATGGTGCTTTTGTGCATTCAAGCGTTTGAAGCGAATTCGCATCTGACGCCCCAGTTGAAAAATTTGAACTTTGGCATCAATTCGCGGCACGTTAACCAATCAGGAGCCTGCTCGCTGCGGTCATGTGGTAAAGTGATGTGATGAGAAACCCTGCATAATTTAAAAATACTACTATTGTGTCACAAAATTTAGTTTTAAGACTTTTTCAGGTGACAATGTAGTTGTTTAAAGCTCAAATCTGTGGTTTATTTATAAAGAGAGCGCCTATTTAAAAAAAAAATCTTGTGTTTTTGGAATTGTGAGATCCAGGCGATCACCGGGCAATCACTGCTCATAACCCTGGCGAAGGCAGCCTTTCCTCGGCCAGTCCTTCTGCCGTCTGCCGCTGGCTCTGATGTCCTGTAGTGGTGCATCTTGTGTAGATCTAACGGGCGATCTTTGGTGTCATGAATCTATAATTTGTTGTCTGCCAAATCGTTTTGACTGAGGGCAAAGAGAAGTTTCATAACTTTTTATTTTAAGGATATTTAAATATACATGCAGTAAAGATAATGTAGGAGTTGCCTGGACCACATTTGTGTGGCTATTAATGCTTAATATATATTTTTAATGAAAATGAAAAGAGGCAGAGTGGTTTTTTATGACATATTTCATATTTTATGAGTGCCTTGAACGCGCGTCAATTTCGCATCCAGCTCTCGATTTCTACGCGCGTCCAATTCGCTGCGGACGCGCGAATGCATTCATTGACGCTCTATTCGCGTTTGGTGTGAACGCAGCATGACACGTGTCAATGAGCTACGTACAGAGAGCTGTCATCTGCTCATGTGATGGCAGTGGCCGTCCTGAGGAGAACGTGGGCTGCTCTAACACGTATCAATGAGCGACGGACAGAGAGCAAGCCCAATCCAGTGAAGGCGGTAAAGAAAACAGTGTGTGTCTGTGAAGGCGAGCTGTGAAGGTGTGGATGACGCAGCACGATTCAAAAATACATGTTTCAAGATCGATTTGTAATCGATGCATCGAGAAAACGAGTGAATCGTTACACCCCTAATTAATGGCACTGGAATCTGATATTGGCTACATTTAAAACAACAATGTGAATAGCTGTACTAAAAAATCTGAAAAATCTGCACAGACTGTGATGACGCGTTTCAACGGTCATCAATATCGTAAATCCTGCAACGTTTTTTGTAATTTCATTTTTAAAAATATATATACATTTATAACACTAATACTTTGTATTTTATTGCTTTTGCATAAAATGACAAAAACAAGTTACCGCTACTGTGAGGGTGTTACTAATACAGCGTCTATGGGAGTGATGGTGAAAATTAACATCTTAATTTTAAATTAACATCTTAACATCTCATCACATACGTGTGATGGTACATGTCTTCAAATGCACTATTGTGTTGTCCTCTGACATTATAAAACAGGACAGATGTATGTGGTGTACCTTTAAATCTGTGGATATACGGCTGCTCGAGGTGTGGCTCGTCAGGTCTGGAGTTAATGTGGTCTTAGGTCTGCGTCGTCCATTTCATCTGGCTGCAGAATTAAAGGCATAGTATTTTAAACAGAATAAAAAAAAGCATACAAATATTTGCAAATACACAAATCTAATATGATACTCACTCTATTTTTTCCCTCTTTTTGAAAGTTGTGAAATCACCATTGTGGCGTTTTTCTTTTGCTATTTGAGTAAATCGGCACACAAAAAAATATTTAATGTATTCATTCACAGCTATAATATTTAACCCAACTATGATGACTTCCGCTCGGAGAAACCTGGAAATGTGAAATGGGTCTATAGAGCACCAAGGCTCGTAGTGTGAACGTCGCCTTAAGTGTACACGCTCAGAAAAGTGTATGTTAGATCAGCGTGTAAATATAAAGTTTATCTGGCAAGGCTTTAAAACGCATGCAAACATAAGCTTTCATGATGGCGAAGATTGCGATGCCACTCTATCGCTGCGCTGCAAAACATGTGTGAACGTAGGGCTGTAACGATTTGACCAAAAATAAAAATCTCGATGAAATGAACATTTTACCTCGATTACGATTAACGAACGATTATTTTGCTCTTCTTTTTTTTTTGCTTTCCTTTTTTGCCCTTATAGTTCACTGATAAGGTTTGTACTGTAAATATTTTCTACTATTAAAGGTGGGACATTTTTTTTCTAATGAAAGTGCATTTCTTTGTGATTTTAAAATACTTGAAGGAAACGGTTGACTTTCAGCAGTTATTGTCTGTGGGGCAGATTTCTGCTTGTTGTACACCAGATACAGATAAATTAACACTATAGGCCTACATTACATTTATCTTAATGCATTAATGAGACAGTGATTGTGTGTGTGAATTAGTCATACCGTATTATTAATTATGAAGCTGTGGTTTGTACTTACTTCAAAAGGTAGACAAATCTATGCCATAACGGTATCTAAGCTACTTTAGTGATGAATCACGGGACGGCGTTGACACTGCGTTTCTGCTGCTCTCTGCGCGCGATCTTCACGGGATGTGTGAGCTTCTGTCTCAGTGTTCGTGTATCACAATATATCAGGCGTTAGTTCAACATAATACGCATCTGATGGTCTAAAAACGCTTCAGTGTTCAAACTGGCAGGGCTTAAAACAAATACAAATGACAAGCTTGTGAGGACGCAAGTGAAAGTGATCTGGCTTCGGGGCACTCGCGCCGTCTGTGTGTGTGTATCAGCGCATATAAGAGCGGCGATTAACTTCCCTGTATAAAC
The DNA here is from genome assembly GCA_033150135.1 of Gobio occitaniae. Lineage (NCBI taxonomy): Eukaryota > Metazoa > Chordata > Actinopteri > Cypriniformes > Gobionidae > Gobio > Gobio occitaniae. Next base: position 8,166 of record JARQWZ010000124.1, read on the forward strand.
TGTGTAAAACATGCAATTACCATAGTAATACTGAGCATCTATAAACAAAGATAACTGCTCCTGCATCTTTCCGTGTGCCTGCAAACTGCACTTGATGTGACTGACGGGGCAGAGTCACGTGACTAAAACCGAAATGGCAAAATTACGTCGGTTAGAGGTTCTAAATTAGTCGATTACTTTTCGATTAATCGTCCAGCCCTATGTGAACGTGCATCATGTTGGACAGTATGTTGGGACAGAGGTTCCAGAAGTGCAACGATCTCTCTACAAGGCAGAACGTGGATATAATAGTTCACAATCTAAGATCGTGATATATCGCACAGCCCTCCTTGTCCTTTGGCAGTTTATCACGTGACGCTCTGAACGCTCTCATCACATACGTGTGATGGTACATGTCTTCAAATGCACTATTGTGTTGTCCTCTGACATTATAAAACAGGACAGATGTATGTGATGTGGTGTACCTTTAAATCTGTGGATATACGGCTGCTCGAGGTGTGGCTCGTCAGGTCTGGAGTTAATGTGGTCTTAGGTCTGCGTCGTCCATTTCATCTGGCTGCAGAATTAAAGGCATAGTATTTTAAACAGAATAAAAAAACAGCATAAAAATATTAGCAAATACATAAATCTAATATGATACACATCCATACAGTGTCTATCCACCTTATTTCGCAATGCAAAAGTAACCTATTTTCTTTGAATGCACAAGATTTCTAATTCATCAGCACCATTATGAGTAAAACATAATGCTATTCTATGTGCTGCTGTATTATTAAGACTGACCGATGATTATAAATAAGTACAATTAATTTCCTGTTTCACATGACAGCTTATTTTACATGAGCAGGCTTGAAAGTACCTCTAAATGAGTCCATATCAATTTTCACTTTTCACTTTTAATCCATATATTACTTTATTATGCCAACAAAACAAAAAATGTAGTAAAGATAATATTCTTTTATTCCTTTTTGTTTTTTTATTCTGATATTCCAGCCTTAAACGTGTTTAATTATTATCTTAAGTTAATATGCTAAATTTGACAGGTTAAATTGTACTGTAACAGTCAATATATTAATAATTAGAAAGATCAATTCTATATTTAACCTAGGTTCAAGTAAAAAGTCAGACATTAAATATTACATGACATAACTTTATTACATAACTTTTGGATTATTAAATATGTTTAAAATGTAGACTAATGGAGTGTAAAGCTGCCCAAAGATTATTTTAGGGAAGATTTGCATTACAATAATTATACTCGGTCACAATTTCATCAAAAGATGTCGAATTAACATTTGCAGACATTCAGAATACTTTAACTTTACCTGATGAGATTTATTTTTGCTTTTAAATGCATTTGAATATGTAATGATTATAAAGCTCATTTAATCCTGTCACAACGCACATTCAAGGCAATCTGAGGCTTTATAAACAGCTGAATTCCTCAATGATGGGAAGATTATTAATAATTGTTAATACTTATTCTTAATAATTATAACTTTTCATTAATAAATACATGCGTTATTCAGTTTCCGGGGTCACGTTAACATTACCATGATGAGACTCGCGCTCGACTGTGTAAATATATATATTAAAGTCTGCCAACCGAAAACTAAGTGCAGACAAACACATAGATATGACTAATTTATATGAATCACTATATAAAACATATAAACGTAATGTACTTACCTACTAGGCTGCTGTTTGACAGGGCCGCGATGACGGTCACACTCCGGTAGGATCTCAATAATGCGCCTGCGCGTCTTTAACCAATCAGACAACCGCGCGCCATTTTCAAACCGTCAACGCCCATTATCGTGTAAATGTGTGTACGCTAGCAGTGGCAGATCCCGCCGATAGGCGGAGTGATGAGATACACACAAACACACCAGAAAACTGGTATACCTACTTAAAGGGACATTCAATAAAAAAGCAGGAGGATGTTCCTGAGGTTCATAGAGATGATTTCACGCTGTTTGAATTACAAGGACATGTCCTAGGTCCTTATAATCCCAAATGTCCTTATAATGCTGGTGTGTAAACTGGTGAAATGTCCTTGTAATACACCAAAACCAACACACACACACACACACACACACACACACACACACACACACACACACACACACACACACACACGTGCTCTTCTGCCCCTGTAACATCAGACAACTTTCATGTTACCTGTATCTAATGCTACCTTCACGTGCTATCAGAAATTTGATAATTCCGACTTCTGAAGTCGTGATTACGAGCTCATTGCATTCAAGTTTCAAAATGTGAGGGCGTTGTAGCAACAATGACCCGATTCAATCAGATTTTGGCCGAATACATTCGTCACCGATGGGCCTTTGCCCAGTCCCTCGTGACTTTCCTAATCAAATCAACCACAAACCAAGAACTTTTTGTGTGTGATCAGGATATCAAGTTAATTAACAACCCGGACAATAGAAGAGCCTAATGCAAGTATTATATTTCACCTTTAACTGCTTGTACGAGGTTATCTTAATTAATCCTGATTCACGAAACCATAAATGTCTGAAGGGCTTTGGTGAAGTGATTGAACTGTCTGTCTCTCATCTCTCTCTCTCTCTCTCTCTCTCTCTCTCTCTCTCTCTCTCTCCCTCGTGGATTCTCTCTTTCCATCATTCTCTTCCCTTTGATTTTATTCGTTAAGTTTGATTTTTCCTTGTTTGTACCATATCGTTTGTTTTCTCCTATATATATATAAATGCATATTTACCCCCGTGTGATTCGTAGCTTTGTATTCTGTAGTGTTTTATTAAAACCCAATAATTGCATTAAATTGAATCCGTATTGTTTTGCTCACAAATCTCGAAGTCACTGAAGCGTAAGATCTTAGCTACCCATTTAAGCTTGATTTTCATGTAGTACTACTTCAGTAGTACAAATTGTGCAAACATAAGAGATATTATTTGTCCTGATCAAACAGATCAATGTTTCTTAAGGTTTGTTAGATTGATAATTGATGAAGAAATCAATTTGGATAAAGGTTACTTTTAAATGATTGAAGGTTCCGTTATACGTTAATTTTTGTCTGTACAACAAGCAAATCATATTCATAGACTCATGAATATTCATACCATTTGAATTAATTATTCCCCAAGACTTATTGTTGTTACAGCGTTCATGTGCAATTTTTACCTTGGAAACTCGTATTTACCATAATTCCGAGAGCACGTGAAGGCAGCATTAAACAACACCTTGATAAAAGCATAAAAGTGTATGTGTTCAATAGCCTTAAATGTTGAGGTAGTTGCTGATGTGTTAATGTTCCTCAATTCATCAACAGTACTAATGGACAAAAAAAAAAAAATAACTTATGTTTAGTTACTTTATGTAGATTTATTAACATTACTGACGTTCATGTAAAGTAAACAGTGTTGACCACAGTGAACTCTACATTATAGCACACACACATACACACACACACACACACAAACACACACACACACACACACATCACTCTGATGATCAGATGTCTATTTCATGCTGTGATGTCATCTGCAATACTTATCGAAAATGTTCCTGTCAGATGTTAAATAAACATTTAGTAAGCATCTTTATCTTTAAGTATATCGTTTATGTAAATCCACTTTGGAGACGTGTGTGTGTGTTACTGGAGCTCATACATAATAAAACGTGTTTTTACAGCCCAATCACAACTACACTATACTGTCTGTCGTCTTTGCACTTTCAACAATTCAACAGTTTAACGTTACTCTACAGTAGTCCAACAAATGCGATTTTAACACAGGGAACCGTGATTTTGGTTTGTAATACTCACATTTGATTGGCTTTTCTCCGCCTGACGTATCCTTTCCTGTGGCCTCATGGGAAGGCAGGGATAGAAAAGTATCCGACGATGGGTGCTTCACAATCTGGGCGGAATCAGTAAGCCATCCGGGAACTTCTCGCCGACTCTTTTATGATTACTGAGGTTTCGAACATACTTCTCCTTTCACGTACTGTTTTCGCCTACTATATAGTAGGTAAGTAGGCATATTCGAACGCAACATCAGTATACGCACGTCCGAATCTCGCGAGAAATAGTCCAAAACCCTGGTAGTTCTCGCCTACTCTTTTATGAATACTATGGATTCGGACATACTATTCTCTCGCCTACTGCTTTTTACATACTATATAGTAGGGAAGTATGCGGTTTCGAACGCAGCCAATGATTTTGAGAGTTGGCCAGCCAAACAAAACAGGCCAACGAAGTAGACTAATGACTAATCGTGTAAGTGCATAAGTGCACAAGTGAATCGAAAGTTATCCAAGGATAATGCCATGATTTAATGTGTGTGTGTGTGTGTGTGTGTGTGTGTGTGTGCATGTGTGTGTGTGTGTGTGTGTGTGTGTGTGTGTGTGTGTGCTCTCTTTAGCTCTGCCCACTGAACTCCTCCATGAGTTCAGCTGTTTTCGGAAAGAATCGGTACAGCGCTCAAACTAAAGACTCTTAGGAGATATGAAGGATGCAATACTACTCTATAGGTATTCAATATTAGCATGAGATTAACACTGTGTGTGTGTGTTACTGTGAAGTACTGAATAAGTAAATAAATAAATGTGATGAGATGTGACTGCGGAGCTGAATTGCAGATCTGATGCAAACATATCCACATCTCTATGATCTGATGCTTTCACAACAGTAGTTTTATCATTGCATTTATTTTGATTTATTCATTTATTTTGAAAGAAAAGGCACAGCACATATTTAGATATTCATTTAAATGCCACACAGGATGTTCACCAAGTCCGCTGCCCCTAAGCAAAGACCGGAGAAGAACTCTGCCATCTGCATTTCAGGGCCTTGAGGGCTGGTGAAAGGCATCTCTATAATCTAAACTCTTATGTGAACCTCAAGGTTGGCTTTGTTTCTGCAAGTCTTTCCAGTGATGCCTCATGAAAGGCTTCTCTCCGGTACGAGTTATTACATGAACCCTAAGGGTTTTTCTGCCTGAAACTCACACTGGTGATGACATATAAAACCGTTCTCTCATAAGTGAATCCTCATGTGGTGCTTAAATGTGACTTTATATCTGAAACTCTCTCCACAGAGATCACAAATGAAAAGCTTCTCTCCAGTGTGAATTCTCATGTGCATGTCAAGGATAATTTTTTGGTTAAAACTCTTTCCACACTGTTGGCAGGTGTAAGGCTTCTCTCCAGTGTGAATTCTCATGTGCATTTTAAGGCTTCCTTTTTGGTTAAAACTTTTTCCACACTGTTGGCAAATGTAAGGTTTCTCTCCAGTGTGAATTCTCATATGGATGTTAAAGTTTCCTTTTCGGTTGAAACTTTTTCCACACTGCTGGCAGGTGTAAGGTTTCTCTCCAGTGTGAATTCTCATGTGCATTTTAAGACTTCCTTTTCGGTTGAAACTTTTTCCACACTGCTGGCAGGTGAAAGGCTTCTCTCCAGTGTGAGTTCTCATGTGCCTGTTAAGAATTCTTTTTTGTTTGAAACTCTTTCCACACTGAGGGCACGTGTAGAGTTTCTCTCCAGAGTGAAGTCTCATGTGGACTTTAAGGTTTTCGTGTTGTTCAAAACTTTTTCCACACAGTCGGCAGGTGTAAAGCTTCTTTCTGGTGTGGTTCCTTATGTGCCTGTTTAAGTTTCCTTTTCGGTTGAAACTTATTCCACACTGTTGGCAGGTGTAAGGCTTCTCTCCAGTGTGAATTTTCATGTGATATTCAAGATTTCTTTTTCGGTTGAATCTTATTCCACATTGTTTACAGGTGTAAGGTTTCTCTCCAGTGTGAACGCTCATGTGAGATTCAAGACTTCCTTTTTGGTTGAATTCTTTTCCACACTGTTGGCAGGTGTAAAGCTTTTCTACAGTGTGAATTCTCATGTGCCTGTTAAGGCTTCCTTTTGTAGTAAAACTTTTTCCACACTGTTTGCAGGTGCATGGCTTCTCTCCGGTGTAAATTCTCAAGTGGTAATTAAGGTTTCCTTTTCTGTTGAAACTCTTTCCACACTGTTTGCAGGTGTAAGGCTTCTCTCCAGTGTGAATTCTCATATGGACTATAAGGTTTCCATTTTTATTGAAACGCTTTCCACACTTTTTGCAGATGAAATGATTTATAGTTTCTGTCTTTTGAGCTTGTGAGGAAGTCTTTGATGTCTTTGAGCAACTGTCAGATTTTTCTTCAGTTATGAAATCGTGGTGTTTCTCATAGAGATCCTTCTCTTTCATTTCATTCAGATCTTGACTCTCCTCTTTCAGCGCCATCAGGTCTAAAGAAAAAAAGATTAATAAAAGTTGACCCCAGTTTAATGGCACAAAGCAATAGAACCAGCATACAACTAGACCCTCTACCCACTTAGATGAAAAAGGTATTAAACCGTAAGTTTGAACCCCTAAGATTGTACCAGGCTATGGCCTTGCCTTTACAATCATAAGACCTGCATTAACCTGATTCACTCTGAAGATCCTTCAGTTTGCATCAAACTTTAGGTTGTTTATCTTTTTTGCAATCCAAATGGAGTCCCCAATCATTCTGATCACAGCTACATGCTCATCAAAAGTGTTGGATAAGTATTGGGATTTTATTGGCTTAGGCCATTAGAGTATTATCCTACTATAGTCTATAGACATTGGTCTCAATCAGGAGAGAGTTGAGCCCTCAGAGAAAGAGGAGAGACCAGGCCAAAAGACTAAAGCCCAGAGTGGAGCTGTCACAGTCACAAAAAATGGCACTTCAAAACAAAGGGGACACTAAGTACACATTATTGATGCTCCAGATGAAGTATAGAACATGCTTGCTGTCACCAGGCAGGGAATAGCAGATGTTACTTGGCATAGAAACAGCAAAGGCCATCAGGAAAAACTGCAGTGGAATTCCGCCGAACTCACTGCCACTTTCTTCTGCCGAGGCAATGACTACTCAAGAAATAAAGGTTTGTAATGAACAGTGGGGTTCTCTTTATGTAGTGGAGGGTAACGATGTATGTTTACATAATCTTTTTTCCTAAGAGTTTTAGATAGCATAGTCTCTAAAGTCTATTGAATTCTACTTGAATTCATTATGTACATTAAAATCATTCAAAATGATTCAACTGTATCTTGGCAAGGAGGGCAGGATTAAAATAGCTTTGATTCCTGCAAACCATAACATACCTGTCACAACACAGAAGGGAACCGACAGGCAGGTAAGTGCAATAGTTTATTTAAAGCAGAGTGTGGTGAACAGCGGGAGCCAGGCAATGGGAAGTGGATGGTGACTGGTTGGATGTAGATGGTGACTTAGCTGTTGAGGATTCAGGTTGATATTCCATGTAGGTGATGGAGACAAAGAAGGAAGATCGGGAACCAGGCAGATGGACAGGAGATGAGACGAGACTATCATAGGTACATAGAATGGGAAGGGGTCTGAGAAGAAACAGTGTATACTGTGCCATGGTGGCTCAGGAAGCTCATGGAGCCATAGTGGTGCTGGTATGGCCTCTGTGGCCATGGGCGTGAGCGCAAGTAATCGATGACAGAGTTTTATCTATCAAAACTACCTCTTTAATGTTAATAAAATAACAAAAGTCAAAGATAAAATCACTCACTGCTTGAATACAGTAGCTTTAATAAGAATAAATGTATATTTTATAGTGAAGACATGTAGTGTTTTAATTTTACATTTATTCTTGTCTTTCCGTTCCTGTCCGTAACTTTTATTTACATTTTTAATATTTATATTTTATATTAATTTCTGTAAATTAATATCGATATCGCAATATTCATTATCGATATCCCAATATCACATTTTGTGAATATCGTGCACCCCTACCTTCAACACAATATCAACTGCCCAGTCTCTGCAACAGTGGACGGACTTAACCAACCCTAGACCGGAGGTCCTTGGAAATTACAGGCCGATCTCCAACCTCACCTTCCTGTCAAAGGTTCTAGAGAAGGAACCTTCTCAGCTCCACAACCATCTAAAACACAACAACCTATTTGGCTTTCGCTCGGTCCACCGCACCGAAACAGCTCTGCTCAGGGTGATAAATGACCTTCTTATGACAACTAATTCAGGATCATTCTCATTCTCCTCGAACTTACAGCGGCATGGACCATACCATTCTCCCGGACCGCCTCCACAACACAGTCGGACTGTCGGGAGCAGCACTGCAGTGGTTTCAGTCCTACCTTTCTGGCAGGACTGAGCATGTTATATTGGGAGAATGTGAGTCCAGGCTGCTCCCTGTTACATGTGGTGTTCCGCTGGGGTCGGTTCTCAGCCCAATCTTATTCATTCTTTACATGCTTCCCTTCGGTCCTGTCATCAGCAGACATGGACTATCCTTTCATTGTTATGCTGATGACACACAACTTTATATCAAAACTGACCCAAGCCCCTCAACAGCCCTGTCACAACTCACCACATGTCTTGAGGAGATAAAGGCATGGATGAAAAGCAACTTCCTCCAGCTGAGCTCAGGCACTACTTGTTGGCACCCCTCATCAGATCCACTCCTCTCCCATATCCCAGCTCATCTTTGACGGCCAGGTCATCACTTTCTCCTCCTCAGTCACAAACCTTCGATTTGACCCACAGCTGACCTTCAATGACCACATTAAACACATTTGCAAACACCTCCTTCCACCACCTTCGAAACATCTCCAAACTATGTCCACTTATAACCGTTCCAGATGCAGAGAAACTTGTTCATGCCTTTATCTCCACCAGGCTGGACTACTGCAACAGACTCTTCATTGGGATTTCTGGCAGAAATATCCAGAAGCTACAGTACATCCAGAACAGCGCTGCTAGAGTCCTAATGAGAGTCCGTAAATATGATCACATAACTCCCATTCTACACTCATTGCACTGGCTCCTTGTTTCATCCCAGATCGACTACAAAATCCTCCTGCTCACACATAAATGTATCACCGGACATGCACCACCATATCTACAAAAACTCATCACTTTAAAATCCTCCACCTACACCCTCAGATCATCAGGCCACCTGCTTCTTCAGGTCCTCCTCACTAGGCTTTGTACCATGGGGGACCAAGCTTTTTTGCTTGGCTGCACCGCAGCTTTGGAATCACCTACCGAGTAAGCGGAGAGCAGTACAGAGCCTAGACACTTTTAACCTCTTAACCGGCGCCCCATTTTTGAGAATTCTTTGAAAACGATACACCCAAATGAAAATGTCTGCATCTCTTAAACCCTATGGTCTATATTCATAAATCTGGTCTTATTTTAAACTAGACACTTGAAATGTTGCTACCCAAGAGTCATAATAACTCAAAGTAATATGGGAACAGAGTAATATACATGTGAATATAAATGTAAGTGACTCACGTTTTTTTTTTTTTTTTTTTTTCACTTAGGGAAAAAAATATGAGAATGTAATGTTAAGTAACTTAAATATAAAACTGAATGTGTAATCATGTCATGATTCAAATATGAGGATGATTCTCTCAGTAAATGTAGCTTCTGTAAGCTTTTATGTCAAGTAAAGTCTAGGTGTAATGAACCCTGGTTTGTTTATGGTTTGTTATTTGTGATCTTTATTATTATTGTTGTATGTTGACATGTTTGTGATTTGATTTTGTTCAATGTATTTGGGTGTGGTTTGAGGACTTTTATTTTGGTAGCGTATCCGCTACACCTGATGGATATAATGGCGCACACACCTTATGGTGGGCAGATACAAACGTTTGCACTGTGTAAGGCACGGTAACCAAGGCAAGGTTTACGGGTTCTACAAACTTATGCTTAGATCCTGGTGTAAAGGGGAACAAGGTAACTATCAAGTCACACTTTTTCTGTATGTGGTTTTTGTCATGAGATTGTTTGTTTATTTTTGGTTGGTTTGTTTGGTCTATTTCTCGTCTTGTTTGAATCTTTCAATGTTTGTTTGTTTATTTATTTTTTCTCTAGCTCTTACGGTGATTCATGTGCGTTGTTTTGACTACCAAACGAGAACAATAAACAACTGAATCATCAGTGAAAGAGTCGCCCAGTTTATTATCCAGGATGCTACAGTAAGAGCTTTCCCACTAATCTGGTGACCCTCGTCGATCTGGTTGATGACTCCATAGGATCATTCGTTCGTGGAAGAAGGTGCATCATTCCTTTGACTTTGAAATCGTTCGCGGTGAAACCAGCGTGCGCATCACGGACTGAGGACTGATCGGGGCTCGACTAAACGGCTTAGCTCAGTGTGCGGAAGTCAAACGGATCGGATGGACTGGATAAAGAAAAGGGAAAGTGCCCGTTTGTTTGTGTGAATCGCAGTGAGTACGATTGAACTGTGTTGATCAGATCTATTCTGAAAAGGTTATACTTGTGATGGACATTGTGGCATACTCTCTTTACCAATGGACTGAATATTGATCAATTTCACATTTTAAGAGTTCATATTTCAATGAATGAGAAATTAAGTGTTGAATTTACATCTCGTTTTTAAATTGACTTGTTGCAAATTAGATGTGAATATTGCTATATTATTTTGTTCTTTTGAAATGTAAATACAAAGGGAAAATGTCGAAATCAGATGTAGGTGATGTAAATGAGCCAAATGATGATTGTGTTGAAACTCAAAGTGAAAGTTTTCGTCGTTCAAAACGCGCTCCTGTACCTACTGAGAAAATGTTATCATACCAACAAGAACAATTGCAGAAAAAAGAGAAAAATATTACTCTTTTGTATGATAAATGGAAAATTGAAGCCCGTAGCACTCGTGAACGACTTAAAACTGATGTTACAGTTACACATTTAGCTATGTTAATTGATGATTTGGAGGCAGCAAAAAATAAGGTTCTCAATGTTTATGATGAAATTAGGCAGCGTGTATCCCCCACTACTGAAATGCGTCGAAAAATTGATGCATGTGAAGCAGTTACTGCTGATATTGTTAAAATTATTCATGAAAGGATATCAGGGGTAGATGGAGATTTTGATGCTGATAAGGAAAAAGGACGTCTTCGAACATTGCTAGATCATCGATACGCACGCTCAATTTTTGGATCAACTGTTTCACGTGTCAGTCAAGTGTCTAGTAAATTTTCCAGTCAATGCTCCATTGTCTCAAGTTTATCAGCTAAACGAGTAGATGCTGCTGCCGATTTGGCGGCTAACCAAGCTGTTCATGATTCTTTGTTAGAAGAAGCAAGGCATAAGGAAAGGATACGGCAGCTGGAAGAGCAGCATAAAAGGACCGTTGATGCTGAATTAAAAGAGTTACAGCGAATACAAGCGCAAAAAGACCTGAAAGCTGCACAAGCCAAATTAGACGTCTATGATAAAGAGACTGTTAAAGAAACCCTGGGTTCATTTTCAGATTGTGGCAGGGTCAACGAGAGGTACGAAACCCCTCAAGTAAATCGTAAAAAGAGGCAAGGTCAGAACTTGACTCAAGGAGGTTTAAACGTTACAACTCATCGATCAGTATCAGGGAAGCCCATCTCCGCTTCGGTCATTCAAGACAGTCTAGCCATGAGTCGATTGCCAGTGCCTGAACCTTCAGTTTTTACAGGAGATCCTATTCGATTTATTGAGTGGAAATCTTCATTCATTGCACTTATTGAAAGAAAATGCATCTCGTCTGCTGAAAAGCTGTTCTATCTTAAGAAGTACGTGAGTGGCCCTGTCAGTAATGCTTTGGAGGGTATCTTTTTTAGAACTGATGATGAAGCTTATTCTGATGCCTGGGATAAACTGAACTGTCGTTATGGTCAACCGTTTGCCATTCAAAAGACCTTTAGAGAGAGATTGGCTAATTGGCCTAAAATTCACTCAAAAGATGCAACAGGTCTTCGAAACTTCTCTGACTTCCTCAGTGCATGTGAAAATGCGATGCCTCATGTTAAGGGTCTTCAGATTGTGAATGATTATCAAGAGAATCAAAAACTCGTTCAGAAATTGCCTGACTGGGCAGCCAGTCGATGGAACCGACAAGTTACACAAGCCCTCAGTCGAAATCAAGAGTTTCCAGACTTTAAGGAATTCTGTGCGTTCGTGTCAGCAGAGGCAGATATTGCTTGCAATCCAGTGACTTCTTTTCAAGCTCTCCATGCTTTAGGACCTGGCATTGACAAGTTCACTTTGAGAGAAACCAAAAAGAACAAGGTTCAAGTTTTTAACACTCAGACAAAATGTGAAAGCCCGAAATCAGTGAAGCCAGTGATGAGAGCTCCTTGTCTGTTATGTCAACAAAGTAATCATCAACTCAATAACTGTTTTGAATTCTGTAGTAAACCATTGGAAGAACGACGGAGGTTTGTCCAGGAGCAGAGACTTTGTTATGGATGCCTAAAATCAGGACATATTGCAAGTGAGTGTCGTTATCGCCTTGTATGTGATACTTGTAAAAGAAAACATCCTACATGTCTGCATGATAGCAGCTTTATAAGAAGAGTGAAGTCAGACCCTTCAACAGATTCTTCCCAAGGTGTTTTTAATGGTAGCGCAAATGCAGTAACTTTGAGTGTAGCTGGAGAAGGGCAGACTACAAATACGTCAATGATTTTGCCTGTATGGATCTCAACAAAGCAGAATCCTGATTGTGAGAGGCTGGTGTATGCTCTGCTGGACTCTCAAAGTGATACCACTTTTGTCGATCAAGGAGTGAGTAATGCTCTTCAAGCACAATCAAGTCCAGTAAGATTGAAACTTACTACTATGCTCGGTAAAGGTTCAATTGTGCAAAGCGAGAGAGTATCAGGGTTGCAAGTACGAGCATACGAATCAGATAACTTTATTGACCTTCCTCCTGCTTATACCAGAGATTACATACCTGTAAATCGTGATCATATCCCCACCTGTGAAATTGCAAAGAAATGGAATCATCTGTCAAGCATTGCGGGTAAAGTACCACCATTAAAGGATTGTGAGATCGGTCTGTTGATAGGTTATAATTGCCCCAGATCGATGGCTCCTCGAGAGGTGATTGTTGGAAGAGATGACGAACCCTTTGCGGTGCGAACTGATTTGGGATGGAGTATTGTAGGGTGTTCATCTCCACGTCTTGATTTGCCTAAAGGAAACAGTCTATGTCACCGCCTTGCAGCCAAGGAACTTCCCCCTGTCACTCCAACAGATGTTATTCGTGTTCTCGAGACTGACTTTAAGGACATTAACAACGAAAAGATGAAGGTATCTCAAGATGACATTCTTTTTCTTGATAAACTGAAGGAAAGTATTCATAAAAATGTGCACGGACACTATGAGATGCCGTTACCGTTTAAGGAAAGACCTGTTTTACCAAGTAATAAGCAACTGGCTATGGCCAGACTCGACCATCTTAAGAGAAGGATGTCTAAGGATGAAATGTACAAGGAACGGTATAAGGAATTTATGAGTGAGATAATTCAAAGAGGGGACGCAGAGGAAGTAAATGACTGCGGCAAAAAAGGAGAAACATGGTATTTGCCTCATCACGGTGTCTTCCATCCCAAGAAGCCAAACAAGCTGCGAGTGGTATTTGATTGTTCAGTAAGGTATAACGGTTGTTCATTGAATGATCATCTGCTTCAAGGTCCCGATATGATAAATAATTTGAATGGCATTCTGATCAGATTTCGTCAACATCCTATTGCCCTCATGTGTGATGTGGAAAAAATGTATCACCAATTTCATGTGAGTAAATCTGACAGGGATTACCTGCGTTTCCTTTGGTGGAAGAACGGAGAGCTCAGTCAAAAGCCTCTTGAGTTTTGAATGAAGGTTCACATTTTTGGTGCCGCCTCCTCTTCAGGCTGTGCAAACTTTGGCCTGAAGCATATTGCAAACAAGAACAGCCATTTATATCCTCTAGGTTCAGAGTTCATATTGAGAAATTTCTATGTGGATGATGGAGTAGCTAGTTTGGAAGACACAGAGATGGCAATTAAGGTTGCTGAGGAAGCGAGAAAACTTTGTGCAACGGGTGGTTTACGACTGCACAAATTCATGTCAAATGATGGAGCTGTGTTGAATAGTATTCCTGTCTCTGAACTTGCATCTGATGCTAAAGAGTTTGCACTTGATTTGCCATTGGAAAGAGCCCTTGGAATACAGTGGCAAAGGGATTTAGATTGTTTCCAGTTCAAGATCAAGTTGCAGCAACAACCTGCTACTCGTCGTGGAATATTATCTACTGTTGCTTCAGTATATGATCCGTTAGGATTCGTAGCGCCTGTTCTGCTTAATGGAAAGAGAATTCTACAGGAAGTATGCAAGCGTGGTACAGGATGGGATGATTCCTTGTCAACGGAACTTCAGTTACGGTGGGAGCAGTGGAAGCAGAATCTTTCTGAGTTGCAAGAAATAAGTATACCAAGAACCTATGCACCTAACAACTTCGGGAAAATTGCCAAGGCTGAATTGCATAATTTTTCCGATGCTAGCACTCACGGCTATGGTCAGTGTTCCTACTTGAGACTCCGTAATAGGGATGGGAATGTTCACTGTGCTTTAGTAATGGCAAAGTCAAGAGTTTCACCTCTGAAGGTCATAACAATTCCCAGACTAGAATTAACGGCTGCGGTAATTTCTGTTGAAATAAGCCATGTGCTTAAAAGAGAACTAGAGTATGCTGATCTTGAGGAATCATTCTGGACTGATTCGAAGGTGGTAATGGGGTATATAAGGAATGAAGCGCGTAGGTTTCATACCTTCGTGGCGAATCGTGTGCAAAGGATACAGCTTAGTACGACCCCACAGCAATGGAGGTATGTTCCCTCTAAAGAAAATCCTGCTGACCATGCCTCCAGAGGCCTAAATGTTTATAAATTGCAGTCATCAAACTGGTTCTCTGGCCCTAAGTTCTTGTGGGAGAGGGACTTACCAAAGCCAATAGAGACAAGTTCCGAACTTTCCTTGGAAGATCCAGAAGTGAAGAGTGCTCGAGTTCTAAAAACAGAGGGTTCTGACAAAGGGGACTTGATTGATCGCTTGTCTAAGTTTTCTTCATGGTCACGAGCAGTTAGAGCTGTTGCTCGACTTACGAGAAGAGTCAACAAAGATAAGTCAAGTCATCTAAGCACTGTATTCGAACGACAAAAAGCTGAATTGCACATCATTAAATGTTTGCAAGATTGTGTTTATAAAGATGAACTGGAGAGATTGAAAAAGGGATTAAGTGTTTCAGCTCACTCTGAATTGTATCCTCTTGACTCGTTCATAGATGAAGATGGGGTGCTCAAGGTAGGAGGGAGGCTTCGTCATTCGGATTATCCAGAGTTCTTAAAACATCCTGCCATTATTCCAAAGAGTCACTCTGTTACTAAAATGATTATTGCACATTTTCATGAAAAAGTCAAACATCAAGGAAAAGGATTCACCATCAACGAGATTAGATCTAATGGATACTGGATTCCAGGAATCAGTAAATCTGTTGCTTCCCACATTAGAGGATGTGTTGCATGTAGAAAATTTAGGAGACCTACTGAGGTACAGAAAATGGCTGATTTGCCATCAGAACGAGTGAATCCATCACCTCCATTCATGTATACCGGCATGGACTGTTTTGGACCATTCCTTGTTAAACGGGGAAGGAGTGTGTGTAAGAGATATGGCCTCCTTTTGACCTGTTTGTGCTCTCGTGCTGTGCATATCGAAATGCTTCCAGATATGACAACAGACTCCTTTATTAATGCTTTACGCTGTTTTATTGCGATTAGAGGTACTGTACAACAAATTAGATCTGACCAAGGGACAAACTTTATGGGTGCGAAAAATGAATTCAACAAGGCACTTGAGGAAATTGATACAGAAAGAGTAACTGCATTCTTGTCAGGAAAACAGTGTGATTTTGTGATGAATGCGCCCCATGCCAGTCATGTTGGTGGAGTATGGGAACGTCAGATCAGGACCGTCAGGTCTGTTTTGAATTCCATAATTTCATCTCATCCAGTAAAATTGGACGATTCTTCTCTACGAACATTTCTTTACGAAGCCATGACAATTGTGAATAGCAGACCACTCACTGTTGATTGTCTAACTGACCCTAAGAGTTTGAGGCCAATCACTCCTAACCATTTGCTCACATTGAAGTCAACCGCTGCTTTACCTCCACCAGGAAATTTTGAAGAGGATGTTTATTCCCAAAAAAGATGGCGACAAGTTCAATATCTATCGGAGCAGTTCTGGAGTCGTTGGCGCAAGGAATATCTTGCAAATCTATCTGCCCGACAAAAATGGCTTGTTCCTAAAAGAAATATTCAAATTGGTGACATTGTTATAGTAAAGGATGATGATTTGCCGAGAAATCAGTGGCGACTGGGTAGAGTAGAAGAGGTTACTGTTAGCTCTGATGGACTTGTTCGTAAAGCCAAAATATATCTAGGCACCTCAAACCTCGACATGAAAGGCAAACGTATTGGCAAACTGTCACTACTTGAAAGGCCCATACAAAAGCTGGTACTGCTGATGGAGAATGTGTGTGATAAAAAGGGGATTTAAAGAAAAAGAAAAACAACAAAGGTGTTTAGTGCAAAATGTTTTTGTTTTTCTCCTCTTCCTCCCTTTCCATGCTGAATGTGTCTTCTGTCTAGAAATCATTCATGTTTAAGTACATGGTAAGATTTGGTGGGAGTGTAATGAACCCTGGTTTGTTTATGGTTTGTTATTTGTGATCTTTATTATTATTATTGTTGTATGTTGACATGTTTGTGATTTGATTTTGTTCAATGTATTTGGGTGTGGTTTGAGGACTTTTATTTTGGTAGCGTATCCGCTACACCTGATGGATATAATGGCGCACACACCTTATGGTGGGCAGATACAAACGTTTGCACTGTGTAAGGCACGGTAACCAAGGCAAGGTTTACGGGTTCTACAAACTTATGCTTAGATCCTGGTGTAAAGGGGAACAAGGTAACTATCAAGTCACACTTTTTCTGTATGTGGTTTTTGTCATGAGATTGTTTGTTTATTTTTGGTTGGTTTGTTTGGTCTATTTCTCGTCTTGTTTGAATCTTTCAATGTTTGTTTGTTTATTTATTTTTTCTCTAGCTCTTACGGTGATTCATGTGCGTTGTTTTGACTACCAAACGAGAACAATAAACAACTGAATCATCAGTGAAAGAGTCGCCCAGTTTATTATCCAGGATGCTACACTAGGCGTCCTTTCAAAAAGGCCATTTATTTCAGAACATTTGCAATTGTAAAGAGTAGTTTTTCATTCAAATAAATCTGCAATAAACTGCTAATTATAATGGATAAACAGTTACTGAAAAACTAAAGCAACTATTTACAGAGATTACAAAGTGTAAAAAAGTAATTTAGCTGATAAGAAGTGTCAGTCAGAGTCTGCGCGCTCCACTGCAGTTTCTGGCCTAAACACTGGCAGGCGCCATGAGAAACGCGTGCCGGTGTTATGAAAGCTTACGCACTTACACTAGTAGTATTCAACAAAGCCTACTTACATAAACTGTCCAAGATGATGCCTTTTGATTGGTTACTAAGTCCATCAATCAAACCTTTTTTGGAAAGGCATTGGCTAGGCACCGAGTGCCTTTATCCAACGAAAACCATGGGCGCAATGATTGACAGCTCACCAAGCGTGTAAGGCGCTTCCTCTATACGAGGGAGGTTTCATTTCACATGGAAGAGACTATTCTAGCAGGGGGAGTTTGCCAGAAACGGATTAGAATCGATATTTCATTGAAAATGGACATGATTGATTACGCTAACTCAAAACTCCCTTGCAAACAACGGAGGATTTTTAGTTTTTTCCCTATTTTTTCGTTGTTTTGGATTAAAAAGTGGGATGCATTTTGAAGAGTGGACCCTTACACAGAGATGTATGCGGGTGTTTATTGGATTCGTCCGATCTGATCTGAACGACAGGAGATGAAAGATGAGTACCACTAATATTATGCTAATGTTTACATGGCCGGTCCTTTAGCATTTCATTTAACCCTTTCTTCTCTGGTGTATTTATTGCAAAATCAAGTTCAGAACATGAATCTTGAGTGTTTTAGCTTTCAAATGATGCATAGTTTGTGATAGTTGATTGAATATTTTGTATAAAACAAAAGTAAATAAAAGTAAAGACACGCCCACTTCCGTCAACCTCCCCGCCCACAAACCGGTGCGGGTTAAGAAGTTAAAGCAGAACTGAAGACTTTTCTATTCAGAAAGGCTTTTATGTGTTGATTGTTTTTATTATTCTGTGGTTTACTTGTTTTTAGTCATTTTTGTCATTTTCCCGTGTAGCACTTTGAGATTCTTTGGAATGAAAAGTGCCTTATAAATATAATCTATTATTATTATTATTATTATTATTATTAATAATAATAGTTGTTTATTTTAAGTAGAGTGTGGTGAACAGCAGGAACCAGGCGATGGGAAGTGGATGGTGACTAATTGGATGTAGATGTAGATATTCCGTGTAGGTGATGATGGAGATGAGGAAGGGAAATCGGGAACCAGGCAGAAACAGTGTATACTGTGACAAGACCAGACAAGAAGGGAATGGGGAATATAAAGGGTCAGTCTATGATGAGGGTGATTGCTGGCAGGTGCGGGTGATGGTGGAGTGTGTGCAGGTGGTGAGCAGAGAGGATTATGGGAAGGGTAGTGCAGATGCGGTGAGTGAGCTGGCGACTGTGACAATACCACTGTCTGTCACACATAATCTCAGGCCACTCATCAAAGAGTGCTTTAAAGATTTTGCAACTGCACAGAAGTGCGATGAATGATGAAATGCTGATGAGAGAGGATCCATACACCCTCATTACAGATGGCTCAAATGACACAGTAGGAAATGGATTTACATCCACTGGTATCCACTGGATAGCCAGGTCTTGGCTTTACCAAGTTAAGAGTGTAGGCTGAATATATGTTTGTAGTGGACAGCACATTCCAGGGCCCAGTTTATTGCCAGGCCCCTCTCTGCCCGTTTCAGTGGACAAAGGGTTGCTACATTTTGAATGGATCTTGGTGGAGCAACACAAACAAACTGTCCAACGCCATCAGATAAAGATGCTATGACAACAGCCAGACACCTCTTAAGAGGCCAAGAAGTCCACCTCTGGTACCAAGCCCAGGAAGGACAGGACTTCTCATTGGTCCACATGCAGTTTCTGCCCTTCACCCACCTAGAGACTAATCCCTAATGTCCTAGTCTGTGACTGCCATAAAAAATCCTCAAGACATCAGCAGTAGTGGGAACAAGAAAACAAAGAAAGACCACACTGATCCATCCAAATCCAGTCATAACTCTGTTTGGAAACCTTAAGACTGATGTAAACTACACACATCCATCTCATACTTATTCAGAGAAATAAGTATTCTCAGTGACAGCTATTTGTAATGCAAAATCTTACACAGATTCAGCTTAATGAACAAATTAATGAACAGTTCAATTTTTTTCCATCATGTTTGGTGTGTATTTGTTTAGAATATTGCCAAGGGTATTATGATGCTGGTTTGGAAAGTGAGAAATGTATTGGTAAACTTTAAAGACACTTTAAAGACTTCCACATGGGGAAGGAGGGTGGGCCAAACTGTGTGCCCCCTCTGATGCCAGCAGTCAATCGCAACACTGGAATTGAGAAGCGCCAAATTGCAATCTCCTCCTATTCGGTAAAGGATAAAGGTACCCTTTCAACACACTCCTTGTTCTGAGTTTGTCCGGGAAGAATGAGACTATGACAGATCAACCAAGTTCTGAGCCTCTGGTTAATCCAGAGAGACAACAAAAGATCCAAGGATCTGAGTCTCCAGCTTGTGAGGCAGCAACAGATATGACCACGGTCTGAGCCTCCAGCCTGTGAGGAAAGAGACATTAACAACACTATGTTCAGAGTTTTAGTCCAGCGAGACGACTACAGCATGTCCCGAGTCTCCATGCCAGAGAGACCAAAGCGGATTGACCAAGTCCTGAGTGTCATTTGCAACAAGGTTAAGCTCAGGAGAGAAAACCTTCACTTCGAGGTTCCTTCTTAAGCGTGTTCCAGAGTAAGGACCTTCTGCACCTACTTCAGGGCCTCATCTGTGTGATCCAGATTTTAGGACCTTGGATTCCAGCTCCTTTCCCCACTGCATTGTCACCCAGCACAACCAGTGGATGAAGTCACCGCCATCGGACTGCTTACTCAACCACGTGGAACGTAAATATCACTTAACCAAACTTCTTTCCAGAGACCTTGGCATTGTTGCATATTATCAGTATATGATTTTCTAATTTAAATTAGAGGTAAAATAACTGATGCAAGTTAATAGCGAATAATCTTTCGTTTATTAGTTTGATGCATAATTAGGTTCTTAACTTTAGTTTCAGAGAAACAACAGTTTATCTTTCCATAAGATAACGCAACTCTTCCATAGCCACACTCAACTTAATCACATGTATTTTATGCATCTTATGCACTTTATTCCTTTATCATTCCTTGTATTCACTTAGTAGTTGTGTTAGTTATTCTTGTTTATCTTTTGTTAATAAAATAGATTTTGTTACAATTGTGTCTTCTTTGTGCTGATAATACAGAAGAGGCTCTACAAGTTAGAAATCTCACCAATCTTTCAGATAAATCAGCTGACCAACTCTCCCCACTTTACATTCAATCTAAATGATTGAACCGCCTCCTGTGTGGAGTTTTCTCATACAGCCAAGGTAAAAGACCTTGACTAGTGTCCCAAACTAAGAGATGGGGAAGGTGGTCATCTGATGTACTCATAACCACACCTTAAGTGACTGGTGATCCAAAAATCATAACGTCAGCGGTGACGCGAGTACCAATCACTATCTGATTTAGCGTCCTTGGATGGACGAAAGTAAAATCACTACATGTTTAACCCTTGTGTTATGTTGCGGGTAAATTTGACCCGTTTTGATTCTTAAGTTGTCAGAAATATCAGCTAACCTATGTTTTTTTTCTTTAAATTTTGTGAGTTTTTCTCATTTAGGGTCATGAACATGCATGCAAAGTTTCAACACGCGGATGTGTTTTGACATATACACACAAAAGTACTGTTACTTTCGTGATGTTCACGGGTCAATTTGACCCGCATATTTTAATGTTCTAAGGCAATTGTAGAGACCCAAAATAATAACATTTCTTGATTATATTTTGTTATTTTACTTTTTTACTAACCTATGAAGCTAAAAAAATTAGCTTTTCCCCATTTTTTTCAACAGAAATATTTTTTTGTATGTCACAAATGGTAAAAATTTGCTATAATTTCTTTTTTCAATCTATCTAAAATACTATCTAACCTACATTGTTTTTCTTGAAATTGTGTGACCTTTTCTCATTTAGGGTCATTAACATGCATGCAAAGTTTCAACATGCTGATGCGTTGTGAAATGTGCATATCAAAATTTGATACACTCTTGCTGTTTGTGGGTCAATTTGATCCATATAGGACAGCTATTCAAAAGCAACTGTACAGACACAAAATACAAAACACTTTGTTGTATGTCAGAGCTCTTCAACTCTAGTCCTGGGGCCCGTTCTTCGTACCTCGCTTAATACATCTAAGATGATTTGACAGATCCCAGATATTTTAATCGTGATAACTGATCTCTGGCTAATTTGGTTCTTCAAACGAATTTGCGGATTGGATTAAAATATCTGGATTAAATTATCTAAGATTACTGCGCGTTCTAGTGTTCTCTGAAGAGGGCAGATGCATCGATACTCGAAACCACGATCAGCAATGCAGCGATTGGCTGGCGTCAAGACAGCAATGTAATGACATCATATAATGAAAAAGCCACCTGGCAAAAAACTTGACAAATTACACAAAAAAAACCCCACGATTTTCTGAACCTTTATAAGGAAACAGCCAAATGACCAAACCAACATAAAAGTTATAATAGATAAATTATAAATGTTTTTTTTTTTTTAACATGATTACCAATTATTTATATTCACGATTTTATACAGTATTTGTACACCCTTTACATTTTTAGTTCAATGTTCAATGTCAGTGTAATTACATTTTTAATTCAATTTGAAGCAGATTTGTTACGTGACAGTATTCAAGTTTCTTATGGGTCAAGATCAAATTATCCTCTCTTGCGCTGCATCAAACCACTCCCATAATATCCGTGATCACTTAATGCACTGCTCAGATTAACTGTAAAAATAAAATTATATAAAGTAATTATTACATCACAAATAAATCGCTCAATCAAGTGGCTGTGTGTGTCTATAGTATTATACACAACATTATACATTCTCATATACATATACAATATAACATTTTTATATTATTATTTAAAATTATTATTATTGCCCCTGGTTCAGTAATGCACTCTTGTAATAAAGTAGCAGTGGCTGGGACAGATTTTAAGTATCACCTCAAGATGCAATCTAATCCTGTTTACATGAAATAAGCTGCTCATGAGCAGGTTTAAGCTTACGGACCTGTTACTATGACAGCAAGTCCAGGATGAGCCTCGAAGAACCAAACAATCCGAGATCATGCCAAATCGTCAACAATCAAATCCAGCTAACTGAGTTAAGCGAGGTACGAAGAACGGGCCCCTGAAGTGCCAGTGTCTTGCTGAGATTAACAACTTCATGAAGCAGTGTTTTGAAAATCAAAGCTAAATATCTGAACAAATTCTGTACCAAATTTTGGGTTGACATCTAAAAAAAGATGTTTTTGTGCACAGTACCAACGTTTTCCACTAGATGACATGTAGACTCTTCGATTTCCATATATGGTTTGAGTGTTCTGAACGTTATATTTTCATACTTTTCAAAATATCTATGAAGTAGACATCCTATTCAGAAGTACTATAGTTTGGGCAGTAATGTTAATATTTGATTTGAATTCAATCTCTAAAATGCATATAAAAAAAACATGGAAAGAGTCAAAACGTGCGTTATAGTTTGGCACCGCATCACAAATGACGAATCTATCGCTATTTATCTACTGCTCTATCATCTCTTTTGAAAATCAGTCACCAAATATGAAAATTAGAGTCTGAAAGCTTTAAAATGCTATATAGTTGGTCAAGATTACTTTAGGTTTAGACTAAGATATTATTGTTCTAAATGTATAAAGGCAAGTGTCCTAAGGGCCAATCTTTAAAATAAAAATGGTTAAAAGTATTTTTATAAATCGTAAATTCAGATATTTATTCTTTGTAATGTGTGAAAAGGATTGATATTAAAAGTGAATTGTTTGTACCTGATTGTATGTGTTTTTTCATAGTGTGATTTTTGGGGAATTGTATTGAATCCAATTAGGGTCAATTTGACCCGGACCATAACGAGTGTAACCAGAAATCCAACAGTGCACGAGGGTTAACATTTTGTACAGATGATGAATTTACTAAAAAATATTAATTACAGGTTGCAGATTTTGATCTTGAAGGTGTTGTGGTTGGGCTGTTGGTTTAAAAGCAGCACCAATTGCATGAGCTTTCTGGCAGGTTCCTGCACAACTTACCCACAGCCAGTGTGTTCACCTACACTCATTCCACTCTACACTTCCTTCTCTCCCTAACAAAGAAAGACAAATGTCTCCAAAGTTCTCTGTGCCAACCTTAATACAACCTGTCCCTTAGACCCAATCCCCAAGTCAAAGGTTTTCAGTCAACATTTCGTTATGTCAACGAAATATGTGTTCGATCAGATTTCTGTGTTTCTCTCACAGGATGATCTACTTGATAACAATAGTCTGGCTTCAAAAGCAGACACTCCACGGAGACTGCACTGCTGAACAATGTTTCATTTATTTGGCTGGAAAAAGTTAACTCTAAATCATCTGTCCTCATTCAACTGGACCTGTCTGTTGACACTGTAAACCTCCAGATCCTCTGACTTGGGCATCACAGGTTGTGATCTGTAGTCTGACTACTACTAGGTCAGTGGTTTCAGTCACAAGCAGATCTTGCAAAGAGAGGAGGGGAGTCTGTCACAACATCCAATTTAGTCCTCTGATCATGAATACACATGGCATATCCTAATACAGTTGGGCAGACGATTCACAGCTTTATTTGTCATTTCAACCTGATAATATTTGTCTTAGCTTGTATCTCTGCCTGCTTTTTTGACATCTCAGCTTGGATGAAGGGCGTCTTGTCAAACTCAACCTTATGAAGATGGAGATCCTTGTAATTCCTGCAAAACCTCTACTGGTCAGTTGAACAACATCACTGTTCCAGTGACTGGGTGTATAGACTGATTAGACTAGTCGTAAAAGTTACATCTAATTTGGTTTACACCCGTCCTGATCTCACTCCACTGGCTCCCAGTTGCCGCCAGAATTAAATTTGAGGTTTAGCCTTTGGCTTTCATGACTGCCACTGGAACATCACATCCGTACCTCATTTCACTCCTAAAAGTATGTGCCCCCTCCCACCAGCTATGGCCACGGGAATGCGTGACAACTCGGCTCTGTGAACTCTATTGGATAAAAGTTTTACTAAATTAATAATGAATCATTGCTGTGCGCACTAGAGATACGCGGATCAGCTCTAACATAACCTGAATCCGCTGCTAAAACCATCCATCCGCTCCTGAATCTAAATCAGATTTTCCCTGATTTGGGTATCCACACACGATCGGCACACAATTATTCAAATCTGTGATGATATGATAACATATAACTCTGAAGTAGGCTGCTTTTAATGAACATTTATTTAAATCAAAAGTTCCTTTTCTTCAAAATTTCAGTTCATTGGCGAAATTACATTTCTTTAATAGCACATGATGGATTAAATTAATCCAATCACAGTCAATAGCCCTATTCAGACGGTAATTGTTTCTCATGTGGACGTCTGTAAAAATAAATGTGCATGCCACCTCAGAGATAAAACTTGTGTATTCGGATGGTGATTTAGCAGGCAAACCCGGCATTGCGATGTCCATCACAGCACCGAATAATATCCAGTAAGCTACATCCATGAAAATGTATTATGAATTTGATGCAAGTAGATGAAAACAATGGGCAGTAACATGCATACTGTATGCCTATCTGAGTGTGGTATAATCATACTTATTAGCCAGTAATCAGAATAATGAAAGTTGCAAGTAAACTGGAGTGAAGAGTTCTGCTCTTGTCATGTAAACATCTTACTGTGATTAAGACCTTACTCTGATTATAAATAGTCACACTATTGGTGCACATGTAAACATAGTCAGGCATCTTATTACTATTAGATTTTTCTTTTTCAAA
Organism: Gobio occitaniae; assembly: GCA_033150135.1. Lineage (NCBI taxonomy): Eukaryota > Metazoa > Chordata > Actinopteri > Cypriniformes > Gobionidae > Gobio > Gobio occitaniae. The sequence continues at coordinate 33,260 of JARQWZ010000124.1, forward strand.
AACACTGATGATGCATTATTAATAATGATATGAAACAATAAAATTGTTTTATCTTCATGGCAGGCATTCAACCTCCCACCTCTTCCCTCATGACAGAAATGCCCATTTCTAAAATGGTTGTAATATTCTTGCATTACATTAAACGTTGATTAAACATTTACCTCTCATGGCCACATGGAGCCATCTTTAATATTAATGTTATTTAATGTTTTCTACTGATTGCATTTGTTTGTTTAATATAAAACTTGGTGAAATGATTTCAGTTTGCATCAGTACTTTTTGAACATTTACAGCCCATTTTAACAAAAAACATGAATATACTGATAAACTGATGGCTGGAAAATGAACCTATTTAAAAAAAAAAAAAAAAAAAAAGTGGAGTGGAGTGTTCCTTTAAATACTAGCGTTTCGCTGTCTCACATGCAGGACTCAGTGCTTTACTTCACACTTCCCTCGCTAACTTTCCTCCAGATTACACTCATAATCCCCAAATCAATGCCCATTTCAATCTCAAATGACATTGTGAAATATGAGCACAATCTTCTATAGCACATCATGTCAGCTAAACAGGGAGCGCTTCTGAGGATGAGAAAAAATCCCTTATAGACAACAAATGTAAAGCTGATCAGTCACATTTCATGCTTTGCTTTATGCTAAATACAGATTTTCTTAGATACTGTTAAATAGTATAATTAAGTGGCATATTTAAGTAACAGAAATAGATTTTGGGTTTAATGTCACACAAGTAATTATAAAAGGCTATTACTGAATTATTTTTCCTAATTTAATGTGTTGTAATAACAAATGGAAGTCGGATCTTCACAGGTTCACTTGAAGCAGCATTAGTGTTTGTCTGGTCATGTGATCTCAACATGTCTGTCCACATGAGGCAACTCAATCCATGTTAAATAAAAACACGCTTTAATTATGACACTCATATGACATTCTTCAAATATATCCTTAATTTCTGTAGAGCTGGAGTTCCCTTACGAGAGTACTCTCGTATTGCGTTTTGCTAAAACGCTATGGGGAATTCCTTTCCTCGAGATATTGAAGCAAATTTTTATCCAAAAATACCTTTTATACGTAGTGCAGCTGCACAACTCTCAGCAGGAAGCAGCTGCGTGCTGATTGGCTGTGCCGCTGCAACTGCAGCAACCTATAGCGAGACCGTGGGGCGGGACGGACCAATCAGGTCCTTCCAAATTCCCGCCACGAGGGGCAACAGAATTTGCATAGCCAAGGGTATATAAGACCCACTCTCGCAAGGTTAGTCAGATTAATTCTTCTTCAGCGATCCTGTCCCTTGCTCCCAGCCTCTCGAGCCACGGAAGAAAAAACGTCGCGACCAGAGGCCACCGGAGCGCTGTGACGAGCACACGCCGGGCATGTCCCCGCGTGCCTCGCCTGTACACAAGCACCAATATTCTATGTCCCCCGGCCCCCTGCACTCAGGCGGCGGGAAACATTTCCCTCATAAGCGCCAACTTAGCGCAAAGTTGTCGGGCCACCAAGTCCCTGTCACTCAGCGACTCGCCCCACAGATTAATTCAGCCCCTGGCCTCGAAGGCCGAGGCCTGGCGGGCCATTCCCGGCATTTCGAAATGGGTGTTGAACATAATAGAACGAGGTTACTCGCTACAGTTTGCTCGCAGACCACCGCGCTTTCGCGCCGTGGAAGAGACAACGGTGAGAAGCGACAAAAGTCACGCGCTTCGAACCGAGATATCAAAACTGTTAATAAAGGGAGCGGTAGAAGCCGTACACCCCTCACAGAGCGAGTCAGGCTTTTACAGTCGTTACTTCCTTGTACCAAAAAAGGACGGTGGTCTCAGACCCATCCTAGATCTCAGACACCTGAACAAAGCCCTTATGAAGCGCCCGTTCAGAATGTTGAGAATGAAACAAATCCTCGCGCACATTCGCCCGGGAGATTGTTTTTTCACTGTGGATCTAGAGGATGCCTATTTCCACATACAAATAGCCCCCCATCACGGGCCATTCTTGAGATTCGCCTTCGAGGGGAAAGTATACCAATACAAGGTGCTACCTTTTGGTCTATCTCTAGCTCCCCGCACGTTTACAAAGTGCATGGAAGCGGCGCTAACCCCGCTGAGGCTTCGGGGAATGAGAATTCTCAACTATCTCGACGACTGGCTCATAATAGCTCAGTCAGAGATACAGTTATTAAACCACAGATCTTGGCTTCTCAACCATTTACAATGCATGGGACTCAGAATCAACGTGGCAAAGAGTTTATTGTCTCCCACACAGAAAGTTTCGTTTCTGGGAACGGTATTGGACTCACTGCAGATGAGCTGTTCGGAACGGAGCGGTTTCCCTCAGGTCCGGTGCATCCAACCTAGGTTGGGGAGCCCTTCACGAGGGCAGGCCGATCTCCGGTCTCTGGTCAGACTCGGAGAAGAGCCTTCATATAAACTGTCTAGAGATGAAAGCGGTCATGATATCGCTAAGAGCTTTCCTTCCGTACATAAAACACCACCATGTCCTGATCCGAACGGACAGCAGGTCGGTGGTAGCCTATATAAATCGCCAAGGCGGTCTGAGATCTATCGATCTGCACGCAATGGCGGAAGAAGCCCTAATATGGGCAGAGCACAATCTGAGCTCGCTGAGAGCGACTCACGTGCCAGGCATTCTGAATTTGGGTCCGGACATGCTGTCCAGGGGCAAAGTGTCCCCTGCAGAGTGGTCTCTTCACCCAAATATAATTCAGACAATTTGGGGCAAGTTTGGAAAGGCAAAAGTGGATCTTTTCGCCTCACAAGACAATGCTCAATGCCGAATATATTTCTCCAAGCACAAGGATGCGTTGGCCCACGAATGGCCCAACCTTCCTCTTTATGCTTTTCCCCCAATCTCAATGTTACCTCAGGTCATAGAGAGGATCAGGGAGAGCAAATGCGCTGTGCTTTTAATAGTCCCGCTTTGGAGAAATCAACCTTGGTTCTCACTGCTGAGTCAGATGTCAGATACAGCTCCGTGGCCGATCCCACTGAGGAGAGACCTCCTCATGCAGGCGGAACGGCAGATCTGGCATCCCCGTCCCGATCTATGGGCGCTTCATGTTTGGCCCATCAACGGGTACATGAGAACCTTTCTGAAAGCGTATTGAATACTATTACTGAAGGTAGAGCCCCCACGACTAGGCGGCTCTATTCAGGCAAATGGTCAGTCTTTTCGGACTGGTGTAAAGCACAAAGTCTGACCCCGCATGATTGTGCAGTGTCAGAGGTGCTTACATTTTTACAAGAGCTTCTGGACGCGGGTCGCTCCCCCTCCACGCTCAAAGTTTATGTGGCTGCTATAGCAGCGTATCACATTCAAGTGAACGGACTGTCACTGGGAAAGAACGATCTCATTGTTCGTTTCCTTAAAGGGGCTAGAAGGCTTCACCCACCTCGCCCCCCTTCAGTCCCTATATGGGACCTGTCCACGGTCCTGGATGCCATGAAGAGCTCTGCATTTGAGCCTCTGCATTCAGTGAGCTTAAAGCTCCTGTCACTAAAGACCGCTTTTCTGCTAGCGATCGCATCAGTTAAGCGAATGGGTGATCTGCACGCGCTCTCTGTGAGCGCCTCGTGTCTGGAATTTGGGCCAAACGACTCCAAAGTCGTCCTCAAACCAAGACATGGATATGTACCTAAAGTGCTTTCAACTCCGTTCAGAGCACAGGTCATTTCACTTTCGGCACTTTCATCACCGTTAGATGAAATAGATGCTAATTTGCTCTGTCCTGTCAGAGCGCTGAGAATAAACATAGAGCGTTCCGCTGCTTACAGACAAACTGAACAGCTCTTTGTATGCTTTGGCGGCCGCACCCGAGGGTGCGCGGTTACAAAGCAGACCTTGTCACGGTGGATAGTGGATGCTATATCACTGGCTTATGAGTCTAAAGATCTCAGCCACCCCTTAAGCATTAAAGCCCATTCTACTAGAGGCATGGCCTCTTCATGGGCTTGGTCTACTGGCATTTCTCTGAATGATATCTGTGCGGCGGCAGGCTGGGCCTCCCCGTCCACTTTTATCAGATTCTATAATTTAGATGTTCCGGCTTTACAAGCTGGGCTTCTTGCTGTATGAACAGATTTAACCCCTTAAGGCTCGATAAGTCCGGCCTGGGTTGAATATTGTATAAGTCATAAGCATATTCCTTATAAGGCTCGAATTATCTGGCCACTCATTATTCCTGACCCGACTATGTCTGGTCTATACTTATTATTGCACGTATATCGTGTTCATTCTCTTAGGGCCCGACTCAGGTCTGGCTCATTCTGAAATATTGATATCATACTACGGGCCCACCTAGGTTGGCCTGGGTTGGTGTCGTCGGCTTTAGAGCCATTAAGCAAGCACGGCGTTTTGCATTGGTCCCCCATAGCGTTTTAGCAAAACGCAATACGAGAGTACTCTCGTAAGGGAACGTTTCGGTTACTAACGTAACCTCGGTTCCCTAAGAAGAGGGAAGGAGTATTGCGTTTTGCTTGCCGTGCTTGCTCACTTGCTCAGGAGTCGCTTCAGTCGATTAACCTGACTAACCTTGCGAGAGTGGGTCTTATATACCCTTGGCTATGCAAATTCTGTTGCCCCTTGTGGCGGGAATTTGGAAGGACCTGATTGGTCCGTCCCGCCCCACGGTCTCGCTATAGGTTGCTGCAGTTGCAGCGGCACAGCCAATCAGCACGCAGCTGCTTCCTGCTGAGAGTTGTGCAGCTGCACTGCGTATAAAAGGTATTTTTGGATAAAAATTTGCTTCAATATCTCGAGGAAAGGAATTCCCCCATAGCGTTTTAGCAAAACGCAATACTCGTTCCCTCATCTTAGGGAACCGAGGTTACGTTATGCCTGGCTCACAATACAGGAGTTTTAAAATCCTATCCGATTGTAAAATCTGGTTGCAGCACACACTTCAGGAGAATCTTTGCAGATTTTCTTCCCTCAAATCTTAAACATGCTCACACTACAAGATTTGAAATTCGTGAAGCATCACACACTACAAAATGTTATTAAGATTATCGTGCCAGAGGAAGCGCGTCACGTGATCTACGCAGCAGTTCGGAATCGGGGAAATGGATACTGTAAACCGAGAACTTGCTCTATCAATAATGATCGCTTGTTGTGAAAAAAAAAACAAAAGCGTAAGAATAAACGAGTGTGGATGAGAAAATGGTTGGGGAGACGGGATCAACATGGACTGTCAGTTCTTCAGCGATAAATGGAGGTAAAATTTACCTTATATTACTATCATAAGCCCTAGTATTCGCACGGGATTAGTATTATCTGGGGACCTCGTGTGATTTAGAAATTACTCCCCACATCTGAATTTTGCGTGGCGCATTCGCACGGGATAAGCAAAGCCTGTGATTTTACTCGAATTTACTGACTTATCTCCCGGATATGATGTCAAGACTTAATGTTTTTTTAGTTATAGATATAGCTGTATGAAATTATAAACAGTCGTATCAATATCATTTTGATTGTTTTATAGTAATAAAAATAATAATTTAGTTAAGTTCGAGAACAGACGCTACAATTAAAAACTGAACTGAGCAATATAATACGGCGGAAGATTCAGTTTCAAACTTAAATGTAAAAGCGCCCATTTAAGCGAGTTTGTCATTGTCATTTTCTGTTTTTGTGTTTTTCATTAAAGGTCCCATGGCATGAAATTTTCATTTTATGAGGTATTTCAACATTAATATGAGTTCCCCTAGCCTGAATATTGTCCCCAAGTGGATAGAAATGTTGATCGGTGTAAACCCGAGTTCTGGCTGTCTCTCTCTGCCTTTGAGAAAATGACAGGCCAGACTAGCCAATCCTGAAGCCTCCTGGTTTGACGTCCAAGCAGGAACGGTTACATCCCTTTCCCCCGCCCAGAGAATCTGGCACGCCCATGCAAACACTCGAGATCATTAACGTTACTTGTGAACGAGTGAACTGGCAGTTTCTCAGTGTTTGGATGTACAAATGAAAACAGAAGTCTTTCTTCAGTTCCTTCTGATCTGTGATCATTGATTTCTGATGTGTAGCTAATTATTTATTATTCGTGCACACGCTGCGGCTTCTCTCTCTCCCGACAGAACGGTGTTTTCGTGTTTTCTATCTTGTGAGTCAGTGTTTTGTACGTCCTCGTCGCGTCTATCTGTTCTAAAATGTGCATACAGTCTTTTCTGTTTAACATCAGCAGTAACATCTTTAGAGATAAACCTCACACACGCCGAAGCTCGGCCTTCAACATCCCCGACCCCCAGTACTGCATCTGGCCCACAGCGGAGGCACCAAACGCGGCGTGAGATTAAGCAGAAGGGGGGTAAGCGTGAGGGTATCTGGGCTAGGCTAGCCAGCTTTCCCCACAATAAACTGGATTACATTCGATTACTGCTGTTGTGTCTTTGTTTGCGCTGTGTAAGTTACTCAATGCGCATCACTGACGCTATTCATATGATTGGAACATATCTAGAAATAATGCTTTAATCAAACTTACTAACTCGTTCATCTCGCTGTAATGGTACATTGCATGTGTTACAAAGTTGGTAGAATAATGATGAAGAGGACTCGGCGTGACTCGGACTCGTGTTTATTCAGAACTCTCAGATACAAACACAATAAACTCGCGCTGACAGACAACGCTCTCATAACTCAGTAGTTACTATAAATAACTTTGTTAGCAATCGCTCCGTCTCCGTGATGTCCTGTTCGCGAACGAATCATTCTTTTGAATCGGTTCTTTTTAGTGAACCGAACCAGTTCACCAAATCGGACTGAATCGTTCTAAACGGTTCGCGTCTCGAGTCAGCGCTGATCCATAATTTACTAACTTTCTGACATGAGTGACAGCCCCTCTGACTAGAAATAAACTAATAACCTGAAGTATATTCTAGTAACTACAACAGTTCACCCTGAACTGAGACATGCTGAGAGAACTGATGTGAAGTGAACACAGGTCCATCTGTCTCTGGCAGACTCGTGCCTGCTCGTGCCTCGTTAAACCACGCCCCCTCCGCTCATTTAAAATGCAAAGATGTCAGCCAATCACAACAGTGGGCGTTTTTCCTGAAGTCTCACAGCAGACACGCCTCTTGAAGCAGGGCAGTCAGCCACAGGGCAAACAGCAGTATAGAAAAAATGCCTTTTATTTCTAAATTATGACATTTTATGATGTAAAAATCATACTAACAATATAAGTACACCTCAGGAAACACTATAAAATAATAGAAAAATGCCATGCCATGGGACCTTTAAGAATATTAAACACACCATTCAAGCAATTTACTCCCAAATTGATGCTCATTCTAAAGTGAAAGTATAATCCGCGCGGCCGCACGGGAATTCATAACGGTGCGCATTTTATGCAGCTAGTGCCATTCTTCGTTAAAGATAAAGATAAAAATGCACACAGGAAACAAAAACCTTGCAAAAATGATATACGATCCGCCTAAACCCGGCCAAATCACAGAGATGCCGATTCGCACGGGACTAATGGCGGAATATGGTAGGTCATTTGCGGGGGAATATTTACTTTACATATTACAGACATGGCCGATTCGGACGGGATTAAGATCACAGACATTCTCTGCAATTAATACAAATCACCAGATGTCCCCAGATAATAGCCTACTAAACCCGTGCGAATAGGGCTATAGTGTGCTAGAATGTTTACCGTTATAATATTGCCTGCCTAGTTCAAAAGCGACAGTGTCACCTTTTACAGTGTAGATTTGTGCTGTAATATGAAAATACAATTGGTGCTATAGTAGGCTATGTATTATGAAATGTGTCTACTTATAAGAAACAATGGTTTGCAGCTTTCTCTCTCTCACACACAGCACGCGCTCGCATATAGACACACACAGCGCGCGCGCACATACATAGTCGTAGACTTCTTTCCTATTGGCTATTGTGACAGTACTGACGTTATTACAATCTTGCTCATCCCGATAAATATCAAACATGTTTGATATGATCGGGGCGAGCCCGATTTGTGTGAGAGCAGATCGGGAGGGGCAAGATTTTATCTGTGAACGTCTCACATTACCAGATAATCTGCGCCGAACATCGGAAACCGATCGAGGTCGTGGACAAGATTTTTTCTCAGAATCTCGGGAGGGGAAAATCGGCCATAAATCGGCCTAAAACTCCTGTAGTGTGAGCCAGGCATTAGTAACCGAAACGATTTTAATAATGATCAAATGACTGAGTTCAGCTTTGAGAATGAAACCAACCTGTTTGTTCCTCAGTTTCTTCATGTTTCAATCTCAATGTTTCTTCAATCTTCACGTCTTCTCTCTCCTCTTTCTCTGTTTGTTCCTCAGTTTCTTCATGTTTTACTCTCAATGTTTCTTCAATCTTCAGGTCTTCTCTCTCCTCTTTCTCTGTGTGTTCCTCAGTTTCTTCATGTTTCACTCTCAATGTTTCTTCAATCTTCACGTCTTCACTCTCCTCTTTCTCTGTTTGTTCCTCAGTTTCTTCATGTTTCACTCTCAATGTTTCTTCAATCTTCACGTCTTCTCTCTCCTCTTTAATAAACTCCATCTTTATGTAGACGTGGATCTCAGTTGCTTCAGCAGGAGTTTTTCTGTGTTTGAACACTCTGTCCTGTTTAACATGAGAATAATTAACAGAAAGAAAAACAAATCCACACTAAATCTCTGAGTGTCAATCAGCTGTAGTTCAGTCGTCCAGTTAATGGAACTAATTGACCTGGGGTCTGCTCTTCATACATCGCTAACTCGGTTATTACAAGAGTTCATTACTGAACCAGGGGCAAAAATGATTTTGAATAATATAAATATAAAAATTAATTTGAAAATAATATTTATATAGACCAGTGGTGGTGACAGATATTATGGGATGGCTTGATGCAGCCCATGAGATGCAGAGAACTTGATCTTGATCCTAAGAAACTTTATTAGATAGATATGTTTTAGTATATTAATGCTGTCACATAACACATCTGCTTCAAAGGTCAAATTAAATTAATTGCTAATTACAACATTAAAATAAAAATGTAAAGCCTGTACAAATACTAGAAATTGTTAATATAAATGACTGGGGGGGAAAACTGCACATTTCTTTTATCTATTACAACTTTTATGTCATTTTGGTTGCTTGGCTGTTTAGTTATTTATTGATTGGTTTGTAGATATCGAGATAGAGATGGGATCACTGAATCAATGATAATAAAACAATGCAAATTATATAGACCTTAATATATAAGTCAGTTTAGTTATTGAATGATTTGTAGAAATAGAGATAGAAATGCTCACTTCGAATCACTGAATCATTTGTTGTGAATCAATCGGTTCAATTGACTCGGAGAGTCTAAAGCTCCGGTTCTCTCGTTACTCGCCAGAGACTGAACTCATGTTTGAACTGATTCACAATAAAGAGCGAAATGAGCCTCTCCTTCTGTTACTCATGAGTTTATTCTGTTACTTTACTCACACAACGCTGATAAATGTTAGATAAAGCAATGCAATGTTACATTTAATAATATATCATTCATTCTGCTTCGCTTTAAACACTTTAAACGCTTAAAATACAAACCTCTCTTCAGCACAATCACAACAGATGCAGGAGCGCGGCGCGACCTTATGACGTCACACACAATACCAAAATAAAAGTCCCCGTTCACACTGACGTGTCTAAAATGACTAAACTGCAGAGAAATGTACATAGAAAAGATATATTAATAAAAGAAAAGATGACAAAATTCAGAGTTATATGAATTATTTAAATGCATTTAAAAACACAATGGTAAGTTAATAATACAGTTCACTTTGAGAGATTCAAACAATATTAAATTACTCTAAATCAAGACACAGTACCCGACTTAAATTTTTGCTATTTGTATATATACAATATAGAAAACATTCATTATAAATGAAATAAATGAGGAAATACCATAACTTCACAAGCAAATAACAGGGTTTCTGTGGGTCCTTAGGCCATAAAAAGTTATAAAAAGTATAACAAACTTAAATGAACGCTTTAACCGGACTTGAATTTGTGTCTGTAAAAACAGAGGCGCTGTGGTCTGGACATATGCAGATATCTGTAGTTTGAGAGAGTAGAGAGACCGAGCAGTTTAGATTCGACACTCAAACTAAAGCTTTTTTTCTGAAGGCTTATGTCTACTTTATCATGTTTATTAGTTTATGGCTTTAAACTGGGAAAAGTGACTCAAATAAATTGGGAAATTGATCCAAATAATGTCAATAACTGTTGAAAGATGATGAGGATTTCATGAAAATAAATCTGATTCAAGGGCAATCATATTTTTAGACATTTTACACCTATTTTCAAGTTTTTAGACTTAGATGAACTTTATATGTCCACATTTTAATATCAGAAAAAAGCATTTCTATGCATTTCAATACTGACACATATCCCAGATAGCATGTTATCATTGAAACAATGTTGAGTAAGTGTTGATTCGTCAACGCCAATTACAGTGAATTAATGTTACAAAGTGATGTTGCTTTAACATCTCTTGCACCCTCAGTTAATGTTGAAGCAATGCTGAGATTTTAACCACAAATCAACGGGAATATCATTGATTCAACATTATGAATTGATGGTAGTTTAATATTACGTTTGCACCCGCATTTAATGTTTAATCAATGGTGAAATAAAAATCAAAATAAAATCATAATAAATGGTAATATTGTTGAATCAACGTTACATTATGATGGATTCTACATCACTGATATTGAATCAATATTGAAATTAAGAAAAATTATCTTTGGTAATATTGTCTGATCAAGGTTACAATGTGATGTTGATTCTAGATCACTTTTGTTGAAAATTAAAATACAGCTGAAATGTAATGACAACATAAAACAATGATTTACCAAGTTAATTTTGAAACAACATTAATATTTGAACTACACTTCACTGGACCATTTCACATTTGGAGAAAACCCTTTAAAATATAAATGACACCTTAGCAGTTGAGTCAATTTATTTTATTGAATGGTTTACCACAATCAGTGACAAAAAATATATTAAATATCCTTCTTTAAAAAAAGAAAGGGGGAAAGATGACAAAAGCATTACTATCTTTAAAAATAAAACTAGTTTCAGAAGTCTGATGTCATTATGACTACAGGGCCCGGTTTTTCAAAAGGTTTAATCCGGATAAAATTGATCCGGATTTAGTAATCCTTTTTTTGCGATCCATGATCACGTAATCCAGCTTACTTTTGGAGCCAGTTTTTTAAAGCAACATCGGATTGGATCAATCTGATCCGGATAGGAACTTTTCAGGATCACCAAATCTGGATAACCAGTGCTCAAACAGGATAGGAAATCACAATGTAGAACTATAGATATGTAAAGAGCAACAAGTAGAATAGCTAGTGTGGGGTCAATATAAATTTATTTTTATTTGAAATGAAAACACACACATTTAAAAAAAACTAAAAACAAGAAAACCCCCACCCCATCCTCTTCCAGCAGTCCGCTCATCTGAGACCTACAACACAAACACTGTACATTGAGGATATTTATAACAAGTATAGATGTATTGAATTAAAAAAAAAAGACTTAATGTCAAATACTCCACAATAATTTCAGACATCCTCATCTGATGTGGAGAGACCAGCTTGTCTGAGCGTAGCCTTTAGGAGGCAGATCTCAAATCTGGCCTTGGTTTGCTGCAGTTTGGTCAGAGTAAGTTTGCTGCAGTTTGGTCAGAGTAAGTTGCTCCTCTGCCAGACGAAGCTGTGCTTCTGCCCTTTCAGTCTCTTTTTGCAGAAGTGCCTTGTAATCATCATCTTTGTTTGATGAAGGGCGCTTCAAGCCTTCCTCTGAGATCCTGTGGCAACTACCACTGGCTCAACCAATGAGGATCCAGCTTCTTCCTCAGGAACAGAGCTGAGATTCAATATAAATACGCTCTCTGGATCAGCCTCAGGAGGAACTGGCAGATTCTCCTCCTCCTCCTCAATCCAAGGCTCGCCATCCCCTAAATCACCTTGAATACCATGGAGAGCTTGCGACTTCTCACCTCCAATGATGTTGAGGACCACATCTGTGTAATATCCCCTCTTAAATGGCTTGTTGCCTGTTTGTGGGTTTTTGGCTTCAGCATGGTCCTTTGTTGCCCTGGCCTTAAGATTCTTCCACCGCAATTTGATTTGGTCTGTGGTCCTCCTCTGGCCAGACCCTATGGCATTCACATTTTCTGTGATTTAAAATCCAAACATAATTTTTCTTTTTGTTGGTATCCTTAGCAGAATTAAAACTTCCCGCTATTGTTCCATAATGGCACCGAACACCCTCTAGTAGTGCATTGGTTTCAGCAGCAGTGAAGTTACAGCTTCTTGAGTCCATGGTTCCGTTGCTTTACTATAGTGAACATTGTTCATCAATTATAGGCCTTGGGTCCAATTGCCTCAATTGAACACAAGCCAAAACTAGTCCGTTGTAATAGGTGTGTTTGAAAAGACCAACTACACAGCCATATAAATCAGCCTTTCTCAGAGGATTCACAGAGAGACAGTGAAATGGCAGGTGTTGTCCACCGCCACCACCACTTTGCCAGGAGAGGCAGAACAATCCTTCCAACCACTATAGATAGATTCTCAAATAGCTTACCGGATCTGTCTCAGCTGCTAAGTGAACCCAAACAAACAGATGAACTAGAGGAAATGACTAGCAGTATGAGCACCATTTTCTCTAGTACATTAGAAATTGTAGCACCAATTAGATTAAAAAAGGTTAGAGAGAAAACTAAACCACCATGGTACAACAGTGCTACACATGTTATCAAGAGAGAAACTCGTAACTTAGAGCGTAAATGGAAACAAACTAATTTAGAGGTCTTTAGAATCGCATGGAAAGAAAGTATGTCACGTTATAAAAAGGCCCTAAAAAAAGCCAGAGCTGAGCATCTCCGCAAACTAATAGAAAATAACCAAAATAATCCAAGGTTTTTATTTAACACTGTGGCTAGACTAACAAATAAACAAGCATCGCCTGAACAAAATATTCCGTTACAGTTTAGTAGTAATGATTTTATGAACTTCTTCGCTGACAAAATAGAAAGCATCAGAAACAAAATTGTAAATGTACAATCTTTAATGATGTCTTATGATTCAACCGCAACTATCGTCCCTCAAGAACTACTACACCGCTTTACAACCATAGGACAGGAAGAGCTAAATAAACTTATCATTGCATCTAAACCAACAACATGTTTATTAGATCCAATACCCACTAAACTACTGAAAGAGTTGTTACCTGTAGTGGAAGAGCCTCTTCTCAATATTATTAACTCGTCTTTATCTTTAGGTCATGTTCCAAGAATATTCAAGTTGGCAGTCATAAAGCCTCTCATTAAGAAGCCACAATTAGATCATAATAACCTAGCAAATTACAGACCAATATCAAATCTTCCATTCATGTCTAAAATACTAGAAAAAGTTGTGTCCGCTCAATTGTGCTCTTTCTTGCAAGAAAATGATATCTATGAAAAATTTCAATCAGGATTCAGGCCGCATCACAGCACAGAAACCGCACTCGTTAAAATCACAAATGATTTACTTCTAGCTTCTGACCAAGGCTGTATCTCAATACTAGTTCTACTTGATCTTAGTGCTGCGTTCGATACTATAGATCATAAAATACTATTAGATCGACTTCAAAATTACACTGGTGTTCAGGGACAGGCATTAAACTGGTTTAGATCGTATTTATCAGACCGCTACCATTTTGTCTGTCTAAATGGGGAAAAATCAAAGATAACATCAGTAGACTATGGGGTGCCGCAAGGATCCGTGCTAGGCCCTCTGCTATTCTCTATATATATGCTGCCACTTGGTAATATTATAAGAAAACATGGAATTAATTTCCACTGTTATGCTGATGACACTCAATTATATATTTCATCACGACCAGATGAAAACGCTAAATTATCTAAACTGACAGCGTGTGTTGATGATATTAAACACTGGATGACATGTAATTTTCTGCTATTAAATTCAGATAAAACGGAGGTGTTACTTATTGGTCCAAAAAATTGCCCACAAAACCTCTCACAATACAACTTTAACTTGGAAGGATGTCCTGTCGCTTTATCCACTACAGTAAAAGACCTGGGTGTTATATTAGACCGCAACTTGTCTTTCGAAAGTCATATTTCATATGTTACAAGAACGGCATTTTTCCACCTTAGAAACATTGCTAAGCTACGTAACATGCTATCTATTTCTGATGCAGAAAAGTTAGTTCATGCATTCATGACCTCGAGACTAGATTACTGTAATGCTTTATTAGCTGGTTGTCCTGCATCATCAATAAACAAGCTACAGTTAGTCCAAAACGCAGCTGCTAGAGTTCTTACTAGGTCAAGAAAATATGATCATATAACACCAATTTTATCATCCCTACACTGGTTACCTATTAAGTTCCGTATCAATTACAAAGTATTGCTACTGACCTATAAAGCCCTAAATGGGTTAGCTCCAGTGTATTTAACTGATCTTCTATTGCCGTACTATCCATCGCGCTCTTTAAGATCACTAAACTCTAGGCTTCTGGTCATTCCTAGGATATCTAAGTCCACTAAAGGAGGGAGGGCATTTTCACATTTAGCTCCTAAACTCTGGAATAGTCTTCCGGATATTGTTCGAGGTTCAGACTCGCTGTCCCAGTTTAAAACTAGATTAAAGACGCATCTCTTTAGCCAAGCATTCACATTATAAATAAGTTTTATACTACAGTTAAATCGCACCAACAGCATTAATATTCTGAACAGCAGCTATGCTAATTATTTCCCATCTGCTTTTCTGTTGTTATCTCGGGACACTAGTCCCGAGGTAACTAGTTCGTCAGCTCCAGTTTGTATCCAGCCTCTGATGGAGACTTCAGATGCCCCTGTGATGAGACGACTCGACGCCTGTGAAGAGACGACTCAACGCCAGCGTTGTTATGGCCTAAAATAATACATGATTGATTAACTTATCCTAACATTTTTTCTTTAACATTCTCTTTTCTAACATTTTTCAATGTACATTTATGAAATGCACTTTCTGTGAAGCTGCTTTGAAACAATGTGTATTGTGAAAAGCGCTATACAAATACATTTGAATTGAATTGAATTGAATTGAGAGGATACCGTCAAAGGGTGTATGTTGAACGTACCAAGCCACTGGAGCAATACACCACTGAGGAGCTGTATGTCCGGGTTCGCTTTGGGAAGGCTGAGAGTACCTTGTGAACCTTCTAAGGCCAAAACTTCAACACAGAACCCAAAGGAGTCACGGTCTGTCTGTGGAAGACCAGATCCTCATTGCTCACGGATTTTATGCATGTGGGACTTTCTAACAAGTTGTTGGTGACTATATGGGAGTGGTGAAATCAGCTGTGTGTGATGTGGTGAGAGATGTGTCAATCGCACTGGCCAGCCTGGTCAATGAATTTGTTTCTTTCCCAAAGGACAACCAGATTGCCCAGGCCAAGCGCAGCTTTTTTCTTTTGGGGAATATGCCCAATACTATTGGAGCAATCGACTGCACACATGTGCATATACAAGCACCTCGTGAGAATGAATGGGAGTTTATAAACAGAAAGGGGAGGCACAGCATCAATGTCCAACTTGTGTGTGATGCTGACCTCATCTTCACCAAATGCGTTGTCAAGTGGCCTGGGTCTGTCGATGATGCACGCATCCTGAGGGAGAGCGCTCTATATAGAGACCTCCACAGAAAGAGCAAACACAGAAAGCATGCAACATAACCCTTGCCTGTATTGTCCTGCACAACATCGCTACTAAGCGCAATGTCCCTCTGTGTGCTGACAATGATGCACCTGAGCCCCTTGGAGACCCTAACCAACCTCCTGCATTCTGCCAGAATAGTTAGACAGTATTTCTGATTTGGATTTGTTTTGGATTTCAAAAATCAGTGATTGCCATTCTTTGCATTTTTTTGGTTATTCTGTAATCATTGCATGCATCACTAATAAATATTCTAAAAACAAAAATATTTTCGATTGTGATGAATATATATATCAATTAGTGACAGAATAAAATGTATTGTTTTTGCTCAATTTTGACAGCTGTTTGGGGGATTATTTTATGAGGTCAAACTCTTTCTACTTTGCTGTAGGCCTATACTGAAAGGCTGAATACGTTAAAGCCTACCTAATCACTGTAGCCTGACGGATGAACAAATAAAATTAAAACCTTATGAATAAATAGGATATCTTGTAAGATACTGCATGATCCAAATATAGTATTATTTGATACATTTGTAAAGTTTTCATTACATTTTGGGCATGAAATCCACGCTGAATCCACCCTTCTGATGGGATCAGTTTAATCCAGATTTTTTGTATCAAAGTGATCCAAATCCTACAAAAAAGTTCTGAAAAACCCAAACTAAAGGTTTGATCCGGATCAAAACCAAGATTGGATTACGTGATCTAATCCGATTATGTAATCCGTTTTTTCTTTTGAAAAACACATTTTCAAGATTTGATCCAATCCGTTATCCAAAATCCTAGTGGATTACTTTTGAAAAACCGGGCCCAGGTGGTCCAGCGGATCAGGTTTTAGAAATCTTGCATCAGCCGACTGCCTCTTTTCCTTTGGGTTCTCTGAAATCTGAAAAAGAAAGCATGATATTACTTAACAAGTTAATTCAGTTGTCATACAGTCAAATTCAAGAATGTTAATATACTATTTACAATATGACCTGCTCAAAAAAAGTTGCTCAACACAAAATATTAAAACATGAATTAAATTCTGTATATCTATTCTAGTTCTCAGATCTACTAATGCTTCAATTTAAGAAAAAGTGTCTGATTTTTCCCACCGAGTTTATCTCAGCCTTAATTAAACACACCTGAAGCAGCTGATCAAGGTCATTAGGATCAATGAGAACTTCAGGCAGGTGTGTTGAGCTAAACTCTTCATGAAGAGGAATAAACTCCTCTGAGCTAAGACCATAGACCATTACATACATCTCAGTTCATTTTCTGTGAAACTGCATAGCATTCATATAACAGGTTAATCTTGAAGAATAAAAGAGCTTAGGTTTTTTCAACTAAATGTTCTTTAAAGGGATAGTTCACCCTGAAATGAAAAGTCTGTCTCCATTTACTCACCCTCGAGTTGTCCAAAACCTGTATGAGTTTCTGTGTTCTGCTGAACACAAAAGAAGATATTTGGAAGAATGTTTTTAACCAAGCAGATCCCCATTGACTACCACAGTATTTTTCCCTTACTACAAGTCGGACAAAATTTCTAACCGGCATGCACTGCTTCAAGTCAGCCGCCGATCGGTCTGCTTATCGCTGAATGAAGTCGAACCAAATGCTAAACCAAAATGGGCGTTTACCAATCAGTGGCCAATTTCAAACTACAATAGATGTTTTTCAACCACTTTTCAACAGATTTGCTAAACTCATGAAGGCCCACCAATAAACCAAGCCCCCAGTGGATTAGAGCAAATCAGGTAATGCGATTGAAAATACTCATTATGGTTTGAAAACGCCCCACTGATTGGGAAACACCCACTAGTGTTCTGCAGAGAGACACACCTGCATGATCTTGTGCTCATCAACTACAGATCACTGCTAGTTCAATGTCACTGCCTCCACCCATGTGTGCTGTCGACTTTCATCACAATCTCAGTGCTGATACAACACACTTTAAACATTGAATGTCTATCTCAACCAAAATGATGGTTTGGATCAGAGCCATAGAGAGAGAGATTTGCGACAACTCCATAGACTCCAATGGAACGGTTTTTTTACAGTAATGGCGGCTTGTGGAGACTCTCAATAGTTCCCGGAAGTAGCAGCCGCGCCATAGAGTTACAGCAGAACAGACCGTTTGTGATGCACTTTTAAAAGGTAAGACGTTTAATCAGTAAGATTTTAAATTATCAGCACATCTTAATCAAAATAACTTGTACATTAAAGCCTACTTGTGTAGATTATTCATCATTAAATTAGATTAGTGATGTTATCAGATTACAGATTAGGCTTGGATCGGCTACTGGATAAAGTTATTATCGAACACTGTATTAATGGTTAAATCTGTTATTTTAATTCCGTTTCATCCATCGTTATGGAATTAGAGAAAATTATTCTAAAATTCTTTTTTTTTGTGCAAGGTATGGAAAGTTGCATATTAATTAAATATAACGTTTGGGCGCGTGTGACAGCTGGTGTGTGTAAAGTGGTAAAATGAGGATTATTACACGTGTATTAAGAATACATTTCTTTAATGATAAAATGCATTCGATATACATTTAGTGTTTTAGGCATTATGATTCAATTAACTTTGCCTGTCTATATTTAAGCTCAGCTGAAAAACAAGGTTAAAAAACAATCTTACTACCAGAACTGTGTTATATACTACTGTATTACAATAAAGTATTGTGCTAAATGTGTATTGTACTGCTGTTTTATATAAGGAATCATATGAAACTAAATATGAAATATATTATAAATAATTTAAGGATTCATACTGCAGTGAGGCTGTACATCATGAGTGCTGCAGGGTGAGGACCAATGATGATGTTATAGGCTGTGGGTCAGTGATGTTGGCTGGGTGCTGGTAGGTTGAGGAGTAGTAGTGATGTTGGCTGGGTGCTGGTAGGTTGAGGAGTAGTAGTGATGTTGGCTGGGTGCTGGTAGGTTGAGGAGTAGTAGTGATGTTGGCTGGGTGCTGGTAGGTTGAGGAGTGGTAGTGATGTTGGCTGGGTGCTGGTAGGTTGAGGAGTGGTAGTGATGTTGGCTGGGTGCTGGTAGGTTGAGGAGTAGTAGTGATGTTGGCTGGGTGCTGGTAGGTTGAGGAGTAGTAGTGATGTTGGCTGGGTGCTGGTAGGTTGAGGAGTAGTAGTGATGTTGGCTGGGTGCTGGTAGGTTGAGGAGTGGTAGTGATGTTGGCTGGGTGCTGGTAGGTTGAGGAGTAGTAGTGATGTTGGCTGGGTGCTGGTAGGTTGAGGAGTAGTAGTGATGTTGGCTGGGTGCTGGTAGGTTGAGGAGTAGTAGTGATGTTGGCTGGGTGCTGGTAGGTTGAGGAGTGCTAGTGATGTTGGCTGGGTGCTGGTAGGTTGAGGAGTAGTAGTGATGTTGGCTGGGTGCTGGTAGGTTGAGGAGTAGTGATGTTGGCTGGGTGCTGGTAGGTTGAGGAGTAGTAGTGATGTTGGCTGGGTGCTGGTAGGTTGAGGAGTAGTAGTGATGTTGGCTGGGTGCTGGTAGGTTGAGGAGTAGTGATGTTGGCTGGGTGCTGGTAGGTTGAGGAGTAGTGATGTTGGCTGGGTGCTGGTAGGTTGAGGAGTAGTGATGTTGGCTGGGTGCTGGTAGGTTGAGGAGTAGTGATGTTGGCTGGGTGCTGGTAGGTTGAGGAGTAGTAGTGATGTTGGCTGGGTGCTGGTAGGTTGAGGAGTAGTAGTGATGTTGGCTGGGTGCTGGTAGGTTGAGTAGTAGTGATGCTGGCTGGGTGCTGGTAGGTTGAGGAGTAGTAGTGATGTTGGCTGGGTGCTGGTAGGTTGAGGAGTAGTGATGTTGGCTGGGTGCTGGTAGGTTGAGGAGTAGTGATGTTGGCTGGGTGCTGGTAGGTTGAGGAGTAGTGATGTTGGCTGGGTGCTGGTAGGTTGAGGAGTAGTGATGTTGGCTGGGTGCTGGTAGGTTGAGGAGTAGTAGTGATGTTGGCTGGGTGCTGGTAGGTTGAGGAGTAGTAGTGATGTTGGCTGGGTGCTGGTAGGTTGAGGAGTAGTAGTGATGTTGGCTGGGTGCTGGTAGGTTGAGTAGTAGTGATGCTGGCTGGGTGCTGGTAGGTTGAGGAGTAGTAGTGATGTTGGCTGGGTGCTGGTAGGTTGAGGAGTAGTAGTGATGTTGGCTGGGTGCTGGTAGGTTGAGGAGTAGTGATGTTGGCTGGGTGCTGGTAGGTTGAGGAGTAGTGATGTTGGCTGGGTGCTGGTAGGTTGAGGAGTAGTGATGTTGGCTGGGTGCTGGTAGGTTGAGGAGTAGTAGTGATGTTGGCTGGGTGCTGGTAGGTTGAGGAGTAGTGATGTTGGCTGGGTGCTGGTAGTTTGAGTAGTAGTGATGTTGGCTGGGTGCTGGTAGGTTGAGGAGTAGTAGTAATGTTGGCTGGGTGCTGGTAGGTTGAGGAGTAGTAGTGATGTTGGCTGGGTGCTGGTAGGTTGAGGAGTAGTGATGTTGGCTGGGTGCTGGTAGGTTGAGGAGTAGTAGTGATGTTGGCTGGGTGCTGGTAGGTTGAGGAGTAGTGATGTTGGCTGGGTGCTGGTAGGTTGAGGAGTAGTGATGTTGGCTGGGTGCTGGTAGGTTGAGGAGTAGTGATGTTGGCTGGGTGCTAGAGTACTTATGGTTAGTCCAAGAGTTTCCATGGCAACAATTAATGGATTTGATAGCACCTTTGGAGCTGGTTGCTGGATGTTGAAGCTTGGCTACTGTTGGTCCTTTTCCTCTTTTTTGTTTGGCTCTTGCTTCCAAGATGTCCATCGTTCAAGTGTTCTTTTTTTCTGTCATTTCAATTTTTTTTTGCCTCAATTCTCAATCTCAGCCTGATAAATCTTTTGACGATTTTTTCTCGTACTCCACAGCATGATGGAAGCCTGCTGGAGAGTGACTGAGCTTCTGTCTCCAAGACATCCACTGCGTTGGGGAGCTTCATGAGGGTGGAACCAGTTTTGGTCCTAAATAGTTTCTCAATTTGTTGAGTTAAATCATAGGCTTCTTGCGAGGGACGACAAAGAGCACCTGCCTTGAACTCTTTTAAGTTAACTAAGATGTTGTTATCTCCAGCAGGATTGTCATCGTTGTGCTGTGTTGCAGTTTTGCATTTTCCACAGATGCTGGCAAACCTGATTAGAGCCAAGATGGAAGAGAATACATTTCTCCGTTTTTGTGAGGTCAGGTGCTGTTCTGTTTTCTACCATCAGCTGTTCCACTCTGACTGATGGAGTGACATTTTGTTCCACTGTGTCAAGAAAGTCAGCCAAAAAGCTGCTGTCGTCCTCCTGGTAGCTCCCAGACCTGATGGTGGTGAGGAACTGCCCTACAGAAATAATTCTCAGTGCATGATGGAATTCCACTGGAGTTGGTGTGGGATTTTTAGACCTCACACAGCTGAATGTATTTTCAAGGCAGTCTTGTGTGAACCTTGAAGTTAACACAAACCTGTGTCCTCCTATTAGCATTTCCTCCTGTATGGCCAAAATTGATTTTGTTGCCATTATCACCCCTTATTGAACAGGCTTCCAACCTCCCTTATGACCAATCTTCATCCCATGGAACAGATGGATGATATCCTGTAGGAAGATGATGGCCTTTTCATATGCCTCCATCTTGACCCTGCTCAGGGCTGTAACTGGATGGCGAGATGACATGAGATCAAACCAGTGATCAACTTGCTCCAGGAACCACGCTGTAGTCAGGTAGGAAAGAGGGCGGTTTTCTTGCTGCACCATATATTTCAGTCCAGCACTTGTTGTCTTGCTAAATACATTAAGAGCATGACCAACTTTAATTTTTTCAAAGTGACTTGGCTCTATGGCTGCAGCTGATAGATGGGGAGCTATTTTTAATGCCATCCCTTCTTGAAAGGACAATAAGTCCTTAATAGGGACCACTGAAACCTCGTTGGAAGGTCGGTTCTCTTTGTTAACAACATCCTCTGGAATTTTTTAACACCTGTCCACGGACAAGAGCACTTTTCAGATTTTTTACCAGATGTGGGACATCAGGCATGAAATAGAGACTCCTGTCTGGTGTTGCTGGATGTGGCACAGATGTTTTGGAATGGTCTACCCCGAAGGATTTCCACATGGCCTGGTTAGGACTACCCATATCAGTGGTGACATTTAGCACATGTAGCCCTATTGCTGCTGCCCTTTCTATTATTTCAGAAATGATTGGCCTGTACTCTGCGCCGTTTGTTGAATTGCCACTGTAATGGTATGCCACCACTTCCAGCGTGTTGTGTTCCCAGCCAACATAAACACACAAGCATGTGTGGCTACTCCTGTGTGACCTGGCAAAGTGACATCACCGTAGAGTTTGCCTGTGAGCATGTGCAGCTCCACACTCGGAGTGATTGCCATCTCATCCAAAGATAGCACACACTCCCTCTCAAGGTCTGCCAATCTATCTACCTTCAGCTTTAAAAAATCAAAGACCTCCGTCAACACACCAGGCTCAAATTTAATACATTCCATTCTTCTTTGCAGGGTTCTTATTGATGGCAGGGGAATCTGCATTTCCTGGAGGGTCTTGTAGCCTGTTGGACCGGCTGCAAAGCGAATTTTCAATGCCCTCTTAATTGTTTCTTTGCTCCACTTCATCCCTTTTGTGGTTTGTAACCCCAATGCCTTAATTTGGTCTTTGGCGAAGATTTTCTTTAAATTTGTGTCCCTAATTTTCATTTTTTTCTTGAGAGCTGCATTTTCTTTCTTTATTTTTCTTAGTGCAGCCTTTGCATTTCGTGATATTTTTTTCTTGTTTCTTTAATTTTTTTAATAGACCCTGGTGGCTGGCTGGTGGCTCACTGGTATGCTGACTGGTTGACTTGCTGATAGCTGCTGGCTGACTGGCTGCTGGCTGACTGGCTGCTGGCTGACTTGCTGATAGCTGACTGGCTGCTGGCTGACTTGCTGATAGCTGACTGGCTGCTGGTTGACTTGCTGATGGCTGACTTGCTGATAGCTGACTTGCTGATTGGCTGCTGGCTGACTTGCTGATGGGTGACTTGCTGATGGGTGACTTGCTGATGGGTGACTTGCTGATGGTTGACTTGCTGCTGGCTGACTTGCTGATAGCTGACTTGCTGATTGGCTGCTGGCTGATGGGTGACTTGCTGATGGGTGACTTGCTGATGGGTGACTTGCTGCTGGCTGACTTGCTGATTGGCTGACTTGCTGATAGCTGACTTGCTGATGGGTGACTTGCTGCTGGCTGACTTGCTGATGGGTGACTTGCTGATGGGTGACTTGCTGCTGGCTGACTTGCTGATGGGTGACTTGCTGATGGGTGACTTGCTGCTGGCTGACTTGCTGATAGCTGACTTGCTGATGGGTGACTTGCTGCTGGCTGACTTGCTGATGGGTGACTTGCTGATGGGTGACTTGCTGATGGGTGACTTGCTGATGGGTGACTTGCTGATGGGTGACTTGCTGATGGGTGACTTGCTGATAGCTGACTTGCTGATGGGTGACTTGCTGATGGGTGACTTGCTGATAGCTGACTTGCTGATGGGTGACTTGCTGATTGCTGATAGCTGACTTGCTGATGGGGGACTGGCTGCTGGCTGACTTGCTGATAGCTGACTTGCTGATTGGCTGCTGGCTGACTTGCTGATAGCTGACTTGCTGATAGCTGACTTGCTGATGGGTGACTTGCTGCTGGCTGACTTGCTGCTGGCTGACTTGCTGATGGGTGACTTGCTGATAGCTGACTTGCTGATGGGGGACTTGCTGCTGGCTGACTTGCTGGTGGCTGACTTGCTGATAGCTGACTGGCTGCTGGCTGACTTGCTGATAGCTGACTTGCTGATTGGCTGCTGGCTGACTTGCTGATTGGCTGCTGGCTGACTTGCTGATAGCTGACTTGCTGATAGCTGACTTGCTGATGGGTGACTTGCTGCTGGCTGACTTGCTGCTGGCTGACTTGCTGATGGGTGACTTGCTGATGGATGACTTGCTGATAGCTGACTTGCTGATGGGTGACTTGCTGATTGCTGATGGCTGACTTGCTGATGGGTGACTTGCTGATGGGTGACTTGCTGAAGGGTGACTTGCTGATGGGTGACTTGCTGATGGGTGACTTGCTGATAGCTGACTTGCTGATAGCTGACTTGCTGATGGCTGACTTGCTGATAGCTGACTGGCTGCTGGCTGACTTGCTGATAGCGTACTTGCTGATTGGCTGCTGGCTGACTTGCTGATAGCTGACTTGCTGATAGCTGACTTGCTGATGGGTGACTTGCTGATGGCTGACTTGCTGATGGGTGACTTGCTGATGGGTGACTTGCTGAAGGGTGACTTGCTGATGGGTGACTTGCTGATGGGTGACTTGCTGATTGCTGATAGCTGACTTGCTGATAGCTGACTTGCTGATGGCTGACTTGCTGATAGCTGACTGGCTGCTGGCTGACTTGCTGATAGCGTACTTGCTGATTGGCTGCTGGCTGACTTGCTGATAGCTGACTTGCTGCTGGCTGACTTGCTGATGGGTGACTTGCTGATGGGTGACTTGCTGATGGGTGACTTGCTGATAGCTGACTTGCTGATGGGTGACTTGCTGATGGGTGACTTGCTGATAGCTGACTTGCTGATGGGTGACTTGATGATGGGTGACTTGCTGATAGCTGACTTGCTGATAGCTGACTTGCTGATGGGTGACTTGCTGATGGGTGACTTGCTGATAGCTGACTTGCTGATGGGTGACTTGCTGATTGCTGATTGCTGATGGCTGACTTGCTGATGGGTGACTTGCTGATGGGTGATTGCTGATGGCTGACTTGCTGAAGGGTGACTTGCTGATGGGTGACTTGCTGATGGGTGACTTGCTGATGGGTGACTTGCTGATTGCTGATAGCTGACTTGCTGATAGCTGACTTGCTGATGGCTGACTTGCTGATAGCTGACTGGCTGCTGGCTGACTTGCTGATAGCGTACTTGCTGATTGGCTGCTGGCTGACTTGCTGATAGCTGACTTGCTGATAGCTGACTTGCTGATGTGTGACTTGCTGCTGGCTGACTTGCTGATGGGTGACTTGCTGATGGGTGATTTGCTGATGGGTGACTTGCTGATAGCTGACTTGCTGATGGGTGACTTGCTGATTGCTGATGGCTGACTTGCTGATGGGTGACTTGCTGATGGGTGACTTGCTGATGGGTGACTTGCTGATAGCTGACTTGCTGACTTGCTGATGGGTGACTTGCTGATGGGTGACTTGCTGATAGCTGACTTGCTGATGGGTGACTTGCTGATTGCTGATTGCTGATAGCTGACTTGCTGATGGCTGACTTGCTGATGGCTGACTTGCTGATGGGTGACTTGCTGCTGGCTGAATTGCTGATGGGTGACTTGCTGATAGCTGACTTGCTGATGGGTGACTTGCTGATTGCTGATTGCTGATAGCTGACTTGCTGATGGCTGACTTGCTGATGGCTGACTTGCTGATAGCTGACTTGCTGATGGGCGACTTCCTGCTGGCTGACTTGCTGATAGCTGACTTGCTGATGGCTGACTTGCTGATGGCTGACTTGCTGATGGCTGACTTGCTGATGGGCGACTTCCTGCTGGCTGACTTGCTGATGGGTGACTTGCTGATGGGTGACTTGCTGATAGCTGACTTGCTGATGGGTGACTTGCTGATAGCTGACTTGCTGATGGGTGACTTGCTGATGGGTGACTTGCTGATAGCTGACTTGCTGATGGGTGACTTGCTGATTGCTGATAGCTGACTTGCTGATGGCTGACTTGCTGATGGGTGACTTGCTGATAGCTGACTTGCTGATGGGTGACTTGCTGATTGCTGATTGCTGATAGCTGACTTGCTGATAGCTGATTGCTGATGGGTGACTTGCTGATGGGTGACTTGCTGCTGGCTGACTTGCTGATAGCTGACTTGCTGATGGGTGACTTGCTGCTGGCTGACTTGCTGATGGGTGACTTGCTGATGGGTGACTTGCTGATAGCTGACTTGCTGATGGGTGACTTGCTGATGGGTGACTTGCTGATTGCTGATAGCTGACTTGCTGATAGCTGATTGCTGATGGGTGACTTGCTGATGGGTGACTTGCTGATGGCTGACTTGCTGATGGCTGACTTGCTGATGGGTGACTTGCTTCTGGCTGACTGGACTTGACCTGTCCCTGTCTCTCCTCACTAGCCATGTCCTCTCTTTCTTCACTGTCACTTTCCCTTCTCTGAGTGTTCTCATCGCTTTTTTCCTCAACCTTTGAAACTGATATAGGCAGAATACATGGATCACATCGCTTCAAAATAAGAAATATTACTACAATTAGAAAGAGTTTGGGTAACACTTTACAATAAGGCAGGGCCGGCCCGTGGCATAGGCGGAATAGGCAAATGCTAGGGG
Source organism: Gobio occitaniae (assembly GCA_033150135.1). Taxonomy (NCBI): domain Eukaryota; kingdom Metazoa; phylum Chordata; class Actinopteri; order Cypriniformes; family Gobionidae; genus Gobio; species Gobio occitaniae. The sequence continues at coordinate 59,364 of JARQWZ010000124.1, forward strand.
CGCCACTCATCCATAGGGGCGCCAAAATGTATTACTGATTCTATTTTATTCATATTAATTTGAAATATTACCAAATAAAGCGCAAAAAAAACTTAACTAAGTCCCCCGCATCTTCCCGGTCCGCCTCATCAATCTCCCCCCGCCGAGCTACTTGAAGTGCGTCAGAAATATAACGCGTGATCAGTTTAACGTTGGTAATTTGTTGTGTCGCGTCGCCTCTCGCCGCATCTAATGTAGACAGGATTGCTTTCATATTTTAGGGTGCTTGGCCGCTCGCTCCAGGTGTAGACACATTGAAAGTTGCCTGATAATTTATGACGGATTGCCGAATTGTAGTGTCATAAAAAACAGAAGCCCTCTGATGCAGGCAAGATAAGGGAAACACTGCAAAAATGCTCTTCTTATTTAGTATTTTTGTCTTGTTTCTAGTCTAAATATCTAAAAATTCTTAAACCAAGGTGCATTTACTAGATATTTTTTCTTAAGTGAGTTTATACTTAAAACAAGCTAAATTATCTGCCAATGGGGTGAGAAAAATAATCTTGTTTCTGATTGAAATCTTGTTTCTTGTTTCTGTCCCAAACAGAAATAAGATAATTTTTCTCACCCCATTTGGCAGATAATTGTGCTAGTTTTAAGCTAAAACTGACTTCATTTTGATTTCCCCCCCAGAAAACAAGGAAAAAATTATCTAATGTCATTAGTAAATACATCTTGATTTAAGATTTTTTTGATGTTTGGACTGGACACAAGAAAAAATTACTAAATAAGAAGAGCATTTTTTGCAGTGTTAAGACAGAGGTCAAGTGATGTAATGAATGAACAATTTATTTAATTGCATAGTAGTAAAATACTAATGTACGCTAATTAATTCCAGTTTTATCTTAAACTATATATGCAGCTGTTCTGGGTTCTACAGTGGCCACAGACAGTGTATTTTTTCCCAAAAAAAATCATATCTGTTTTTTTTTTTAAACGCATGTAATATCACTTTTTTAATAGCCTAATGTTTTTACTCTACAGTTGTGCAGTTTTAAGGGGACATATGGACATTTTAAAATGTATTTGCCGAAATTAGTAATGATATTTATATACAGGTTTATTTAAAATAGCAACATTTTATGTAAATTTCACATTAAATATCAAAATTTCTCAGTTTAATTCATGATGAAAACATGGATGTGCATATTAGTGGAAGTTTGCTGCCATCTACTGGAAAACAAACACTTTTGCTAGTTCTCAATAGTTTGTGCATGAATGCTAGATGCAATTACTTGTTATTTGTGTTTAGGCTGTAATGTGGCGTAGGTGCTATTTTTGTATAGTTTAACTATCATCAGCCTTTTAAAAAAAATAATAATAATAATATCATGAACATAATGACGGGGTAGACTGGACATCATATAAAAAAACAACAATAAAAAAAACAAAAAAAAAACATCAATGCATTAAAAAATAAAACAGTTCCAGTGTTTCCGCAACTTAGACTGAAAACATGTAGTGCTAAACCTTGATACAAGGGGCACCAAGTAAAATCTTGCCTAGGGCAGCAAATTGGTCAGGGCCGGCCCTGCAATAAGGTTCATTAGTTAACATGAACTAATAATGAACTGCACTTATACAGCATTTATTAATCTTTGTTAATGTTAATTTCAACATTTACTAATACATTATTAAAATCTTGTTAACATGAGTGAATGCACTGTGAACTAACATGAACAAACAATGAACAACTGTATTATGTTAACGAACATTAACATTACATCGTTATATATTATAAAAATGGCAAGACCATAAAGAGACATCAGAAAAATAATTTATTGCTATTTTCCATCTTATTGGGACACAAATAATGCAACTTGATAATTTTTTTTAAAAAATATGACTTTAAATTTTGATTTTAATATTTGTATCCCAGTATAAGGGTATAAATTCACTGAAAACAGAATTATTGTTTGGCAATAACTTTTACAACATTTTAAACAATTTCAAAACATTTTATTCTCTAATAACTTATAATAAATATTCTTTGCATATTCTAACATATTCTGCTAAACAAATGATGAACAATATTTCCAAATACATTTATATTGAAAATTCATATAACTTAATGCAACACAGATACATTTCATACTAGCCCTAAAAAGATAAGAAAATTAATTTATTAAATTATTTTCCATGTAATTAGGACTAAAGCAACTTGATTATTCATAAGCATGAAGTAGTTATCCTGGTGAACTTCTATCGCTGCGCAATAGAAAGCATCCTGACCAACTGTGTGGCAGTATGGTATGGGAGCTGCTCTGTTGCGGAGTGCAAGGCACTGCAGCGGGTGGTGAAAACTGCCCAGCGCATCACAGGGACTCCACTGCCTGCCATCGAGCACATCCAGAGGAAACGCTGTCTGCATCGAGCTCGCAGCATCCTCAAGGACTCCTCTCACCCAGCCCACAGACTGTTTTCTCTCTTGCCCTCCGGCAGGCGTTTCAGGATCCTCCGGACCAGGACCAGCAGACTAAAGAACAGCTTTTTCCCCAGAGCTGTCTCTTTACTGAACTCAAACCCCCGTTGATCCACTTCCCTCATAAACTGCTAACTCTCCTACCTCACATCTGCCTTCACTGTGTTATTTGCACTACCGACTGTTTATTAGAGTCACAACTGTTTACTTATGCATTTTGCACTACCATACCATAACTGGATTATGCTCATTTGCACTGCCGACTGTTATTTACAGTACCTACTGTTTACATTTGTATTTTGCACCGTACTTCTAACCGTAATATGCAATCACTTTCCACTGCACTTTTACACTTTTTTCGGATAGCTTCTGTCCATAATTTATTGCACTACCTTAATCCACTACCATATTCCTCATTTTAGCCTAACATATTGTATACCTCTATCTGTAAAATTCTGTTTATAGTAATAGCCATCTGTATGTTATATTATATTCATAGTACATATCCACCTGTAAATTCTGTTTATAGTATTAACCATCTGTATATTATTCACTGTACATATTCACCTGTAAATTCTGTTTATAGTAATAACCATCTCTCTATTTATAGATATATTTATATATACTCAGTACATATCCATGTCCTGCACTTATGCAACCGTTGTATATCCTGCACTTGCTGCTATTGCACTTCTGGTTAGACCTAAACTGCATTTCGTTGCCTTGTACTTGTACTTGTGTAATGACAATAAAGTTGAATCTAATCTAATCTAATCTAATTGTGTACGATAGGTTTTTCAGCAGTGTTGGCGATATTGATAAATTATAGACCCTAGAAATTTGCATATTAAATATGTTAAATATTAACCCTTTCATGCATGGTGTCCACATTTGGGGACAGTTAATTTAACTTCATTTAGGGTTCATTAATCTTGGTAATTCTCTCCAAACCACTTGAGGGCAGTGTCAGTAGATTGACAGCAATATTTTAACAATGGCTACTGTCTTGTAACCCAAATATTCATTGCTTGATGACATCATTAATCCAAGATGGCTGACAGCGATAGCCATGTGCCAAATGCCCCAGGCATATCTGTGAAAAACTTTTACATAAGGAGGTCAATTGAGCTAAAATAAAATATTAGTATGTACAGTAAAGTATGATGAATATGTTAGTATTTTAAAAACTAAAATTTAGACTAAAATGTTGTTTTTATACACCAAAAACTAACTGTCCACGTATGTGGACGTCATGCAACAGTGGAGTCAGATTGCATAAAGTCTGATTTCTGTAACCTGCTAGTATATGTGTTCTGTTTTTGCAAATATGTTTTGAATTGTCTTATATTGTAACAAAACAGACATTTAACAATATATCAACATAAATAACCATTAAGTGACATATAATGGCATTAAATGGCAACTTTACACATACATACCGAGACAAATTTGCATTTTGCCTACCAAACAGGGACAGCACAGGTCAAACACTCAGTTCAGAATAACAGAGAATATCCCAGAGGACAGTGTGTGTGTGACAATGACCGCACTGATGAGGAGTGTGTGCCAGCAAAGCCCAGCCCATATTGCTATTAGGTTTCCACATATATGTAAATAGCATTATAGTTCCTACACTCTGTGTTTTATCGTTGTTATATTGTAATATTAATGTTTTAAATATCTGAGCTGTTATGCAAAGCATAAAATTACATAATAAAAGCACAATATTCCATATTGTCATCTGTGGCTTTTTGTCCCATTTTACGCCTTTGTTGCATGGTGTCCACATACGTGGACAGTTAAATAATTTTTAAATAAAACTGAATTTTGTAAAAATTAAAATGGATTTCAATTTTAGCATCATATTACAGTAATAAAAAGAATTAAAAAAAATCTAGATAATGTTTTCCATAATGCATGCATGAAAGGGTTAAATAAAATGTTTGCAAATGTCAAAAAACAGAACAAGCACACTTCTGCATTACTAAGCACTACATCATTATATATAATATAAGACTTATGAATTATATATTACTATATATAATAAGAATTGTAATCATTAAGATTAATTTCACTTAATTTTATTTTTCAATTATTGGCAATGGATGAAGACATCACACTTGACATCATGCTGTTGCTGCTAGTTCATTGTCTCATTGTGTGGTGCAAGCTGACAATCACCTGTAACCAGTCTGTCTGTCCTATCTGAAAGTCATAAAGATGACATTAGTTACCATGAGATTAGTGAAAACACAATGAACATGACGTAACATAAAAAACAACAGCAACCCGTCTAAATCCAAATTAACGTTAGCCTAAATTATGTTAACGAGTCAAAGGTTATGGTAATTGAGCGCACTAATTCTCAAATATTAGCGGATTTTATATTTTAAAAACAACATCGCTGTAACTACATACTCATGCTACATACACATGTCGGTGTGTAATAAAATTATTGAAAATCAATGCATTTATTGACTATTAATTACCAAAAATCGCAGTTCTGTCACTGTGACTATCAATTTGAATTGCCCTTCAAAGCACTTCCTTGAACTATTCGCGGTCTACATGAATCACGTGACTATCAAGCGTTTTGAACTTCCGTTGTCACAACTCTCTCTCTCTATGGCTCTGGTTTGGATCAAAACTCAACATTGCATCAATGTTACCATGCTGTCTGGGATTATTATTCTTGCCCCACTGGCAGATCATTTTACTTGTTTTTTTAAGTAAAATGCGCTTTTTTTAGATTTTACATTTACATGTAGATTTTTTTTTTAGAGATTTGTAACAAAAAAACAGACATCCAAAGTCTCCCGGAAGTTCAAATTGATAGCGGCTCCCTGATGCCCGCAAATTAGTTAAAATCTCCCGGAATTTTATTAAGTCAACCAATCAATTGTCAGTGTGGGCGGGCTTTTATCTCTTCTCCTGAACCGAATGATTCAGTTCAGTGTATCTACAAACTAGGTTTGGGACTTTTTGCAGGTTGGGATGTCTGAAAATACTCTGTAAGAAAAGCATTTGTGCAGTTTGAATGAATGAATAAAGTATTTAAACACAGCTGGCACTTTAAAAGGGGGAGGAGACTGAAAGAAACTCTGGGTTTACCGAAGAAAACCTGCTCCTGACCAGGTTAGGTTCACAGAGTAAGTGACCCTGGTAACTGACTCTGAGGATAAGTTACCTCTCTTTTAGAAACGGGCTTGACTTACCCTGCTTTCTCAGGTTTGACATACCTCCCATTCTGAAACAGAAAACTCTGAGTTCCCCTCATTTCAGGGTTAACATGCTCAGAGTTTTCACTTAACCTCCTTTCTGAAACGGCCCCAGGACAGTTGTGGTAAAAAATAAAACATATCACTTTACATGTGTAGGGGGAAAATAAATGGTTCCCCTTTATTAATTATTACTTTTTTATCAATTATAATAATTGGGATCTATTGACTTATTGGGGGAATTCCTGAAAGAATCGTCTAATAAATGTTTAATGAGAACATTTATAGACTATAGTCCATTACTCAAATTAGGGATGCACCGAAATGAAAATTCAGGGGTTTTGAAACCAAAATTGAAACTAATATTAATAATTTCTTGTTTTAAATTTATTTTTTGTATAATTGTATTTTATTATTATCAAACTTTTTCATTAGTAATTAGTAGTGAGAAGACACAAAAAAATTAAGTGACTGCATTGTTATTGCTTAAATATTTTTTTTTAACTCTCAATGAACTGTATTATTAACTTACCATTGTGTTATTAAATGTATTACAATAATACATTCAACTCTGAATTTGGCCATCTTTTGTAATAGATTATTTTCTAGGTAAATTTCTATGCATGTCTGTGATTTTAGACAACAGTTTATGATCGGGACTTTTATTTTGGCATCTACGTGTGACGTCATAAGGCTGCGCCGCGCTCCTGCATCTGTGTGATTCGGCTGAAGAAAGGTTTGTGTTTTAAGCGTTTAAAGTGTTTAATGAATGTTGTATTATTAAGTGTAACACTGCATTGCTTTATCTAACATTTATCAGCGTTGTGTGAGTAAAGTAACGTAATGAACCTCATGAGTAACAGAAGGAGCGGCTCATTTCGCTTTTATCGTGAATCAGTTCAAACATGAATATATGCTGCGTCCCAATTCGCCTACTTATACTACGACCTAAAAGTATGTGAAGAAAAGAGTATGCAAGCTTTGGGACATCCAGTACTTCTTCATCTTTAACGGACTCAATCTAACATGAATCTCTGGCGAGCGACGAGAGAACCGGAGCTTTAGACTCTCTCGGTTCACATCAAATGATTCAGTGATTCAAAACGCTCACTCAAATTATTAAATAGCTAAACTAATATACTATGGGTCTGAATAATTTTATAATTTTAATAATTTTATTAATTTGTTGTGTTAGTTTTGAGTGTTTTTGTCTAATCAGGTTATTTAGGTCCATTAAAGGGATAGTTCGCCCAAAAATGACAATTCTGTCGTCATTTACTCACCCTCTAGTTGTTTCAAACCTGTATTTCTTTGTTGAGTTTCTTTGTTCTGCTGAACACAAAAGAAGATATTTTTAAGAGTGTTTGTAATAAAGCAGAGAGAGCAACCAAATGACCAGTAAAAGATGACAGAGTGTTCATTTTTGGGTAAACTGTCCCTTTAACCCATTTGTGCCCAGTTTTTTCCCCCTGAATGGTTTAAAGCATATAGTCATGTTAAAGTGTCCTATGTGAACATGTTCTGCATTTACTTTCCCCAGCTTTTTTTTTCTTCTTTAAAATCGTATTTGAATGTGCAGCAACTATAGTTGCCGATGGGCTAATATGTTTTATGCCCCTTCAATGTCAAATTTGAATAGGGAGAGAACATTTGGCATCTAAATAACTGCTCTCAACAGATCAATCTTTATTCATAAGCAAATGTATTATGTATAAAAGTCGAAGAACATTTGATGAAAACAAAAAAAAAGCTACATCTATGATCTATCTTATAATCTTTTGAATATGAAAACACAACAAATACATTTGTCTTAAAGTGTTGGACCATAGTGCAGAACTACATACAGCCATTAAGCTGCCCCAACTCGGCATTGTGGCAAAAAGTTAAATGAAAATAAATTAATAGACGAATGACAAAAAAATTACATCTCTCTCTCTCTCTCTCTCTCTCTCTCTCTCTCTCTCTCTCTCTCTCTCATTTGCCCACCGGCAACTATAGTGAACTATAGTATACAAAACGCTATAGATCTCTTGTAATATTTTGTTTGGATGATTCTAGAGACCTTCATGATTATGTAGATCGGCCGTATGCGGCCTGTGGGCCAGTTTGATCTGCCCCAGAGTAAAAAAAACCTCAGAATTACAACAAAAAAATATGTACAAAAAAAGTAAACAGCATTACTGTCAATATAATTGTTATTTTATATTACACGGCTCTGTGGAATACTTGATTCTGATTGGTCAATCGCCCATCCTGGTACTAAGAGTTATCTTAACCGGTACTATATGCTTAACGTGTCACTCCACTGTCAAAAACACTACCACGGGTTACAATGGAAGACTGCAAGGGATAGTTCACCCAAAAATGAAAGTTAGCCCATGATTTACTCACCCTCAAGTCATCCTAGGTGTGTAGGACATTCTTCTTTCAGACGAATATAATCTGAGTTATATTAAAAAAGTCCTGGCTAATCCAAGCATTATAAATCCATAAAAATGCATCTGTCCATCAAATAACATACTCAGCGCAGCTCCGGGGGTTAATAAAGGCCTTCTGAAGTCAAGCCATGCATTTGCATAAGAAAAATATCCATATTTAAAACTTAATTAAGTTCCAGCCAATCGCCTTCCGTGGAAAAGTGTTGAAAGTGCCTTCAAGATACTCACGCTACATCTGACGACCGGGACTTTGAACTGCTGAGGCACTTTCAACACTTTTCCCATAAACTGAATACGGAAGGCGATTGGCCGAAGCTCTACTTCATAGAGTTTCGCGTCGGGTCCTGATCACTCTGTCTGGGTTTATTCTGCGATAACAAGCGGCTGGATGTACATTATCCCTTACTTATTATATTATATTTAGGGCTGAAACGATTTATCGAGTTACTCGATTACAAAAATTCCACGAGGCAAAAACTCTGCCTCGAAGCCTTGTTAAATTCCGGAAGCACACCATAGCATGTGATACATGTTGAATTTAGTTGGCGCGATGGCGGAGAGTAAAGATGTCCATAAACGGCAGAGAATGTCTAAAGTTTGGGATCCTTACATTCTTAAAAAAAGAAGAGAACAAGGTGCAATGTGTCTACTGCAAAGTAGACCTGGCGTTCTACAGCAGAATGACTTCAATGATTCAGCATCTGAACCGAAAACACCCACTCCGTAGCCTAAGCCTATGCCACTCCATGCTGGTTCACTGAAACGTAGCCTCAGCATTAATACATTGATGTTCGCTGATTTTAACCCCATACTGTATTTGTAGCGATGTCGTGATGCGGTTTGACTAGATATGATGTTTAGCTTTGATGTTTTTAAGTAGTAAACGTTTTCACGTTCCATTGCAAGAGAGTATAGACTAAAAAAAGAACACACACATGCACCCTCGTCTCTCTCACGCCAGTCAGACCAATAGTGGCAATGCATCACATATGCAACTTTTATGTAGCTACGCAACAATAATTTCAGCATGCGTTCACTGTATACACCGGGACGTGATGTTGTGACGCGATTTTTCGAATGGGTGCTTCACCTAAAATGCACCGCAATGCAAGTGATTCAAGCCAAATGCAGCGTTCTATTGAAAATTAATGTATGTATTTTTGCTGGACCGCTAAACAGCCATCAGTTCAAAGAGTTACTGAGTGGTCTTGAGTCTGAGTCTGGAGATCTGGTTTACCATTGTGAGGTGCGAGGGCTGAGTCGCACAGATATGCTCACACGGTTTTATAAACTGAGGGAAGAAGTTAAACAGTTCATGGAGATTAAGGGAAAACCTGTTTTGGAACTCAGTGATGGCAAGTGGCTGTGTGATTTGGCCTTTGTGATGGACATAACCAAGTACCTGTCAGATACCCCTTTTCCACCAGAATGAAGCGGGTGCTAGTTCAGAGCCAGTGCTAGTGCCAGTTCTTAGTTGGTTCGACTGAGGAGCCTTCTAAGAACTGGTTTGCCTTTCCACGGGTTAGAGAGCCACCACAGAGCCAGTTCTTACGTCACTGTATACGTCTCATCTTAGCGACTCTAGCGAGGCAGCGGGAAACACAAACACACCAGGCTTGTCCGAGATGCATTGGCGCTGCGCAGACGATCAGCGTATGATATCAAAACACCGCATGAATGAATCAAAAGCATAAGGAGTCGTCTGCTCTCGTTGTCATACGGCAATCGTTCTGCACAGCGCCGATGCATCTCGAGCAAGCCTTCCCTCAACAATGGCGAACGTTGCGTTACTATTGATGCACATGGCTTTACGATCCTACATCGGCATCAAAACACAGATAATCCAGCACATTCGTGCAGCTCGCCGTCATTTGTATAGACGGAGATTACAATCGAGCAGCTATTAGCTCGATTAGCTACTATTTCAAAAATGGCGGTCACAAGTTTGTTTGTGTTGGTCTTGTTGGTCACGGTAACCCCGCCTCCAGCCCCTGACACAAGCGGTTCTCACTTCTAGACCAGCAATGTTTTGGTGCTACTGAAGAACCACTTTTTCTGGTTCGGAGCTGGTGCTTTGGGTGTGAAAGACAAACTAGGCTTGAAACTAGGCTCTGGCTCCGAACTAGCACCAGCACTGCCTTGGTGGAAAACGGGTAAGAGCTAAACGTCAAGCTCCAAGGTCCGAACCAGCTTCTCTGCTTTCAAACGTGAAATCATTCGAAGGAAAATTAAAGCTGTGGCAATTGCAACTGGAAAAGGGTAACACTGTGCATTTTCCTACTCTGCAAGAACAAAAGCCTGCTAGCAGCTGAATCTGCTGGTGAGTTTGCAAAACTGCTTCAGGCATTTGGTGAAAGGTTTCCCGATGTGAAAAGTAGACAAAAGGAACTGCAGATATTTGCTACGTCGTTTAATGTTGAGCCATCTGATGTACCTGATAACCTACAACACTAAATAATTGAGCTGCAAAGTAATGACGAGCTCAGTGCTTAATTTGTAAAGTGGGAGGTCCCGGAGCGCAGAGGGGGGGTGGATCCGGCGACTCAAAACGCAGGTTGGAGGTAACGGAACAACATTTTTTACACTGCCTATAGCAGTGCTTCTCAATCTTTTTTCAATAACGTACCCCCTATCATTTTTTTTCTCAGCCAAGTTATTAAAAATCATTTGAGATAGAAATAAAAGTTATGACTATAGTGATATGCCCAGTCAGAATTATTAGCAATAATAAACAACATTTGCAATAATAAACAATATCACTACCGATAACGAGCATCATATATAAATAAAATATAGGCCTATATTTTAAATATATATATATATATATGTATTCGGGTGACATTATTTTTTTTACCACTTTCATTAAATTTTGCTTTGTAGAAAAAGCCTTTCTTTGAAACGAATTTCGTTTTGTATAAATTGTATATTAATTTTAGTAAATGTTGCATTAACTAATTGCTTGTATTTAATAAATAAAAAGCAAATATAACAGACAATATAATAACCGTGAAATGGAGGCACCGGTGCGCCGCGTTCAGTTGCATTGCGCGTGAACTGCAGCGCATCTAATCATAAATAAATTAAACTCAGCATAGGCCTATGCATACATTAGCCATTAAATATATTTGTTGCATTGGATGGTATCCTTTCTACAACAGACCAGGGATTTCTCGCGGCTCGCATCAGAAGAGCATTGCGTCAATAGACCGCAAAACAAACAAGGCCGCCTATGTAGCCTATTCAAGGCAATTTTTATTTTTATTTCAGAACATGCACTGCACGGGTGCGAAATTTAAAAAAATACACTGCATGAATTGTTTTCACAAGCAGTTATTTTTCGGAATATTAAATTAACCAAGAAAAAAAAAGAAGAAAAACACTCCATCCAGATAAACAGCAACAGGCTATTGTGGGACTTAAATAAACACAATTAAATTTCATATAGTAGAATATTATATATATATATATAAAACTACATTTCATATAAAACTATATAGTAGGCTATAGGGCTCGGGCGTATGACGTCATTACTTTGCGTGGCGGCCATGTTGATGGCCTCATTTGCTGCTTCTCGGACTACTGCGCACTGTTTATAGACGTGCTCCCACTCAGTCGTGTGTCTTAATTTGGCGTTATTATTGGAAACCATGGTAAACCGTTGCTGCATTGTGGGGTGTAACACTAGATCACATAATCGCCATGGGAAAATTTTCGAAAATGGATTAACTTTCCACCTCTTTCCTGCTTGGAGACGCAACCACGGAGAGCAAGTATCCGAGGTAACAAAGTCGTCGGCTCGCTTGGATCGCGCTTGTAAGGCAAACTGTTACCTGGGGATATGGTGTTGGCTGATCGCGGCTTTGACATAAAGGACAGTTTGGGACTTATGTGTGCCGAGGTAAAGATCCCTGCTTTCACAAAAGAAAGCTGTCAGCTGATGCAAGAGATGTGGGGAGCACAAGAAAAAATGCCCACCTCCGAATTCACGTGGAAAGGGTGATTGTAACCGTCCGCAACAAGTACACTATTTTGTCAGATAAAGTACCGATTCACATGGTGTTGCCAAGCAAGGACGAAGACATGACATTCCTCTATAAGATTGTGTAACGTTATGTATGTTGTGCTCTGACAAACATGAGCCCTAGCGTTGAAATAAAATAAATGTGCATTAAATACAGCCATAAGTGTCTGTTGCATCCATACCCACAATCTTCAAAATAAATATACTTAAATCAATATAATGTGCAAAAGCAAGAAGTGTCACACAATCGCAATAACCGTATAATGTGCAAAAGCAAGAAGTGTCACACAATCAGATATTTTTCAGTGTTTATTTGCAAGTAGTGCAACCCGAGAACACAGAACGGTGCAGAATGCTTCAAGGTAAAAGGTTAACGTTACATAGGCTTCATGGTCTGCAGCTCCTGAACCCATCCATTTGTGAACTGCAAATTTCATATGAATCCAAACCGTTAATAGTTCCAATTTTGTCCATATACCGGTCCCTGGCTTCCCTATTTAACGTATCCCGGTAAATTCCACATCCTTTTCGGGATTTTAACATAGTTTTTCTTTCTCCCAACTCTGCTTCTCCTCGTTCGATTTGCTGTATGTTTACATTCGCGAGGCCATCAACATGGCCGCCACGTCCCAGAATGCAACGCAGCGCCCGAGCCCTATTTTAATGATGCACCAATAATCAACACAAACACATCAGGTCGTTATCCTATTTATCCAGAACGGCCCATACAGCATCGATAGTGCCCCCGGCCTCGATTCTGCTTCTTTCTCTACACCTCGTGTCCAGTGCATTTTTCTAACAGCGATCTCAAGACTCGACAACAAGCGCGAATAGCATGTGTCACTTTAAGCGCTTCACCTTTCGTCGTCCCTCTCCCCTCCCCTTCCATAAAAAAAACAAAAAAATGTATGGAACTTTCATAGGGAATAAATACGAACACAACCAATAACATTGAACAATACACAAATAGTATTTTTTTTTTTTTTTAGACGATTAATTTGAATAGTGACATTTGAGGTGCCGGATTCAATAAAAAAGGTTCCGGATCCAACATCGGAGGTGCCGGAACATGTTCCGGCGTGTTCCGGCTCAAATTAAGCCCTGGACGAGCTCAAAGCAAAGGACAATAACCTCCCTCTGCTCGAGTTCTATAAACTTTACGACCTACTGCTGTGAGCAGTTCTTTTCACAACTAACTCTTGCAAAGACCCGATTCCGCTCAAGACTGACTGACCCAAACTTGGGAAAACAGCTGCGAGTAGCGTCATCATCACTGGCATCTGACATCAGACGCCCTGCCAAAGAGAAGCAGCTCCAACCATCGCATTAGAGAGGTTAGTGATGAGCAAAAGGCGTGGAATGTATACGCCACTTGGCGTAAACTAATTTTGCCGTATACATTCCACGACATTGGACACTCGTACTATTAATACGCATTCTCATGTGATCGTGTTATAAGTGATATACAGTCGTGGTCAAAATTGTTGGCACCCCTTGTAAATATGATCAAATATGGCTTTAAAAAATAAATCTGCATTGGTTATCCTTTTTATCTTATATTAAAAAAATTCACAAAAATCTAACCTTTCATTGAAGTAAAAGAATTGAAAATGGGGGGTAAATCACATTATGAAATAAATGCTTTTCTCCAAAACACGTTGGCCACAATTGTTGGCACCCTTTTACTAAATACTTTTTGCAACCTCCTTTTCCCAAGATAACAGCTCTGAGTCTTCTCCTAAAATGCCTGATGAGTTTGGAGAAACCTGACAAGAGATCAGAGACCATTCCTCCATACTGAATCTCTCCAGATCCTTCAGATGAACAGATCCATGTTGGTGCTTCTTCTCTTCATTTCAGCCCACTCATTCTCTATAGGGTTCAGGTCAGGTGACTGGGACGACCATGGCAGAAGCTTAATTTTGTGTTCAGTGACACATTTTTGTGTTGATTTTGATGTTTGTTTTGGATCATTGTTCTGATGGAAGATCCAACCACAGCCCATTATAAGATTTATAGCAGAGGTCGTCAGGTTTTTATTTTTTATCTGTTGGTATTTGCTAGAATCCATTATACCATGTGTCTGAACAAGATGTCCAGGACCTCTAGCAAAAAAATAGGCCCTCAACATTAAAGTTCCAGCGGTATTTTTAGCCGTGGGCATGGGGTACTTTTTATCCCTGTTTGCACAAAACCCTTCTGGTAGATTTGCTGCCAAAAAGCTCTTTTTATAGTTTCATCTGACCACAGAACCAGGTCCCGTCTGAAGTTCCAGTTGTGTCTGACAAATGAATATGCTAGAGTTTGTTTCTGGTTGAGCGAGGAGGATTTTTCTTGACTCCCTCCCAAACAACATATGGTGATGTATGGGTTTGTTTTTTTGTTTTTTAGGCTTTCTGACCCCAAGACTCAACTAATCTCTGCGATTCTCCATCTGTGATCCTTGGAGAGTCTTTGGCCACTCAAACTCCTCTCCTCGCCATGCATTGGGACAAAATAAACACACGTCCTCTTCCAGGCAGATTCGTAACATCTTTAGTTGATTGGAACTTCTTAATTTTTGCCCTGATTGTGGAAATGAGAATTTTCAATGCTTTAGCTATTTTCCTACAGCCACTTTCTATTGTGTGAAGCTCAACAATCTGTTGCTGCACATCAGAACTATATTCTTTGGTTTTACTCATTGTGATGAATGATTAAGGGAAATTGGACTTTGTGCTTCCTTATATTTATACTTCTGTGAAACAAGACGTCATAACTGGACAATTTCATGTTCCTTGTCACCCTGGTGTGCTAAAATTTTTTAAATATTAATGGGAATATACTTCAGAGATATTTTACTCATAAAAGTTTTTAGGGGTGCCAACAATTGTGGCCAACGTGTTTTGGAGAAAAGCATTTATTTAATAATGTGATTTACCCCCCATTTTCAATTTTTTTACTTCAATGAAAGGTTAGATTTTTGTGAATTTTTTGAATATAAGAAAAAAAGGATAACCAATGCAGATTTATTTTTTAAAGCCATATTTGATCATATTTACAAGGGGTGCCAACAATTTTGACCACGACTGTATGTTCAATAATTTAGTATGGCCCTTAAAGGAAGTTACAAAAATGTAAATGGCCCATGATAGGAAAAAGGTTCCCCACCCCTGATGTAGGTGTATATATGTCAACAAACAATACTTATTAGTAACATGAAAATCATCTTTCTTTGGGAGGGTTTGTCTTCGCCTTGCTTCCTAGACGCAGGGGTAGGAAGTTCGCAGCCTCATGTGACTGGAAGGAAGTGAATACCTTTTTTTTCTCTTTGAAATCTTTTATTTGGTTGTTTGCTTGCATGTCATTGAGACATAAATCATGGATAATATCTAGAAAAATACTTATAAAAGGAAAATGACAACTATACACTGCGGCAACTATTGTATTGAGACACTGATAATTAATGTGGATTTATTTCTGTTAGCCTAATTATTCTCATCTTAAACAGGACAAACACAGAAAAACTCATGGTGAAGTGACTGAGATCCACAGCAACATAAAGATGGTGCGTATTAAAGAGGAGAGTGAAGACGTGAAGATTGAAGAAACATTCAGAGTGAAACATGAAGAAACTGAGGAACAAACAGAGAAAGAGGAGAGTGAAGACGTGAAGATTGAAGAAACATTGAGAGTGAAACATGAAGAAACTGAGGAACAAACAGGTTGGTTTCATTCTCAAAACTGAACTCAGTCATTTGATCATTATTAAAATCTCCAGCTCTACAGAATTGATTGATATTTTTTAATAATGTCATATGAGTGTCATAATTAAAGTGTTATATAATTATACAGACATGATGAGATCACATGACCAGACAAACACTAATGCTGTGAAGATCCGACTTCCATTTGTTATTACGGCACATTAAATTAAGAAAATAATTCAGTAATAGCCTTTTATAATTACTTGTGTGACCCAAAATCTACTTCTGTATTGAAGTCCATTAATTTATGTCACTTAATTATACTAGATAACAGTATCTAACAAAATCTGTGTTTTGCATAAAGCAAAGCATGAAATGTGACTGATCAGCTTTACATTTGTTGTCTATAAGGGATTTTTTTTCTCATCCCCAAAAGCGCTCTCTGTTTATCTAACATGTTGTACTATACAGGGAGTGCAGAATTATTAGGCACGTTGATTTTCTGATCATATTTTTTTTCCAGGCACATTTGACCAATTCCAAACCACAGTAATCCTAATAACTACTATTGATTTAGTATTTAATAATGTATAAGTGATATATAATTGTTCATGAAGGCTGGAAATGAAAATCACCTTATATTCAGGTGTGCAGAATTATTAGGCATGTTTTCTTTTACAGATACAGACTACAGGATTTGACTGGTCCGCATTCCCGCGGCACTCGATCAGATTTCTTGCGGCGCGGGATTAAATTTCCCAGTGAAAGAGGGTAGCGGTCAGCAAGTCTAGCCTGGATAGCCTACTATTGAACACAACAGTGCAACCGCTTGAACTTGAAGTAAACAAAATGTTTAGTGCATTCACACAGTCCCCAGTTCTCTGCCCTGAGCAACCTGGCAAAACTTTAAGTTCCCAATTTTAACTTGCATAAATGTTATTTATTTCTCAATCATTATATCCCGTTTCGCTCTTTCTTTATTTTTTCTGCACTGTCTTTAAATACAAATTAGACCTACTCGGGACTGTTTTTTCGTCCCACTCACGCTATATGATCTATTCCGCACTGCACCCTCCCTCTCGCGCTTAAAATTCACTCCGTGCTCACCCGCTATAAATGATTTTATTCCCGACTCGACTGATCCTGCTAAATTTAGATTTAATTTCCAGAATCTCTCTTTTAAATTTCCCCTATACAGAAGGAGAGAGGAGAAGGATAACAAAAGTAATAGGCTATGTTGGCCATGCAATCATTTTATTTAAAAAACATTTTATCATAGGCTACTGTCAAAACCGTAGCTAAAAAAATGTACAGAGAAAAATAGGGTACATCAAATGCGACATCTGTCACTCAAAATTATAAGCCAAAATACAAATAAACGAGAACTGCTGACTTTATTCTGCAGTAGGCCTACAGCTAGTAAAGTATTTTATATGAATGAATGAATGAATGAATGTCGCTCACTGATGACGGTCCATTACCGAAAGTCTTCTCCAAAGGCTGAATAATATATATATATATATGTGTAAATGTAACAAAGTTATTGCTGTCTATTGTTCATTTTCGTTAACTTGAAATGTGTAGGCTAAATAAAAGAGAAGTGGTTGTTCTGTACATTGTTTATTTTTGTAATGCAAGTTATAATTTGTACATTAAACAAATTTATATATGTTCATATGTTCATACATATATTTTCTTGTCATGTAAATTAAAATGTGTAAATGAAACTATTTTTACAACTATTTATAGGCCTACAATATAACTTAAGTTTAACATCAGAAACAACAGAAATTTAAATTAACAGCTAAAACAGAAGAAAACATTTGTATACACTTTAATTGAGCTGAGCGGGAGACGCTGGTGGAGCTGGACCGGGATGGTCATGCACAATAAAGACCCATAAGGTCTGTGCCAGCGGGACAATCTCTTCTTCTGGGATGAGCGCATATTTCCACTGTCCGCAGGTTTTGCGGGGCTGAATCGGTCGACGGCTTGCATGTCATAAAAAGTAGCGACATGATGATGCGTGTTGAATAACTCTTTGAGGGTCAGAATTCTAGCTGATAGACAGGTGTTCAAATACTTATTTGCAGCTGTATCACACAAATAAATAGTTAAAAAATCATACATTGTATCAAAGGACACGTATATAATAAGTGCTGGACAAAATGGTTTGCATATAAAGAAGCAGAAAAATTGTAATACTTTATTCTGTTATTATACAATATATAGTGCCCCTTGTTCTTTGTTTTTGTATGTTGTGTTGAAAATAAGAAAAATGCCAAATAAAGAGTTTAAAAAAAATTTTTTTTTTAATCATACATTGTGATTTCTTTTTTTAGATTATGTCTCTCACAGTGGACATGCACCTACGATGACAATTTCAGACCCCTCCATGATTTCTAAGTGGGAAAACTTGCAAAATATAAAACCTGTGATACTTTTTTCAGGATTCTTGGATGAATAAATGAAGTAATGGCTGATAAAAATTCAGCTTTGCATTACAGAAATAAATTATATTTTATAATATATGTCTATCAAAATAGAAAACCTTTATTTTAAATACATTTTTTGTTGTATTTTTGGTCAAATAAATGCTTGATGAGCATAAGAGACTTCTTTCAAAAACATGAATTCAAATAGTAATGTCCAAATGTTTGACTGGACTTCCTTTATAGCATCTGAGCAGAACTTTGCGAACAAAATCTTTATTGATGTGACACTAGGCTACTTTACAGTAAACCCTTCATAATCTGTCCAAAACAGGCCAAAGAAATCTTGTCTAAACATTCTTGCATCTATGACATTTTATGATTTGAGAAATATGCTATATCTGTTCTATTACAGAACCTTTAAATGTTAATCTGCAGTTTAATACGTTTCCTAAAGCATATTATTTCATTATTTATTACATAGAGATTTCACTCATCTCAGTATAGTTTTGGAAAACTGAAAATTGTAAGTATGTGTGTAGTAAGTGAAAGTGCACATCAGTTCTATTCATTCACACATGCAGAATATATAGGATTCATATTTAAACAGTCTTTTTAGCGGTTTAATATTCGCAGACACAAGTCTATATCGCAATTAGAAGAACAGAGAATAAATGTATCTGTCACAATCCTCGGCTGGACCCGTTGTTCCTCGAAATGAAACCAACATTTTTTCTGAGGTAAATTATCCCAGGATTATTCCTCACCGCATCTCAAAGCGATGTAAATTCATCACACTAAACTTGATGTGTTTTACCGAGTTGTTGTGGGTTTTAACTTGTTTGCATAGATCTCCTCAGAATTAGCCTTTTGAATAGAGCGCACGATCCATGGGCGTGGCCCTTTAGCAGATAATGAGGCAGCATGTTAACAACTGACATCTCTCTTTTTAAATGGATCACATAAACAGAATATTTCCGTTCGAGTTGATGTTCATCATTTAAAAACCTGACATTTCTTTAGACATGTGTCTCATATGTTGTGTGACAAATATCAACTAAGTTGCAGTTCATTTTCTGCAGAGTATCAGAATGGACTTCATTGAGAGAAAGCCGGCAGATCGCACATCATGTTTGTTTTCTTTGTTTTGCAAATAGCACAGCATTTTGTTTTTTTATTGTGAGTGCACAAAAACAGAAGTAGAAACTTAACAGATTTGAATGATGTATAGCACTTTTCTGTAAAATCATGGAGTATTTTGAGTCTATTAAACTGGGGTTAACTTTTGTCTTTTTTGCCTTAGACCTGATGCAGTTGAAAGAGGAGTGTGAAGTACTAAAGGAAATGGAAGAAAAAGATCAATATGAGAATGATCATGATTTCATAACCGAAGAAACATATTTTAGTTGCTCACAGACTGAAAAGACTTCAAAAACAAGAAGTAAAAAAACTGAAAATAAAAAAACAAGTTACTTCACCCGCTTTCAGGGTAGAAAGAGTTTGAATCAACAAAGAAATCTTAGAGACCACATGAGAACACACACTGGAGTGAAACCCTACACATGCCCTCATTGTGGAAAGAGTTTCAAACATAAAGGACACTTTAAAGGCCACTTAAGGATTCACACTGGAGAGAAGCCATACACCTGCCAACAGTGTGGAAAAGATTTCAATCGAAAAGGAAACCTTAATCAGCACATGAGAGTTCACACTGGAGAGAAACCCTACATCTGCCCTCAGTGTGGAAAGGGTTTCAAACATAAAGGACACTTTCAAGACCACTTAAGGATTCACACTGGAGAGAAGCCATACACCTGCCAACAGTGTGGAAAAGATTTCAACCGAAAAGGAAACCTTAATCAGCACATGAGAATTCACACTGGAGAGAAGCCTTACACTTGCCGACGGTGTGGAATAAGTTTTGATCATAATGAAAACTTTAAAGTCCACATGAAAATTCACTCTGAAGAGAAACTCTACACATGCCCTCAGTGTGGAAAGAGTTTCAACAGAAAAGGAATCCTTGACACACACATGAGAGTTCACACTGGAGAGAAACCTTACGTGTGCCCTCAATGTGGAAAAGATTTCAACCATAAAGGAAATCTTGATTGCCACATGAGGATTCACACTGGAGAGAAGCCGTTCACATGTGATCTCTGTGGAGAGAGTTTCAGATATAAAGAAACCTTTCAGCACCACAGGAGGATTCACTTATGAGAGAACGATTTTACGTCATTAGTCTGGAATTTCACGCACACACGCCCTATCACGCCATATATTAAGAGCATAATAGAAACTACGAGCATGCAACGTTACAATGTCAATTTGTAAGTCATGAAATAAAAGTAAAGTGCCAATAAATCACATAACTGGTTGACGTGTGTTTGCCTGGAAGGATTTGCATGCAGTTGTGATGTGTGTTCTGTTTATCACTGACACACTGTGACGGATTAGAACTGCTCCAAGTGACACAGATCGAGGCACTAAACAGTAACATCTCAGCCCAGACTGTGGAGTCTGTGGATGCACTGGTAAAAATGGGGACCATCAGGGGTGAGACTGATGAACTCTTACAACTTATATGTGGTATAAACAATAAGCTGGATGAAATGTCTAAGTCACTCCTTGAACAGAACGATAACATATTGCAGCTTCCGGTAACACCAGAGAAACAGCCCCCCTCACCAGACACGTTATTCCTCTCAACAGCATCCCCACTTCTGAGCTTCACAGAGAAAATGGATTTTGTTTATACTGGAACCAGACAATCACACTCGATCGCTGCGAGCTTCTTCGGTCACAACGCCAGGGCACACACCCTCCTCCATCTGCATCAAAAACAACTGATACCAGCTCTCAGTGACGTGTCCTGGGTCCTCGCAACGTCAACAGCAACCTTATCAAATGTTTACAAAACAAGCGTGAACCCAGTGTGCATGTTTCTTTCTCTATTTCTGTTCTGTTAAGTGATAGAAAGTCCAAGGCTTTCTCTGGCCGTATGGCAAACCCATCTAATCTGCTGCCTGTTAATTGTCAAACTAAGATTACTGTGGGGGAGAAAATTAAAATTAATACTGTAAAGTTAGCACTTTTAAACATCCGTTCACTTAAAAACAAATCATTTCTAGTCAACGACTTAATATCCACAAACAACCTAGATTTTTTGCTTCTAAATGAAACGTGGCTAGAAGACAGCTGCAGTGCAACAGTCCTCAATGAAACAGCCCCTCCTAACTTTACTTTTATGAGTGTCTGCAGACCAGTCAGGAGGGGTGGAGGGATCGCAGCTCTATTTAAAGATGTCTATCAATGTAAGCAAGTATCATTTGGTGACTATTTGTCTCTAGAATATTTGGGCATTCTGCTAAAAGGTGCACCACGCATCCTGCTTATCATTATTTATAGGCCTCTGAAATATTCTCCGGCCTTTATTGATGACTTTACAGAGCTGTTATCAGCAATCTCATCTGAGTTTGACTGTTTTGCTATTGCTGGGGATTTTAACATTCACATTGACAATGCTGAATCCAGTACAACAAAAGATCTCATGACTGTTCTTAACACTTTTGATTTGACACAACATGTTCACGGACCCACACATGATCGTGGACACACTCTAGATTTACTTATCAGTAAGGGTCTAAACATTTCATCGATAGTTATTAAGGATGTGGCACTGTCTGATCATTTCTGTATTTTCTTTGATATATCAATCTCTCCTGCCATTGAAACTAGATCGGTCTCTGTCAAAAAGAGATGCTTAAATGAGAACACTAGTGTGCTGTTTATGAAGGCAATATCTCTAACACCAAGCATATCTGCAGACTCTGTTGATTTTCTCTTTGACTCTTTTAACTCAAAAGTTAAGAGTGTAATTGATGATACTGCCCCTGTGAAAGTCAGAAAAAAGAGTGGCAAACAAAAAGCACCTTGGAGAAACTCAACAGCAGTGCAATTAATGAAAAGACAATGCAGGAAATCTGAACGCATGTGGCGAAAGACAAAACTTGTAGTCCATTACAACATTTATAAAAACAGTCTTCGTGCTTTCAATGTGGAACTAGGCAAATCTAGACAGACCTTCTTTTCAAATATTTTAAACAGAAACATAAACAACACACACACTCTTTTTGCTACTGTCGAGAGACTAACAAACCCCCCGAGTCACATTCGTAGTGAAATGCTCTCAGACAGAAAATGCAGTGAGTTTGCTTCCTTCTTCTCCAAGAAAATCATTAATATCAGAAATGCGATCAGCACATCCTTGAGTTGCTCTGAGGTGAGTCAGATCAGACCACAACCTCAGAAAGTTATTATGACTGATTTAGAAGCAATTGATGGTAAAATTTTAGAAGAAACGGTACAGTACCTTAAAACATCAACCTGCGCTCTTGACACACTCCCCACTTCTTTTTTCAAAAGTGTGTTTAACTGTTTAGAAGCAGATCTCCTAGAAGTGGTAAACGCCTCACTTCTTTCTGGGACTTTTCCAAACTCCCTTAAAACTGCAGTAGTAAAGCCTCTCCTTAAAAAGAGAAATCTGGATAACTCCATATTGAGAAACTACAGACCAATCTCAAATCTCCCCTTCATAGGCAAGATCATTGAAAAAGTTGTTTTCAGTCAGCTGAACAAATTCTTGAACTCAAACGGATACTTTGACAATTTTCAATCTGGTTTCCGACCGCATCACAGCACAGAGACAGCGCTCATAAAGATTATAAATTATATTCGCCTCAATACAGATACAGGCAAAACATCGATTCTGGTACTACTGGACCTCAGTGCTGCATTCGACACTGTTGACCACAACATACTCCTTGACAGGCTAGAAAATTGGGTTGGGCTTTCTGGAATGGTCCTCAAATGGTTCAGGTCATACTTAGAAGGGAGAGGTTATTATGTGAGTATAGGTGACCATAAGTCTGAGTGGACATCCATGACATGCGGAATCCCACAAGGGTCAATTCTTGCACCACTCCTATTCAACCTGTATATGCTGCCACTGAGCCAAATAATGAAAAATAACAAAATGGCTTACCACAGCTATGCTGACGACACCCAGATCTACTTAGCCCTATCACCAAATGACTACAGCCCCATTGACTCTCTGTGTAAATGCATTGATGAAGTTAACAGTTGGATGTGCCAAAACTTTCTTCAGTTAAACAAAGACAAAACTGAAATCACTACATTAGGAAACAAAGATGAAATTCTCAAGGTGAACGCATATCTTGAGGCTAAAGGTCTAAAATCAAAAAATCAAGTCAGGAATCTTGGTGTGATTTTGGAGTCAGACCTGAGTTTCAGTAGTCATGTCAAAGCAATAACTAAATCAGCTTACTATCATCTGAAAAATATTGCAAGAATTAGAAGCTTTATTTCCAGGCAAGACTTAGAGAAACTCGTTCATGCTTTTATCACCAGCAGGGTGGACTATTGTAATGGTCTTCTCACTGGCCTTCCCAAAAAGACCATTAGAAAGCTACAGCTCATACAGAACGCTGCTGCCAGGATCCTGAGCAGAACCAGAAAATATGACCATATCACACCAGTCCTCAGATCTTTACACTGGCTTCCAGTTACATTTAGGATCGATTTTAAAGTACTATTACTTGTATATAAATCACTAAATGACCTAGGACCTCAATACATTGCAGATATGCTGATTAAATACAAACCCAACGGATCACTCAGATCATCAGGATCAAGTCAATTAGAAATACCAAGGGTTCACTCAAAGCAAGGAGAGTCTGCTTTTAGCTATTATGCCAGCCGTAGCTGGAACCAGCTTCCTGAACAGATCAGATGTGCTCCAACAGTAGCCACTTTCAAATCCAGACTCAAAACACATCTGTTCAGCTGTGCATTTACTGAATGAGCTATGCCACCGTATGTCCGACTGATTGCACCTTATCTTATGCATTTACTCAATGAGCTCTGTGCTTTGTCCGAACTGCTTGCACTTTAATTATGTGTTTCATTTTAACCCTGTTTTATTTTTAGTTTTTAATTATACTTTTATTTTTAATTATTTTTTATTTTGTTAAGGCTGTCTGGGTGGAAGAGGTTGAGAGACGGGGAGCGATAAATCGAAATCCCTCCGGTGCGAGGAAGATCCGTTTAGATCTGCTCTGACGGATAGATCTGTATAGCCTTGGTGGTGAGAGGAAGGACCGTGTAGATCCGCTCTGACGGTCGAACAAAGTAGAGATAGCCCATGTGTTCCTGTCCAGGAAGATTTGTCTGTAAGGGTAATGTTTAAATGCACAGTTACCTGACAAATATTTTTTGAGTACTCCCTCCGGTGCGAGGAAGACCCGTTTAGATCTGCTCTGACGGGTAAAACATCTATAGAGAACGCCCTCAAGTTAGGCCAAGAAGATTTGTCTGTAAGGGTACTGTCTAAACGCACAGTTACCTGACAAATATTTTTAAAGTAAACCTGACTCTCCATTTTCTTCCACCCCAGATAGGGGATTTCATCTTTATTTTTATTTCCTTTTAATTCCTATTATAACTATTATACTATATATATTTTTATTTTATTCACTTATAACTATTTTAACTTCATTTCTGTGTAAAGCACTTTGAATTGCCACTGTGTATGAAATGTGCTATACAAATAAACTTGCCTTGCCTATTCTTTTATTTTTATTTGTTTGGAAATTCTTATCCTCGTTTATTTTCTTATCTTTATCAACTTAATTGTTACTTATTTGGTTGTTTCTGATTAATTGGTTTCCTTGCCACTGTTGCCTCTGGCTTGGCGTGCTCAGTTGGGGACACTAAATTTTTCCACTAAACATTGAAATAAATATAATTAATAAACTAAATTAACCATTTAAACTAAATTACTGATCAAATTATTGATCTAAAGCCCACACTGTCACTGTATGATAATTGAAATGAACTGATGACATCAGCGTTTTTTCCAGAATGGCTATACAGCTGAATAAAATTATGCTGCATTATTTTCCTGTTTAACACTGTAAAGCTGCTTTGAAACAATCTACATTGTTAAAAGCGCTATATAAATAAAGTTGACTTGACTTGACTTGACTTATATTCTTAAACCAATAATCCTCTTAACCCCCAAACCTATTCCCACCACAAATGCAACCAAAAACCTCTCCCTCATCCTCCTGCGCCTCCATTTCATCCTTGGAGCCCGGCAAGCCAGTGCCGTAGTATTGCCTCCGCTGTGCCTGGGGTCCAGTGAATCCCATCTTTTTCGGTAGCAAAACCTTCCTCCGGCAGGACGGGTAGGACCTGGCCCGTCTCCACAATCAAATCATTGATTAAGGCCAGATTCTGTTTCTGCCATCTCGGCAGATCCTTATGGAGGTTAAACAATGGAATGTAAATCCTTGCCCTAGGGAAGGTCCTGGCCACTGCCTCCCATAGCCGCGCCAGGCTCTGTTTTAAGTTGCCCCGGTCCCCCTGCTTTCTATTATTGAGACCCACCGAAATGATCAGGTGCCGGACAACTGGGGATACGGGGGTTCTGTACTTCACCAAATTGTAGGCCTGAGCCAGGTTTATGCCTGGAAAGCAGTCTACCTCCACCTCCCTGTTTCCTATCTTGGGGAGCCTCCCCAAATTGGAATCGTCTCGGTTACGTATGTAACCCTCGTTCCCTGAGGAGGGAACGGAGACGTACGTTAGTGACTAACGAATGGGGGTTTCGCTTAGAAGCCAATCATCTTCTAGTATTCAACAGTGCCCAATGGCAGTGCCAATGCCATGGGCATGCGGAATTTGCATGCGTAACTCCGCCCCACCTCGTGGGTATATAAGGAAGTACGCTGGCAACATCGCATTATGTTACTGCTGCAGGAGCCAAGACTGAACTCCGCGTTCCAGGCAGCACAGCTGACGTGGCAAAGGAAACGTACGTCTCCGTTCCCTCCTCAGGGAACGAGGGTTACATACGTAACCGAGACGTTCCCTTTCGTTCAGTCACTACGACGTACGTTAGTGACTAACGAATGGGGGTTCCAATACAGCAACGCCACTCAACTGTCATCCAGTGCCCTGCGTAAGTGTGAGTACCCTGACGTAAGACTAGTACGGACGAAGGACTCCCACTTATCACAGGAATACCAAGGTACACTGGGAAGCATATCCCAGTGAGGGAATGCCAAGATGCCTACCGTAGGGAGGGCTTAAGAGTACACATATGACCCGGTGAGGGTTGCATATGGAAGAACTCTAGGGTACCAGCCGAAGGTGGATTTTCAACCCTAGGGGTGGCAGGGACTTGCCAAGGGAAAGACACCTGCTCGCTGAGGAGGCTTACGGTGGGAATACTCGTGTGGGGGTCGCCGGAGGGGAACCATGCACACGGAGCACCTGGCCGGACATGAGGGTCTGGGCTCAAAAGGGCAGACTGAACTGATGTCGGCGTAAGCAGTGCTGGAGGAGCTCAGGGCTCTCGGGGAACTCACCTGAGGAAAATAATCGCACGTATCCAGTCCGTGGAGTGGAATGGCGAGCAAGCGAAGACACCTGAGCCTGGCCCATTACCGGCCACCCGTAGGGGCGAGTACAAAGTCGGACACTGGCTCCACTCGGAGATTGTAGAATCTGGCGAATGTGTTGGGTGTCGCCCAGCCTGCAGCTCTGCAGATGTCTGTTAGCGAGGCGCCATGCGCTAGAGCCCAAGAGGAGGCCACACTCCGGGTGGAGTGTGCCCTCACACCAAGGGGACATGGTCTACCTTGCTGCTGGTAAGCCAAAACAATGGTGTCCACTATCCAGTGAGACAACCTCTGCTTTGAGAGAGCACTTCCCTTCCGCTCTCCACCATAACAGACAAAGAGCTGGTCTGAGGTCCTGAAACACTGCGTCATGTCTACGTAAGCGCGGAGAGCGCGTACTGGACAGAGCAATGCCAAGGCTGGGTCTGCCTCCTCCAAAGGCAGCGCTTGCAGGTTCACCACTTGATCTCGGAACGGAGTGGTGGGAACCTTGGGCACATATCCGGGCCGGGGTCTCAGGATCACGTGAGAGTTAGCCGGCCCGAATTCCAGGCACGCTTCGTCAACCGAAAATGCTTGCAGGTCCCCGACCCTCTTAAGCGAGGCCAATGCGGTCAGCAGAGCCGTCTTCATTGACAAGAACTTAATCTCAGCCGACCGCAAAGGCTCAAAGGGAGGCCTCTGCAGAGCACATAAGACTACTGAGAGGTCCCAAGAGGGAACGAGAGGAGAGCGAGGAGGATTCAGTCTCCTCGCCCCCCTCAGGAACCTGATGATCAGGTCGTGCTGACTTACCTTTTTGTCTCCCAGGAGATCGTGGTAGGCAGATATTGCGGCCACGTACACTTTAAGGGTGGAAGGAGACAGCCTTCTCTCCACCCCCTCCTGAAGAAACGATAGCACGGACCCGATCGGGCATTTCCAGGGGTCTTCTTGGCGGGAAGAACACCATGTGACGAAGAGGTTCCACTTCAACGCATAGAGACGTCGTGTAGACTCAGCTCTAGCGGAAGTGATGGTAGCAACCACCGCAGGTGGAAGGCTACTCAAACCTGCCGCGTCCCGTCCAGAAGCCACACGTGGAGCTTCCAGAGCGCTGGACGCGGGTGCCAGAGGGTGCCCCGTCTCTGAGTGAGGAGGTCCGGTCTCAGAGGAATAGGCCAGGGAGGGGCTGTCGCAAGGAGTAGCAGTTCTGAGAACCAGGTCTGGCCGTGCCAATACGGGGCGACTAAAATGACCTGCTCCTTGTCCTCCCTGATCTTGCACAGTACCCGTGCAAGAAGGCTCACTGGGGGAAACGCATACTTGCGTAGCCCTGACGGCCAGCTGTGCGCCAGTGCATCCGTGCCAAGGGTGCCCTTGGTCAGGGAATAAAACAGGGAGCAATGGGAAGAGTCCTGGGAGGCAAACAGATCTACCTGTGCGTCGCCGAACCGTTCCCATATCAGCTGGACCGTCTGGGGGTGGAGTCTCCACTCTCCGGGGAGAGGCTGAATCCGTGAGAGCTCGTCGGCTGCACGGTTCAGGTCTCCCGGGATGTGGACAGCACGAAGGGACCTCAGGCGCTTCTGACTCCACAAAACGAGATGGCGGGCGAGTTGAGACATACGGTGGGAGCATAGACCGCCCTGGTGGTTGATGTACGCTACTACGGCCGTGTTGTCTGACCTGACTAGTACATGTTGACCCCTCAGCAACGCTCGGAAGCGGTGCAGGGCGAACCGTACTGCCAGTAACTCGAGGCAATTGACATGCAGGCGGCGCTGGGGTCCTGTCCAGGAGCCCGCGGCTGCTTGTCCATTGCACATGGCACCCCAGCCCGTGGATGATGCATCTGTTGTCACAACAACATGCCTGGAAACTCGTTCTAAGGACACTCCGGTCCGTAGAAAACTGAGGTTTGACCACGGGGTGAGTGTCTGTAAGCAGGCCCGAGTCACTTGGACCCGGAGCGTGCCAGACCGCCATGCCCATCTCGGGACTCGATCGCGTAGCCAGTGCTGAAGCGGTCTCATATGAAGCAATCCGAGCGGCGTTACCGCGGCTGCAGATGCCATATGCCCCAGGAGCCTCTGAAAAAGTTTCAGTGGAACCGCACTCTTGCCCTCGATTTGACGAAGGGAAGTCAGCAGAGACTGCGCGCGCTCGCTCGAAAGCTGCGCGCACATGGCGACCGAGTCGATATCCATACCGAGAAAAGAGATCCTCTGCGCGGGGCAAAGTTTGCTCTTCTCCCAGTTGACCCGAAGGCCCAGACGGGCTAGGTGATGGAGCACCAAATCTCTGTGTCCGCAAACCTGCTCTCGAGAGTGACCCAGTATGAGCCAGTCGTCGAGGTAGTTCAGGATGCGAACCCCGTGCTGCCGAAGGGGCGCAAGGGCTGCCTCGGCAATCTTCGTAAAGACGCGAGGGGACAGAGATAGCCCGAATGGTAGAACTGCGTACTGATATGCCCGCCCCTCGAAAGCAAACCGTAGGAACGGTCTGTGTCGAGGTAGAATGGAGACATGGAAGTAGGCGTCCTTCAGGTCGATCGCTGCAAACCAATCGTCTGGACGAACGCATTCGAAAAGGCGTTTCGCTGTCAACATCTTGAATGGAAACCGGTGAAGGTAACGGTTCAAGACGCGCAGGTCCAAGATCGGTCGTAACCCACCGGTCTTTTTGGGTACAATGAAGTACGGGCTGTAAAACCCGTAATTCATCTCGGCTGGAGGGACAGGTTCGATCGCACCCTTCGCCAGTAGGGTGGCAATCTCCGCTCGCATGACGGGGGCGTTGGCCCCGATCATGGTGGAACGGACTCCCCGGAAGCAGGGAGGAACCTGCGCGAACTGAATCGCGTAGCCGCGCCTGATCGTCCGCTGGACCCAGCGGGACAGCCCTGGAAGCTGAAGCCAGACATCCAGAAACTGCACCAGCGGGGTCATACGGAGTACAGACGTACCCGGTGTGGGTGTGCAGCGATGCAGCGTCACCGGCCCGGACATGGGAGGCTGTGGGGCGTCCCGGTGCGGGGGCACGGTTGACAGCTGCGTCCTGACAGAGGAGACCAGGGAAGGACGCACGTTCCACTGGGGTCTGCTCTGCCAGGAGGCTGGCGACAGAGTGGGATTCGAGTGGCGGGACCCGTGGGTGGCGCGCACCGTCATCACCGGACTCTGTGGGCTCAGGGATGGGAGTGTTAATTCTTTCTTTGACCAACATAGGGTGCTGCTGACCCGGGGGCCAGCAGCTGAACAAAGGATTCTCCCCCGGCCCTCCACCGGGGGAAGGAGTGGTCCTGCTACCATCTCCTCGAAAGAATTTCCCATCCCTGAGCCGTCCGTCTCAGGAGCGCCGCTTGGCCTGGCGTTTAGCGGGGCGGCCTGAGGGGACTTGGACGCCTTCCTACGGCTTCCTCCGCGACCCGGCCCGGGTGAAGGCTGCTGCTTGGACCGGGTGGGAGGGGCGGGAGCCTTAGGAGGGCGTCCTCGGCATGGAGCAGACTGAGGCGACTGTGCCGGCGGCTGGCTGGAGGCAGCAGCTGGCTGCCGAGGCAGTACATGTTTTATTGCCTCAGTCTGCTTCTGGGCGATTGAGAACTGTTGGGCGAAGTCCTCAACCGCCCCGCCGAAGAGGCCGGCCTGGGATATGGGGGCATCGAGGAACCGGGTCCGCTCGGTGTCCCGCATATCAGCCAGGTTCAGCCACAAGTGACGCTCCTAGACCACATTTGTGGACATCACTTGACCCAGGGAGCGTGCGGTCACCTTCGTTGCCCGGAGAGCGAGGTCGGTGGCGGCACGCAGCTCATTTAAGAGCCCCGGATCAACTCCACCCTCGTGCATGTCCTTGAGGACCCTGGCCTGGTAGACCTGTAGGATCGCCATGGCATGCAGCGAAGTGGCAGCCTGCCCCGCGGCTCTGTGCGATTTCGACACCAAGGTTGATGTGAATCGACAGGCTTTGGAGGGGTGCTTAGGATCACCACGCCAGGTTGAAGCGCTCTGCGGACACAGTTGCATCGCAACAGAACCTTCAACTGGAGGGACCCCAGTGTACCCTTTAGCTGCCGCCCCATCGAGGACGGAGAAGGCGGAGGAAGTCACAGAACGGTCGCGGGAAGACAACGGGGACTTCCAGGACCGCGTGAGTTCCTCATGCAGCTCGGGAAAGAAAGGTATTGAGGGCGGGGACTGACGGGTGTCAGCGCGGGCCCCCAAAAACCAATCGTCGAGCCTTGAGCGTTCGGGACAGGGTGGAGGGTTCCACTCGATCCCTAAACTCGCGGCTGCCCGAGACAACATGGCTGTCAGCTCTGGATCTGACTCGGGCAATGCTGGCGCGCCCGAAGGCGGCAGCACAGCCGAGTCATCATCTCCAGAGGACTCGAGCCCACCTTGTGATGCGGTGATCGACATCGCATCCTCCTCCGGAGCGCCAAACGAGATGCGCGGGGGGGCCGGAGCCGGCCCCGCGATCTGCGTCTGAACACTCGCGGGTTGCAGTGTGCAAGACGGGGGTGTGGCCCGAGGCATGAGCGTCGGGGCTTTGTTCCACACCGTAACCGTCAAGTCACCCTGACCACCAGCCGAAGTACTGGGCCTCTGGGACTCAGTAGATCGGGGTGTGGTAGAGGAGACTCTCACTTCATTACAAAGGTCATGGAGTCTTGACCGCAACACTGCGATGGTCATGTTCCCGCAGTGAGAACATGACGCATCCACGAACGCTGTCTGGGCATGCTGAAAGCCCAAACATACCAGACAGTGTTCGTGCCCATCAGAGGAGGAAAGCAACCGACCACACCCAGAAGTACACGGACGAGACATCCTGAAAAGGACGCGTCACGTGTAAGCTCTTTTATGAGAGGAAAGCCTCGCAGAGAACGCCGAAGCGCCCAGGGACCACACACCAGCTGTCTAGCGGACCACTGCGCAGATCAGCAGGCAGGCAGTATGATGATCACTGGAACGCGCCGTAACACCAACGCCTCTGGAAAGCTGCTCGTCTCGAAAGCTGTCGAAGACTCAGATCAGGCTTGTAGGAGTGAAGAGATCCTCTTGGCTCCAAAGCAGAAACATAATGCGATGTTGCCAGCGTACTTCCTTATATACCCACGAGGTGGGGCGGAGTTACGCATGCAAATTCCGCATGCCCATGGCATTGGCACTGCCATTGGGCGCTGTTGAATACTAGAAGATGATTGGCTTCTAAGCGAAACCCCCATTCGTTAGTCACTAACGTACGTCGTAGTGACTGAACGAAAGGGAACTCCTATTATCAAGATTCTCCTGACTGGGGCCAGCTCTCAGTTCTCATTCCCCTCCGGGTGGGTGTGCCTGAGGTGCAGGCTTAAGCCCTGCTCCCAAGCACCCTGCTGACCTTTTCCTTCTGTTGGCTCTCCTGGTGCCTGCCCCTCTCCTACTGCTCCTGCCTCTGCGCCGTCACCTCGCTTCCCTTGACCCTCCTGCCTCCTGCAGCTCCCCCTGCTCCTCAACTCCTAGGCCCCCCGGCGGCCCCTGGCCCGGGCTCTCAGCTGCTCCTTTCACATCCTGCTGCCCTTGTTCCTTATTCCCTGCCGGGGATCTCACTGCCCCCTGTTGGGCTGGCTTTCTGCGTCTTGGCAGTGGCGTGGGCCTAGGTCCCACTGCCACTGCCATCCCTCCCTGTTCCTGAATCTGGACGTTAGCTGCTGGCCCTGGGTCCAGAACCCCCTGCTCAGTCACCTCCATCCCTTGCTGACCCTGTCCTGGGGCCCTGGACATGGCCTGCCTCACTTCCCCTGAGGCCAGGTCGATGGTGCGCCCCCTGAGCCCCTTCACATTGCAGCGGGCCCACCTTGTCGCCACTTGTAACGCCTCCTCCCACCGTTCTTGGGAGACGGTTGACAGTTCCTCCCGGACCCCCTGCAGAGCCTCCATATAATGGGTGCACAGGATCTGGACTCCTGTATGGAGCCAGTTCCTGGCATTACCATAAGTGAGCCACTCCGTGTCCAGGGATGGAAGCGCTGCTCCCCCAGCCACTCGCCTCGCCAACCGGAGCATATGTGCTGACTGACGGTTTTGCTGCTCTGCCTCCCTGACCTCTAGCTCATAGTGGTACGCCTTGATAAAGCGGAAGAAGACTCAAACTGCCTTCTTGAAATTGGCGTCCGCATTCATCCTACCCAATACAAACAAAATATTAACTCACTTTCTCAGTACCCTACCTTCCTCAAAAAAAAAACAACCCCCTCCAACCCTTCAGAGACGAACCAAGAAATGCTGGACCTGTCTGGGTCGCACATTTCCCTAGGGCCTGTCTGGGCCTGGCTTGCTCCCCCATCCCGCATCTCCCCCAGCCATAGGCCAGGAGAGATGCCGGAGGGAGTCTCTGCCCTCCCGAGAAAACAAAAAACCCCAGCCAAACTAAATAACTTCCTCATGCTTCCCTACTTCTTTCCACAGACCAATAGAGTACGGGGTCCTACGTCGACCCCACTACTTTCCCTATAGATGCATCTACCCTGGATCCCAGAATGCGAGGTCCTTGACCGAACCTGCTCTGAACCAGCCCGACCCGAAGGTCTCCACTGGATACTCCTGGCCCGGCATCGCACTCCCACCGGTAAATTCCGATTAAAATTCAAAGGCCCTCCAATCAGAACGTACCCTAATCCTCAACCTAAAAGAATACGTTTAATCCTTCTAAAGCCTGGCTGAGTGCAAAGTCCCTCTCCGAACCTGCTCTGGACCAGCGAACCTAGCCTGACCCGAAGATCATGACCGGATAATCCTGGCCCGGCATTGCACTCCCATCAGTGTCTTCTGATTAGAAAAAAATTTACTTTAGTCCAAAAGTACTCTAATCCACAAACTGACTAAATGCCTCAATCCTACCAAAACCTGGCTGAGTGCAAAGTCCTTCTCTGAACCAGCGAACCCAGCTCGACCCGAAGGCCACCACTGGATAATCCTGATTTGGCGTCGCATTCCTCCAGTAATAAAATTACTCCCAATTTTAACTGTTGCTCAGCACCCTACCCGATTTCAGATATTTAAATACATATAATTTATAGCAAAACAATACATTTATAGTATGTAAAATACACAATGGTGTCTATGGAAGCAGCAATAAACCATCTTTTAAATATATTTGCCGACATGACATACACTACAGGCCAAAAGTTTGGACACATTACTATTTGTAATGTTTTTGAAAGAAATTTCTTCTGCTCATCAAGCCTGCATTTATTTACAAAATCTACAAAAATACAGAAAAAAATGTAATATTGTGATATATTATTACAATTTAAAATATTTTTGGTTTTCAATTTATTATACTTTAAATTAGTATAATTTATTTCTGTGATGCAAAGCAGAATTTTCAGGATCATTACTCCAGTCTTCAGTGTCACATGATCCTTCAGAAATCATTCTAATATTCTGATTTATTATGAGTGTCGGAAACAGTTCTGCTGCCTAATATATTTGATGAATAAAAGGTTCAAAAGAACTGCATTTATTCAAAATAAAAAACATATTTTCAAATAATATAAATCTCCTTTACTATCACTTTTTATCGATTTAACAAATCCTTGCTGAGTAAAATTATTGATTTATTTCAAAAACAGAAAGAAAAAAAATGACTGACCCCAAATTACTGACCAGTAGTGTATATTGTTGTTACAAAAGATTTCTATTTTTAAAACATTGGCTTCTTTTTTTTTTCTTTTTCTTTTTTTTAATTTTTATTTATCAAAGTATCCTAAAAAAGTATCACAGGTTATGAAAAAATATTAAGCAGCAGAACTGTTTCCAACACTCATAATAAATCAGAATATTACAATGATTTCTGAACACTGGGACTCGAGACTCGACTCTGACTCGAACTCAGGTAATGATGACTCGACTTGGACTCGACTCGGACTCTTCTTTGGTGACTCGGACTTGGACTCGGAACACTGGGACTCGAGACTCGACTCGGACTCGACAGTTGGTGACTCGACTACAACACTGCTTTCAGCACAAAATAGTGTTTCATAAACAGTATGCTATAATAATCTTTATTGGTATTTAGGGTTAGGAATGAAAAGATCCAACTTCCAAGGAAGTCGGAAATGGTTGTGCACGGTCCATCCTTCCACTGACCACTAAAGACAGCCGTAGGACAGAGTTAGGGTCAGTACCCATATCATTCCACTCATGTTCAATCTTGAATCATATATATGTATGTTTATTTTCTCTATTATTTTTAAAAAGGGTTATTATTTATTATAATGATGAAATAGAGGAAAAGAAAGAGTGTATATATATATATATATATGCACATATAACATATATATCATACCAGTATTGTGTTCTCTACTAGGGGTACAAAACAGAGGGTTAATTTCCATGCGGGCTATGGAGACTAGGGCTATAAGGCCCAGGGTTAATTTAGTTAGGGTTAGATTCTGTGAAGGGGTATATATAGCCCGGGTTAGCATGGGTAGGGTTTGGTTGGTAGCGGGCTACGTGTCCCAGGGTTGCCTACGGGTAGGGTTAGGTCTGTGGCAGGGTGCGTGCCGCCCGGACCGTGCGCAAGAGGTGACTGACGGGTAGGGTTAGGGTGGTGTGATGTGTCACCTTAGTATAAAAATATCACACTAAAAGATGGAAAGATGGGTTTAGGAAAGGGAAGAAAGGATAGCTGATTTGGAGAAGAGTGAGAGGTTTGTGTCCCTATGTCTCATTTAGACCCCTGAGAAACACTGTGTCCAGGCGTTTGATCCACCGGCCTTCGGCCCTGAGCCTTTCCTGCAGCGACCAGCGTGGATTAGCCTGGAGACAAGTGACCCTCAACAACTGCAGGCCGTGGATCGAGAAATGCTGTACCAGGTATCTTCTTTTCATTATTTTATGTGTCACATTATGTGTGTGTTGGTATACTCTAATTCTCAGTTTGTTCTTAGTCTGGCCTACATACTGTCGTTGACATTTGTTACAGTAGATGAGATAAACACAGTTTTTGCTCAGATGTGAGAGGGACGTGGACAGATACACAATGTTTATATTAAATCTGCTTCTGATCAGTTTACGAGGAACATAATATTTGCCGCTGCCAATTCAGCCTTTTGTTACTGGTATGTTATTTAGCTTTTCTACCTCTGGTTAGGTTAGGGTTAGGTTTTTTAAATTACAACAGCTCCTCCCCAAACTGCACTCGCTTAGGCCGGAAAGGAGTCTTAGGACAGGCACTGGCCGACGCTTGTTTGACTCTGCCGTCCCCCCACCTTGGGAGCCTTACCATATTTGGTATCGGGTCCCCATAACAAAAAAACCTCCCTCCCCGGGAGAAGTGCTAGGCTGGACCGGGCCACACACTTCCTCAAACACTAGACATAAACCCCCAACGAACCCACGTTTAACCAACCCCACTCACCTCCCCAAAAAATAAAACCCCACACGCCCTTCTCCCCCGGAACCGATATGGATGACTTTACAATTTGGTAAGTCAAGAGCCACACCAGCCCTCCCTCAGGGCTGTTTTCCACAAGCAGGCTTATTTTTTACTGCCCAAGGCCTGGTTACCCGAAGGTCCCTAACTATAACCTGACAACAATCCATGGAAAGGTTAAACAAGGACCGATATGGGGACTGACCCCTCAAAATCGACCCCTCAGAGCTGTGACCAGTAGGGCTAAGCACAAGCCAAAACTAATCCATCAGGGCTGTGACAGGGTTAGGTAAAACCCAACTAATACAACAGGTCTCTGATGGGTAGGGTTAGGTATAAACCCAAAAAAACAGGTCTGTGATGGGTAGGGTTAGGTTAGGGGAAATTACAGCATCTTCCCCCAAGCCAGCACTCGTCTGGAAAGGTTTGTAGTTGGGAGAATGAGGAGGGGCACGGGCCGACGCATGTCAGACTATACTATGTCGCCTGTGATTGGCTCCCGTCTTAGAGCAATGCCTTTTTTGGCTTATGGGCCAGGTGGGTAGCTTGTTATTTTTTCGTTAGTTTATGAAACTTCTGTTGTTTTGCCTTTTATTTATTATAATGTCAGGTTGGATTATTCTGATGGGTAAGTTTAAGTGTGGTAGTGAGGTCGTGGCTAACCTTTACTGCGGAAAACTATTGTTCTTATTTATTTTTCTGGTTTTTAGGAATTGCGAAGTTTCCGGTCTGAACTTGCTCTGGACCAGCGAACCAAGCCGTAGCCTGATAATCCTGATCCGGCATCGCAACCCCCCCAGAGGTGAAGTATTTTGGTCTATGGTGAAGGTCAAATCGTGAGAGAAATCAATCTGAGAAATCCTATTTTGAAAGGACGAATCAGAAAATGTGCGGCCTGTCTGGGTCTCACATTTTCCAATTAACCATTCTGGGTTCGATTCGTCTCCCCATCTCGTCTCTCTGCCAAACCCGGGGGTTAAGAGAGAAACCGGAGGGTATGGGGATCCTCAAACTGATTTGTGGGTCTTTTTTATTGTAATCTGTTTTATTCGGTTGGGTTAGTCTGACGGGTAAGTTTAAGTGTGGTATTGAGGTTGTGGCTAACCTTTACTGCTGAAAACTATTGTTCTTATTTCTTTTTCTGGTTTTTAGGAATTGCGAAGTTTCCGGTCTGAACTTGCTCTGGACCAGCGAACCAAGCCAAAGCCCGATAATCCTGATCCAGCATCGCAACCCCCCCAGAGGTGAAGTATTTTGGTATATGGTAAAGGTCAAGGTCATATTAGTCGTATGGTTTGAGACCGTTCGGTTTAGACGTGCGGAAAGTGAATTTGGATTTCTATTCTAAGGTTTTGAGAAAGGTTCTCTGGTCGACAGGTGCACTGGTGGGTAGATTTAGTGTAGAAGTGGGTTTGTGAGTAAATTCCATTGATTTTTTGGTTTTACAATGGGTAGGGTTAGCGTGGGGATTGGGGTTCTAGTCCGTAGGTTTGTGACGGGTAGGGTTAGTGTAGGAGTAGGGGTCACGTTAACGTATTTTTTTATCCTATGAAATTTGACTTAGGGTTATAATAAATAGGGTTGACGTGGGTGGGTTTCCAGCCAGTGGGTCTGTGACGGGTAGGGTTAGTGTAGGAGTAGGGCTCACGTTAAAGTATTTTTTTGTCCTATGAAATTCGACTTAGGGTTATAATCAATAGGGTTGATGCGGGTGGGTTTCCAGCCAGTGGGTCTGTGACGGGTAGGGTTAGTTGAGAGTGGGGATTACGTTAGTGGATTTTTGTCCATGGAAATTCCTACTCCCTCAAGTGTTGTGTGTGAGGGAAATTTTTGAGACACATCTTCAGTAGCGTACCTCAGTATCAACAGGTGTTTCAGCTCTTTAAACACTATACACCCTCCTCTGAGGCGGCCCATCTGGGGGATCAGTCCCAAACGTGTGTCTCGAGATCAACTGCTAAAGTTTCTAACAAGAACCACAATGGTGTGTTTTTTGGGTTCTGGTGTGTGATGTTCTAATCCTAGGTAATAGTCGTTGATTCAGTTTTTTAGGGGATGTGGCGATTATAGGTGGTTTTAAGGAAGGGGCCCGGGAACGATAGGCTGGTTGGGGTCCGTAGGCATGGAGCCGGCCGCGGGAAGAACATCCAGCCCACTGCCAGGCCAGGTGGTAAGAGACCCTGAGACTGGCCACCCAGAGATGTAGGAAACTGCTCTTCAGGAGATGGCTGCAGCACCACTCCTTCCCCCTGGGAGGGCCGGGGGAGAATCTTTTGTTTGTCTGTTCCGCCACTGGCCCCAGTGCCAGTGGTACCCAAATTATCATTAAAAGAGCAGTTTCCAACATCTCTGGGTGCCAAGAGAGCGCGTCTGGCGGTATGCAAAGCTACCATGCCTCGTACCCCTCGGACGCCTCTCCCTTCGCCAGCAGGGGGCGCTGGCTGTCGGGACGCACACAATGTGCCTCCCCACACTCGCCCGCCCCCTCAGCGCATGCAGGTTTGTGTGACACTCACCCAGACCCCTCCACGGACCACTCCCATGTCGCCCAGGGGTCGCTGCGTTCCGCTGCGCTGCCCTGCTGCGGGTACGTCTGTGGTGCCGATGATCCTGCTGGTACGGTCTCTGGGAGCCTTGCAAGCGCTCCCCAGCCCATCTCGCTGGCTCATCCGCACCATCAGACTCGGCTATGCGATTCAGTTTGCCCGGCGTCCCCCCAAGTTCACACTGCATGAAAAGTGGGATTTTCGTCAGTATGTGGCACTGTAGATTGCCGTGGAACTTCAGGTTTACGACTGTGCACGGCAATTTGCAGGCAACACCGAAAACTGCCGTAAATTGTCGTAAATTGACGTGGGCCTTGCTTGGCAGTTGTCCCCCCATGACCCCCCCTCCCCTTAATTGTAGGGGAGGCTTTATCATGTAAATGAACATGCTGTGAGCTACACAAATGCAAATCAGAGTAGCAGCAGGGGGAGTTTTATCTAGGTTCAGAATTTTTTTAACTAAAACAAGTTTAAAGTTTAAGTTAAAATGTTAAAGGTCCTGTTCTTCGTGATCCCATTTTTCAAACTTTAGTTAGTGTGTAATGTTGCTGTTAGAGCATAAATAATACCTGTAAAATTATAAAGCTCAAAGTTCAATGCCAAGCGAGATATTTTATTTAACAGAAGTTCCCTTTCAAAGCCTACAGCGAACGGCCGGTGTGGACTACATCCTGGTATTTCCTGCTTTAATTACGTCAGTAGAGCAGTTTGTTGTCTAACCTCCGCCCACAAGAATACACAAAAAAGGGGGCGT
Source organism: Gobio occitaniae (assembly GCA_033150135.1). Taxonomy (NCBI): domain Eukaryota; kingdom Metazoa; phylum Chordata; class Actinopteri; order Cypriniformes; family Gobionidae; genus Gobio; species Gobio occitaniae. Next base: position 98,811 of record JARQWZ010000124.1, read on the forward strand.
GGTCTTGTTGCTCCCTCGTGGAGAAGAGGGAGTGTTGCGTTCGGTTCGGTTCAGTTGCGTTTGTCGCCATCAGACGCTGTTATTTTCATCCCGGAGTCAAATCACCTTTGTTTGGCCTTCAGGGGCTGTAGTTTGAGCGCGTTCATCTCCCCGTTATGGTCAGAGGCGTGACCTTCCCGGGCAACGTGTGCTAAGCTGCTGTCCAATCACAACACGGGAACCGCTGGCACAATCAGAACTCGTTACGTATTTCTGAAGGAGGGACTTCATAGAACGAGGAAATTCTCAGGCCGTTTTGAGGACAGTGAAAACAGCAGTATACAGATAAGTAAATTGTGTGAAAAATACAGTGTTTTTTTACACATGAAACATGAACACGTTATATTGCACACTGTAAACACAATCAAAGCTTTAAAAAAAACACGAAAAACGGGACCTTTAACTTAAATTTAAGTTAAATGTACTCGTTTTAGTTCACATTAATAAATTTTTAGGGCAACCAGTTTGCTCCAATTTTTTTAAGTAGATTCAACTTGTCCGGGCTCACAGTGTAGATTAATTACTCTGTATGTCATTAGCAATAACCAATGTTATGTAAAAAAAAAAAAAAAATACAGGACAGCAGTTCATGTCTTCAACCTTTAGAGAGGTTATGTGATGCAACAAGACAATTGTTACGAATTGCTCCGAGACAGAAGGTGGATCCAAATGCAGCTTTATTACAGGACAATCCAGAGGCGTAATCCAAAGTACAGGCAGGGGTCATACACAGACAGGCAGTCCAAACAAAGAAACAAACAAAAACAAAACAGGCAGGGACCAGAGGCAAGAGAGTAATCCAGGGAACAGGGCAAGATATCCAAAACCAACAGACAAGAAAAACAGGAGAATGCTCTGAATTGCAGAGTAACACTAAACAAGACTTCGCGGAGTGTGAATGCATGACCATGGTATAAATAGACAGATACTAACAGGATGGTGAGACACAGGTGAATGCAATCAGTGAATGAGGGACAGGTGAATGTGATTAGTGATAAGTGATGATGAGTCCGGGCAGTGAGTTATGGGAAATGTAGTTTGTGAGTGATAATAGTCTTTTGTGTGGAGTGCCCTCTGGTGGCTCTCAAGGGCACTCCAGCTGGTGAACGTTACATAGCCCCTCCTTTAAGGAGCGGATTCCAGACGCTCCTAAAACTGTTAAGGAGGGAGGAGGAGCGGAGGCGGGATGGAGGGCCAGGCCCGTGGAGCGGATAATGACCTGGAGACTGCGGCAAGATGGGAGGCCAGGGCGGATCAGGCTGTGCAGGCGACCAGGGCGGATCAGGCTGTGCAGGCGACCAGGGAGGAGACGACCCTTCAGGCGGCCAGGGAGGAGACCATGGCACAGGAACAGACACCGGCTCAGGAACAGGAACAGACACCAGCTCCGCGAAGACCATCTTGTCCTGGGACACTGGCTCGGCGGTACGAGACTCTGGATCGGCAGACGTGACGTGAAGCTCAGTCTCTGGATCGGCAGACGTGACGTGAAGCTCAGTCTCTGGATCGGCAGACGTGACGTGAAGCTCAGTCTCTGGATCGGCAGACGTGACGTGAAGCTCAGTCTCTGGATCGGCAGACGTGACGTGAAGCTCAGTCTCTGGATCGGCAGACGTGACGTGAAGCTCAGTCTCTGGATCGGCAGACGTGACGTGAAGCTCAGTCTCTGGATCGGCAGACGTGACGTGAAGCTCAGTCTCTGGATCGGCAGAAGTGACGTGAAGCTCAGTCTCTGGGCTTGACAGGACCAGCGATGAAGACTCAAGCTTGGCGGGCATGACGCATACTGCCTTGGCTTCGGCAGATTTGGCGTGAAGTGCGGGCTCGGCTGGACTGGCGTGAATTGCAGACCCGACTGGACTGGTGGCCATGTCGTCCGAAGACACATGCATAGCAGATGCAGTGGGTATGTCACTATCCTTCTCCATTATACCCACTGTAAAAGCAGAACCGCTCAGTTGCAATGCAATGTCAATGTACTTTTTTAGAGAGCAATTAGGATCATGCAAAGGCATGATAGAACTGAGTGGCTCAGATAGTCCTCCTCTGAAAAATATCATGAGGCATACCTCGTCCATTGAAGTCAAATGGGCCAGCTCAATGAAGTCCTCTACATAGTCCTCGATGGGGCGATCTCCCTGACGGAGATGCATTAACTGTGCTGCTGGATTCATAGTGGCGAAGTCTTCTGTTACGAATTGCTCCGAGACAGAAGGTGGATCCAAATGCAGCTTTATTACAGGACAATCCAGAGGCGTAATCCAAAGTACAGGCAGGGGTCATACACAGACAGGCAGTCCAAACAAAGAAACAAAGAAACAAAAACAAAACAGGCAGGGACCAGAGGCAAGAGAGTAATCCAGGGAACAGGGCAAGATATCCAAAACCAACAGACAAGAAAAACAGGAGAATGCTCGGAATTGCAGCGTAACACTAAACAAGACTTCGCGGATTGTGAATGCATGACCATGGTATAAATAGACAGATACTAACAGGATGGTGAGACACAGGTGAATGCAATCAGTGAATGAGGGACAGGTGAATGTGATTAGTGATAAGTGATGATGAGTCCGGGCAGTGAGTTATGGGAAATGTAGTTTGTGAGTGATAATAGTCTTTTGTGTGGAGGGCCCTCTGGTGGCTCTCAAGGGCACTCCAGCTGGTGAACGTTACAACAATGAACCAAAGCACACAAATAAATCAAGTAAAGCATACAGTTTACATACCAAAATTAATTTTTCCACCCTGCACTGTGAATGATTTCTAAATGGCTATTAATCATAAATGTGAAAAGTACAAGTTTGTGTGTTAAAAGTTAAGTCAGATTGTGTTTTTCTGTAATTGTCATTTAAATTGAGCTCACACCACATTTTATGAATTATCAATGCAGATTTTCAAGAGGTGGTTTCCTGGACAGGGTTTAAATTATGCCAAGAGTAGGCCTTAATCTAGTTAATCGTGAGTTAAAAAATTGTTGCCTGGAACAAAGATTAAGCACAGATTACTAACACCTGGACTATGAGTCCTGAACTAAAATAAACTGGATTCATTTACAGTTTTATCTAATTGCTTACACACAATTTCTGAAAATATGGCTCCATTTCTTGTAACTCTACACACAAAACACACAACATGCAAAATATCAGACATCGCTTGCAAAAGCAACACTTTGTGCAAAACTATTTTAACTTTTGCATATATCTAACTACACACAAATATGCACAACTGAGGAATTTTACAGTTGAACTGAAATAAGCTGAACTGAATCAACCCTTACAAAAAATAACTGCAGTACATTGAAGTAAAACTGCAGTACAAAGTAGTATAACTGCAGTACATTGAAGTAAAACTGCAGTAACATTGCAGTACAAAGTAGTAATTGCAGTACAATGAAGTTCAACTGCAGTAAAACTGCAGTACAAAGTAGTAAAACTGCAGTACATTGAAGTAAAACTGCAGTAACATTGCAGTACAAAGTAGTAACTGCAGTACATTGAAGTTCAACAGCAGTAAAACTGCAGTACAATGAAGTACAACTGTAGATTTGCAGTATAATGAAGTTTAGATGCAATATAACTGCAGTACAGTGATACACTGTAATGTATATGAAGACTTTGATGCAAATGTCCGTTTTATTTTTTATTGAGCTTTTTTTGTATTGGGCTCCTATGTTTATGTTCAGTAATATCACTTAAATGGCAATGATGTACTTTTAGTTGCCATTAAATAAAAACATGTTAACCTATAGGAGTCTTATAAAAATGTTTACGGTTTTTGCATCTGAAGTCTTCATAGGCCTTCCACTCATAATACACTGTACTGCAGTTATGCTGTATTGTGCAACATGTAGCCACTTTTGTCACCTATGGGACATTTCAACCACATATATAAATAGCCCTCACGTTCTTACCCACCAAAAAATACAGATTTATCTCCCGGAACGCAAAACACAATTGGGCTAGTTTTGAGTAGCAATTGGACGAGTTTTGTAACCTGCCAACCCTGATTCGCAAGCAGGACGGAGAAACCTTTTCTGGAAGAAACGTTCATCAGGCAAGTTGGAGCTGCTTCACAAAAATTCTGTTGGCATTATTATTCTCATTTGTATCACTGTACAGCAACAATATGTATTGTTTAAAGTGCTATAAATAATAGTGACTTGACTTAAAAGGGACCTATTTTGCTTATTTTTACAAGATGTAATTTAAGTTACAGGTGTCTGTGAAGTTTCAGCTTAAAAGACCTCACAGATCATTTATAAATCCATGTTATAAATACTAATTTCAGACTACAGTCAAGAACAGGCTGTTTTCGTGCATGTGCCTTTAAATGCAAATTAACTGCTGCATGCACGCAGCCCCCACCTGCTTGTGATTATCATCAGTATCGCGATCACACTGTGATACACTGTATCGCGGATAATGGACCGCGTTTTCTGAGCGCACACAAGAACTGGCTGTCAGATAACAAGTCTCGTGAGTAACTTCTCTTTTACATTTTTTTGCTGTGTTTAAACTGTCAAATACACGCAAGGTTCTTGTTTTCTGAAAAACTGTGCAGAGGGGCGTTAATATAAGATCCTCTTCCTAAGTCAGAGAGGTTAATTTTTCACTGTGCTTGCAGAGAAAGACTTACCAAAACAAAGTTACTGGCCTGAGTTGTCCTTTAAAATTTTCTGGGTTGGTAGATTCAGCGGGGGCCTGATTATAGCACTTAAACACGGAAAAATTAACCATGTTTTTATTATAGTAAAAGTGTCGTAACCATGGTTTTTGGCCTAATTGATTACCATTTATATAACCACAGTTTTACCACAAATTCTATGGTTAGAGTTGTAAAGCCACGGTTAACTGTAATAACCATGTTTTTTTTGTGTTGGTTTTATTTGGTTCATTTTCGTAAGGTTTGCCTTTGTTTTATGTTAAATATCTTTGGAATATCTGATCATATTGTATATACACAAAAATAGACTAAATCAGGAATTTTCGCAGCACTGTACACAAGCATTTATGTTCAATAGTTTGACATTAATGTGCAGAAAAGGATGTTTTACAGGAATACAATTTATTGTGTGATTGCTATTTTCAGAAAAATGCACTGGTAACAACAACAACAACAAAAAGAAGACCAAAAATGTAATTCAACAGAAGATCATGGCTGGAGTGAAACAAAGCAGCACTCAAATAATGGTGAGAGCAGTAGGCAACTTTATATATTTTATCTTTTATAAACTATTATCTTTATAGTTTAGAATGCATAATAACTAATATTGTACTTCAGGAACCAAGACCTGTGGGAATGCTGGATGAATCAAGTATACAAAGTCTTCTGTCTCCTAAGCCATGTTAGAAGAGATCGAGGATTTAAAAAATGAAATGATTCTGATTGACTGAAATGTGTGCATTAAAACAATGAATGCACAGATAGTTACAGTCAGTTTAATCTCCATTCTAAATAAATGTGCTGCCTTTCCTGTAACACACACACACACTGAATGCGGCATTAGTCTAAAACGAGAACTTTTAAAGGGAAATGGTGGAGGATTTCGATATAAGAGAAGAGTTTCGATTTAAGTTTGTTGCCCAGTACTATCCGTGAGAGAGGTAATAGCTTGCGGTGATTCTGTAAATCGCGTCAGGGGTCACTCTTTTAGCGTAAGTCCACTTACGTACCGCTGACTGTTGGAAGTTAGTTATTTTAGTCTATAAAGTTTTAAATATGGAGATTTTTTTCTTACAAAAAACATGCCAGTTTGCTTCAAAAGGCCTTTATTAACCCCCTGAGCCATGTGGATCAGTTTTATGATGGATAGATGCACTTTTATGATGGATAGATGCACTTCTATGGAATTCTAAAACGATAAAGCTTGGAAGAGCCAGGACATTTTTTAATATAACTGATTATTCATCTGAAAGAAGAATGTCATATACACCTAGGATGAGTTGAGGAAGAGTAAATCATGGGGTAATTGTCATTTTTGGGTGAACTATTCCTTTTTTGCTGTTTCTGAAGTAATTAAACTGTAAATTCTGAGTGCTGCTGCACAGACTCAGATTATTCACATATGCGCTATCTTTCTCTCTTTCTCCCTCGTTTATTTATTCAAATAAATGTAATCCAACCATGATGCTAATTTATCTCTGTGCCTGATTTAAAGTTTGCAGAATGCTAGATCTAATGGCCCATAGCCAAAAAAAGAAAATTAACTGTTAGTTTTACCCTTCCAGTCAAATTGTGCTCCACAAACATTAATGACCAATTTAATTTAACTTTTTTACCTATCTTTAACAGCTGGGTGTCTATTGCACAATTTTAGTGCACTTCACAGAAGCAATCCGCTTCATGTCGGGTGGTTCTTTACCTCCATCTTGTTCATTCAAATGTAATGCCTAGCCATGGATTTGTCCTTACTTATGTGAAAGGTTATAAGTTACACAAAGTAATAAATGAAGGGGGACAATAACTGTGGAACATGTATTCCATATACTTTATTCCAATAATATTACATTTTTATTTAAAGCTACACTGTGTGATATTTTCCCCCATCTAGTGGTGAACTTATATATGACCATCCAGTGAATTTTAGTTTCTGTTCTGTTCAATTCCGATTTCGTTTTAACTCCTACGGTGGCCGATTTAGTCCAAGATTAATATGGCTTCCAGTTCGACCTCGTCCACATTCGACACAGTGCCTGTGGGATATTCTGTGCGCAGTGGGATGGTTGGAACTCAACTGGCCTAATTATTCGGCTAGAAAGAACTGCAGCTAATCCAGAGTGAACTTTGATGATAGTAATGTTTATTCAGTCATCCAATTGCAAGGCATAAACAGGTTTGCATGGATATGTACATAAATGTGGTTTCTGTGAGAGAACAAATTAGTATGGTAAATATACATGATAATGACATGACAGAATATACACAGTTAAGAACTGTATAACTATACTTATAAGTTACATTTGTATAATGTAACCGTAAAGCAGAGCTTATTGTACCATATATAGGCGCTAAATGCAGCTGCATTAAAAGGAGCGGAGCTGCCGCTGCTAACAAGCGGTGTCGGATTACAAAAGTGTGTGCGCAGGTTTAGCTCTGTATAACAAGTGTTAATATGCCGATCAGACATGATAAATTTTTCCATCAACATACATTACAAGCAAATATTTTCTATAAACGAATAAACATTGTTAATAACTGAATGATTATTCAAATAGGTGAGCATTACGCTATTGTATGTTGACACAAAAATACTTCTGAGGTGACATCAACTGAATTACGCGATGACACACTCTGAAACACATCCACAATGACAATAACTATTATTACTTACGGAGTTATTAACGCACAGAAATACCACACAAGGAAAAACAGACTTTTGAGGAATAAACAAGCCAGGAAAACTCCGTATAACTCTGTTACTGGAGCTGCTGAGATGAACTCTCTGCGCATGCACCAGACAAGTCTGAACAAGTTGACGCGCACAGTGTTAAAACCGGTTAAAACGCGAAATGCGAAGCTTGAATTTACGGGTATGTCCCTCTTTGGCTAATGTACTTTCAAGATGTAGGGGCAACATGGCGACCACCGTTAGATCCCATTACCTTATGTATTTTCAATGGCATATTATAAACTTACGAGAATACTTTATTACTTGAAAGAAGTAAATATACATTAATGAGCAGATATATTTTTGAAATAACTAAGTGTTTTTAGCTAAGAATAGACTAAAAAAGTTACACAGTGTAGCTTTAAGGTTAGATTTGTGAATTAAAAGTCAGAGAGTATAAAAAAAGACAATTTTTGTGTGAGAGGGCACTGTACAGTATTTAAACATGATTGTGTCTCTCTGCTTTTTATTTTTCCAGAAATGCATGTCATTGTGCAAATTACACAGACTGTCAGTGGAGTGACAGAAAGCTCTCAGATTTCATCAAAAAGATCTTCATTTATGTTCCGAAGATGAACGAAAGTCTTACGGGTTTGGAACGACACGAGGGTGAGGAATTGATGACTGAATTCTATTTTTTGGCTGACCTAACCCTTAAACTTCTTTTACCTGGAGTGTTCAAAGCATATTTGTGATTTGATAATGCTCACCAATATAGCGTAAGAAATTCATTGGAAATATTATGAATACTTTCCACAATTCAAGATTAATATTAAACACACTATATGCCTGTGGTGAAGTGTAACTGAAACTTGAGAGTTTATCTATTTATTTTTGTTTCTTTGTTTTTCCAGACTACATCCTAAATAGTGTTTCCACAGCTGAGATACAGGCAGTTATAAGAACCACGTGGGATAATGATGAAGATAAGCTCTTAAAGCACCCTCCCTGAATAATATAAGATATATGCATGATTGTATGATTTGTAAATAAACACTTTAAATACAATGTCTTACTCTAATGCTGCGTTCACACCAAACGCGAATTGAGCGTCAGGCGCGAGTGATTTCAATGTTAAGTCAATGGAAAGGCGCGTTGACGCGCGTCTGGAGGTCCCGCGGCGCGTAACTGTGTGTTCACACCGCCGCCGGCGAGAGCGTCAAAGTGGCCGGAAGTCATTCATTCTCAATGGGAGCCCGGCGGCGAGCTCCGGCGAGAGCGGCGCGGCGCGTCTTGGACGATTTGGGCGTCGAGGAGAGTTGAAGTCAGGTCAACTTTATGGTAATGAGCTATGACGCGGTTCGGCGGGAGCTGGCGGCAACCAATGGGAATGTAGAAGTGCTCCGCTTGAGATGATTCTAGAGACCGCAGCGCTGTAAACTTCGGTTCCGACCACATTAGTTCCCAAGCAAAATAGAGGAGAGGCTGATCAAATGGTGCGGCGGGTTTGATAAGAAGACGTGCAACTTTATTTATCCACCACACAAATGGCTTTTAATTGGTTTATTTCGTTAGCAAACATGTAACTATAATTAAGTTCTTTCCATCGATCTGCTTTTTTTAAACTTTCACATTTAAATTATTTAATGAGGTTATATTATACCCTACTTGTGGTCAGTCAGCACAAATGCCGGTCAACATGAATGTTTGCTTTGCAGCCCCTTTAAATGCAGTTTCAAAAAAGACCAAGCATTCGATCTACGTCAGAGCGGCAGCGCGTCCACGAATCTTTCTACAGCGTCGATGGCAGGGCGGCCAGAGCGAAGTTTGACGCTCTCGCCGGCGGCGGTGTGAACGCACAGTAAGGCGCGTTACGCGCGACGCGAATCCGCCTCATTCACGCGAATTGCTCGCGAATTGAGCGTCACGCGCGAGTGGTGCTTTTTGTGCATTTTGTGGATTCACGCGTTTGAAGCGAATTCGCGTCTGACGCCCTAGTTGAAAAATCTGAACTTTGGCGTCAAATTCGCGCCGCGTTAACCAATCACGAGCCTGCTCGTGATTCACGGGGGCAGGCCCGTCTGGACTCATTCATTAATTAATTCGTCATTCATTGAAGGAATCATGGAGGAACGTTTAATTTTGGCGGTGACCAGTCACACTGAGCTATATGATAGCACTTCATATTTCTACAGAGACAGGAATAAAAAGGACCTCGCTTGGAAGACTGTCAGTGAGGAGATTGGGCAACCTGGTAAGTTAATTACACATTGAACTTTTGAGTCACGTTATTGACCCTGCTTAACCAGCAAGCTGGCTTGACGCTATTTTACAACTAATTTCCCAGTAATATACAGCTATTTTTCGCTAACCACATAATGTGTTTATTCAGAGGACTATTGCAGGAAAAAGTGGAAAAGCCTCAGGGACACGTACCTCAAGGAGAAGAGGAAGGACATGGAGAAGAGGAGTGGGTCAGCAGCAGGGTCGGGGAAGAGATGGAAATACTCCACGATCCTGGGATTCCTTGACCCCTTCGTCACCCCACGTGAGACCACCAGTAACATGGGGGGGGTCGAGGCCCAGATCAGAGAGGACAGCCACCCCGAGGACCAGGGAGAGTCTGAACCAATAACAGGGGAGACGGAGGCAGGTGTGTTCCCAGTGAAGGCACATTACAAGGCATATATGCTGTCATTGTTTACAGATCAACAGTATAATGTACTCTGTCTATGACTACTGTTACCAACGTGTTGTTTTAACATTTCATAATGTCTTGCCAGAGCCAAATGATCATGAACAACCTGATCCAACATCCCCTGCCTCTTCTCCTGTCTCCCCACTGCCTGGTCCCTCTGCCCCTGCTGCTGAACCCAGAGGTGTGTGAAGGAAATAGTACAAGCAATATTTCAACATTAGTACAGTATCCACTCATCATTCACACAGTCACAGAAGCTGGTGAATGAGTCCCCTTACTACTAATCATTGTTTTTGTAAATAGCAATACAATTCCATTCCAGTGTATGCCACCAATCATCTGCATACTGTTTAGCTACTGTTCATTTAAATGCTTATATGTATGTGTGAAGTATAACTGTAATTACTTAATGTATGTTAACGCAAGTTGAAACCAATTCACACTTGGATGTAAGCACGTCACTCACGCAGGCAGATATATTATTCGGCCAATATGTAGATAAATGTGATATTTTAATTGAAATTTTGAACCGTCACTGTGACCATGACAAGCACGTATCTTTGTTCTGCCTTCTCAATGCACTGTGTTGTGTTTTTTTATTTTGCAGGGCAACAGAGGAGGAGAGCACCCCGGCGGACTCGTGTGCGGCCCCAGGATGCTCCATCGGAGGTGGAGCAGACCCTGATGGAGCTCCTGAGGCGAAATCCACCCCCACCACCCCCACCACAGTCCGCTGATGAGCACTTTCTCCTCAGCCTTCTGCCTTTTCTGCAGAGCATGCCGCCTCAGAGAAAAGAAATAATAAAATTTCAAATGTACAAATTGGCTATGGAAAACAGCACCATTGTGCTAAATTTGGATCAATTGGACCCCCCCCCCCCACAGTAACCTGTAAAAAAATGAGGCAGCAGGCTCTGCAGGAAACTCAGAATGCCCTCCTTCCTTGCGGCTGTTCCACCTTCCAAGCGAGGTCCTTTTCATTCCTGTGTCTGTATGCAAGTAGTTTGTACACATTTGTAACTTAATATTATTTTATTATTTAAATATACTTTGTGCACATGTATTTCACTACATATGATTTTATATGTAAATAGTTTGTACATATTGTACATTTTATATTGTATTTTGTGTTGCCTCAATAAATTGTGTTAATCATTAAAAATGCCTGGTGTGGTCGTAATGCACAACAAAGCAAATTTTTTGATTATTTATTTGAATGTATGACAGATGAAATTTGTATTGAATGCTATTTATTCCATATCTACAGATAGATTATACGACACATTCGTAAAATCAAAAAAAAAAAAAAACACTTTGGTGTAGGTGAACATACTTTGTGTGTGTACAGTGTTGTGTGCGAAGAAACAAAGAGAAAAAAAAACAGTACCAGGTAATAACGTTTCAAAGCTGCCTCCATTTATCATCAAAACCAAAATAAATAACAGAATATTTTACAGTAATAACCGGACCCCAGACATGCCACAGACCTATACAATTAATCAGTACATCAAAGGAGGAATGAAATTGTTCAGCTATGTGAACTATGAATGTGACGCTGAGCACTTGCAGTCATCGATTTCTGAATGAGATGAAGAAAGTCCACCTATGTGATTCTTTAGCATGTTATATTAACAATAGGAGTACAGCAGCAGGCAGCATCAAGGCATCAGCAGTGCAGGTGCAGATAGACCAGCCATGACCTGCAAACAGAGGCAGAACCAAACAACATACAAACCAATAATTGTTCATAATTATGACACATAGCATGTAATTTAAAGAAATAATAGTATTCATGATAATAATAACAACAATAATAATAATAATGGAGAACAATTTTTTGGTAGTCATGCTCTTTATAGGTTTGTGGGTGGCTCTTAAAAGAGCCGTTGTGGGGAAGTCATGAGAAGGACTTCAAATGTTACTATTGTGGCTGCCATGGAACTGCTCCCTCCGCCGAGAAGTGTGCCATGAACACATCCCTCACCCGGAGTGCCTCTCTGGAGGAGTTGTTTACTGCAAGCCGACCCAGACCTGGCAGTGGCTCCTCTCCAGCATGTCCCGCGCCCCTCACAGCAGGTGCCTCTCTCCCCTCCGAAGACCTCATAAAATTGTGGAGAACACACGTCGCCTTCACACATTTCTCCGCAACTTCAGGGTGGACCTCGATGAGGCGGCGGTACATCCTCCACTGTGAGCAGAGGATGCCAAAGGCAATTGAACACACGCCTCTCTGGAGGAAGGGTGCGTCCAGGGAAGGGCCGCATGAGGTTCCTTCGCAGCGGGAACGCCTCATCAGCCACGAAGACATGGGGCTGGGGTCCTCTTTCTTCACCACCGGGTAGAGGCTGGTCAGGAGGCAGATGAAGTGTGCCAGCCCGGAGAGCCTGTCCAAAGGCGGAGTGGGCCAGAATCCCACCGTCGCTGGTCCTGCCGTACCCCCCAACATCGATCACCCGGAAGCGATACTTCGCATCCACAACTGCAAGAAGAACGATGGAGAAGGTTCCCTTGTAATTGTGGAACTGGGATCCGGAGTTGGGGGGTGCCTTGATCACCACATGCTTCCCGTCCAGCGCCCCACAGCACAGAGGGAAGTTCCACCGCTCCTGGAATCCCTCTGCGATGGACCTCCAGTCATCGGTGTTGGGCACAGCCATGTAGTCCTCCACAAGGCAGTCCCAGATGGCAGTCACAACCTGGGGGACGATCTGGCACACCGTTGACACTCCAACCCTATAGCTGGACGCTATGGTCCTGAATGAGTCCCCAGTGGCAAGAAACCTAAAACATTATTATAAATATTATTAGAAGTACACTTGTAGTTACATATTCAATTACATACAATAAGCAGTCTGTTTCACTGAAATGCACCATATGTGTTGGTTTGCTTGTCGTCTGACAGTTTTGAATCTGTTTATTAAAATCACTACTGAGCCAATAGCCAATAAGCAACCAATCCATATTGCTTACAGACAGACACATGACAGTATCATGACTGCCAAGAGAATATTGTATTTTTTAGCTTACCCGTTAACTGCAATAGTACAACTTATTTAAATTTTAGGAAGCCTACATGAAAAGTTGACATGGATTAAACTGTGACTGATCAGGGTGTAAACCAGAAATCAGGGTTAAACCACGATTAAACACCAGGAAAAAATGAGGTGCAAATGAGGACTTAATACAAACACCTCCTGAGTCACCAACAGTGTCATCCGTAGCACAGTTTGAGAAACATTAATAGCATAACATATATTCCCACATGTAAAAGTAATGTAGTATATCACAGTACATTTATAGTAATACTATGGTGTTTTTGAGCCATACTATAGTAACTGTACCACAGTAAAGTAACAAATTGTAGCAAATACTAAAATGTACTGTAATATGTAGTATGGTTAAAAAACACTAGTATTTATAAAATACATTTTACTACAATATACTACACTCTTTTTTCATGTGGGATAGCATATATTTCATATACTGTATTTAAAATGTCATATACATTTACTAACCGAAGACAGATGGACAGGCGCTCCGCTGCTGGGATAGAGCGCCTGTAGTTGGTGTCCTGGAGGGTGATCCTCGCTCCGATGCGGATCAACAGGTCATCAAACTGACCGCGGGACAGGCGGAAGTACCGCTGAAAGCGGCCGTCATCCAGACGCAGCTCCTGGAGCAAGTGGTGAAACTCGCCAAACTGGGTACGCTTCCGGAGGGTCTGGTGGACCCAAGTACGGCGACGCTGACCCCTACGCCGCTGTTCTACTCTCCAGAGCAAATACAGAGCGGTCACTCTCTCGACGAATGCGCGATCGACATCCGCCATCTTGCAAACAGACAAGCACCTAGCACTTGCCCCTCCTACAAGAAGCGAATTCCGCCTCGAACGCGCGTCAATTTCACTTCCAGCGCTCAATTTCTACGCGCGTCCAATTCTCTGCTGACGCGCGAATGCATTCAAAATGTTCGCGCGTGAAACTAGACGCGGTAGACGCGATTTTGACGCTCAATTCGCGTTTGGTGTGAACGCAGCATCAGTCTGTTATTTGAAGTTTCAAAATAAAAAAAAGGAAAAATCACATTTATTGTCGCATGGCTGTTTGAGACATTCACTGTTGTTTTGTACCGTAATTTGTTCTATTGCAGATGAAACTTATTCTGGATATTCTGGTTGTATTTTAATGGTATTGTACAGCATTTTATTTGTATTGCACTTTGGTAGTATTGTAATTGTGCTTTAGTTGTATTATGTATTGCAGTACTACCGCAGTTATATTGCAGTATTATTGTAGTATTACTTCAGCAGTACTACCGCAGTTATATTGCAGTATTATTGTAGCATTACTGCAGTATTACTTCAGCAGTACAGCAGTAATATTGCAGTATTATTGTAGTATTACTGCAGTATTACTTCAGGAGTACTGCAGTTATATTGCAGTATTATTGTAGTATTACTTCAGCAGTACTGCAGTTATATTGCAGTATTATTGTAGTATTACTTCAGCAGTACTGCAGTTATATTGCAGTATTATTGTAGTATTACTTCAGCAGTACTGCAGTTATATTGCAGTATTATTGTAGTATTACTTCAGCAGTATTGCAGTATTATTGTAGTATTACTGCAGTATTACTTCAGCAGTACTGCAGTTATATTGCAGTATTATTGTAGTATTACTTCAGCAGTATTGCAGTATTATTGTAGTATTACTGCAGTATTACTTCAGCAGTACTGCAGTTATATTGCAGTATTATTGTAGTATTACTTCAGCAGTATTGCAGTATTATTGTAGTATTACTGCAGTATTACTTCAGCAGTACTGCAGTTATATTGCAGTATTATTGTAGTATTACTTCAGCAGTATTGCAGTATTATTGTAGTATTACTGCAGTATTACTTCAGCAGTACTGCAGTTATATTGCAGTATTATTGTAGTATTACTTCAGCAGTATTGCAGTATTATTGTAGTATTACTGCAGTATTACTTCAGCAGTACTGCAGTTATATTGCAGTATTATTGTAGTATTACTTCAGCAGTATTGCAGTATTATTGTAGTATTACTGCAGTATTACTTCAGCAGTACTGCAGTTATATTGCAGTATTATTGTAGTATTACTTCAGCAGTATTGCAGTATTATTGTAGTATTACTGCAGTATTACTTCAGCAGTACTGCAGTTATATTGCAGTAATACTGCAATATTGCAGTTTTTTCGTGTCCAAAAAACTGCATTTTTCTACATGAATAAAAACTGCAGTATTACTTCAAAAAAACTGCAGTATTTTTTTGTAAGGCCCGCCGCCGGGTAAGAGAAGATCCACACAAACACTCTAGCACAAATAACATGCGATTCATAACTAAAATCATAGGCATAAACTGGGAAAAGGGAACTTTTTTCTGTGTATGTTTAAAAAATAATGCTGGTTATTTTTCTTTGCGGCTAATTCTGTGATTGTTAGTGGCTTTAAATAAACATTAGTGGCTTTTGGGTGCTCGAGCCCCAGCCCTTTTTCAAAATGAATCAAAAGTGCCCCTCTCAGACAAATATCAATGATAATATCGTGGTCAATAAAACTAAATAAATGTGATTATTATAACATGACAATGTTTACAATAGAGACAGAGCGACACGCGTCATAATCTGAAGGCCACGCCCACCGGGGGGGAAAACAATCAAAACGTCTCCATTGACTTTGCATTGCGGGAGGCTGCCTTCTTGTCATTTCGGACTTATAACAAAAAACTGAACAATGTATAAAAGCTGATATGTGACAAAGTGAACTGCAAACAAGCTAAACAAAACCCAGAAGCAAAACCCCAGACGTTTTTATAAGCTGTTGACCCAAAAAACGAGCATTTAAGAACAAAAAAGTGGATTCAGGCCATTGCGACAGAGCGCGACGGGTCATATTACAATGAGAACTACGGCGACTAGAGGAGAATGTAATCAGCGACAGTAAATATAATACATAAAATGGACATTTGGATATTTGACTTAACAGTGACAACATATTTACTGCACACAGACATACTGAGACATACTGAGTGTCAGGATCCCAAAATTTACCCATTCATTCTGCTGAAGCGTCACTTCGTATTGCCTGTATCCACTTTTATCTTCTTAAACGCTCGTTTTTTTGGGTCGACAGCTTATAAAAACTTATTTCTGTGTTTTTTAGCTTGTTTGCTGTACACCTTGTCACATATCAGCTTTTAGACATTGTTCTGTTTTTTGTTATAAGTCCGAAATGACAATGAGGCAGCCTCACGCAATGCAAAGTCAATGGAGAGCGTTGGATTTTTTTCCCCCTCGGTGTGGGCGTGGCCTAAATACGCTCTGTCTCTATAGTAACGAACGGCTCAAAAGTCGGACAATTTCTGTTGAGGTGTTGCCATAACGCGTTGCTATGGGTCGCGTGCGTTTTGATTGACAGCTGATTTTCCACTGTTCGGAAACGGCTCTCGAGCCAAATATGGTCCTTTCAGAGAGTGTGTGGCCTCATGGGAAAAAAGTAAACCAATATTTTTTTTTTTCATCCATAATCAGAGCTAATGTGTTGATTTAATTACAAATCTATATATTATATATTTTACACAATTCACCAATGCCCGATTGTCATGTATATACACCAACCAATCGTGATCTCGGCAAAGCAAGTTCAAATTCCATTGGGCGATGTGAAGTGGAGGTAATTTTCTGTTCTTATTCATAAATCGGTTGAAAATGACATGGACAGACGAACTAACGTTTGTGGAACGATTTCCTGCGGTTTGTCTCATTTTATAAATTGCATCACTGACAAAATGTATTTTAACTGACAACAAACAAATCTGCACAAAACCATGCAGCAGCAGCAAAAGTCGCATTAATGGTAAGTAGAGTTAAATTCACTTGTATTTATGTATATTGATACACCGTTTACTATTTCATGAAACTATCAAAGTTAACCAAACCCAAGTGCAACCGGCACCTACAGGCCTATTATGTGAAGTGTAGGCTGGCCAAATGGTTACGTGAAAGGACTGATTACCATTTTTGAATATTATGCAGCATTATGAAAGAAGTCTCTTATGTTCATCAAGCCTGCATTTATTTGATAAAAAACAGCAATATTGTGAAATATTATTAAAATAATGGTTTTCTATTTTAATATAATTCCTGTGATCACAGCTGAATTTTCAGCACCATTACTCCACTCTTCAGTGTCACATGATCATTCAGAAATCATTCTGATATGAGGATTTAATGTCAATGATGGAAACTGTGATACTCTTCAAGATTCTTTAATTAATAAAAAGTTAAAAAGAACAGAATGTAATAATATTTCACAATATTAGGCTACTGTCTTTTCTGTATTTTTGATTAAATAAATGCAGGCTTGATGAGCATAAGGATATATTTACATATTGCCCCTTTTATACATTTGAGCCCCTGCCCCTGAAGAACTCTCTGCACGGCCCTGAAACAGGTAAAGCAAACAGGCTGTGCTTGTGTTTGAAGTGTCCAATCAGACTAAAGAACGTGCTCTTTCCTTGTGTTCTCAAAATTGCATGCTCACTTTTTAGGGCACACCTCTTATAAAGTAAAGTTACATATTGTTGACCATCTTTTTAAGTAATTACACTATTTAGCACGATACACTATGGCTGTTATAAGAATTAAATTAAATTAAATAAGGATCAGCAAAATCCATCTTACTATTTATCAAAATCCACTTACACTGTAATTACAATTGCCTAAATAATGTAATGAGATTTTTAGATTTATATTCTAAATATAATATTTTAATTATAGAAATATGAAATGTTGGGAAAATGTTAATTATTCCAGGCCTATGAAACTATAAACTGCCAGTAT
Source organism: Gobio occitaniae (assembly GCA_033150135.1). Taxonomy (NCBI): domain Eukaryota; kingdom Metazoa; phylum Chordata; class Actinopteri; order Cypriniformes; family Gobionidae; genus Gobio; species Gobio occitaniae. The sequence goes on from JARQWZ010000124.1 coordinate 116,734, forward strand.
AGTTGGCGGCGGAATGGATTCTAGAATCATTCAACTATAATTCGTTCTAACCGACTGTTCAAAAACAGTGAATTATTCGAGAACGAAACCTATACTTTGTTTGAATCTATTTTTGTTGGAAAAATAGAGCAAAACTGTAAAAAATGACAACTTGTTGTTTATTGAACTGTTGTATAAAATTAATATCGCATTTTGCAATCATGCTGATATAGGCTCTGGAAAATAGCTCTCTTGCTCGTATGATATTGCTTACCTCATAATTTCCTCTTTAATTACTTTCAAACGAATGTTTATATATATTTTTTTCGTTATTAGCCTATTTTTAATGAAAATACAACAACAATAAAATAGTACAATAAAAAAAACGAATATGACGGATGACATAAAATAGCTATACCCGAATTATAACAAATAAATAAACGATATTTGGAAATTCCCCTGTGGGGAACCCTCAGTTTGTGGTTAGTGTTTTTTGTTATGAACAAAAGTGATCTTGGCTTGTGCCTCCGCTATCGTCCTGTCAATCATCTCGCTCGCAGCTATGATTACAGTTACAGTAACATTTAAATTCACCATCATCGGTTCCCATCCTCAGCCGATCTGCAGGACAGTTTTTGCAATGACCATCAATACTAGATAAATAACTAAAAATTGTTGTTCATACCCCTCTGGCACTGGGTAGTTGCGCCCCTTCCCAGTAATTAACCCTCTATGGGACGCATTATGTTCTAACCATGAAATATTATTTCAAATAAGTTCTTTATTACATGAAATAGCTTCAATCACACAAACCGAAAAAGGGGTACTTGCTGTGCCACAATGGAAAATGCTCAAAAAAGTAGTTTTTCCATAAAATTTTGACTTTCTTTTCTATTTAAATGCACATTTCTTTTAGAAATTGATAGATGTATATATTTGGGACTAAAATAAGTAGATCCCCCATCATTGAATCCCTATTGTTCTGCACTCTTCCTATTGCCCCTTTCCGTAAAATATTGCTATTAATTTTCTGAAAAGAAGAAATTATTTTGTTACTTGAAAATAAACACAACTATACTACAATAAACACTTTAAATAACTAAATAACTGTTAAATAACGTTCCCAATGCAGTGTTTCCCACAGATTAGAAACCAATTTGTGGTGGTGGTGGTGGTGGTGGTGAGGGTTTTTGGGGGGGTTTTCGATTTCGATCTTGATTCAGTATCAATTCATATGTATAGCCTACTGTACATATAAGGAAAAATAAGTTTGCCTTTTTAGCACTATTTTAAACTTTTCTTGGGTTAAATTATATTTGCTCGCATTCATTAATATTCACTTGTGTGGGCTTATATAAGTATGATTAAATAATATTAGGATGTAAGTTATTAACGTTTTAAAATTTCTCATTTAAAGAAATCTAGTGTTTGATCGTGACTAAATATGTATTTAAATGCAAAACCTAAAAATAAGTAAGCAGTTATGATCTGCAATACTTTTTTGAGCAGCTAGACTACATGTATATTGATTAAAGAGCCATACAGGCACCAGTGGGTAATGGCATTACAAATGAAAATTATTATTTTTCCAGCCACAAAATGACTCTAATTTGCCTCTTTGCATTGGAATTCTCTATTTTAACCTTAATTACACTAATTGTAATATAAATAAGAAAAATATTAGAAGAAAAATATTTTAATTCATTAAATGGTCATTAATGGACCATAATTATTGCACAAATAGTAGGCCTATTTAGTACCAAAAGATCTCCTCAAAATATTCAATAAATATTATTAAACTAAAATATAGAACATTTATTTAATTGAAAAATAGTTAAGGTGTATGGTCACATTTGACCACCAATGAGTAGGAGTGTGAGCAATTAGTAAGGAATACCCAAGGGCTAAATACAAGAAAAATATTAACATTAATGTTAACAATGTTGCATCTCCATCACTCTCCATAATAAAATGATACTGTAAATAGTTGACGTAATAATCAATGCACACTATGCTGTACTGTTTACCAAAAAATGCAAATACCTGTATAGTGCAACTATCGTCTATCCATTCAAATGTATAGACAGCGCGGGTTTGTTTGGAAGTATTGAGCGCTCCGTGAAGCACGTGACCATGCGCGCCGCCGGGAGATGAGAGAACGTCGCAACTCTGTTTTTCACGCCTCTGGCTTTAACTGCTTCATTAGCGCCAAAACGCTATTTATTGTTTGAATTTCGTACTATAACTTTAAACATTTTAAAAGCTTAGACTTTGTTTCATGTCAAAAGCAGGTTTGGCCATTTGAGAGCGAGAGACACGCGAGAGAGAGAGAGAGAGAGAGAGAGAGAGAGAGAGAGAGAGAGAGAGCAGGGAAAGGAAATGCAGCTGAAGGAATACGCTTGTTTTAAATAGCGTAATAATAAAAAAAACAAGAATAACGACGCGCAATATGTGGTGGCCAGTGTTGATTCTGTGGCGCACCGCCACAAATTAGTCTATGTGTGGGAAACTGCAATGGGAAAATGCATTACAGCAATTCCTCTGTGTGCAGCGTTTCCATATGGAAACATTGATCATTTCTCAATTTATAGTAAAACTATGTTAGACAAAGTTGATTTGTGAATATAAATAAATAAAAATATCTAATTTGAGTAGAAATTAATTGTCGCCATATGGCAACGCTGTACCATAGAGGGTTAAATATTGTTTTTAATTAAATATTAATAGTAAATATGTGGGTAAAACAAGAAACTAGCCTTGGTTAAGGTATCTGACAAAATCAAAAGTCAAACTACGCCTACAGGTTTTATTTTACTATGCAAAATAAAATAAAAGCTGACAGGAAAAGGCAAACATCGACTACAACACAATCAGTTAAGAAAGCCATCCGTGCGTTCCTCCGCCGAAGATGGAGGGCTGTGAAATTAGAAAATAATCTAATAATTATAAATCAAACAGCTCATCCAGGCCTCGACATTAACGCTTGTCTGGGACAAGTGGATTTTTTCGAGGGGCAAGTGAAAAAGAAAGTATCCTGGTTAAAAATAACTAGGGAATCCCCAAAGTGCAATAATGATTCTGCATCAGTGTAAGTGGAGATCGATAGTGGATAATAATATAAAACGAACTGACGAGGTTGAGCTGTTGAGGCTCGCGCAGCCTCTCGAGGAGAAAATCGAAAACAAATGAGCGCCGCTCATACAAAGAAACTCAGTTAACATACACGGTTAAAATGGTGTAGTTTTTATATTTATAACATATGATACAGTTACGCAACATCACACTAACAAGAGTGTTGTTTTCCTGAATAACATCACGACTGAACATGACACTCATTTCATACGCCAGTTCCATAAACAATTAATGAACATCAAGTCACTTACATTTTAGACGCAATATTGAGTGTTTTTGTTGTTTCAGCAGCGAAAATAGTTCCAAACAAAGATTACAGCAGAACCATAAGGCCTCTCACTGCATCAGTGTGTGTTACTGAATGATTCAGTGTTTGATGAATTGGTTGAATCAAAGATTCAATGACCTATTCGTAAACGACGCCTCATTCTTGAATGAATCAGCCGTTTCACTGAATCGACTCAATGACTCGCTCATTCAGACGGTCACCTGCCGCCACCTACTGGTGGTTTAGTTTCATCTTTCCAACATTTCTTATTTGTATATTCAAAAATATTTAAAATAATCTCATAACATTATTTAATGCAGTTGTAATTTTTCAGTGTAAATAATTTAATTTGATTGGTAACAGCCCTATATAGTGTTATTCTAATTTAATTTATAGACCAAATGTACTGAATAAATAAAAGGAAAGCTGAAGCATATCCTATATTTAATACGATTATGGAAAAATGCCCTTTATAAATGTTGTGTGTGTGTGTGTGTGTGTGTGTGTGAGAGTGAGAGAGAGAGAGAGAGAGAGACGCATGAGTGACAGAGATGGAGGGAGAGCAGGGAAAGGAAATGAACGGATATGCTGCGTGTTTTAAATAACGTTAAAAAAGTTAATGAATAACGACGCGCAATATGTGGCGGCCGATGTTGATTCTGTGGCCTAGAATCACTGCTTTCTTTGGTCATTATTATTCTACTGCCATTTCACATTCGTGCCTAATTATTAAGCATTTATGCTTTTTCAGATGATTAAGCTTCATTTGTTCCTCTTTACCAGTTGTCTCGCCTATAATCTTGTGGTAATGTTTTTATCTTTCTTTAGGAAAGAAAAAGAGGAGGATGAAAGCCATCTGTGAGCTATTCCACCGAAGATGGAGGGCTGTAAAGCGTTCTGTCCGCCGCTTTCTAAAGGGCAACAAAGTGACCCCAGATCCACTTGCAGACGAGCCGATGGCTCTCCAGGATCCAGCAGATCAGACTGATCCAGAGCCGCCCCCTGTCCCGGGTCCATCCGCACTGCATTCTGGGATCCCAGGTCCATCTGGTTTAGGGCCAGCTGTTGGTGAGTCTTTGCAGTGTTTCCCACAGATTAGAATTAGATTGGCACAAATATCGATTTCGATGTTGATTCAGTATCAGTATCGATTTCGATGTTGATTCAGTATCAGTTCATATGTATATAGCCGACTGTACATATAAGCAGGGCTCCGAACCGGTTCAAGGAACGAAACGAAAACCGGAAACGAACGAAATTTTAAGAGGAACAAAAACGAAAACGAAATCAAAATCAATTTGAATCGTTCTGAACAGAAACGTTAATTTGAAATGACCATTAACCGGTTAATAACGTTATTTTATCGTTCTCTTTAATATTTTAATTTGGCAGTGACCAATCATGAATTGAGTAGTACAGCATGTGACGTTGACGGATCAAGCGTGAGTGAAATGCCCGCGCACCAGTCATCTATGAATCTACCGTCAGTGTGAGCGCGCATTTTCATGCCTCAAGTACATTTCTTTCCCCACTGAGGTCTACAATGAAAGCGCAGGTATTGGAGGACATTCGTTTCATACGTTTAAATAAGCAGTACGGACTTTAAGCTCAAATAGACTGATTTAAGGCCCTTTCACACCGGACGCGTAACGAAAAAGCGAAGCGGAAAAATCGAATATTTCGTGTGCGAATAGTTCGCGTCAAAAGCATTCCCACCAGCCGCGACGCGAGTTTGCGATGTTTCGGAGCTCCAACATTCCAAAACATTCGCGCCGACAGCTGAGAAACACGGACAGGTAATCATTCAGTGGAGACGAGCTTTTAATTTTCTTTAAAAGACAGAGAAGAAGGTTTTGGGTGCACCCAGTCTTAAAGAACAGAGAGTCTGAAGGGGAGTGTGCTAATTTCTACAGGAGCTAAAATTTTATCATGGCCGGTTCCGCACTTACTTTCAAATGTCCGTGGGACAATTTGAGGAGCTCCTCCAGACAGAGACGGTATCAGCGCATCTGACGAGACACACACACACACACTCTAAAGGAACGGCTCGATCCGGAGCTGCTGTGTTTCCAGTTGAGTCACAATGTAAACATTTAAGTGCCACAGTCGTACTGACGGAAACACATTCACTTTCCATAGTCGCGGACGCAATTAGATAAAAAAAAAAATCAATGTATTGATTATAATATCTGTAGCCTATAGTGGGCAAACACAGCTGCATCTGTACAGCTGTAAACACAACTACAGCTGTAATCTCGTGAGAAATGCCATACCTGGCAAAGGTTAATGTTGATTGAATGGCTAGTGACATCAACTGGACATTTCGTCACCTTTGTTTCCTTGTATGTGATTGGTTTAAGCCTTTTCTGTCGCTGCGAGTGTTAAAAAAAAATCGACATCGAAACGAAATAAATAAACATTGTTTTTTCGCCGCAGCACATTCGCGTTCGGTGTGAAAGCTCTCATTACACAAACAGCTGATCAAAAAATAAAACCATCGCGCGAATTATTCACGCGTCAAAATCGCGTCCAGTGTGAAAGGACCTTTAGGCTAGTTTATGGATTCCGTTTAAGCCTATCCAAGTAACGTTAGGCTATAGCATCTATCAAACATTTTTCCTATAGTCTTTCAGATTGCCAATATAGGACAGGTCAATGTTTTCTATATAGACGGTTAATGCTTTGTATTAAATGGTATATTATATTGCATTAAATGATCAAGCTTTATTAGCTGACTGAATTTGATTGTGATGCAAGGACGTGTTGCGCAGTGTTTGCTTTGAAATTACCAGTTGACTGTGCATTAATGGTTATCCAGTTTATTTATTCTTTATTCATGCATTTTTTAAAACAAGTCGTGTTGAAAAAAAGTTATGTACAAAGAATGTTATCACTCTTCTGAAAAGAATTAGGCATAAGAGGACCACTTTCGATTGTCTAACGCTCCATTAAAACAGGTCTGCTGTTTATGCTTTGTAATTAATGTATGTATTTCTGTTGTGGTTTTAAAAATGTTATAAAATAAATATTCAAGTTTAATTACCATGCGTTGTATTATTATTGAGTGAAAATAAGTCTATTTATACATATTTGTTTAAAGTATAGGCTAAATTAAAATAACGTTATTAACCGGGATTTTTTCAAATCAAACCGTTTTCGGAACAGTAATGTTTAATGAGGAACGCAAAAACGGAAACACTATAATATCGATTCTGCTCGGAGTGAACCGATTGATATTTTTTTCAGTTTTTAAGCCCTGCATATAAGGAAAAATAACTTAGCATTTTTGGCACTAGTTTAAACTTTTCTTGGGTTAAATTATATTAGCTTGCATTCATTAAAGCTGCAGTCCGTAGTTTTTCCACTTTGTCGCCATCTCTGTTCAAAATCTGCAACTGCAGTTATCAGGGTTCCCGCGGGGTCTTAAAAAGTCTTAAAAATGGCTAGATTTTCATCCGAGGTCTTAAATTTAATTCAGTTAGGTCTAAAAAAGGTCAGTTAGGTCTCTGTTCATTTCCAGAAACGCTGGCCGCAGAAAGTTATTAACGTTACACAGTAGCAAAATGGTATCGAATCGATCGTAGACGACAAAGTGGAGCTCTAGAGTCTTTGCTTCGCCGCCCTCAGAACGTTCGTTCGGTGTGTTGTAGTTCTTTCTGGGTTCTGATATTGGTGTTAGTACATGTATGTGGTGATAAATCTACAAATCCCGTAATAAAAGGCAATTACCTGCCCGCAAAATACGTCTACGTTTAATAACGTTGTATTTTGTTGGACAGAATGAGGCGAAACAAAAACCACCCAATAAAATCACTTGAGCAAGACGCAGGAATGAAATGAAATCGCGCCGCAGGACCTCCAGACGCACGTCAACACATCTTCACATTGACTTAACATGGAAATCAGTCGCTCGTTCGGTGTGAACACAGCATAATCCGTTTTACTGCATAACACTTTTCCATTTCCATTTCCAGATCTATGCGGCATTAACCCAATGGCTCACTGGGATCCAGCAGATCTCCAGCCACATGTGTCCGTCCTCTCTTGGCTGTCAGCTGATCCAGGTCCATCTTATTATGAGTGGACAGCTGACCCTTATCCGGACATTCCTGAGCTGTCCCCTGTCTCAGGCCCATCCAGTCTGGGTCCAGATGATTCCCAGTCCAGTTCAGTCAGCCTCAATTCACAGTCAACGCTTGACTCGGGTTCATCCGATCTTGTTTCAGAGTTGTCTGTCCTGGGACCATCCAGTCGTGAGGAAACGTCTGTTTCCAGTTTATCCAGTCTTGAACTGACACCTGACATGGGTCTGGCCGATCCTGAGCCAAAACCCGTCCCAGATGCCCTTGATGGATATGGTTTTTGTCCAGCTACAGGTGAGTCTGCTGTCATTAACTCACACTTCTGCCTAGTTAGTACATTTTCATGCTACTGGCATTCGTCTAATTCTGATTGGTCTAGTTCTTATGTAGGAAACATAAGCCAATCTTTTTGCATGTTGTTTTTTTCAGGATCAATTTCCTCCTTTTATGAAGTGAAAAGAGAGATTGGAAGGGGAGGCTTTGGCATCGTGCATGAAGGGATGCGTAGATTTGATGGCCAGAAGGTAATCTACTCTTGCTTTAACCACAAAATGATGTTTGGACATGTAACACATCGATCTTTGCAGATTTTGATCAGGTCTTTTTGCAGGTTGCCATCAAATTTCTACCTAAGAACACCTGCAACAAGTTTATTGAATTGGTAAGTTGGCAAGACTTGCATCCATCAATACGCAATTTGTTTAACACTCATTTGGGTCCAGAAGTCTGTGACCACATTGAAAATCTAGAAATAAACCAATTTTGAAAAATGGCCATGCTGATAATACAGGGCTCGCAAAACTTCAAACTCGGAAAGGATTTAACTAGCGATTTTGCGAGCCATGTAATCAGTTAATTGGCCAAATAGAAGTGTTCTCAGACTTGTAGACTCTGCTGTTTCCATATAAAAGTGAAAGCTGATCTTTCTCCAGCCAGGGTCCACCAAACCTCTGCTTGCGGAAGTGGCTGTGAATCTGCAGATGTGCACCTCTCCGAAAAGCTCCCACATCGTACAGATGTTAGATTGGTTTGATGAGCCGGAACAGTACGTCCTTATAATGGAGTATCCACATCCGTGTGAGACCTTGGTCAGATTCGCCATGAGCAAAGGAGGATTCCTGGATGAAACCGTGGCACGTGGATTAATGCGCCAAGCAGTGCTTGCAGCCAAACTCTGCGTTGACCGGGGCGTCTACCACAATGACATCAAGACGAACAACATCCTGATCAACACAGAGACACTGCAGCTCAAACTCATTGACTTTGGCTGCAGTGACCTTTTTAAGACCAGCAAAAGTGAGTTAGCCATAATATGATATTGTACATGATTCAAGCTTATTGTTTTCACAATAGCATGTGTTGGATTGGCATGTGCTCCATTTTATAGACTCTCTCAAATGTAATCTAAAAGTAGACTAATGACTTGAGCTAATGAAATGATCTCTTGCTTCCCACTCAGCTCTTGAATTGGTGGTGGAATCGACAGTCTGGTCTCTGGGTAGAGTGCTTTTAGAGATAGTGAGCGGAGAGAAGCCTTTAGGAGTTCTGCTATCCGGGAGACTTGATCCACTGCTTATCCAAAGTTTATCCAAAGGTGAGTCCACTGTTAAACACATCCAAGCCTCGGTACAGTTTCAGGGAGTTAGTCAACTAAACATAAAATATTTGGATAGCTGGAACACCTAAAAATGATCAATACTGTATTGGGTTCTGGGTACTGAATACTATGCCTTTCAGAAGCTATTTTCCTACATTCATAAAGAGCATACATGACTAACCAGCTCTTTCCTCTTTGAAAACTTGTACAGAATGCCAAGATCTGATAATGCAGTGTCTGGACAAATATCAGTGCAGGAGTCTAACGTTAGAGCAGATGTTAGGACATGCATGGTTTGAGCAGGACTGAAGGAAGGAAGAGGAGTCAGGGAGTGTAGCAGTTTGAGGGACGGCGCATCACAGGAAATCATGCTCATGAAAGACCAAGGGCCATCTTCGCTTTCTGAATTACCATGTCCTACAGCGAAGCCAGAGAGCAGGCGTCCACCTGAGCCTGCGTTAGGCCGTGTGTCCACCATGGGCATGAGGTGCTTTTCGGCATACTCGTCTTTTGTTTTACGCCAGACCCACTTAGAGTGTTTGTTGCCAAAAAGCTCAATCTTATTCTCATCTGACCAAAGCACACGTTTCCAGTTGAAGTCCCAGTACCACTTAACAACTCCAGACGTTTACGTTTGTGAGTGTTAGTGAGAAAAGGCTTTTTCCTTGCATGCCTCCCAAACAGCTTGTTGGCATGTAGAGAGCGTCTGATGGTTGTTTTGGAGACTTTGTGACCCCAAGATGCCACTCTTTGATGCAATTCTGTGACAGTGAGCTTAGGACATTTATTTTACTTCTCTTACCATCCTCCTCACTGTGCGTTGTGGCAAGATAAACTTGGGACCTCTTCCAGCCTTGTTTGTCACTGTTCCAGTTGTTTTAAACTTCTTAATGATTCCTCTGACTGTAGATACGGGCAAGTTAAGGCGAGTGGCTATTTTCTCGTGATCATCAGACCAGGCCACCTTCTTCCATTGCTCCGTGGTCCAGTTCTGATGCTCACGTGCCACTGTTGGTGCTTTGGGCGGGGGTCAGGGGTCAGCGTGTGCCGCCCCATACGCAACAAGCTGAGATGCTCTGTGTATTCTGACCCCTTTCTATCAGATTAACTTCTTGAGCAGTTTGAGCTCCAGTAGCTCGTCTGTTTGATCGGACCACACGGGCCAGCCTTCACTCCCCACGTGCATCAATGAGCCTTGGCCGGTTCTCCACTGTTCCTCCATGACCCTGTGGCCGGTTCTCCACTGTTCCTCCATGACCCTGTGGCCGGTTCTCCACTGGTCCTCCATGACCCTGTGGCCGGTTCTCCTCTGGTCCTTCATGACCCTGTGGCCGGTTCTCCACTGGTCCTTAATGACCCTGTGGCCGGTTCTCCACTGGTCCTTCCTTGGAGCACTTTTGATAGAGACTGAGCACGCAACACAGCTTCTCGTCCAGGCCCTGGTTATTTCTAGACTTGACTACTGCAATGCGCTTCTGGCTGGACTCCCCTCTTGTGCGATCCAAACACTTTGAATGATCCAGAATGCAGCAGCACGTCTTTGTCTTCAACGAGCCCAAAAGGACCCACGTCACACCTCTCTTCATCGCTCTGCACTGGCTACCACTCGCTGCTCCATCAGGTTCAAGGCGCGGACGCTTGCCTACAGATCCACCACACGCTCAGCTCCTGCATACTTTGACTCACTCCTATGAGTCCACACCCCCACCAGAAGCCTTCGCTCAGCTGAGGAGCGACGTGGTCCCATCACAGAGAGGCATGAAATCCCTTTCCAGAACATTTGCATTCAACGTTCCCAGCCGGTGGAATGATCTTCCCACCGCCATCCGAAACGCAGAATCATTGACAACATTCAAAAGTCAACTAAAAACTCATCTCTTCCGTGAGCACTTAACCTCATTTAAAAAAGAAATAAAAAAACACCTTTCTTTTCCTCGTTTCCCTTTTTCTCTCCCTACTCTAGCCTGTGCTACACTGAGCAATGTACACAGACTCAGTATTTCAGGCACTTGTTGCGCTCACTCGACTCTTCATGACCAATCGCTTCCTGTACTCCCAAGTTGTAAGTGGCTTTGGATAAAAGCGTCTGCTAAATGCTTAAATGTAAATGTGATGGGCAATCAGAGGCGTTCAGATTAGTCATCGCTCAGTGTGCGCACTCTCTGACTGAATTCTCTGACTGAAGTGCAGATGTAAGAGATTTATTTCGCAGTGTCGTCAGCTTCTGTGATTTTAACGGGATTGTTTGTGAGAGCGCTTAAACTCACGCTAGACCCAAGTTATGGACAGCTTCACGATCGGTCACATTCTCCGCTCCCTTTCTGTAGTTTATTCCGGTTGATATAATTGATTCATCAAGCTGGTAAGATCACACAAAGTCTTCATTTTCTAATGCATAAAAAGCATTAAAATAATGTGTAAATGTTTGTAGTTTCATCTGTGTAGTCAGAATATGACGTGCAGTTTCCCCAAACACAAAACATTTATGTTTCTATTAGGGATGCTCCAATCAGGATTTTTGCTGCCGATCCCGATTCCAATGCTTATTTAACCTTTTTTCAGAAAAAAGAAAAAAAAACTATAGATGTTGCCTTTATTATATTTTTATGGTAATTATGTAATGTAATGTAATGTAATGTAACTATTGTTTTTAACAGGGTACTAAATAATCACAAAAATTATTCCTTTTACAGGGAACATTTTAATATGCCTTTTAAATGGGGTTTCTGCACAACACTATGCATATCAGGACACTTAATAGGGCTGTATTTTCTACGTTTTTCTATTTGGATAAAAAAAAAAATCTCTATTAATTTTAATAATAATTTTATTTCACATCCTGCCCAATCATGCCCTAAAAACAATGTTGATATTGAAGGCTATAAACAAATACAGTGAATGTAATGTAGGCATGTATAAATAATTTTGTTTTTTAATTCACTGAACTAAAAATGAAAATAAATAAAAAAACATATTAGCCTATATTTGATTACCCCATTATAATGGTCATTTTCATAAAAATATACATACTTGTAGGTTTAAAATTCTACATATGGCACATTTATTGTCCAACAACAAATATTTTATAAATATGTATATTTTAGTCAGAATGATTGCGTTCTATTGCGCTCCGTCTGTTTGGCGGAAGTCTGAATTTTAGCGGAGATTCACATGCAGAAGCTCGTCGTCTCCTGACAGCAAAATGGACATATTAGCATGACTTTCTAACATTTACAGATGGAGAATATCCCTGTGAAATGTAAGTTATGCACTGAGGAAAGCACATAAACGCATTAAATACCGCAGGTATTGATCTGTCAGTCAGCACAAGATGTCTCTCGTCTGACAGGGCGAGCTGCTTTAAACTATACGTGTTAACAATATCTGACCAGTTATTTTAAAGCCCTTAATATAAAGCATGTGTCATGTGTAGGGCAAATTGTCTCATGTACTTTCCCTGCATCAGCTCACTCTGCGTACTCCGCTATTCTTCAGATGCGTTCGTATCAAACTACTATATCGATACTTCCAAACGGCATTCGCCCATCCCTTAGGACCGACTGACCCGTGTTCAACTGCTGTTCACATGGAAACCTTCTCCACTTCTGCCTTCAAAGCTCTCGTTTGAATATTTGCTACTATCTACCCCACACGTCATGTACGTCCCCACACGATGACGTCATCAAATTGCGATCGGTTCGTGAGATCGGCCAAGTTAGTGAGTACCGATCGAGTCATAAAATATGATTATCGGCCGATGCCGATCGGTCGGAGCATCAGGGCTTAAAGTATTCCGGCACATATAAAGGATCTCCGGCGTGCGGCTGCGGAGAAAAATTCACGTTCGAGTTCATGAGTTCGCCTACCAATGGTTTGAGAGTAACATGCAGAGTCATCTGGCATTGGTGTCACTTACGAGCACACACTTCCAGCCAATCAGCGATCAACAGGCAGACGCGCTAATTCATGACTGAAGGGATTCTAGCGCGATATCTTGTAGCTGTATATTCAAGTGATCGCAATGCTAAAGTGGCATAAATATACAGTTGTATCTGCATAAAGAGGTTGTATCTGTATTAGAGTAAAGAGTGGGAGAGTGATCCAGCGTGGATTACTCCTCTTTATAAACATAACCAACTCTGAGAGCACAGTTGAATGGCTTTAATTGAATGACGAATAAGTGACTATGACTCCTGTCCATCATCGTGTGCACACTGACCAGGACATCTGCAAGTTTTAAACCATAGACTGCGCTGTACTCATCCCCCACAGCTGCTGAAAGAGGTTTGAGTCAACCATTATTCAGTTTTGACTCACCAATGCATGACGCATTTTGGCAGTGGTGTGTGAATTAACATGTGTGAAACAGTGGCTTAGCCATAATTTTATTTTTGAAGGGTCCCATCTAAAAAATAGGGGACCGCTATATATTATATATATATATATATATATATATATCGTCGCTGCCAGATGAAACTCACGTATGTCCAAAACGGTTACTTTTCAGGAAGTGAAAAAAACACCGTATTTCAAAAGCAGTTGAATGTAGCGTTGTAATACATGGTACGGAATCTTTACATGTAACCATATTCTTGCCAGTGTAATGATATAATCCACATTTGACCAAAATTGAGTTTAAATGGACATACGTGCATATTTTACAGTAACGGTGGTCGATACGCGTTCTTCCGATCATTGAATGGCCAAGTGCCGTTTCATATTGACAGAGGAATACGTGCTGGACATTCTCAGCCTCTGGCAAGCGGTGATAGCAGTATGAGTGAGGCATGTTCTAGTGACAATCATGACAGTAGCATTACAGGCTATAATTTCATCAGTTTGACTAAGAAAAAAAAAAGTTTGAATCTTATCAATGAGACCGAGTTTATTTACATACTAGCAAGCAAACTAATCTGTGAAGAACTAGATTAGAACTAAATTGTGGAGAGCTTCAATGTCGTACTTTCGGCTATCCAGTGCTGAGCTTCGATGAAACTATGAAACTTCACGAGACCGGCGAGATGCTTCCACAGGGCGGGAGATACGCGGTGTGATTGACAGCTTTGACACCAAATGGACATACGTGAAAATCAGATGACATGATTTCACAACTTTTCATTGGCCATTTAGATATGTGAAGCATACTGTATACGGAAATGAACCTGGACATTCAATCCGTCGAAAAATCGGCAAAATGGACATACGTGGTTTTCATCGGACAGCGACGATATATATATATATATATATATATATATATATATATATATATATATATATATATATATATATATATATATATATATATATATATATATATATTCAATAATTTAGCCTACTTAGTTTTGTTATCACAGGAAATGATATGCTCGAAATGTGAATCATTGTCTGTCCATCATTTTCCATGACCATAAAGAAAAATGCCACGGCAATATTGAAAATGTTTGCATCTTAAACCATGAGGGCAGGCCAGTGGATATCATATCGCAATGTGCAAACTTTGTGCGAGAGTTATGCCGGTGTGGGTCTTAAACGCCAGTCAATTATTCAAAGTGTAAGTAAAAAACTAACCGTTTATCTGACACTGCATTAAGGGCACATATTCTATTAGAGATGACGAGAAGTTAAAGGGTTAGTTCACCCAAAAATGAAAATTCTGTCATTAATTACTCACCCTCATGTCGTTCCACACCCGTAAGACCTCCGTTCATATTTGGAACACAAATGAAGATATTTTAGTGTAAAGCTGATGCTGAGAAAGGCTTCAGACAGGCCTCCATTGGCATTCAGTACACTGACACTCCCAAGACCCATAAAAGGCACTTAAAACATCGTTACAAAGTCCATCTCACCACAGTGACTCTACAATAATCTTACGATGCGACGACAATAGTTTTTGTGCGCAAAAAAATCAAAATAACACCTTTATCCAACTTGTTACTGCCTTCCGTGTGTGTCTCCACGACGCATGCGCGAGAATATGACGCAGATCCGGCGTTCGGACAGATGTCCCAGAAGAGATTTGTTTACAATCAGAGGAAGACGCGCGTGTCTAAGCTGTTGGATTCTACATTGATCAACAACCTATCAACAACCCAAGGGCGTTTTACCTCAAACTTGCGACTAGTATACTTTCTAAAGTAGCAATCGCTTCTCGGGTCGACATTAACACACTGACAACATTATATTCAGAAATAAAATATTTTTATAGCACTTTTTAATGTGTGATTGTGTAACGGTGTTCACGAGATACCAACCTTTCGCCAACTTGCTTTCAACGTCGAACACTCGTGCACGGAGGGGAGGGGCTGTGTGTGTGTACGTGTGTGTGTGTGTGTGTGTGTGTGTGTGTGTGTGTGTGTGTGTGTGTGTGTGTGTGTGTGTGTGTGTGTGAGAGAGAGACGCAGGGAAAGGAAATGCTGCTGAAAGTTATTTGCTCTATGAAAGACTCGCTTGTTCTTGTCAGAACCCAAAACCCAATGTAGCTTTTGGTCGTGCTACACCGCTATTGCTGGATAAAGTAGTAGCTACTGGAAAAGCTGCACTGTTTTAAAAGCAACTGAGCGACTGAAAAATATAGTGAAGTTAGTAATGTCGCTACTGCCCAACACTGCCCATGGCTTTGAATGGGAAAACACATGTATGGATATTTCACACACATATTGCATAAAGTAAAATGATATATCAATTAATAATTCCGTTATATCTTTCATGACAGTTGAGAATCATCTTCAAATAAGGTTTGGTTAAAGCTACACTGTGTAACTTTTTTAGTTTATTCTTAGCTAAAAACACTTAGTTCTTTCAAAAATATATGTGCTCATTAATGTATATTTACTTCTTTCAATTAATAAAGTATTCTCGTAAGTTTATAATATGCCATTGAAAATACATACGGGTGAGGGTTCGAATGCAGGTCGCCATGTTGCCCCTCCATCTTGAAAGTACATTAGCCAAAGAGGCAGTCCCTCCAGAAAAACGCGATTATGCGATCGCATGATTTAATGCGTAATTTAGTGAAACCATGATGAAGCACGCAAATTCCCATCTACCAACAAAAATAACAGCAAAAGACCAAAGCAAAGCAGTTTCCCGGTGTTGACCGGTTTCAAAACACAGCATCATGAAGCTTCGAAGCGTTATGAATCAGTGAGTCGATTCAGCGGTTTGAAGTGTTATGAATCAGTGAGTCGATTCAGCGGTTTGGAGCGTTATGAATCAGTGAGTCGATTCAGCGGTTTGAAGCGTTATGAATCAGTGAGACGATTCAGCGGTTTGAAGCGTAATGAATCAGTGAGACGATTCAGCGGTTTGGAGCGTTATGAATCAGTGAGTCGATTCAGCGGTTTGAAGCGTTATGAATCAGTGAGTCGATTCAGCGGTTTGAAGCGTTATGAATCAGTGAGTCGATTCAGCGGTTTGAAGCGTTATGAATCAGTGAGTCGATTCAGCGGTTTGAAGCGTTATGAATCAGTGAGACGATTCAGCGGTTTGGAGCGTTATGAATCAGTGAGTCGATTCAGCGGTTTGAAGCGTTATGAATCAGTGAGACGATTCAGCGGTTTGGAGCGTTATGAATCAGTGAGTCGATTCAGCGGTTTGAAGCGTTATGAATCAGTGAGTCAATTCAGCAGTTTGGATCACCAAAGACGTATTTCAGTAGTTTGACACGCGATCCGAATCATGAATCGACTCGCTGATTCATAACGCTTCGAAGTTTCATGATGCCGTGTTTTGAAATCGGTCATCACTATATAAGTCGTTATTTAGGTTTTGGCACAAAAACTGTTCTCATCGTGTGGCATATTCCTTTTGTAAAGCTACATAACTTGTTTGACTCAATGTTTTGTG
Source organism: Gobio occitaniae (assembly GCA_033150135.1). Lineage (NCBI taxonomy): Eukaryota > Metazoa > Chordata > Actinopteri > Cypriniformes > Gobionidae > Gobio > Gobio occitaniae. The sequence goes on from JARQWZ010000124.1 coordinate 133,640, forward strand.
AATTTGAGCCATGTGTTTATTAAGGTCTTCAATAAAACAAGACCAATAAAACTTAAATATTCCCAGCACTTTCTGTGATGTAGTGCTTTTTTTCTCTTTTTCATCAAACCGCAGTTTTTGCAAGTTCCCGCAATTTTTTCGCATAAAATTGCATAAATATCCCGCACTTTCCATTGCATTTTTTAAGAAAACGTGCCGCATAATCAAGCATTTTTGCCCGCAACAATCACAAAAAAAGCTGTGTTTTTCTGGAAGGACTGAAGAGGAACATACCCGTAAATTCAAGCTTTGCCTTTCGTGTTTTAACACTCGATGGCACCGTGTCGAATGTGGACGAGGTCGAACTGGAAGCCATGGTAATCTTGGACTAAATCGGCCACCGTAGGAGTTAAAACGAAATCGGAATTGAGAGGAAGAGAAACTAAAATTCACTGGATGGTCATATACCTTTTCACCACTAGATGGGGGAAAATATCACACAGTGTAGCTTTAAAAAAAAAACTGAAAATTGATCGGAGAATGAATTAAAATCCCATTGTTTTTGCCTGTACATGTTATGTCATTATTTTTTTTTTACCTCTGGTGTCCAATAATGAGGACACAGCATAACATATGAGTAAAATATCATTGTTCAACCATTTTTCCCCAATTTTTTTGATATCCTCTAAACGGAATGACCTGAAAAAATACTAAATTTAAAAAACGGGTCTCAGTAGATTAACCTCTGAAACTTAAAGGACCCTGAAAAGGTCTGGGATGATGTCATCAATTATACTTTACATTTTAATATGTGGTCATTTGAAAGCTTATAGTCTCTACTTTCTGGAGTTATTCACTTTGGCATTTGTTTTACACATAGACTGTAAATATAAAATATGGCCGTAGTGTCCGTGACGTCACTCATAGGATCTGAAGAGCCGTTTGACACGTAAAGTCGGGTCGAGCTGGGCGGAGCCATCTTGGCAGCGTCACACCCGGATAACAGGAAATGGGCAAAGAGGCGGGGCGTGGGCGGAGCTGAGGTGACGACTAACAGACAGCAGACAAACGGCTAACCACCTGTCACTCAAAGTGGCCACGCCCTTAATTATGCAGGACTTTAAGGCTTTATATAATGTAAACGAATGAGTTATAAAGTCATTCCCCCCCTCACAGTCGTCATTACAACATTAGCAACATTAGCCGTAGAGCCCAAAAGCACAGTTTGTCCCAGACTGTAAACATGTGTTCTTCTGCTGTAAAGTTGGACATTTTAACATGAGCTCAGCGAGATTCTGCTCCTTCTGGAGTCTGTCTCTAGTGGCCAGTCCATGAACTGCAGTTTAACTCACTTCAGTATCGGCTTCAGGAGAAACTGCTGAGGAGCCGCTTGGTTTTACACACTGTCACTTATTTACAGTAAATTACTCTGGGAGCATTTCCTCCTGGATTTGTCCGACCCAAATGTAAAAGCTACACACACACACACACACACACACACACACACACACACACACACACACACACACACGCACACGCACACGCACACACACACACACACACACACAAAATACTGGAGTCATTTTACAGGAAACCCTCTGAAGTTTCATAAAGCACTGCTAACAGTGATAAACATGTAACTAGCATTATAGTTCCTAAACTATGTGTTTTATCGTTGTTATATTGTAATATTAATGTTTTAAATATCTGAGCTGTTATGCATAGCATAAAATGGATATATTAAAAGCACAAAATTCCATATTGTCATCTGTGGCTTTTTGTCCCATTTTACGCCTTTGTTGCATGGTGTCCACATACGTGGACAGTTAAATCATTTTTTAAATAAAACTGAATTTTGTAAAAATTTAAATGGATTTCAATTTTAGCATCATATTAAAGAATCTAGATAATGTTTTCCATAATTCATGCATGAAAGAGTTAAAATATATTTTTATCAAACCAGTTGTGAAAAAAGATTTATTTTTATATCTAATATTTGTATTATTCCAAATAAAGTAGCTATATGGAGAATTAGCCTATATTTGAGTGACGTCACAGGCGCCAGTTCTAAATTCTAATCGTGACATCACAGGCGGACAGCGCGAGTTCAGTTCGGCGGTTATCAGTTGGTGTTCAGTTTCAGTCAGGAAAAGTGTTTTACACAGTTTACAATTATACAACGACACAGAGTCCCGTGAATCCCGTAGAGATGTGGATCAGCATCGATGTTCGTGGAGGTGTTGGCAGAGTTGACCGCGGCTGCGTTGCTCTTCGTGATTGTGCGTACTTTAATGTTCGTGTATAAGTACTTCACGGAGGAGAACAGAAGCGGCGAGCGTGAGTTACCGGAGGAGAACCGAAGCGGAGAGTCCCCCGTGAGCCGCCCCGCGGAGCCGGACACCAGCAGCGATCAGCCGCCGAGGAGCAGCTCCAGCAGCCCAGTCCAGAACCCAACAGGTACCGGTGACATTAACACTAAACTCACGGATATGAAAATAACCGGCAAAGAGCAGCAGAAATATGACCGGCGTTCACAGCTCGCGTTCCGCCTTAAAGGAGCAGTCCCTACTTCTGCCGTTACTCCTGTAACCGGACGCGGGAACCACTTTGGGTCTCGATCAGCTCCTCCAGTATCGGGACACCGAGCAGAGAGGCGGCCATTTTAGGCGCTGTCTCTCAATCGCGCGAAACTTCAATCACGTGAGCATAACGACACTCAGTAACATTGTGTGTTTTTACAAACAGAAGGCATTATTTTATTATATTTCAGCATCGAATGAACACAATCTAGAAAACACTAATGGGTCATTCCTGTTATACAGTGACTTTTCTGTCCCTATGATTTACTTACTCATATTTTCTATAAAATGAGTCACATAAGAAATTGCTTAAATGATAAATGTAGGTCTTCTTTATCACTTAAACAGATATAATAGGTATTAAAAATACTATTTTGTATTTTACACACCTTTTTATTGATATATGCATTCAATTTTATCATGTCGTCAGTGCAAAGTAATCAACTTCCACAAGAACTATAAACCATGAAATGATAAAAAAATATCTCAAAATATTTTTAGATTATGTTATAGAATAGGCTAAACTACCTCTAGTTATACATATAAAACATGTGAAACTATAGTTATTTTTTTTTACAATTGTCTTCATTTTCTGTGTCCCTGAAGTCATCTTCCACCCTGTTAGTATGTATTTCTCAACTTCCAAAAAAGACCACAATTTCATTGAGACAATTTTCAGGAAATTACATAATTAGTTTTTCCTGCTGGAATTCAACCGTATAAAATTAAGTAAGCTTCAACTCTCACCTCTACCTTTTTTTTTAGCTTGTGAAATGTTATCCTGCTTGTCCCACTCTTAAAGGTCCCATGGCATGAAATTTTCATTTTATGAGGTTTTTCAACATTAATATGAGTTCCCCTAGCCTGAATATTGTCCCCAAGTGGATAGAAATGTTGATCGGTGTAAAACCGAGTTGTGGCTGTCTTTCTCTGCCTTTGAGAAAATGACAGGCCAGACTAGCCAATCCTGAAGTCTCCTGGTTTGACGTCCAAGCAGGAACGGTTTCCTCCCTTTCCTCCGCCCAGAGAATCTGGCACGCCCATGCAAACGCTCGAGAGTCGAGAGATCATTGCATCATTGCTTGTGAACGAGTGAACGCTGGCAGTTTCTCAGTGTTTGGATGTACAAATGAAAACAGAAGTCTTTTTTCAGTTCCTTCTGATCTGTGATCAGTGATTTCTGATGTGTAGCTAATTATTTATTATTCGTGCACACAATGCGGCTTCTCTCTCTCCAGACAGAACGGTGTTTTCGTGTTTTATATCTTGTGAGTCAGTGTTTTTGTACGTCCTCGTCGCGTCTATCGGTTCTAAAATGTGCATACAGTCATGAGTTTCTGCTCAACATCAGCAGAGATAAACCTCACACACGCCGAAGCTCGGCCTTCAACATCCCCGACCCACAGTACTGCATCTGGCCCACAGCGGAGGCACCAAACGCGGCGTGAGATTAAGCAGAAGGGGGGTAAGGGTGAGCATATCTGGGCTAGGCTAGCCAGCCTAGCCAGGCTAGCCAGCCTAGCCCCACAATAAACTGGATTACATCCGATTACTGCTGTTGTGTCTTTGTTTGCGCTGTGTACTCAACGCGCGTCACTGACGCTTTTATTTTATTTTAAAAACAATGCTATTATCAACACTTACTTTTAACTCGTTCATCTCGACAGCTGTAATGGTACTTTGCATGTGTTACAAAGTTGGTAGAATAATGATGAAGACGGACTCGGTGTGACTGGGACTCGTGTTTATTCAGAACTCTCAGATACAAACACAATAAACTCGCGCTGACTGACAGCGCTCTCATAACTCAGTAGTTACTATAAATAACTTTGTTAGCAATCGCTGAGCTCAGTCTCTTATACATTAGTGATGTCCGGTTCGCGAACGATCTTTCTTCCGAATCAGTTCACCAAATCGGACTGAATCGTTCTAAACGGTTCGCGTCTCCAGTCAGCGCTGATCCATAATTTACTAAAGTTACTAACTTTCTGACATGAGTGACAGTCCCTCCGACTAGAAATAGACTAATAACCTGAAGTATATGCTGTAACTAAAACAGTTCAGACATGCTGAGAACTGATGTGAAGTGAACTCCGGTCCATCCGTCTCTCTGGCAGACTCGTGCCTGCTCGTGCCTCGTTAAACCACGCCCCCTCCGCTCATATAAAATGCAAAGATGTCAGCCAATCACAACAGTGGGCGTTTTTACTGAAGTCTCACAGCAGACACGCCTCTTGAAGCAGGGCATTCAAGCCACAGGGCAAACATCAGTATTGAAAAAATGCCTTTTATTTCTAAATTATGACATTTTATGATGTAAAAGTCATACTAACAATATAAGTACACCTCAGGAAACATTATAAAATAATAGAAAAATGCCATGCCATGGGACCTTTAAAGTTCCTCCTGTTAGGCTCTGTTATGAATAGGGTTGGGAATCGTAATAAATTTTCCGGTTCCGGTTCTGGTTCCGGTTCCGCCTAACGATTCCGGTTCCATTAAAATTATTAAACAAATAGTGATAAAGGAAAAAGGCACAATACGCAACTCAAACAATCCATTTTGTGTTTATAACTTGCTCTAAAATTAATTTACAGGTTGGCAATGTCAAAAAAAGTCCTGTACTGTACATATATTACAGTATTAATTAAGCCATTCTTGCAACACATTTTTTTTCAAATGAACACCTCTGAAATTGTCTTATTACATTTTATCTCTCTGTTTCTGAATAAAACCAAGTTATAAATTATATTTATTAGTTATATTTATTAATTAGTTGTATATTAATTTAATAGTAATTCAGTTATTCGGTGAACTTGTAAATAATAAATTGCAATTCAGCATTACAAAGGTAATTGTGCCTAAACGCTTACCTAAACCATGGTGACTCAACGGTTGACAAATATATATATATATATCTATATATATATATATATATATATATATATATATATATATATATATATATATATATATATATATATATATATATATATATATGCCTTTCACTATAAATCTGGTATAAGCCTGAGGCACTCTGTGCTGTAGCAAATGTTTTGTCAAATTGCTAGTGCAGCCTCCTTTGCATGTTATTAACTTTTCACATGTGTTACATTTTGCTTCATTATCATTCATTCTTTGGAAATGAATCCATACTTGTGACTTTCTCTTCGCCATGCTGGTGGTCAACGAGAAAATATCTGACGCAAAACCGTAAATGTGTAGCGCGAGGGCTTTCAGGCTGAACTGCGCTGCAGTCCTGGAAGCGGCAGGCAACGTAATTAATATTCATGATGAGGTGAGCCAGGGTTGCCAGGTTTTCATAACAAAACCCGCACAATTGCTACTCAAAACTAGCCCATAACAAGCCCAATTGCGTTTCAGGGGGGCTTCTCCGGTAAAATTCGCATTTCCGGGGCTAAATATCACATAATTGGGGTCGCTTCAACCCGCGGACATGAAACACAGCCCGCGGCAACAGTGGAATTGGGACACAGCTATAGCACCAGAACCGTTTTCGGAACCGAAAATTAGGAATTTTGCACGGTTCTGGTATTTTTCAAAAATCAGTTTCGGTTCTGCATAAGAACCGGTTCTCGGTTCCCAACCCTAGTTATGAAGAATGTTTGTCCTGTCAAAAAAAATGTTAAAACATATCTGACATAGTTATAAAAGTTCTGTTTATCTCTAGAAGGTTAGCTAGCTAAACGTTGATCCCTCAAAGAGCTACGGCTAACTTATCTTAAAATTTTCCACCCTGTTGATTCCGCCCTGTTAGATCTATAAACCTAACAGGGTGGAAATTCTAATAGAATAAATCGTATTTAGTGTATATTGCAAATTCTATAAACACATATATGCATATATAAATATTATATATATAAAACAATATTATATAGGTGCAGTTCCACACATTACTGATGGCAAATCATGCAGGACAGTGAGGGAAAACTCCTCCACTGTTATGGTCTTCCACCCTGTTAGGCGAGTCATTTTTAAATAATAATTTGACAGCAACGTTAAATGTTTTGCACACTTATGTTTTATTTTGGGAGGTGAGGAGCATTAACAGCATATACAATATGTTTTTGAACACATTTTTTTATTTTATTTACCATCCTGTTAGCAAAAATGGGTACAAAAAGTACCTGTTCTTAATAATCAAGACATTCTATTCATCAATTATAGTTTTGTTATTGTTTCAAGAATTAAAAAAAATACCATGATGGCATAAGGGACATATACTATCCAAGAAAAACTTGTTATTGTTTAACATTTACATTATTAACATTGTGATAACTATCTGTATGTCCCTAACAGGGTGGAACACCTTCACTGCCAGTGTCTGAACAATGAATCTACCCATAATTATTATTTTTTTAGTCCCTGAGCTTGACCAATGTGTATTCCGACTAGTTAAACATGTCACCATTTTGGTAGAATGCTAAAAACATGAAAATCATGTTTCCGCATACCGCAAAAAAAATGTTACTGCATACCAGGAATGACCCAGCTATAGTGTCTAACTGTGTTGCTATTTGATTAGAAAAAAGAAAGACAAAAGTGAACATTGGCCTGCATGGTAGCCTAATGAGGTGCCGTCAATGGTCTTGCTTTGTAAATAAACCCTTATTGTAACAAATAATATAGTTAAACAATTACAAGAACTATATGTTAGTTCTAAGGCTGAGAACATGTTAGAAAGAGCTTTAAAATACGGACCTTCTTGAATTATTGACTAAACAATCCCCCCATAGCCACGCCCCCAACAAAGCCCCGCCCCCTCTGGTGAGTACCGGCACTTTGTTTTTTCCACTTCAAGCACTCGTCACTTGTTTAAGAATAAGCATTTTTTAAACCCAAATATCAAAGAGCAACATTCTACATTCCGAGGCTAACATTCTATGACATCACAGTGTGCTTGACACGATATACACTTCGAGTGAACATCAGTGCTATTGCTTCAGTGTGAACAAGCTCATGAGAGAACTGCCAGCGAGAACGAAGGATTTCATAGAGAACAGCAATATTTGTCTAGAGAAAATGTCTCAAGCTACTTTAATGTCAAGCTTTATCATTTGCCCGGTACCGCCATCAACTACCAGGCCATCAACCATCAGGCAGCTTCGCCGTTTGAAGTCAAAGCCTCAAGAGTCTGTGAAGCCCACTGGCCAGACATCCAGGCTCCCACCAATCATGGTGTTTGGAAATGAGTGTAAAACCAGTCTGACCCGACCTAACCAGAGTCAGACAACCATCAGGCACCATCACCGTATGCAGATGCCGTCAATTCAGTCTGTGAGTGTGAAGCCCACTGTGCAGACGCCCACACACACACCACTCATGGTGACTGGAAACCAGCATAGAAATGGTCTGACCCAACTTAACCAGACAACGTGGGTGAGAGTTGAAAGGCCACTCTGGGAGGTCAACAAATCTCCAGTCCTGACTCTGCCTCCGCTGGTCAAGATGGACAACCCCCGCGTGACAGCGAGAGCTCCACTACGACAACCTGCTGCTGATCTGCCACAGCCTGGGGCTCGCCGGATAGCACCTGTGGCCCGTGTGGAGAAACCAGCCAGAGGAACGTTAGTCCAGCAGAGCCCTGTTCGTCCAATACAGAAGAACAGGAGCTGTAGAACAGAGGAGCCATGTAAAGACGAACCGCAAAAGCCAGTGAGGCTCCTGGCTGAGGCTGATTTTCCTCCAGTGAGTGAGTCAGTGAGGGCACTGATGTGCAGAATGGCCGCTCAGCAGCAGAAGCAGCGCCAGCAGCAGAAGCAGCGCCAGCAGCAGAAGCAGCGACAACTGTCCCGTGGAGATCCAGCAGCAGCGACATCTGTCCCGTGGAGAGCCTGAGCAACAGTGTGTGGGTGTGTCCAACATAGAAAAGTGGAGCGCACATGTTTCTGGTTGCAAGCTTGAATCTCTGGTGGAGTGGCGTTCACAGACCATATAGACGACCACAAGACCCAGACAAGTCCTCTGCGCAGACCCTATGAACAGCTTTATCTCCCTCCCACCAGAGGCTGGAGTAATGTATCCCGATCAGGAACTGGACAACATATTCTGAATGATATCCACAATCTGACTTGTGATGCTGCCTGACCACGTTCATTCGTCTGAGCCTGGTTTCTCCCAAGGTTTTCTCCCCTCCATTGGATGGAGTTCGGGTTCCTTGCCACAGTCGACTTTTGGTCGGAGATGCTTCATATTCAGCAAATATTACTGATCTGACTGCACTGACGCCTTTGGCTGAGAGCTGAACTGAGATGGATTAAAAAAATGCTTTTCAGATGAATTGAACTCATTCCATAATGGATGAATTTTACACAGTTATTGAACAAGAAAATCTATCACTGAATAAATTGTGTAGTCTTTAATAAGACTCAGTGTTTATTTCATTCATACAGTGTGAAGAATACTTACATTTGATTATTCAGTTCTGTACCTGAACATTTTAAAGCAGTTTATTTCTTATATTGTATTTTGTCCTAGTGTTTTTCTATGAATGAACATGAATGAAAATAAATCAATATTAATTAATAAATTGTCACTAAATGTTACAAGGCAAACCTTCCTTGGGTATCATTGGTGTCGTTTTGACCCGAAAATCATATTTAAAAAAATAAAAAAATAATATTTAATTCAGTGTTCATATGAGTGGTACAAGACCCACAGACAATTTGACCAATCATAGGAATGAATGGGAATGAATGAGTGGCGCACACATGGGACGTTGATGTGGAGAACATGTCCTGGATGGTAGGTGTCGCCACAGAGCCCATCCAAAGAAAAGGAACCAACGGCTTGCCCAGTGGAATCTGGTGTATCGGACTTAAAGGTGCACTATGTAAAAAAAATCTGTAAAATATCCAAAAACCACTGGCCAGTGTTAAATATTTTGTTCAGTTGAGTATTTACAATATCCCAAATGTTTCCAACTATTTGTAAATCGTGAGAAAATTGCTATTTTAACCAAGGAACCGGAACGTGTGAGGGAGTCGCCTGTCAATTGCGTCATATCTGCGTTACCCTCGGTTTCCGGTTTATTTTGTGTCATAATAAAAGTCCTGCTGCTCACAAGGTGTGTGTTGTGTTCATCTTATGAACAATCGCTCCAGCGGTTCCTCGGCTCCACAACACTCAGTCCTGCTCTGCTTCACACTACAGTAACGTTAATAATCACATCCATCAACATGATTTCTGCCCGAGTCCTGTCCCGATTCTCTCCCACCAGCTGTGAGGAGGAAACCACATGTCCCAAGATCCTGCGCTCAAACGTGGTGTCATCAAACTACGCCTTTGTTTTGAATAGGCGACCTCTAGCGGATGGAAAAGTTACATAGTGCAGCTTTAAAGGTGAAATTCTTAGTGTCACAGATCCTCTGGAGTCGCACGTCCACTTACTGGGATTTGAGAAACCCACAGTAGTGAGGGTGAGTGCAGGACGGCTGTCGTTCTCAGATCTGCTGTGCGAGACTGTGCTAAGCACCCTCAGTTGATACTGTAATAATATTGGCCAAACAGATTTGGCAGATTCAAACGCATCTATTTACAGCGAGTTTTTGCAGCGGTGAGTAATGCAGCCAATCACAGATATAGTTGTTTATTTCTCAAATGCGATCAAAAACTCAAACTCAAAACGCAAGAGTTTTTATTCAGTGTTAATGTTAGAGTTAATGCAGGCTCGCGAAACCTCTCATTAATAAACAAAGTCAGACACGGTGTAAGTAATTTGACGACTTCATTTTTATAACGGAACTTGGTGAGATTGAGATGAACTGACAAAGCAACAGCATTTTAGTGATCATAGCGATCTTGGCTTGGCTCACTTTCGAGGCTACTGTCATACATTGAATAAAACTATTGTTGCTAAGAGGACCGATGGCCAATTGCATGCAGCAAAGTTTCTGAAGTGACATCTAAATATAAACTCTGCATGAGACAGAAATATCCTCCTGAGACCCAGATTAGAGGTTTTGCCTCTGTAGAGGACATTATTTAACGAATTTCTCTGAAAACAGTTTTAAGTCTGGAGATTCTTATGAAATACAAGACATTCTGATAAAAGTATTATTATACGTCTTTTACAATTACATATGCATTTACCTTATTTATTTTAATATGCAAATTAGATACAGTGTATGCATTGCCTAGAATGGGAATGGCATTTATGGCCATGTTTACATGCATATTTCATAAAGTAAAATGGTATATGAAATTATTCTGTATCTTTCATAACATTGAGAATCATCTTTATACAAAGTTTGGATAAAACAAACTTGAAGCATAAAAATTGATTGGTGAATAAAAACAATTATTTTAATCTTTTAATTTTCTCAATAAAGGGGTTCTGGTGTCCTCTACAGAGCAGAGAATATAGCATAGATAGAATAGATTCGCCAATCTTACAAATATTTAAACACTACGATCAGTTTTAAGTGTGCAGTTGTATATCGACATGAAATATCAATTAAAAATCACTTACGTGCATAATAGCTGCATATTTATACTCGAGAGCGCTTTGACCCGCTGCCTCTGCGCTAAGGGAGCGTCTGCCAATTCCACCAAGTTGAAACATAATTTGTATGAATTAAATTAAAGTCCCTGTAAAGGCAATTCTGAGATTTGTTTCTAAACACATTATAAATGTTAGAAATGTATTGCTGAAACACATTACAAAGACTGTGAACTATGAAGTACTGAATTCAGAAGTTAGACCGTTAAACAGTTTTTCCCTGTTGCTGTGTTCAGGATTTTCTGGGCGGGGCTAAAACGGTGGCTCGATGACGCACTGGAGCCACCGAGCCTGGCTCCTCCCCTAACACGATCATAACTAGAGCACATTCGCATCAGTTCGATCGCGAGTTACTGTCAGTACTGTTAGTTACTATAGTCAACAACTTGCATAACAGCTTACAAAACAAAAACGATGAAGAAGTGGATTAATTTTGTGAACAGCAACCTTGATGGAGAGCTGAGGATCATCACCGACACCTGCCTCTGCAGTGACTTTACACCGGATCGTTTTACAAACTTTCACCGGAGACAACTGGGATTCACTGATAATCCGCTGCAGAACCGACTATCCCCCACCCAGGCCTTCATCCTCCCGTCCCGCCGACATCTGGTGCGTCGTGATCATAGACGCTCGTGATCAGTGAGTGTTGTCTTGTGTGCTACTGCCGCTTTCCCGCGAGTGGGCGTGGTTTCGGCGCCGACAGCGGACACTCCCCCAGCGTTTGAGAGCTGAGAATGCTGCTCATTTTTTCAGGTTTTTAATAAGCTATTTTATGTACTTCCCGGATTTTGTTATGATTCAAATTTGGCTGGGTGGTTAATAACACATTTATCTGTGGTGTGAGAAACTCAGAACACATGTTTAGTTTTGACTTTACAGGGACTTTAAATGTTTTTTTTAATTTTCAAATTCCAATGTAGTGTTGTGCATTATTAAGTCAATTTTACCAATACAATCAAGCTGTGGAATTTTAACATGTCTGTTTTTAAATGTTAAAAGTAATTTTAATTCATACAAATTATACATTTCAACCAATTGATGGAATTGGCAGACGTTCCCTACTTCCCTTAGCGCCGTGGTATCGGGTCAAAGCATAAATATGCAGCTATAATGCATGTAGGTGATTTTAAATTAATATGTCATATATATAAACAATGGTTAGCCTACATACTGTTAAAACTAATTGTGGTATTGATTTCTTTGTAAGATTGCCGACTCTATAGAACAGTGGCAACTTTACCACGCTCCGAGTGCCCCCGAGTGGTTGGGAGCATTTCCGTTGTGTTGTGGCTTGATTTCGTTGTGGCTTTTTCGTTGTGTTGTGGCTTGTTTTTGTTGTGTTGTGAACTTATGTTTGCTTTTTATATTTCGTTGTGTTGTGCACTACTGGGCCACCGTAGATTACTCATTCCAAAGCTCCTTTACATTTATGACAAGCTTGATCTTAAAACTAGCTGACAGTAGGGATGGGCATTATGACAATATTATTCTACATACATGAGAAATTTTATTTCACAATAACGATATCACAATATATTTATTTATACAGAATAATACTGCTTTAAAAGTCTACACTGTATGATATTCTATGAATTAATATCAATGGATTCTTAAAGAAGCAGAAGGTCTTCTCTATTCTTTTGTTGTTTGATTAAAATTATAACAGACAGCAGTTTATAGTAATCCCTCTTTCCACAACATATCATAGGCCTTTTCTATATATATATATATATATATATATATATATTAAACAGCGATGACATTTTCCTTATTTATAAATGCCTTTCTTATTTCATCTTCTAAAGATACTATTGGATCCATAGTCCCTCTACCACTCCTAAACCCACTTTGATATGGAGAAAACCAGTTAATTTTTTTCCAAATGATATGTCAATCTATCAGTTATCATTCTCTCCATTAGCTTACCTTACATAAATGAGAAGTTAAAGCTATTGGACGATAATTTATAGGATTACTTGGATATTTCCCAGGCTTTTTAATAGGTATAATTAATGCTTCCTTACAACTTTGAGGAATTATACCTTCCATCCATATTCTATTATAAAACGTTAAAATCACTTTCATAGAAGTTTCACTAAAATGCTTCATCATACAGTAACTCACTCTATCCACCCCTGGAGTAGATTGTTTCATTCTTCATACTGCATTCTTTAATTCACTCATAGAGAATGATACATCTGACAAATTATCTTCAGCCTCTTTTTTCTTCTTTATATCAGGATATTCCTTTAGCACACCCGCTCTCATTTCCTTAGTCTGCTCAGTCAAATTTTCTGAACTATTTACTTTTATAAATGCCTTTAAAAACATTTCCCCTTTATCTCCATCCTCCACAGCTATTTCTCCCTCCATATTTAAAACTGGATACCCCTTACCCTTTTGAATCCCTTTCATTTTCTTAATCATGCCCCATACCTCCTCTACTGGTCTGTTCTTCCCCATTTCATCACAATAAGCCATCCAATACTGTTTCTTGGCTTTCCTTATTATCCTCCTTACCTCAGCTTGTGCTTGTTTTTACTCTATTAAATCTTGAAAATGATGTGTTTTCCTAACAATCCTAAATGCTTTCCTTTTCCTTCTTATTACACGTGTACATTCTTCATTCCACAATGGAACTATCTTATTCTTCCTACCTCCTTTCCTCTTTGGTATATATTTATTCGCTGAATATATATATATATTCGCTGAAATGTATTACTTGAATTGCATATACAATATTATCACTAATCATTTCTACAGATCTATCTGGTTCTATTATAATATTCTTTAATCCCTCTTCACTCAAATTCATAAATTCTTCCCAACTCGCTTTATCAAACCTCCAGCTCCCAATATTTTCTTGACTCACCTTACTTCCTCTCACGTTTACTATGCCATAGAACATTCCTGTCTGAGTGCCATATTATTTTTCTAAAGTTTTCATGTTTGTAATTCTAAAAGTATTCAAGAAATCTTAATATCCTTCTAGATTCTCATTCTTAATTAACTTTTATTTTGAAATCAACCTGCAGGTGAAAACTGTAATTTTGACACTGTGACATTTAATATGTTTAATAATACAAATCAAAAATTTGAGCCGGAAACTTCTGGTTGAGCTGACACGGAATGACCCTTTTGGAATTTTTATAAAATGACTATCATAAATCATTTTAGCACCTCTAGTGTACTTTAGTAAAGTGTAGGATAAGTCAAAAAGTCACGCTCTGACAGCCTGGAAGGGTTATTTAATTATTTTTTAAATAGGTAACTACTTGAAACACTTTACTTATCTGTCTGTTATCTCCTGTCAGGTTATAATGTGTTATAAATCTATCTGGGAATATTTTACGATCTGAGTGACGGATTATGGTGACCTTGGTCTCTTTTTAATCTTGAGAATCTGCTGTAAATAAGGATTTTTAACGATCAGAGCATGTTTCATGAAGTTACAAGCGTATCTCACACTTTAAATAAAGGTGACAAACAAACAAAAAATACATGAAAAATCATTAAATAGCATCTAGTGTTTACACGTTTGTGACTTGAAAAATCTGTAATCATCATCTGATCAAATGATTTTTCCTTTGCTGTCATGTTTCCTTTTAAATGAAAGGACATTAGAGATAATGGACAGGAAATCTATGGGTAACCCATGTGTCCCACCTCAACTCTGTCGACTCTTGTTTTAATGTTCATATTTATTTACATTCACTGTATTGTGGAGGATTTTCTGCAGGATGGTGATGCAAGGAAGGGTTCCTGACCACAGATATCTGCAAGAAAACAGCTATATGATCAGTTTTCTTTGATAATATTAAACAATTCACCCATTACTTAGTGCTTTACACACTTACAGTTAATGACATTACATTCAAATAATACATTGTTTTGTGGAAATTTGTTTTTTGAGCACCATTATACTTAAAGTCCAGTTAAACTGGGGTAACAAGCTTCTCTTACTTCTGAGCTGTTAAGGTCATGGAAGTGATTGGACCTAAAATCACAGGGCTGTGGAGTTACAACTTGTGGAACAAACGGCACCTGTGGAAAAACACAAATTGAGTTTTATGTCTTCTTATTGTGAAATGCAATGTATGCTATGACAATGGCAGACAGTTTCAGTATTACAGATTTATAGACATCAATGTACTTCAGATGGAGTAGAAAAAAGCAGAAGACAGAAATCCTTCTGAAATGTCCTGGTGTGGATTTCTTAAAATAATTTCACAACTGAAAAACTACATGACATTTCTCAGTAGATGGTAATGTTGCTGTTTTTGAAGCGATTAAACTTGAAGTTCTGCTATTAGTAGAGACGTTTCTGAAGAACACAATTCAGAGACGCACAGACTTTACCTCCATTACTAGCACTAAACGTATGTTTTGGAGTAAGGGATGTGTAAGAAAGTAGTTCTACATGTGCTGTGAGTTTAACGTTTGGTAATGCAAAGTGTGTTATTTCACTTTATTTACAGTCACATAATTTCCAACATTTTAGTGGACAGCAGTTTAAAGCTTGATAACTTATCAGTATAATCACAACCATATTCGTTGCTGTAATTGTACATGTCGATTGGCCCTTGATCCAAATCCAGTAAAATTATGATGAAGGAAATGCCTGCAGTTATAGCACTGAAAATGTTCATTCCAAGTGAACCTTTCACCTGTAGGTGAAAAAAACAACAACATAAAAAAGATTAATAAATGAACGTGAATTTTAGCTTGCTGACATAGATGGAAAGATATGCAGAGTGTGATAAAAATACACTACTTGACATAAATAAATAAAATATAAGCAGCATGCAACAATCATTGGGGTCCAAGCACCAATAGCTCATGTGGATGATTAAGAGATACGATTGAAATGTGTCTAATAATGTCACACATTCCCTGTGTGTTTGTGGACTTTGTCGTTATTTCGTACAAAGAGCACTCAAGGGGTCCTGGTATGATCCTGCTAGATCCATTATTTGATCAGTCGTTCAGTAACGCAGAGTGTGGGATGAGCAGGCAGGGAAGCGAATCTAAGTGCAGGAACATTTAATGACAAAACTAGAAAAGGAACAAGGAACTCATAATACCACATCAATACATATTATAAACACAACGATTGATCAACCACGAGTGGAACACAAGCACTATAAATAACAGGAAAGACTAGCTAAACAAGGTAACAAGGGGGTGTGACAGATAGGAAACACCTGGATAACTAAATCTGCATGAAAAACTACGAAAGAACTACGAAGCAAAACACACAACAAGAAATAACGTAAAAGTCCACAAACACACAGGGAATATGTGAGAAATAAAACAAATCCTCTGTATAATTATTTACTGTTATTTACTATATTATCATAAAATATATGGGGTGTATGTGGACTTTTTGTTTTTATTATTTATGATACAATATGTGTGGCCTTTTAGCTATTTTAAATGGTGTATTTGTTTGAACCGTTGGGCTAACAAACAATCAGGATAACTATGGTAACAAACAATGCAAGCAAGAGAAACAGAAACTGAACATAGAAACAAACATAAAAGTCCATACAAAACGCAAGGCACACCATCAGGATCATGACACTGACAAGTTTCTCAACGAATTACAGTCACTGATAACCATACGCAGAAAAAATAAGGAAGAAGAAATCAGTACAAAACAATAGGGTTGCAGGGGGGTATTCCAGAAAGCAGGTTATGTGATATACCTGGCTAAGTTTAAGAGTAAGTTAGCGGTTAACCTCAACTCTCGGTTCCCAAAACGGAGGTAACTTTCAGGGTATGTAAGTAGCCATAGCAACTCACTCTCTGAACATATCCTGCTCCAGAGCAGCTCATGATCCAGGGTTAGTTTGCTTAAAGGAACACTCCACCGTTTTTAGAAATGGGGCTTATTCAACTTCTTACCTACATTTAGATATGTGGGCAAATGCATTTTTTTCTCAGTGCATGCATTGTTTTAGTTTGGCAGGGTCGCCGCTAGCTTAGCTTAGCATTATGAATGGAATCCTATGTTGCCATCTAGCATGTCCCGAGTAAAAGTGATCAAAAAAAACAACAACAACAACACCTAATTACTTTACACCTAATGGCCTGCGTATTCAAAACGAATACAAATAGCAATGCAGATTAAGACGGATATCAAGATTTCATGTGTTGCTTGATATCTCTGCACCCAAGTAGCAGTGCTTCGACTGTGTTTCCCCATAATATAGTCCCAAATCAATATCTGCCTAGGAAATCACCTAGTCTTAATCTGCATCTCTATTTGTACTCGTTCTGAATACGCAGGCCACAAGAAGTAATTAGGTGGGTTTTTTTTTTTTTGGGGATCACTTTTACTCGGGACATGCTAGCTGGCAACATAGGATTTCATTCATTATGCTAAGCTAAGCTAGCGGCAACCCTGCCAAACTAAAACAATGCATGCACTGAGACAAAAATGCATTTGCCCACATATCTATGTTGGTCCAGTGGGTTAAAGCATGGAACTGATACGCAGAAGGTTGCTGGTTTGTTCCCAGCGGTCACCACCAGTGTGTCCTTGAGCAAGGTACTTTACTCCATGTTGCTCCAGGGGGATTGTCCCTGTAATGAGGGCACTGTAAGTCGCTTTGGATAAAAGCGTCTGCCAAATGCATAAAGTTAAATGTAGGAAAGTTGTTGAATAAGGCCTATTTCTAAGAATGGTGGAGTGTTCCTTTAAGAGGTATTCAGCTGTGTGTTATATAATTAATATAGTTAAATTAATATAGCCAAATGTATTATATAGTTACAGTTATAATATACAATATTATATATGAATTCTAAAGCACTATTATAACAAGGCGGTTTAAATGTGAATTCAATTAAAATATATTTATTATTTATTTTCTTGTCATCTCACACATGGATCTGCATTCAATTATTTAGCATCAAACAAACAATATAATTCTTATGCTCAGTGAATAAAGATTACTCAAATGAAAAGGTCGAAAAATGATGGCAAAACCACCAAATAGGTGGCGATGTGCACTAAGTAGGTTATGTAAATCGCCATTAAACAAAAGAAAAAGGAAGTGGTTTCCTTGGGGAATCATCGATTCGTCGCTCTGTTGAGAATGTCTTGTGTGTCAACTGGGAACATACTCTGAGTTGTCTGAACTTACTCGAGTAAGCAAGGTTTGGGTTAATCAACCTAAAGTTTAAGTATAATGTGACGGTAAGTTAACCTTGCTTTCTGGAAAACCCCCCAGCACCTCCAGTGCTTGGACCCCTAAAAATAACTAGTGCTATGTACATACCAAACACAAACTGGAGAGTGAATACAGTTTGTTTTCTGCAGCAATGGAGAGTGAGCCTGTGATAATGTACTGAGAGCACAGAGAAAGACAAAAATCAAGCCTTGTGCTGGAATATATACATTTGTGTTATAAAAGACACAACACTTAATTGTATAATTATTTCTTACGATGATAGATCCCCAGTAAGGAATACCCATAATGACAAAGGCGGATTCTGCATGAACTGTAGACACGATTCCCAACAGGAGAATCAACAGACCAATCATTATCTGGACAGTCTGTGAGGGACAAGAGAGGCTTTTATAAAGAAAGTAAATATTATCATTATTTTAGTGAACAGTATAACATGAACAATATACATTTATAACAGTTGTAGTTATGGATTTATTATTGTACTACTAAAATATCTAGATACTCTCATTGCATGAATTCACACACTGATTTGCGGATGAGCAAAAGTTGTCCAGTCCTTCACATTCTTTAATTGAACTAGATACAAAATAAAGTTTTACTCTGTAAATGATAAACCTGATGATAAATGATAAATCTTATATTGCTGTCTTACAGCATTGTCACCAAGGCATTAAAGGGTTAGTTAACCCAAAAATGAAAATGATGTCATTAATTACTCACCCTCATGTCGTTCGACACCCGTCAGCGCCGGCGTTCGGACACGTGACCCAGAAGCGAGGAGGAGATTTGTTTACAACGAGCAGAGGAAGACGCGCCGTATCTAAGCTGTTGAATTCTACATTGATCGTGCTTTAGGTCTCGGCGTAGAGCTCAAAATGGGACTAAAGTGTGGCTTTCATGGATCCCCGAACGCCGGCGCTGCGTCATATTCTCGCGCATGCGTCGTGGTGCTTCATGAGTTCATGTCCGAGGCCAAAGTTTGTGTTGAATAAAGTTGTTATTTTGATTTTTTTTTTGCGCACAAAAACTATTGTCGTCACTTTGTAAAATTATTGTAGAGCCACTGTAGTGAGATGGACTTTGTAACAACGTTTTTAGTGCCTTTTATGGGTCTTGTGAGTGTGAATGTACTGAATCCCAATGGAGGCCTATCTGAGCCCTTTCTCAGCATCAGCTTTCAACAAAAATATCTTCATTTGTGTTCCGAAGATGAACGGAGGTCTGACGGGTGTCGAACGACATGAGGGTGGGTAATTAATAGGCGGATCTTTTGTGATGTCATTGTTTATGTTTGTCGCGTTGCATCATGGGAATCGTGTGGCAAGAAACACCGCTAGATATCTGTAATTCGATTGTTTTGCACGTTTGGAGGAGGATTTAGAGAAGAAGATGGTTCACTCTTGCTGTGTGGTCGATTGTACGGCTCGTTGGGGGCCTGAAAAAAGTTTTTTCGAATTCCCTCCGAAAAGGATAGCGAAAAAAGAAAGAAATGGTTGCGTGCAATTAGGCGATTGAGCCTGGACGCTCCGAAGAAAGCCTGGATTCCTGCAGCTTCTGATCGAGTTTGTGAGGCACATTTTGTTCATGGTAAGTCTTAGTGACTATGTATTTATAGAAGATTGAATAAAAAATAAATAAAACTGAGTCAAATCAACCGAGTCATATGTTTTTCACCTGATTCAGGTGTCCCAAACCGCGATCCACAGCACCCAGACTATGTTCCTCACATCAAAATGGGCTATTATGGATCGCAAAACTTAAAAGCAAAAGAAAAGGCTATTCAGAACTAACAGCTATAAGAACACTGATCAATGAAGACTTACCCGGCTTTGCAGTCGCAGTGAGCAGTGATTATTTCGCCGTTCTCTTTGGCGATCACCCACGGGAGATGCGAATCACGCTGTGACTCTGCTTGGCCAGGTCTAACCTCTGCTTTTAGCACGATCACTGCTTTCTGTTTGGCAGAAAAGATCGGCCCAACTTTGCGCGAAACAAAATAATCATAGGCCTCCAGACTTTTGAAAGCCTTTAATCTTTCATGAGTGAAGGGTCCAGGGGTTTCTATTAAATAAGAATAAATGTCTCCCCAGCAGATTGGTGGCCAAGACACGGGCGAGTCGGACCAACGTTTTTTGTCATCCCAGATCTCATATATGGGCTTTGAATAACTTCAATTTTGTCACCAATACAAATTTTGAGCTTCTCTCCAAACCTCCTCCGGTCTTCAGATGTTAAAGTGCTTATATATTGTGAGTTTCGCCCGCTAACTCTCTTGAAAGTGCTCGTCGCGTCTTTACAGCCCGCCATACTGTTTGTTTTGTTGCCACACAACCACTCGCGCATGCGCACAATGTCAACAAAGATCCTCCTATAGGGATGAGCGAGTACAGCATTATCTGTATCTGTACTCGGACTGGGCGGGGCATAACCCGGAAGTGGGCGGGGTTTAACCCGGAAGTGGTCGGGTTGTCTTGAAATGGGCGGGGCTTTAACCGGTATGTTATTTTTAATCATGCAATTGATATGGGTTGATCAGAAATTGTTATATTTATTGCTGATTAGAAAACTATTTACATGACAGCATCAGCATTGATCTTCAGATCAATGGTTTTGATCACGATAACAAACAAACTATATACAGAACAAGTTTTGCAACAATGAATACAACACATTCGGTTGCAATTATGAAGAAAAATGTAATGAACAAGAGTTTTCATCTAAACAGATGGAATATTGGTCTCAGTGGGGGAAAGGTGGGTGCTACTGCCACTGTTTTCATTCTCACTGTCCTGCAAGGTTAAGCAAACTCTGACTGGTGGTGCAGTGTCAGCCGAAGTACTCTCTGTAACACTCATTATTCTGTATCACTGATCATGAGAGAGAGGGGTGTGTGTGTGCGTGTGTGTGTGTGTGTGTGTGTGTGTGTGTGTGTGTGTGTGTGTGTGTGTGTGTGTGTAGCTTAATTTGTAATATTATTTATACCACAACTACCTTTATTTTTTTAATAAAACACAGCAAGAAAGTGTCAGACACTGGTTAGAAAAAAAACTGGTTAGAGCCAGCAGACGTTTAAAAAAAAAAAAAAAAAAACTCAGATGACCAGCGGGGAGAGAGGGAGAGGGAGGGAGAGAGAGAGAGAGAGAGAGTGTGTAGCTAATTAATTTGTAATATTATAGTTTTATACCACTAATTTCTTTATTTTTTATGAAATACAGCAAGAAAGTGTCAGACACTCAGTGCGTGAAGTCAAAAAATTGGTTAGATCCAGCAGACAGTTAAAAAAAAAAACTCTGATGACCGGCAGAGAGAGGGAGAGAGAGTGTGTGTGTGTGTGTGTGTAGCTAATTCATTTGTAATATAGTTTTTATACCACTACTTCCTTTATTTTTTGCGTGAAGTCAAAAAACTGGTTCGGGCCAACAGACGGTTAAAAAAAGAAAAAAATCTCCGACAGGCAGAGACGCAACGCGAGTCGCATTCGACCAAGCACCACGTCTGAACAAACCCCACGTTTACCAGAACTCTACTGGTTAATAAGTAAGTACTACAAACAGGGGCGGTTCTAGGATTTCCCCCTTAGGGGGGCTTAGCCCTCACTGCTGATAACACTACTGAGTGTTATGGCTGTGTATTGCAGAATGTCGATACGATAGCACAAATGTGCTCATAGCTGAATTACATTAGTTTAAATAAACCTAAAACTACAAATTTTAGTCTTTGTTTTATTGCTTATGAAATGTTACTTTTAATCCTTTCACTCATATTTACTTTTTCTATAAACAATGCCATTATTTTGATCATTAATGAATTAATTAATGAATAATGACTATATTAATGATGTGTCTACTGCACAAAATTAAATGCATAAACATGTTGAAGTAAAACAAAAACCACACTAATCAGTTCTTTACAAATTCATAACAAATTTAAATAAACATTACTCCCATTCTTTCTTCTTTCTCATTAGCCTAGGCAATTGGATATTGTTCAAAGAATAGAGAGAAAGTGAACCCTAACCCTAACTCACTTATTAGGTAGTTCTAATAAAGGAAAAACAAGTTTTGGCACATCAATATCTTTTTATATTTTGAAGTATTAAAGAGATTGGAAAAATCGGGGAAAATTTCATGTTTTGGAACAACATAATGATGAGAATATGTCAGATTTTTTTTATTTGGAGTTAATTATCCTGTTAAAAATGTTATACAGCTGAATTGTGGACACAGAAACACTAGAAAAGTCTATTCTTGACTATTTCTTACCTGGCTCTAATTCTCTGTCTCCTGTGACCCCTTCAGTCTCTGCAACTTTTTCTCCACCCATTTGCTCTCCCTGTCTTTCGGCTTTTAAAAAAAAAAAAAAAAAAAAAAGTGTTGTATATCCATCTATAAAAAAAGCAATTATGCATTTAAAATGCATACATGGAAACATAATCTTGTTAGTCACCAACCCAGGTATAAAAAAAAAAGTACACTTCCATAATAATGTACTTAAAGTCCTTTATTTCTAGGCACTAATGTTATACTTAATATACTAAACATTCTTCTTTAGTACTTCTTAAGATAATCTTTAGAACATCTAAGTGTACTCAACTGTGCTATTTTGAGATCTCATTATTATCATACTGTTGTTAGCTAGGTAAATGAAAAAAAATGTCAACAAAACGTGACTGGTTTGAATAGCAAGCAAGCAATGCTGAAATAAACTGGACGATGGTGATTAACTACAGTACGACCTGAGAATTCACTCCAATCCATTCTATGAAAAGCTAATTTGGGATGGCACATTATTACCATAGACATTGTTTACATTTAATGCATTAATGCAGGCTAATCAATAAAAAAAAAAAATCACAGAAAATACCTTCAATAACCTCCTATTTGCCGCGAAACGTCATGAATGATCATTTCAGTTCATTTCTCCCGCCTCCGGTTAACATGCAACAGAAGTATTGCACTATTGACGAGAGCTATCACGAAACGCATGCGCAGAACAGCAACGCCAACGCAAATAAAAAAATTAAATAAAAAAATTAAATTAAAAAACTTGAATCAAAGTCTTTATTTAATCGACATGCCCTACATTTCTTATTGTCATTTTTATTTAAAAAAAATAAAAGTTACACTTTCAATACATTTTGATAAAATGATAGTTGATAGGTTTAGGGGGGCTGGCATGACGGACAGGGGGGCTAAAGCCCCCCTAAAAAGGGTCTAGAACCGCCCCTGACTACAAACAAACCGAAATAAAAAAACAAACCTGAAGCTGAAGAAACCCTAAACGTTAACGGAAAAGACCTGCAAACCTGAGTGACTGAGGGCGAGACAGAGAGAGAAAGAGAGCTGTTCTCTTCTCAGTGTTCAGTGTGTAAGTGAGCAGAGCGGGACATGGCTAATCTGTATGTGTAGGGGAGGGGCGCTGTGACTAGCCTATCACAGAACACAGACACAGTCAGCTACCCAATGAGGATTTTTATTCAATCCGAGCACAGATATTGACTCGTATTACTCGTATAATACTCGTACTCAGCAAAAGTGCTTTATCCGTACCAGATACTCGTTTCAGCCGAGTATCCGGCTCAACTCTAATAAATAACATAATTTTCATTTTTGGGTAAACTAACCCTTTAAGTTTTATTTTATTTTATGTATCCTTGTACTTTGCAAACCTCACACTGACATAGACACATAAAAATCAATTATTTGGGTTTATGCAAAATTTCTCACCCCAAGGGCTTTTAGTTGGCCTTCCAGAAATGGCTGAAGTCTGTGAGGAGCTGGCTGTCCATAAATAAGCACAGGAGCATTTGTCTCAGTTCCAGCTGCTGTTGCTTGTGTTGGTGTTTGAAACTGGATGACCACCGTTGAAGAGTTCACGGGTTTGACAGTGTGAGACATTCTTGACTCTGAATCTGAAATTGACCTGTAAAAAATCATTGTAAATCAAGACTAGATATGATTATAAAAAAAAAATTCTATGTAAACAAACTTTCCCATTTATCCCATAAAATATTATATATTCATTATATTTATTATTACAAACGTGGTCTTCACAGGTTGAAAACCCTATGAATGCAGTTCTGTCAATAGTAGTTATTAGCATTGGTTAAATTATTGTCATCAACTAGAAAAACTCTATTAGATGCTGAAAACAGAGAATATGCTAAATAACAAACTGACCCACAGCATTCACATTTAAGGCATTTAGCAGATACTCTTTTCCAAAGACAAACTAAAGTGCCCTGCCAACCAATACAGAGGAAATTCATTCATTAATACAATTAATAAATATATAAAAGAAGCGCAGACATAGCACAAAGATAGGCATCTTATTAAAGGAAGTCAGATTGTCAGTGTAAGTATATAATTTGGTGTTTTACCGGTAAAAAATCTTCTCTTCACCGCACTTTGCTCTGTAGTTCAGTTCACTCTTCTGAGATGAGCTGGTGTAAGTGAGATGTCATTAGAGTAACTGCTGATACTGTTTCCCAGAATGAATCTGGATTGGACCAGCAGATTAGCATTATTACCTCATCTGTTGCAGCTTGTGTCACCACACAGTGCCTGTTTGTTCTCTAACTGTTTATTTATTTATATAGCGCTTTTAACAATGTAGATTGTTTCAAAGCAGCTTTAAAGTGTTAAACAGGAAAATAATGCAGCATAATTTTATTAAGCTGTATAGCCATTTGATGTCATCAGTTCATTTCAATTTCCATACGGTGACAGTGTGGGCTTTAGATCAATAATTAGATCAGTAATTAAGTTTAAATGGTTCATTTAGTTTATTAATTAGATTTATTTCGATGTTTAGTTGAAAAATGTAGTGTCCCCAACTGTTTACATTCACAGTGTTTGACACTCGATCAGCTGGACCGTTGGTGAATAGCACATTTGATTTCATTTTGTCCCTTGGCCACAAGTCACTCAAACCTAAAATCCAATCACTTAAACAATGCAGTAATATGTTCTTTTCAAGGTTAAAGGATTAGTTCACTTCAAAATGAAAGTTTCTTGATAATTTACTCACCCCCATCTCATCCAAGTGTTCATGTGTTTCTTTCCTCAGTCGAAAAGAAATTATGTTGTTTGAGGAAAACATTCCAGGAAGTTTCTCCACATAAGTGAGCGGAGTGAGCGAAGATTAGTGAGCGAAGATGGCGGTGCGAGTAGATCGCGAGGCTCTGCGTCTCTCCAGATTCTGCAATTTTGCGGTATTTTTCCTGTTCTTCTCGGGTCTGTTCGTACAGAACAGTCGTGCCTTTACAACGTACACCCGCGTTGAGCTTTTGGATATTGGTTTGCGAATTTTCGACAGTTTTATGGACAATCTTCAACTCCTTCCTGAGATCGCTAGGACACCCGCGGTTTCTTACTGTACTGCACTTACTCTGCACTCTACCCGGCCGGGCGGAAGTGCACGCAGGAGGCGGCGTGATCGTAAACAAAGGCGCGGAAAGCGTGGAGGTCAGCGAGCTAAGCTAACGCTTACTCCTCATCGGCTCTCTTTACCCAGCATTTTCCTTGCCAATGTACGATCGCTAGTGAACAAAATGGAGGAGATTCGACTCAGCATCACACACAGTAAGAAACTTTTGAACTGTAACGTCCTAATCTTCACGGAAACCTGGTTAAACAGCGGAATACCGGACACCGCTATTGAGCTAGCGGGACGCCACACACTCCGGGCGGATAGAACGTTAGATGGCTCCGGTAAGACAAGAGGCGGTGGATTGTGCATTTATATTAACAAAGCTTGGTGCACAAACTCTGCTATTGTTGGGAGTCATTGTTCAGCTAACCTGGAGTTTCTCATGGTTAAATGTATACCGTTTTATCTACCGCGGGAGTTCACTTCCACCATTATCACTGCTGCCTATATTCCCCCCGATGCTGATGCCAAGCTTGCTATGAAAGAACTTCATGCAGCCATCAGTAAACAACAGACTGATCACCCGGAAGCTGCGTTTATTGTTGCAGGTGACTTTAATCACTCAAACTTAAAGTCAGTGCTACCCAAGTTTCACCAGCATGTTTCCTGCCACACCAGAGGAAACAAAACCTTAGACCATGTTTACACAAACATGGCCTGCGGGGGCAGATTCCACACTCCAGGAAAGGTTTCTAAACACAGACTGGAGTATGTTTGCTTCTCTAGCCACCAGTGGCGCTCACATGGACATTGACTCCTACACCTCCTCTGTACTGGATCATATCAATACCACCATTGACAGTGTTACAACCCAGAAACAGATCACCACATACCCAAATCAGAAGCCTTGGATGAACAGGGAAGTGCGACTCCTGCTGAAGTCACGCAATACTGCCTTCAGATCAGGTGATGCACAAGCCTACAGCACATCCAGAGCAAACCTGAAGAGGGGCATCAAAAAGGCCAAGCCCTGCTACAAGCTTAAGATAGAGGGACACTTTTCCAACTCTGACCCTCGACGCATGTGGCAGGGCATTCAGGCCATCAGTGACTACAAACCCACCCACTCCACCCCCGCAGCCACTGATGTCAACTTCCTGAACGAGCTAAATTACTTTTATGCTCGCTTTGAAAGAGACAACAGAGAAACAGCCACCAAGCTCAAACCCTCAGCTGACCACCCACCTATCACACTCTCCTCCACAGATGTCTGCAAGGCACTGAGCCGGATCAGCGCGCACAAGGCTGCTGGACCAGACAACATCCCTGGACGTGTTCTTAGGGCATGTGCGGAGCAGCTCGCTGGGGTTTTCACAGACATTTTCAACCTGTCTCTTGCCCAAGCAGCTGTACCATCATGCTTTAAACGCACTTCCATTGTGCCAGTGCCGAAACACTCTAACCCGAGGTGCCCTAATGACTACCGCCCTGTAGCACTCACACCCATCGTTATGAAGTGCTTTGAGCGGCTGGTCCTGGAACACCTAAAAGACTCTCTACCATCCACATTGGACTCACACCAGTTTGCCTATCGCAGCAATAGGAGCACAGAGGATGCAGTTTCCATGGCACTGCACTCTGTGCTCACCCATCTGGACCATAAGAACACTTACGCACGTATGCTGTTTGTTGACTTCAGCTCAGCATTCAACACTGTCATCCCAACCAAGTTAATAGCCAAACTTGGAGACCTGTGCATCAACACTTCAATGTGTAACTGGATTTTGGACTTCCTAACTGACAGACCCCAGAATGTTCGTTCAGGATTCACCTGCTCCACATCCATCACTCTTAACACTGGTGTACCACAGGGCTGTGTGCAAAGCCCGTTTCTCTACTCCCTCTTCACCGCCGACTGCAAGCCTGTGTATGGATCTAATTCTATCGTCAAGTTTGCGGACGACACAACGGTGATTGGTCTCATCAGCAACAACGATGAGACTGCCTATAGGGAGGAGATCCAGCACCTGGCCACATGGTGCACTGAAAATAACCTGCTCCTCAACACCACCAAAACGAAGAAGCTCATCGTGGACTTCAGGAAGGAGTCAAGAGGCACACACGACACCATCCACATCAATGGAATGGCTGTTGAACGTGTCTCCAGTTTCAAGTTCCTGGGGATCCACATCTCGGCGGACATGTCGTGGACGACCAACACCTCCAGCCTGGTCAAGAAGGCTCACCAGCGCCTCTTCTTCCTGAGGACACTGAGGAAGGATCAGCTCTCCTCGGCTATCCTGGTGCGGAGCGCAAGGCACTGCAGCGGGTGGTGAAAACTGCCCAGCGCATCACAGGGACTCCACTACCTGCCATCGAGCACATCCAGAGGAAACGCTGTCTGCATCGAGCTCGCAGCATCCTCAAGGACTCCTCTCACCCAGCCCACAGACTGTTTTCTCTCCTGCCCTCCGGCAGGCGTTTCAGGATCCACCGGACCAGGACCAGCAGACTAAAGAACAGTTTTTTCCCCAGAGCTGTCTCTTTACTGAACTCTAACCCTCGTTGATCCACTCCCCTCACATACTGATAACTCTCCTACCTCACATCCGCCTTCACTCTGTTATTTTCACTACCGACTGTTTATTACAGTCACAACTGTTTACTTATTCATTTTGCACTACCATAACTTAACTGTATTATGCTCATTTGCACTGCCGACTGTTATTTACAGTACCTACTGTTTACATTTGTATTTTGCACTGTACTCCTAACTGTAATATGCAATCACTTTCCACTGCACTTTTACACTTTTTTTTTTCGGATAGCTTCTGTCCATAATTTATTGCACTACCTTAATCCACTGCCATATTCCTCATTTTAGCCTAACATATCATTGTATACCTCTATCTGTATAATTCTGTTTATAGTAATAGCCATCTGTATATTATATTACATATCCACCTGTAAATTCTGTTTATAGTAATAACCATCTGTATATTATTCACTGTACATATTCACCTGTAAATTCTGTTTATAGTAATAACCATCTCTCTATTTATAGATATATTTATATATACTCAGTACATATCCATGTCCTGCACTTATGCAAACGTTGTATATCCTGCACTTGCTGCTATTGCACTTCTGGTTAGACCTAAACTGCATTTCGTTGCCTTGTACTTGTACTTGTGTAATGACAATAAAGTTGAATCTAATCTAATCTAATCTAACAGAGGGAAGCGACAATAATGGCAGAAGCTTTCTTTGCCTAACTTTTTTAAAGTAAACTCAGCATTACTTATTAAGTGACAAAAGCCAATATAATTTATAACACAAAAAGCCTTTATCGTCAGAAGTTGAGTCAGCTGCAAGGGCTCTTATTGATGTGTTAGCCAGGGGCCTGGCTCCATCTTCCTCAAGTGGCTCTGATACATTAAGGAGGGCTAATACTTCAAGAGAAAATGTGCGATTGAGTGGGACAAGTGCCCTTACTCCTTTGCCCACTCTGCCAGAACCAGAGAATAGGGTGAGACAGGCAATGAAAAGGTAATTTTATTCATTTACCATATAAACATTTAGCAATAGCATTATTAAAATATTTGAAAAGATTGTAATGACACATTAAAACACCTTAGAAAAATAACTTTTTTGTCACTCTCACCGTAGGCAATTCCCAAGTATGTTTAGGGCTGAAAATGATCAGCCTAGGGGGAAAAAACGTTTCTCATTGGCCAAACCTGTCAATGTGAAAAAGACAGATTCTCAAATAATGTGCTCTCCGAACCAACCCTGTATACTCCAAAAGGAGATGAAGATGTAGAACTTGTACATGCTGGGCTTGGGAAAAGGCTGCTAAGTGTTCCGGACACTTTTAAACACATTGAAGTATTTTCAAACATAACATGAATAAATGTTAAGTAATGATGCAAGTAATATTTTTTCCATGACTTGAATGATGAATGTGGTGTTGCTTGTTTAAGATTGTCACTCTGATTGAGTAGGAATTTCCTAAATTAAAAACTCTTCAGGGGGGCTGGATGTTTTACAAATCTACAGGTATTAAAAAAAAAAATACAGGTAAAAAAATGGATGTGAAAATCAGAAATGACTTATAAGTTTGATCCTCTTCTGATTATACTCTCAGGTGGTGGTGGGAGGCGTAAGTTGAATTTAATTCCCACTGATTCTGATGGATACTCAACTCGGCTCCTGAAGTCAGTGTCAAATAATGGAAAGAACATTCTCTATGTTGTTCCACTACAAGAGCAGCTTTCCATTGAACCATTACCATTTGATTCTGTGGAGTTTGCAAAGATGCCACTGTCAAACTGTATGAAATGTGGCAGGAAAATACCATTGCCATTGTTGCCCTTACACATCGAAGAGTGCAAAACAACTGAGACTGTAGGTTCTATTTGTATTGTTTTTATTTGTATTCATAATGCTTTCTTAATGTTTCCACAGTTCAAATCTATTTATATTATTTTGTTAGGAGTCTGTAAATGATGTGGCTGTGATTGATGATGATGATGATGATGATGATGATGATGGAAATGTTAGTGGAGACATTGACAAGCCAAGCCCACTTCAAACAGATTTAGAACAATCTTCCCAGGTATTTGATCAAAAATAATTTTTCTGATGAATGCAAAACATGCACCCAAGTATCTGTGGTCCCTTGCAAACTGTTCTGTGAGAATATTTCTAGATTCAATGAGATATGTAACTTTTAATACTTTCAGTATACTATTCTAGTGTAGCAAATGTGCAGTTATTCAACTAATTTATACTGATAAATGTTTAGTAAGCTAGCAAATTTCTTGTGCCAAAAATAAATTAACTTATAAGGTTTTCTACATTTGCTATTTTTACAGATTTGTCCTATTTGCCAGATTTCTTTCCCAACCGAGGTCTTGCCTTATCATGCAAGCATGTGTGGTGAAGGGTAAAGTTATCCTACTATAGAACATGTATTCTTTAGACCCTTACTTAATACCTTAAAGAATTAGTCCACCCAAAGATATGTCTCTAGACCTTCATTCTATATCAGCTGTTGGCAACAAATATACAATAAAAATCTTTATAAAATGTGCTTATGGGCAAAAAGGAGAATAATCCATATTATTAAAGACATTTTTTGTTAAACACATGGAACAACAGAAAAGAAGATGAACAACAAAATCAATAGCTCAATCAACAGCTGACATGGAATGTAGGTGAAAAAGATTCGAAAAAATAAATGTTTGGGTGGACTAATCTTTTACTTCATCCACTAGATAACAGACATATTTAGCTGTAAACTAGACTTTATTTGATGGTTTATAATGGATGTTTCTTTGTCTTAGTTTTTTGTAATGTGCAAGAATTTCTTAATTTTTATGTGCCATGCCTATTTTAGAGAGAGGGCTTTCAGTGGCAGTGATTCTCCAAGCACTTCATCAAGAGAAGAACTGCCAGGACCCTCAACTGCACAATCATCCACATCACTATCAGCAGGTTATGCACCACAATTTCTGCTTAGTTAGCGCTGTTGTACTGCTATGATACAAGTGCAAAAACAATGTTTTTAGCCCTAGATTTCTTGTAAAACTACTGTATGTTTGTATAATGTTTTTTTCAAACACGTATTTGTCACGTATTTCTTTTTTCAGCATGGAAATACGAAACTGACCCTCAGAAAGCATGTCGAATGTTCTGTGCGGAATTGTTTTCCCAAAATTCGGACTGTCCATCTATGTCACTAGTGATCAACCAGTTTGATACTGTGGATGAGCAGGACAGTACACTGATTTCATTTTATAAAATGAACAGTGCTAACTGGTCAGCTCCATTGAAATGTAGATTGACAGGTATTGTGCAATGAAATTATTTGCAACCGTTTTTTGTATAATTTGTAAAATGTACTTTAGATTCCTATTAAGGTTTTTTCTTTTCTTTTTCTTTTTATAAATTAATTTATTTTTAGGAGATGCAGCTGTTGGCAAAGGAGTCAACCGTCTTATCTTTTCAATGATTATGCAAAAACTGAAGACTGGCTTCTCTTTAAATTTGGGTATGTAATCAGTTCTATTCCATTGCACACATACTAATATACAGCTCTGGAATATTAGCATTTTTTATCTGGATTTTCAGTCACATTGCTGTTCAAGCAGCTTGGCTTTATTGTATGGCTCTTGCTTACATTCCAGCAATAGGGTCATGAGCCATTAAATAAAGCCAAGCTGCTTGAATTTGTTCGGCAGGAGCAGCATAGTCACCCAAAACCAGTTTGGCTGATTGATAAGGGAGCATGAAGGCTGTAGCGTCTGGAGTGTCTCTCAACTAGGATCAAAGTGATCAGAGATGCTTTCCTCCAAACAGCTCTGCATATAAATTACATTTCTGCCCCACTGGCTCCAACGAGTCTGGGTCAAATTGCGCCTCCGACTGTTTAATGACCAGTTAGAGTGTGACCGAAAGAGACTTGATGGCCCTTTCTGACCTTCAATCAGATTCTAATCAGCCAGGACAGTTCCCTCACCCTTCAGTCTGGGACGGCCGGGGGGTGACTCTAACACACACACACACACACACACACACACACACACACACACACACACACACACACACACACACACACACACACACACACACACACACACACACACACACACACACACACACACACACACACACACACACACACACACACATGTTGGTGCAACAGCATTATGAGGACTCTCCATAGGCGTAATGGTTTTTATACTGTATAAACTGTATATTCTATCCCCTTACACTGCCCCTGCCCCTAAACCTAACCCTCACAGGAGACATTCTGCATTTTTACATTTTTAATAAAACATTGTTTAATATGTTTTTAAAGCGATTTGATTTACGGGGACATTTGAAATGTCCTCATAAACCACCTTGATGTTGTAATACCAGTGTAATACCCATGTCATTATACAAATTTGTGTCCTCATAAATCACATAAACAAGCACACACACACACACACACACACACACATCTGTGCAGGCAGACACACACACACACACACACACACACACGCACACAAAGCCAAAATACATCAACATTTTTTTATTTTATTCACCTCTTAACATTCTTTTGTTTCATTTTCTTGTTAATTTAATACATTTCTTAAAATCAGTTTGTTGTTAGACTCCCTTCTTTGTAAACTGTCATAAACTGACGAGATCTCTCGTTCAGACTCAATAAAAGCAACTCGGTCAGTGATGGACGTGTTCGTTACCTCCAATAATATTGCATTTTTTATTTGTTTTACAGTTTTTGGAGAAATGCATGACATGACTCGAACGTAATGAAGTAATTTGTATTCATTTTATAAAACAACAAGAATGAAAATGAATAATACAAACACAATACATCAGTCCTTAAGTAATCATTTAACCATCAGCCTGCATTATTACACTGTTTTCATTAAAATGGTAAAGTGTACATGTCTTTCTTTGCTGCATACCGTATATGCCTAACTACACAAGCCGAGCTCTACATGTTCGCTATCAGTATCGTTCAATAGCTGGTTCATTTCATTCACGAACAAGTCGAGGAGGAGATCAGTCTTTGGTTCAGAGTCAGAGTCGGAATCAAAAGCATCTCGGTCAGTAAAAGGCGTATTCGTTCACTGAATTCAACAAATCACATGCTCCGTCACATCTTATACTCGAACGCTATTGGCTCGAAGTTTTGTCATTGACAGGATGAAACAGTCCACAGAGCTGCGCATGCACTCGCTCCTCGCTGCTAAAAGTGCCACGCTGCTGTGGAGGGAGGAATTTCAGTGAACGAGAAATATGAGTCAGTGGACCACTTGAACGAGAACGATTCGTTCACCTAAAAGATTCGTTCAAAAAGAACGATTTGTTCACGAACGTAACATCACTACTGCTTTGCATTTTCGTGATGACTGGATGGGTCTCGACTTCAGCTCCCCTTGAACTTCTCTGCATGGACGCGACCAACTTTTTCGACTAATTTTCAGGAGGCTGTCTTCGTCTTCACAACTCTGAGACAAACTGCAGGCGCTATGAACAAGGGCATGGGTAATGTAACGTTACGATTTAAAGAATATGCTTTTATTCAGCTGTATAAGGAAGTGGGTGCGTTAATAGATCCGAGCTTAAAACTGCACATTTTGTTTTCACAGACTATCCTCGCCTCATAACGAAGCCGTGAGCTCTTATCTGCTTGGAGCGATTTCCGCGAGTCCAGATTTAACCGCTGATCACGACGAAATTGTGTGTAAGTATAACGTCTAATGTGTTTCTCATTCCTTGTTTAATTTTACCGTGACTGTTTTTTTTAATACCAGTCTCATGTAATTGTTTTCCAGCTGCCTGTAAGACGTATTATGAATCGACACGCCGGAGCTTCAGATACAAACAACCTGAACTTAACGTTACATAGCAGGCGGAAACTGCGAAGAGTTTAGCTCGGAGTCGATCAAGAAGAAAAAGGGTAAGATTTATTATATTAGATCCGTTTTTTGTCAATGTGAGTATTTTTCAGGTTGCTTATTGTCTTTATGGATTGTATTACAGTTGCTGGAAGCGAGAGTGTGCTGGATGAGGTGGACATTTGGAAGTCCGCGACCATTGAACTCATGTTTGACGAGGAAGACGCTTTGTTGACGGGGTGTCTGGATGGATTGTGCGGTCGCAGCCTGGAGCACGCCGAACTTTACATTACATTACCAGACATTACTGCTGCACTGTACATAGTTGTGTGTTTAACAATAAAGCTCTTTGAATAAACAGCTGTGTTTTATAAATGAAGCACTTTCTTTGAATGAACAGCTGTATGCTTATAAATGAAGCTCTTTCTTTTAATAAACGGCACGGTCCGTATAATTTTCCCATATATTCCTTGATGGTATGAATACTTCATAGCATAATAACATTAATATAAAACAAATTATTACAACATAAATTATATATTTATTATTATTATTATTATTGGGGTTTACATTTATAATGAGCCAGGGGGACCAATAATGATTGGTTTGCAGTGATCTGCCAACCAATCACCAGGGATTTTTCTTTTTTAAAGGGGTGGTAAAACACATTCTTTTGAAGGCTTGACTGTGTTTGTGGGGTGCACTGTAACATGTGTTCATGCTTCGTTTTAAAAAAAATTGCCTTATTTTTCATATATTTGACCTTTATTCTACACTGCTCTGTCCCTCCTTGTAAAACGGTCTGATGCTTTCCGGGTTGTATGAAGCCAGTCCCTCAAAAATACGCAGTGGGCTCTGATTGGTTAGCTGGCCCAGTGTGTTGTGATTCGCTAACCGCAGTGCACGTATGTCGGAAACGTCACGCCCCTTACCTTTATCGGAGGCTGTGCTTTGGTCAGTGTTAGAAACAACGGCGTCAATAAAACCATACCAATCTGAGCCCGAATCAGACCCAGAACATTTGAGTGAAGATGATCGAGCAGAACCTGTTCAGTCCTCAAGAGTAAAGACTGCGGGTCTATAATGATCGCTACTGAATGGCATTGTTACTTTTGTATTTTTAGAACGATTATAGCCAAATATATGTCACAAGAACTAACCCAAAACAAACACTAAGCACTGGCTTTAACTAGTAAGTTAGCCAAATCACACACAGAACCATGTTTAGCATGCCTGTAGATAAACAATACATAAAAGCTCTAATCAAAGAATCATTTACACTAATGCCAGGTTCGCTGTTGAGATTTTAACGTTAGTGTTTGTACCGATAGGTGTTCGTCGGATAACGTTAAGTATGAATGAGCTTTTAACAGACTGGTTTGTAGAACAGTGTTGTCATCTGTTTACTTCCTTGCTACAACCTATTACAGGAAAACACATCGATGAAAAATAAATCAGACTTACAGGTTGTGGCCCGTGAACAGCTTCTGTTTGTAAATCCAGCTTTCAGGACAAGCCGTTGTGCATATCCTGTATTGAACTCGCGAAGTTTGTGGAAGTTTGTGTTGTCCTCCGTGAAATGTGCAGCGCGCGCGTCATGCATCCACGCACCGGCAGTGTTTTTTTCACGCAGCTGACGTTGTGCAAATCTGGCATTGAAATCGCGAAGACGGTGGATGTTCTCCTCCGTGGATGTGCTTAGATGTTAGATCTCCTCTGCAGGGAGCCCTGCGCGCGCCTGATTCCCCGCTGACTCAAACACACGTGCATATAACATGCTGTGTGTTAAACGCTCTGCAACGCACCCCTGTCCCAATGAAGGCTGAACAGAGCAAGTACCCCAGACCTGCAATCCGGATGAAAATAACAGCGTTTCCTTGGCATCGCGGCAACAACACTCCAGCCTACTATACCACAACAGCGCCGCGATACAAAATGGCCTCACCCCCCCTTATTTCATATTCCCCGGAGGAGGGGTTTATGTAAATATTGGGCCTGGTGATGTCAGCAAAACCCGGGTGAATGTGTAGTAGTCCCTAGCGGCCGTTTGCTGTAGTCCTTAGAAACTGATTTCTTTAAAAGCAAATATCTCCCTTTGCTTTAAACTTTGAACGTTGTAACTTTGCAGATGTTGTTTATGCTCAAGCAGCAACATTACACGCTAGCTAAAGTTAGAATAGTGAAATCGTGGTTTACCACCCCTTTAAATGTAGTGGCTTCAGCCAATAGTGAGTGAGTAAATTCAAGTCTGGCCGTTGACTCTCTGGTTTCGCTGCTATTCATATGCAAATTAGAGGTGTCGCACCTCCGCGCTGTCTCTCAGCGGGGGGCTCTCCACCTACGTCATGGTTCGTTTACGACAATTTGTGGCACAGACGAACGCGACGTTCGCTGCCTCTAAATTGTCGAAAACTGACGAAAATTAGGGAGATTTCCGGGAGTATACAGGCGTTTACGGGGTCGAAAATCCCACTTTTCATGCAGTGCCTCCAGGATCGAGTTTGTCCATCCCTGGTTTAGATACACATGAAGCCTAAAATATAATGTGTACGCTGGTCCATTGGATCACTCTCTCTCTCTCTCTCTTTTCTGGATTGCGAAAATGTATCTCATATATAAATGGCTGTTTATATACAGATTGCAAGATAACATCTATAGATCAATAATAAATAGTAACATCATTTTCTTACATTTATCCATACCGAAAGCAGAACCAATAGAGAAAACTGGGGAAAGAGCAAACTTTCGACTCAGTCGCCATGTATGCACAACTTATGAGCAAGCGCACTCAGTCAGTGTTGAATTGTCTTCGCTAAATCGAGGGCAAGAATGTGGTTCCACTGAAATTATTTCAGAGGCTCCTGGGGTATATGGCATCTGCAGCCGCTCGGTTTGCTTCATATGAGACCACTTCAGCACTTCTGGCTTTGAGATAGAGTCCCAAGTTGGGCATGGCAACCTGGCACGCTCCAGGTCCCAGTCAACCGGGCCTACCTTCAGACTTTCACCCCATAGTCGAACCTCACTTTTCAACAGGCCGCAGTTCCTTTAGAATGAGTTTCCAGGAATGTTGTTGTATCAACGGATGCCTCTGCCACAGGCTGGGGTGCCATGGGCAATGGTCATGGTGCCGCAGGCTACTGGAAAGGACCTCAGCCTATGGCATGTCAGTTGCCTCGAGTTGCTGCTACTCCCACAACACTTCCCATTGCAGCTGGTTTTACTCCCTGACTGAGGGGACACTCGGCATGGATGCACTAGCGCACAGCTGGTTGCAGGGCCTATGCAAGTATGCGTTTCCCCCAGTGAGCCTTCTCGCACAGATTCTGTGCAAGATCAGGGAGGACGAGGAGCCGGACCTGGTTCTCTGAAATTGTACTCCTTTCGACAGCCCCTCCTTGGTCGATCCCTCTGAGGAAGGACCTCCTTTCTCAGAGAACATGCACTATATGGCAACCACTCCCCGACCTGTGGAACCTACATGTATGGGCACTGGACGGGACACAGAAGGTTTGAGTATCCTACCACATCTGGTGGTGGCTACCATCACTTCTGCTAGAGACTTGTCTACAAGACAGGCCTATGCACTGTGGAACCTCTTCATTATCTGGTGCTCTTATCACCGAGAATAAATCCTCCTCATCCTCTATATATGCCCTCTTGGGACCTTGCAGTGGTCTTATCTGCCCTGCAGAGAGCTCCCTTTGCAGTCTTGTGAGTTTAAGTTCTTGTCTATGAAGGGTAGGGGCAGACTTGCAGGCATTTTCGGTTGACGAAGCATGCCTGGAATTCGGGCCGGCTAATTCTCACGTTATCCTAAGACCCCGGCCTGGATGTGCGCCCAAGGTTCTCACCACTCCTTTTAGGGACCATATGGTGAACCTGCAAGCACTGCCCCTGGAGGAGGCAGACCCAGCCTTGGCACTGCTCTGTCCAGTACGCACCCTTCGCGCTTACGTAAGCAGAATGCAGTGTTTCAGGACCTTAGACCAGCTCCTTGTCAGTTTTGGAGGGCAGCAGAAAGGTAAGGCTTTCTCCATGCAGAGGTTGTCTCACTGGATCGTGGACACTACTGTCCAGCCATACCAGGTACAGGGACTGCCATGCCCCCTAGGAGTAAGAGCACACTCTACTAGGAGTGTGGCTTCTTCTTGGGCTTTAGCGCATGGCGCCTCGCTGACAGATATTTGCATAGCTGCAGGCTGGGTGACACCCAACACTTTTGCAAGATTCTATAATCTCTGTGTAAAGCCAATGTCCTCTTGTGTACTCGCTCCAAATAGCCAGACAGGGACAGGCTCATGTGTCATCGATTGCGGTGCCATTCCACGGACTGGATGTGTGCGCTATTTCACTCAGGTCAGTTTTAGGAGGCACTGTTGATGCCAAGGGCTGCCCGGTTGGTCAGCCCTTGTGTTAGGTTAGGTGCCTCCATGTGTATGGTTCCCCCGTTGGGCAATCCCCACATGTTTATTTCCATGGTAAGTCTCTCTGAACACGTGTCTTCCCTTGGCAAGGGCATATGCAGTCCATTCGTGGGTCATATGTGTATTCCTAAGTCCTCCCTTCAGGCAGGCACTGCTTAGCATATTTTTGAAGGTAATATGCTTCCTAGTATACCTTGGTATGGCATTGAGCCTTGCCCCTCGTTCGTTGAGCGAACGAAATAGTGTATATATACAGTAGTCAGGTGTGTTGCCATTCGGGAAAGCGAACGGCTTTTGAAGCAGGTCGGCGGAGCGCGCATGTAAGTTTTGAACATATTCTTTAGTCCTGTTGCACGACTCTAGTAGCTTGATTCTCCTACTAATATTTTATTTCTTTGTGTGTGATTTTTAGCCTTGTATTACTGCCATAGCCAATTGCAAAATTGCATTTGAATAAGATAATCTGACGTTGTTATTACCGAGAGAGATTTGCACTTAAGTTGCCTAGATCCAGGCATAAATTGGTTTTGATTTAAAGACATTCACAGCCTATCATCTGCGCGTTGAACTGCAATTATCAGAGCCAGCTGATCTCACTCAGCAACGAATAGGTTCTATTTAACGAGCGTTCCATAGCTGGCGCGGAAGCATCAGCGGAAGCGTTCAGCCTGCTTTTCAGCCTCCGCGTGTGAAGACTGACGCGGGTAAAGACATCTGTATTCGACTCTTCCTCTGCGTGACTCCTCCGAGGCAGGGACTCCGATAAGGCACCGAGTTATCTCCTTCTTCTCCCTTCATCTTTCTTTCCTTCCTCTCTCTAACCATGTGCGTCCACTCCATCCCCGTTATCTCGCAACCACGACCCACTATTACACGTAGACGGCACCGTAACACTGCTAATCTACTTCCTGTTCCCTCCTCCTCTAATGCCCCTCCATCTCTTTCTTTTTCTGTGGGGCTATGGAATTGTCAGTCAGCTGTCAATAAAGCTGACTTCATTCCTGCCTTTGCCACTCAATCCACTCTCAAAATCCTGGCCTTGACTGAGACCTGGATCCGTCCAGAAGACTCAGCAACACCTGCTGCTCTCTCTAATAACTTCTCTTTCTCCCACACCCCTCGCCACACTGGGAGGGGTGGGGGCACGGGTCTTCTCATTTCTAACAATTGGAAATACTCATCTCACACAGCTCTTTGCAAAAACAACACATTTGAATATCATGCTATAACGCTTACAACTCCCACTAAAATACATATTGTAGTCATTTACCGCCCCCCAGGTCCACTGACCACCTTTGTTGATGAGCTAGATGTTCTGCTGTCCTCATTTCCAGAGGATGGCTGCCCACTCATAGTACTCGGCGACTTCAACATTCACCTGGACAAATCTTATGCTTCAGATTTCCACTCCCTCCTAGCTTCATTCGACCTCAAACGCCTCATCACGTCACATACCCACAAATCTGGTAACCAGCTGGACCTCATTTACACACGCAACTGCTCTACAGACAATATCTTGGTCAAACCTCTACACATCTCAGATCACTTTTTCATCACATTTAATCTTCAACTTACTACTCACACACCACCAGTTCCTCCACCAGTTACTTTCAGACGAAACCTGCGCTCACTCTCTCCTTCTCATCTTTCCTCTGCTGTCTCTTCCTCCCTTCCCTCATCCACACAATTCTCTTCTACGGATGTTAACACTGCAACTGACACTCTATGCTCCACTTTAACTTCATGTCTAGACAATATCTGCCCTCTTTCTTTTAGGCCAGCACGAGCTACTCCCTCTAACCCTTGGTTATCTGATGTTATTCGTGAACATCGGACGACACTCAGGGCAGCAGAGAGGAAATGGCATAAATCAAATCACCCATCTGATCTAGCTAAGTATCAGTCTCTGCTCTCATCCTTCTCGAATGAAGTACACGCAGCTAAATATTCTTATTTCCAAAACAAGATCAGCAGCACCTCAAACTCACGCACACTATTCAAAACATTCAACTCTCTGCTCTGTCCTCCTCCACCACCCCCCACCACCTCCCTATCTCCAGACGACTTTGCACAATTCTTCACAAACAAAACAACAACTATCAGCAATCAGTTCTCACCCCCACACACTGTGGATTTTAGATCAGCCACTTCCACGACCGAACATACTCTCTCCTCATTTTCCACACTCACTGAGGTCGAAGTATCTAAACTTCTCCTCTCCAGCCATCCTACCACCTGTCCTCTCGATCCCATTCCCTCACATCTCCTTCAAGCCATCTCTCCTACTCTCCTTCCTGCACTCACACACATCATCAACACATCGCTCTGCACTGGCACTTTCCCTACCACTTTCAAGCAGGCTCGGGTAACTCCACTGCTTAAGAAACCCACTTTAAACGCATCACTCATAGAAACTACAGACCTGTCTCTCTCCTGCCATTCATAGCAAAAACTCTTGAACGAGTTGTTTTCAACCAGGTTTCATCCTTCCTCTCACAGAATAACCAGCTGGACTCTAACCAATCCGGTTTCAAAAGGGGCCACTCCACAGAGACTGCATTACTGTCGGTCACCGAAGCCCTGCGGATAGCTAAAGCGGAGTCCAAATCATCAGTCCTCGTCCTCCTTGATCTATCTGCTGCCTTTGACACGGTAAATCATCAAATCCTTCTGTCCACCCTCTCATCACTGGGCATCACAGGGACTCCGCTCCTTTGGTTTGAATCTTATCTCACAGGTAGGTCCTTCAAGGTTGCCTGGAGAGGAGAGGAATCCCAAGCGCATCAACTGACCACGGGGGTTCCTCAGGGCTCAGTGCTTGGACCTCTCCTTTTCTCCATTTATACTACTTCATTAGGTCCCATCATACAGGCACATGGCTTCTCATATCACTGCTATGCTGATGACACTCAGCTCTACCTTTCATTCCAACCAGACGACCCCACAGTAGCTGCACAAATCTCCAGCTGTCTGGCTGACATCTCGGCATGGATGAGTAAAAATCACCTACAGCTCAACCTGGCAAAGACTGAGTTCCTCATCTTTCCCGCCAGTCCCACTATGCAACATGACTTCACCATCCAGCTAGGTACATCCCTGATCTCCCCTTCAAAATCAGTCAGAAATCTTGGAGTTACATTTGATGACCAGTTGTCCTTCAGAGATCACATTGCTAAGACAGCTCGCTCGT
The DNA here is from genome assembly GCA_033150135.1 of Gobio occitaniae. Classification (NCBI taxonomy): domain Eukaryota; kingdom Metazoa; phylum Chordata; class Actinopteri; order Cypriniformes; family Gobionidae; genus Gobio; species Gobio occitaniae. Next base: position 175,323 of record JARQWZ010000124.1, read on the forward strand.
GCAGGTTTGCGCTCTACAACATCAGGAAGATCAGACCGTTCCTAACAGAACACGCAACACAGCTTCTTGTCCAGGCTCTGGTTATTTCTAGACTTGACTACTGCAATGTGCTTCTGGCTGGACTCCCCTATATCAGCTTGCCATGACTTGGTGAACTCTAAAACAGTGGGACAGCACGACCTGATCTGTAGGTTCCCGATCTTTAGCTTTGCATCCCAATTGGCGCCAGGCTCTCTCGGATTGTACCACAGACACATCAAACGGATTTTATTCCTCAGCTACAGTTCTTCCAGCTCCGCGATCGTGAAAGCAAAGGCGAATCTTTCTTACCTGCCATCTCGTATAATCACCAAATAAAAGTATGATATGCCCGATAGCACTAAAAAAAGAGTTTAAAAAGAGTTTGAATTTTCAGCATCATTACTCCAGACTTTAGTCACATAATCCTTCAGAATTTTTTTTTTTACTTTCTATTTCAGATAAATGCTGTTCTTTAGAACTTTCTATCCATCAAAGAATCCTAAAAAAATGTTTTACACAACTGTGTTCAACACTAATAATAATCATAAATGTTTGTTGATCATCAGATCCTCATATGAGAATGATTAGTGAAGGGTCATGTGACACTGAAGACTGGAGTAACGATGATAAATCCAGTTTTGATCACAGGAATAAATGACACTTTACTATATATTCACATAGAAATCAGTTCACAACAGAACTGTCACAATATTACAGCTTTTTTGTATTTTTAATATCATAAATGCAGCATTGGTGAGCAGAAGAGACTTCTGTAAAAACATTAAAAAATCTTACCGTTCTCAGACTTTTGACTGGTAGTGTGTTTGTATATTAATCCTGGTGGGATTGAGCTATGAGGAAGTGCAAGTTTACTAATACTTTTTTTCAATTTGAATAAATTAATTTGCTTTGCGAGTAATTTTGTGATTCTGCATTTCCTTTTGTACGTTTTTTTTTTTTTTTTAATTGCTTGATATAGGTCTTAAATTTAATTCATAATGGTCTTGAAAAGGTCTTAAAAAGTCTTAAATTTGACTTGGTGAAACCTGCAGATACCCTGCCTTAGTTCCAGTGAAAGGAAATCTTAATGCTTCAGCATACCAAGATATTTTGGACAATTTCATGCTCTAACTGAATTTATTGTTAAAATAAACATTTTAAACACAACTTTTCTATTTTAATTGAAGAAATTGACAAACAATGATACATACATTTAATAAGATTAGAAAACATTGCTCTTTTAATGATAAAAATGCCCCTGAACATTAATTTAAAGGGACAAAGATCGCCCTGTAATGGGGAAGTTATAATTGGAATGAGTGTTATTGATCAGAAAGTGCTTCAAAATTTTTGACTGTGCTCCTAATTTTTTTTTAATTAGGAGCACAAGTGCTCCTCAAGAACAATGTTAGCATAGATTCCAGAATTGACTTTGATCTCTAGGTTGTTCCACTTTTTGGGGATCAAATGACTGAGTTCAGCTTTGAGAATGAAACCAACCTGTTTGTTCCTCAGTTTCTTCATGTTTCACTCTCAATGTTTCTTTAATCTTCATCTCTTCACTCTCCTCTTTAATAAATGGCATCTTTATAATAGTGTGTCACATGGATCTCAGTCGCTTCACCATGAGTTTTTCTGTGTGTTTGTCCTGTTTAAGATGAGAATAATTAATTAATTAACAGAAAGAAATATAAATCCACACTAAATCTCTGAGAGTGTCTCAATCAGTTCAGTAGTTCAGTCACTGGTAAGAGAGTCAGAGAGTGAGGTTTTTTTATTTATTTAAATTTCAAAATTACAGAATTCAACAGCAAGGTCTTGACATATTTTGACATTTTGTAAGTATAAATTTTAACACAACAATAAATTAAATACAGAGAAACAAAAATGTATTTAAAATGAAAGCGCAGAAATTGAGACATCTCAAATTTGTTGCACAATACTGACTAAGAAATTCCCCAAAATGTTCCCACTCAAATGATAATAATTTATCATTAATTAAATCAAGTTTATCTAAAAACAAATGTTTGGAGACTTCACAGTTTTAAAATTAATGAATATTTTCCCTAACCATTTATTTAAACCAACCATTATTTTAAACAAGTTTCATTATTTTAAACAAGTACCATTATATTAAAGATCAAGTTTTCTCTGACCATAAGTCAATTATTTTTAAGGTGCCGACACCGCAAAAAGTGTTCTCGTACCCTCCAATTATCACTTGTGAGGTTTTTTGGGATTATTTTGTCCAAAAGATCTCTGAAATTAAATCTATGATTGAACCTAGTTTGTTTGAGTCTTCAGTTGTCTAGCCATCATTTGTTAGTTTTGACCATTTTGAAATGATCTCCTTGTAGTCACTAGCAGAGGTAATCAAGCAGTTAAACCCAACTGACTGTTCACTAGATATTATTCCAGCGAGATTAATTAAGGAAGCATTTGATGTCCTTGGCCCTAGTATCTTATCTATTATAAATAAGTAGTCCAAAATCAGTTCAAACATCGTCTTGTTCAGCCTCTTTTGAAAAAAACACATTTGGACCCTGCTGTTGTATCAAATTATCGGCCAATTTCAAAATGACCTTTTTTATCAAAGGTTTTGGAGAAGGTGGTTTTGAATCAAATAAACACCTTTTTGCTTCTAAACGATATTTTAGAAAATTCAGCTGAAAAAAAAACTGTAAGAAGCAAATAGAGTCATTGTGGGACTGTATACATGATATCAAATCATGGCTCTCTAACATTTTTAAAGTTGAATGACGAAAAAAACTGAAGTCGTGTGGTTTGGAGTCCCAAACAATCCAGCCCCTTTTTGTAAGCCAGTGATCTTAAGTTTGAGAAGCAGATTTACTCTGTGGTCAAGTCTTTTTTTTATCACTTCAGATTAATAGTCAAGGTGAAAGCAGTGTTTCCCCTACCATTGTTTTGGGGGGGCGCCCCGCCCTCCCAAAACGCCCCCCCCGCCCCCCCTGAATGAATGACAAAAAATATTTGTCATTACGGTCGACAATAAGAATTGCCCGATGGTTCAGTGCCAGCGTGAAAGACACTCGGGCCAATGCTGCATCTTCACGGAAACTGATCATTTGAGCATTTTTAAGCCTTGCCAATTTAAATATTCCAGCGCTCATAGACGAGAAAGTGTCTCTCAGTTTGCTCATCGCGAAGGGCAGCAACACAACACACACACGCACGGCCACGCGTCTCACAGCGCGCGAATATTCACACAAAATTATATCAAAATGACTGTCTTGTTGAGTATCATCGTAAACATAGTCGGTTAGGTCTTTTAAATGAACGTAAACATGAAATGTGCCAGTCACCGCCAGCATTTATGGTCATTTTCACAAGTTTTAATGGTCCACAGAATATCTAAACATGCAATATATCAAAAGAAAGAACAGACCCACTGTTTTATTCCAGCTTCATATATTATTTTTTTAATCAACACTTGAATGTTGCAAGTTTCATGAAAAAGCAACATTTTGAGCATAAAGCTGAAAAAATCACGTTTTTGTAAAAGACTAACGTTACGTCCGAACGATGAACAAAACACAGATGTTGTAGATCGAGTCCATCAACACCCCAAAGCTTCACAGTCCTAGAACTCGTCCTGAGTTGACATTTCATTCAATAACATTAGGCAGTTGTGATTTATATGCTGTTTAATGGTGATGATCGCGTTATTTTATGCATCTGCTTATGATATCGCACGTTGCTTCTTCGGCAGTGTTTTGATCAGGAGATTCTGTTCTCGTGCAGGAAATGCGCTACAGCGCCCCCTACCGTATAACAGTGAACACACATGGAAAGACGGAAAATATCGTCATTGGCTATATAAATATTGAGATAACAAAAGACAAAAAAAAAATCACTCACTGCTCTTGACTGAATAACTTTTAATAAGGGTTAATCTGTATTTATATGCAGTGGCATATAATTTTATGCAGACTATGCAGTTATATTTTACATTTGATTACTATTTTGTACCTGACAATCTAGTTTAGACCTACATGAAAATAACTGTTTATTTCATTTGTATATGTTTGTTCTGCTTTATTTATTTGTGCTTTTGCTCATAATTTGATTAGTCTTTAACAATAAAAAAAAATATATGAGTTAGGATATTAGTTTTTAGAGTCATAACCTTATTTATTAAGCTTATATGGCTCAAAAACAATACTAGGCCTATTTTATTTTATTTGTCATTTTTTTTGTGGTGGGGTCAGTGAAAATTCTGACAGGGCAAGTAAAAATTTGAACCCCTGAAAAAAATCCTTAGCATTGAGCCCTGAAATATAGTATATATATTGTTTATATTTATTTACCAAATGAATTAATTTATTGTCTATGGCAACACCACGTATCCGTAACACTCCCGCTCCGCGACACTAGTAGTTTCGGGAGGTCCCCGACATTTTCATATTCAACATTTTGTTTTTTGTTTATAAATCATTGCATAGTATGGCTCCATTGTATTTGGTGCACTTGACTGAGAAATGTGAACCAAAAAGGTCTTTAAGCAGGGCTCTACGTTAACATTTTACCTGAGGAGCACAGTCAAAAATTTAGGAGCACTTTCTGATCAATAATACGCATTCCAATTATAACTTTCCCATTACAGGACGATCTTTGTCCCTTTAAGTTAATGTCCAGGGGCATTTTTACCATTATAAGAGCAATGTTTTCTAATCTTATTAAATGTATGCCTCCTCTTTTGTCAATTTCTTCAATTAAAATAGAAAAGATGTTTTTTAAAATGTTAATTTAAACAATAAATTCAGTTAGAGCAATAAGACACAACCAGACTGTTACCAATCTAATTAAATCAGCATCAAAAGATCAATCTTTGCACTGTAGAAGTGGCACAGCAGCTCCATCTGAAGTGGCATTAAACACATTTACATAGATTTAATGCAGCTCATGGGTAAATAATGTTGTATGAATGTTTTAAATATAAGTTTTTGAATTTAGAAATAGGCTATGTACAAGTTAAACTTAAACTTAGTTAAAAGATTTATATTGTAAGGATCGGTTTTGGTGCTAAGACAATAAAAGTCACTAATCTTGAGAGAAGATCTCACAGAAACTGTGGGACACCACCCTGATGAAATATTTCTCCCCTCTCCCCATTTTGCCCTCTCCTTGCCCTGTTTTCAAGTCACCAAATGTCTTTCAGGGGGAGAAAATTCTATAGCCAGAACCCCCATGTGGTGCTGTGTCAGTGTCTATGAGACACACACACACACCGCATGTAGACTATGAGCCAAACACGATGACTCTTTTAAATTATTTTCATATTGCTTTGCAATTGTGTTTTATGTTTTTACTCTGATCAGTTGTGTACCATGGATTCTTGTTTACTTATTTACTTTTCCTGTCTGGCCAAAATAAATGTTAATCTTGACTTATCTTGTATTATTCTGAAATAATTTTTCTAGTATGGATCGATGTAGACTCCTTAATTACCGCAAAATCTAGTGTTATGATAGATCACACCGATGACGGTACGACTGAAGCATGGGGCGCAGCATGCGCGATATTCCGATTTCTGACTATCGCTGGATTAGCAAGTTGTAGTCCGTGGATATGACTAAAAATTACGCTTTTTGTTGAGTAAGCATGGCCACTTAAAGGTAACATATCCACTCTGCATCCTCTGACTAATCTCAGAAGTATGCATTTTGTGCTTGTGAACGCGCGTCCGGACGCGTCTGTTTCTCTGCGATTTTGGGTCTCTCGATGAACGAATATGAAAACTAGGAAGATACAAAGAAAATCAACGATCTAAATTAAATCGCAACTAATCTTAAAATCAGCTGATAAACTCTAAACGTAACACTTTATGGAGTCACATAAAATTGGAGTCAGATAAAATTATTAACGAAGTCAGATTTAAAATGAGATATCAATAAATTAAGAGAACTTCACCAAAATGCTGAAAAGGCTTACACGCAGAATTCCTTTTGACCAAGCCGTTAGTATCCGGTTTTTGGGCTAAATGGATGGATGTTTACAATATTTTAAATAAAAAGTCCATTCAAAGTATAAATATGAAAATAAAGCAGCCAGTAGGGGGCGTCAAGTCTATGTGGGAGTCATTCATTCAATCGTTCAAACGCAGATTCATTCGAATCGAACCGCTTGGAGATGCGCAACAGTTCTGGCGTAGTTTTGTATTTTCATGAAATAGACAGTATTGTGGCTAAAACATTGTTACTTAATATAAACTTGTCAGTATCTCTCAGATCAGTAACTTTAGGCGCTCTGGCGCTAACTGAATGCGTCTTGCAGAAGAACACTGCAGCCGGAGCTACTTCTCTCTGTTTATGTCTATGGTCACACAGGGACTGTGCTCCTCCACAGCACTGAGACCCGAACAGGAATTGAATAGTCAGCAGTGTTGCCACAGTTAATTTGAAAAAGTAACTTAGTTACTTTACAGATTACTTGATTTTAAAAGTAACTAAGTTACTTTACAGATTACTTGATTTTAAAAGTAACTAAGTTAGATTACAAGTTACTTTATTAGTTACATTCATCAGTTGCCGACAACACCTCTGCATAAAAATGACAACTGTTTTTGCCAACACTTTATTGGAAGTGCATTTTTAACAGTAACGTCAACAATGTAATTGATATCTCCAAAAAAAAATCTTTTGACTAATTTTATAAAATCTAAACATGTTAATGAAAAGGTACAAATTACTTTGTGTTCTTATTAAATAGTACATTTATGAAAAACAATTTATACTTAATTTTTAATTTATATTTATATATTAATGTAAATAATGATATGGGCCTACACAAATAATATTAAATTACAAGATTTATATTTTATTGTAAACGTAATGTGCATCTCTGTAAAGGGACAACAAATATATGATCGATCCGTGAGAACAATATTTTTTTAATAATCTTTAAGTGCACAAAACTATGAAAATATATGAAACGCTTCAAAACAGAGCGGCAACAAAGCGCTTATGCGCATCCCGGGTGCAGAATGATGCGCTTAAAGCAACATGGAATCAGTGTGTGCAGTGCAGCGCGAGTGCGCATTGAAAAGTCCACGGCATAAAGAGAAGATGAGCGTTGAGCCCACAAATCCTAGTCTACTATGTAGCCTATATCGGTCCAAACATTCACTGATTATTTGTTACTTGACAGTTTTAAATTCTGGTTATTGTGCGTGTAAAGCTAATTAATAGTCCTTGTGTTGTCACCTGGGTAGTGCACAACATCTTTTAGAAACTGCTAGATAAACTCCAGGAAGATAAATTATTTTATCAACATATCAAGTATTATAACGGGAATATATCATATTGGAGCTTTACCGTGCTGCTGACAGACTGTAACCAGTTTTGCTGAACGGAGAATGATTGACAGCTACTGCGGAGGAAAGACATTCAGCTATGGAATGGCTTTAGATTACTTTGTAGGCTACTAGCAAATCATAATATACTAATAATGATTGCTGAAGGATAATGTGACAATATATATTTCTGATGATTATTTAATTATCACGACATGCCTAATCTGAGCAAGTGTCTGCCTGTCTTGAGTTTTGTCGACAGACGGAGGGGGCAAGAAATTTGACGGAGGCGGCCGCCTCGTAATTCTCTATGCAGGAAAAAAAAAACCTGCTGAGACTAAACAAGCAAAAATATATATTTTTACTAAGGAAAATGACAAAAATAGTAACTCACAGTGACTTGGATAAGTTACTTTAATCTGATTACTGGTTTGGAAATAGTAACGCGTTAGATTACTCGTTACTGGAAAAAGTGGTCAGATTGGAGTAACGCGCGTTACTAAGTAACGCGTTACTGGCATCACTGATAGTCAGAATATAAACACTTATTATATGTGTACCGTAGTGATTCAGGGTAAGATAAAAACACGGTTTGGAAAATGGATTCATTATGTACTCACTCAATCTAGTAATTTTTAAACACAATAAAAGTTATGGACTGCAGCTGATAAAGATCAAATCAAGAACTCATACTAGAGCGTTTTTAAATTATTTTTTATTAATTAATTTTTGGTGGCATTTTTGCCCCAAGCCCCCGTTAATTACTGACCTTTTATATGATAATCCAAATGTTGTATGTCTAGTTAATTTGGATTTGGCTGCAAAGAAACATCAGCGTGAGGCGTCTGGTAACTTAAGTGCGCATGGCTGCACCTTGTGTAGTCCGTCGCACACGCTTGCACTTGCTCTGCTGACAGAAGGCATGAAAAGCAGTCGATTGCAGCACGAAACGTAACAGTTGTTCAGTCAGTGTTGATGCACTTTGGCAGCTGTAGTTTTTATTCCGACTGTATTATACATCTATTCATGAGAATCGATCGGGTCACTCGCACCGGTGCGCCTAAATATTTTTCCGCATTCGCACGCAGTAATTTTCAGCCGCAAATGCACCCAAAATGGTCGCTAGGTAGAGCCCTGTTAAGGTCAGCAGACCAGCTGGTTTTGAAGATTCCTAGAACTAAACGGAGAAGTGGAGCTCGAGCTTTTGTAGCAATAGCTCCAAAACTTTGGAATGTCTTACCCTTTTCTCTTAGATCAGCACCCACACTAAGTGTATTTAAAGGGTAACTAAACCCTAAATCAACTTTTTTTAGTTAATGATCTGTAATACTGGGGCTTTATTAATGCTGTTCATTGATTCGAGTAAATGTTTTGACATTTGAGTATAAAGTGTTTTAATTCTATAAAATATGGTGTAAAACCGCCAAAGTGCTGCCCTCTTAAGGTTGAACGGTGGCTACTGCAGTTGAATTTTCCTATTGGACGTTGTGGGTCATCGTGACGTAGGATGGCACTTCAAACGGCTCACTATCCGCGCCCCTGGCACGAGCTCACCACGCCCTCAGAAATGTTTCCCCCAATCACATGATGAGAACGGCTTCACTCCAGTATGAACTGCCATATTACATGAGGTAGAAACATTATGAATGAAACTCACTTGACACTTGCTTTAACATTGTATTGAAGAAAATACGGTTAAATAATGCAGTTGTCAGTACACGTCAGGCTTTTCTTGCGATATTATTGCCGCCCGTCATGTGTACAGATAATTTTCATACATGTGATGCGCTTTCAAACCCTGACACGCAAGTGGTTGCCGCGGACGCAGATAGATTAGGTCAGTTCTCTTGCGCGGCTGCTTCACTAGCATCGTCGGCATCGGGAGTTAACGCAGTTTGAGCAGCGGCTCGCATTGATAAGGCTCCGGGTCTGTGTCTACAGAGAATCCACCCTCCTCCACTTCAGGTGAAGGTAGGAGAAATGACCGCTCTGTTGCAAAGCTGGCGTCACTCCAGTCATTCTCCATCTTTGCGACTCGCGAGTCAGACAGCTGTCAATCAACCCGTTACTGCGGGTCTCAGGTGCACGGCCTCCGCTCAGCCCCGCCCTCGGTTGAACCGCCCTCGATCCCCTCTGTCTCCGCTGGGCTCTGCCCACTTTTCCACAATTTTTCAAAATTTGCCAGTGGGTGGAGTTAAGATCTGAGCAGGGGTTTAGATACCCTTTAAACACAAGCTTAAGAAATATCTCCTCGCATCAGCATTAAATGGGGTAAAGAAGTTGTTTGTGTACAAAACTGAGGGGTTTATTGTCTCTGTTGTTTTAACTATCTCTTTGTGTTTTTTAGATATTGTACAGCAATATCAATGGCCAGTTGTGTAAAAATGCTATATAAAATAAACAAACTTGGTGATAACTTTTCTTTTCTTAGATGCCGTTTAGATATTAACACAACACCTCTTTGATGATCTAATTTTAACAGGCAAGTCCTTTTGACGCCGTGTTTGGTTTTTAAACATATTTGAAATAATAAGTATATCACACAATGAAAAACTTAATTTTTTTAGACATTGGTTTGAGTCTAATATTATTGGTCTGTCAGTTGTTGAATTCTGATGATCAGCTTTTGAGATTTACTGAACAATGTCTTAAATGTAAGTGTCATATTTCTGTTAAAAAATATTGTATTGTCATGGATTGATCTCTATTCATCAGTCAGAGTAAGAGTTAATGGACCTAAATTACCTGTTTAGACAAAAACACTCAAACTAACAGTACAGATTAATACAGACCCTTAATATATTAGTCAGTTTATTTATTTTTATTTTTATGATTTGTAGAAATCGAGATAAAAATAGAAATATAGCGCTCCGAATCACTGAATCATTTGGTGTGAATCAATCGGTTCAATTGACTCGGAGAGTCTAAAGCTCCGGTTCTCTCGTCACTCGCCAGAGACTGAACTCATGTTTGAACTGATTCACCATAAAGAGCGAAATGAGTTTATTCTGTTACTTTACTCACACAGCGCTGATAAATGTTAGATAAAGCAATACAATGTTACAATTAATAATACACCATTAATTCTGCGTCTTTAAACGCTTAAAACACAAACCTCTCTTCAGCAGAATCACAACAGATGCACGAGCGCGGCGCAGCCTTATGACGTCACACTTTAATACCAAAATAAAAAAGTCCCGTTCACTGCTGCATCTGACATCACAGAAGTGCATAGGAATGTACATAGAAAAGATCAATTTAAAGGGTAACTAAACCCCTGCTCAGAGCTTAACTCCACCCACTGGCAATTTTCAAAAAATGCTTGAAAAGTGGGCAGAGCCCGGTGGACACAGAGGGGATGAACTGAGGGCGGGGCTGAGCGGAGGCCGTGCACCTGAGACCCGCAGGGACGGGTTGATTGACAGCTGTCAGACTCGCGAGTCGCAAAGATGGAGAATGACTGGAGTGACGCCAGCTTTGCAACAGAGCGGTCATTTCTCCATCTTCACCTGAAGTGGAGGAGGGTGGATTCTCTGTAGACACAGACCCGGAGCCTTATCAATGCGAGCCGCTGCTCAAACTGCGTTAACTCCCGATGCCGACGATGCTAGTGAAGCAGCCGCGCAAGAGACTGACCTAATCTATCTGCGTCCGTGGCAACCACTTGCGTGTCAGGGTTTGAAAGCGCATCTCATGTATGAAAATTATCTGTACACTTGACGGGCGGCAATAAAATCGCAAGAAAAGCCTGACGTGTACTGACAACTGCATTATTTAACCGTATTTTCTTCAATACAATGTTAAAGCAAGTGTCAAGTCAGTTTCATTCATAATGTTTACTTCATGTAACATGACAGTTCATACTGGAGTGAAGCCGTTCTCATCGTGTGATTGGGGGAAACATTTCTGAGGGCGTGGTGAGCTCGTGCCAGGGGCGCGGATAGTGAGCTGTTGGAGGTACCATCCTACGTCACGATGTACCACAACGTCCAATAGGAAAATTCAACTGCAGTAGCCACCGTTCAACCTTAAGAGGGCAGCACTTTGGCGGTTTTACACCATATTTTATAGAATTAAAACACTTTATACTCAAATGTCAAAACATTTACTCGAATCAATGAACAGCATTAATAAAGCCCCAGTATTACAGATCATTAACTAAAAAAAGTTGGTTTAGGGTTTAGTTACCCTTTAAAAAGATGACACAATTCAGAGTTGAATGTCTAATTGGAATATGTTTAATAACACAATGGTAAGTAAATAATATCCCATACGGTAAAAAAAAATATATTTACATAAATAAAATATTTTTCAAAAGCATTGAAAAATATGTTTTACCCTCCACATATTTCAATCCAAGAAAATACATTCACATCACATTTGAAGAAACATTTTATTAATCTGCAACACATATGAACATTTGAATACAAATTTGAACGAAATATACTTTACAATGTGATTTTTTTTTTTTTTTTTTTACAATAATACAGTATATTCAAAAGATTTAACAGTTTTTCCCCTTTCAAGCAGTGAATTCCCCCTGTTTAGAATTGACTGTAATACCAAAGCCTCTTTGGACACATTTGGAAATCTCTTCTTGACTGCCACTGCAGGAGACAAAGATCACAGCTGTATTTGAGCTGAATTCTTCTAGTACATTTCCCTTGACCAAGTATTGACTTACCGTATATATGGCAGCCATGATTGCCTCGTCATGGGCACTTCTCTGCACCACTGTCGGTGTTGCTCTACAAAAGACAACACAACACATAAACATTTGAACAGGGTACAGAGGGCACACATGGTCTTATGACTAGTTTTGGATTTCCTGATATTTTTGTTCACAGGGGAACTAAAACAATTATAGGTATGTTTGATTTTAAATATATTTAATGGGCATATTTTTTAGACAGTGCTGTTAAGAAACTGAAAAGGCAGGGGAGGTAGACATTTAGTCATTTAGCAGACAGAATTAGCCTTTTTTTACACTTCTGCACTGCATTTTCACTTAAAATAAAGGGATAATGGAACCTCACAAAGGCAGATTCACTTAAGCTAGTTAACTTAGAGATACTCCAGCATAATTTACTTACCCTCATGCCATCCCAGATGCATATGACTTTCTTTTTTTCTTTGGAACACAGAGATTTGAAGAAAAATACTCCATCTCTGTGAGTCCAGACAAGTGGATAGGTCAAAAACCAAATAAAGTGAACATAACGGTAATCCATATGACCCCAGTTGATGAATCAATGTCTTCCAAAGCAGTACAAACCATTGTTTCGGTCAAAGCAGTCAAATATAGGCTCAACGTCAGCATGTTGTGATTTGTGATGTAAATGTACGTTGAAGCTTGAGAAGTGAGAGTTTTAAAAATATATATTTTTCAAACACACCTTGTTTCCCTTCATCAACTAGGCTCATACTGATCACTGTTGTGTTCACTATGTGTGGTTTTTGTAGTGTCAACCTTGGGGGTCTCATACACTTGAACTCATAGACATGGATTATTTTTCTAAAAAAAATCATAATTTATATTCTTAAGAATAAAAATCATATTCTGAGAATTTTAAATGTTGGGTGGAGTATTTTCCTGTTTATTATCATGAAGCTTGAATCAATCTGTAATGTATAAAGCCCTGTAGAAATAAAGGTGGCTTGACTATGAACACTATACTGTCCCTATGACTGCTCTGCAGAGCAAAGCTTCTGGTCAGAACCTCTCCAGCTCAAGTGTTGGGCCAGTGGGCCGGTCAGCATGTGGACAGGGATGTGTCTTGTGTGGGCAGATGGGCTAACACTGTTCTGACAGAGATAGTAACAAAGACATAAGCACATGCAGAGAACATATCAATTCATAAATTAAACAAATCAAATCCATTAATATTTGACCAATGATTAAAAATGATTTATTCTACTTACTAAAGGGTTAGTTCACCCAAAAATGTAAATATGTCCATGATTTACTCACCCTCAATTCATCCTAGGTTTGTATGACATTCTTCTTTCAGACGAACACAATCTGAGTTATAATAAATTATGGCCTGGCTCTTCGAAGCTTTATAAATGGCAGCCCAAAGAAGTGCATCCATCCATTCTAAAAGTGCTCTTTACACGGCTCCAGGGGTTAATAAAGGCTTTCTGAATTACACTTTCTGTGTAAGTTAAATACAGAAGGTGGTCCGCAGAAAGCTAGATATTTTACATTATGTGTTAAATGTGAATATTTTTCTTACAAAAACCCATGGATTTGCTTCAGAAGGCCTTTATTACCCCCCGGAGCCACGTGGAGCACTTTTGTAATGGATGGATACACTTTTATGGACTTCAAAACAGAAACAGCCATTATAAAGCTTGGAAGAGCCAGGACATTTTTAATATAACTCCGATTGTATTCATCTGAAAGAAGAACGTCATATACACCTAGGATTACTTGAGGTAAATCATGAGCTAATTTTCATTTTTAGGGTGATCTATCCCTTTAAATTGTGTCTCATGATTATCCTCACCCTGCATAAACTGTATCTGTCACTTCTGCTACTTAAAATGAAAAGTATATTTAATTTTTACAGTAATTAATTACACATTTAAACCTGTAGGTGGTGACAAATAAGCATCTTTTGTTATAATCAACTCACTGAATTAATGATTCAACTGGTTCCTTGAAAAACAGCTCGTCATTCTGTAGAAGAGAAAAACTATTATATAGTAAACATAAACAATATATTAAACCAACAATACATAAAAAAATAAATAGAAAACTTTGTTTGTGAATGAATCGGCATTAATACCAAACCAGCATATGCCAGACCTCCCATGATGAGCTAATAACATGTGCCAAATTAAGAAGTTTACCTTTAATATTTAAATACAGGCAAAAATGTACAGGCTCCACTGATGATATCAGTATCAGGCTCAAATATGAAACGGATTTTTGTTTAGTTTTCGCTAAGTGTCCAAATGAAAGATAACTACAAATCTAAAAATGTATCTCAGATTTTATGTTAACGTTACCTCAGTAACGTTACAGCTCACTGGAGATTGTCAGCAAATGAACCAAACGTAGGGATTAAACTTGCATTAAATTACAAAAAAAAAAAAGCAGAAAATAACATTTGTGAGGATTCTTGACTGCACAGTGATCAATCACTCTGTATTTTGGGAGGATCATATGTGGACAAAAGTGGATAACGTGGAAAACACAGGATGTTTTTTCCCTGTAAGGGTTTAAAATACTTCTAACACATTTTAAATGATGGATACAAAATCTAGTTTAGGTTTTGATCGCTACTATGCTATGTTCCATGCACATATGCATTTTGTCTAGGTAAGCTACTATACGATTGAAAATGTATTTTCTTGTCCCTGAAATACATTTTGAAATATATTTTGGTATATGAAGCCTGGAAAAAAATATATTTTCACTTTCAAAAATATATTTCATCGAACTTCACTGTTTACAACATACATTTACCATATATTTAAATATATTTTGGCCAGAATTAAAAAAAAAATTCCCCGTATGGGGTGTAAACTTGAACGAGCGAATTCACCGCATTGATCATAAGCTGCCTGATTTGGAGGTAGCATCGCTGCATTATTGTCATGGACTTGCCGAAGTTATACTAATAAATGTGACTGACTCAAGAACAATTTGAGATGAGATCTGCACTCCCCACATGAAGGATATCAAGCATATGTCTCAGCTGTAGAGCTTAGATCAGGCTCAAAAAATCAAGCCCGACCCAACCCGAGCCCGGCCCGGAGAGAGAATTTTCTTGTGGCGCTCCCTCAGCACTTGGTGCCCTAGGCGCAGCGCGTGATACGCGTGGTGGAAGTGGCGGCACTGATTGCCGTCAGTAACAATATCCATATTTGCACTGCAGAGGAAATATTTCTAAAGTCTGTTTATTGAAGTTCAAAGGAGGCATAAAAAATGCAAATATGTGGTCTGCAGGAATGAATCATTCATTCAACTGATTGTTTAAAATGGCTGATTTATTCAGGAATGAAGCAAGTGACTGATTTTATGAATGAGTCATTGAATCGTTTAGCCTGTACATATAAACATAGAATTAAATATTGCAACATCTGTCTTTTATTGATTTATGTATGTTTTACTGCTATAGTAACACATCAATGAACAATGGATTAGGTCTTAGTGATCTCAAGGACATGATTGAGGAAGTTCGTTTAATGGGTTGCTGGAAAAAGTCCCTAGAGGAAGTCATTATTGCAGCAGATGGCCTTCCTGCTGTTTCTGTGAAGATCAGAGAGGTGTGCACGCAGAGCAAAGGCCTCACAAGGCAGCAGTGTGACATTTTGAGGACATCCTTCAGATGCAATGACATTTTTCAATACTCTGGACAAAACAGGATTATAAATACCTTTATAATTAAGTTAAAAAAAGTTATTTTAACCCTTAAATGCATATCTTGGGTCTTAAGAGACCCGGGACGTCAGGGGACGCCTCCCCTTAATTAAAAAAAAAATAGACCTCCACCTTCTTAGTATTTCTAGTTCTTTTCATTATCAACAATGTAATGAGAAAAAAATAAAACAAAATGGCAAAAGAATGGTAGATTTCTAACTTTATTTTTTAAATAAAAAAAAATGTATGGGGTCGCTAGTGATCCGAGATTTTTTTCTTCTGAGCAACAATATTGAGTCTCTGACATCGCACTAAGGTGGTGTCACGGATTCTACTAACGAGGCAAGTTGTTGGACCCAAGTGCAGTTTAATCAAAAACATCAAAACATAAAACAAAACCTTGGCAATACTCAAAACAAAGACTTGACATGGCAAACATAAACCTCACCTATACAGCAGGTAACAACATCAATAACAGACAAGGACACACGGCAAACATGAGGGCTAAATACACAGACTAAATGACAAGACAAGTGACACCTGTGAACAGTGATGAGACAATTAGCCAATGACATGACAACACATGAGGGCATAGGAATCACATGACAATGAAACACATGACAAAACGTCTCGGTTACGGATGTAACCCTCGTTCCCTGAGGAGGGAACGGAGACGTAACGTTAGTGACTAACGAATGGGGGTTTCGCTTAGAAGCCTATCAACTTCGAGTTTAGAGAAAACGCCCAATGGCGTGCCAATACCATGGGGCATGCGGAATTTGCATACGTAACTCCGCCTCACCGCGTGAGTATATAAGGAAGTACGTGGCAATATCGCATTATGTTACCTGCTTGAGGAGCCAAGACTGAACTCCTGCGTTCCAGGTAGCACAGCTGATGTGGCAACGGGACGTTACGTCTCCGTTCCCTCCTCAGGGAACGAGGGTTACATCCGTAACCGAGACGTTCCCTTTCGTTCAGTCACTACGACGTAACGTTAGTGACTAACGAATGGGGGTCCCAATATAATCCCGCCACTCAGCTGTCTTCCAGTGCCCTGCGTAAGTGTGAGTACCCTGTCGTAAGACTAGTACGGACGAAGGACTCCCAGTTATCACAGGATTACCAAGGTACACTGGGAAGCATATCCCAGTGAGGGAATGCCAAGGATGCCTACCCGTGGGGAGGACTTAAGAGACATATATGAGCCGGCTAGGGGCTGCATATGGAGATCTCTAGGGTACCAGCCGAAGGTGGATTTTTAACCCTAGGGTTGGCGGGGGACACGCCAAGGGAAGAAACCCGCTCACTGCGGAGACTTACGGTGAAATAATCGTGTGGGGGTCGCCGGAGGGGAACCATGCACACGGGGCACCTGGCCGGAGACGAGGGTCTGGGCTCGCTAGAGGGCAGACACACAGGTATCGGCGTAAGCAGTGCTGGAGGAGCTCAGGGCTCTCGGGGGAGCTCACCTGAGGAAATATCGCACGTATCCAGTCCGTGGAGTGGAGTGGCGAGCAAGCGAAGACACCCGAATGAGTTGGGTGTCGCCCAGCCTGCAGCTCTGCAGATGTCTGTCAGCGAGGCGCCATGCGCTAGAGCCCAAGAGGAGGCCACACTCCGAGTGGAGTGTGCCCTCACACCAAGGGGACATGGTCGACCTTGCTGCTGGTAAGCCAAAACAATGGTGTCCACTATCCAGTGAGACAACCTTTGCTTTGAGAGAGCACTTCCCTTCCGCTCTCCACCAAAACAGACAAAGAGCTGGTCTGAGGTCCTGAACACTGTGTCATGTCTACGTAGGCGCGGAGGGCGCGCACTGGACAGAGCAATGCCAAGGCTGGGTCTGCCTCCTCCAAGGCAGCGCTTGCAGGTTCACTACCTGATCTCTGAAGGGAGTGGTAGGAACCTTGGGCACATATCCAGGCCGGGGTCTCAGGATCACGTGAGAGTTAGCCGGCCCGAATTCCAGGCACGCTTCGTCAACCGAAAAAGCCTGCAGGTCCCCGACCCTCTTAAGAGAGGCCAACGCGGTCAGCAGAGCTGTCTTCATGGACAGGAACTTAATATCAACCGACCGCAAAGGCTCAAAGGGAGGCCTCTGCAGAGCACTTAAAACTACTGAGAGATCCCAAGAGGGTACGAGAGGAGAGCGAGGAGGATTCAGTCTCCTCGCCCCCCTCAGGAACCTGATGATCAGGTCGTGCTGACTTACCTTTTTG
This sequence comes from Gobio occitaniae, assembly GCA_033150135.1. Classification (NCBI taxonomy): domain Eukaryota; kingdom Metazoa; phylum Chordata; class Actinopteri; order Cypriniformes; family Gobionidae; genus Gobio; species Gobio occitaniae. Next base: position 193,249 of record JARQWZ010000124.1, read on the forward strand.
TTCTCCAAGAGATCGTGGCGGGCAGATATAGCGGCCACATAAACTTTGAGGGTGGAGGGAGACAGCCCACGCTCCAACCCCTCTTGGAGAAACTCAAGCACGGACCCGATCGGGCATTTCCAGGGGTCTTCTGGCGGGAAGAGCACCAGGTGATGAAGAGGTTCCACTTCAACGCATAGGCATGCCGAGTGGACTCTGCCCTAGCGGAAGTGATGGTGGCGACCACCGTAGGTGGCAGGCCACTCAAACCTGCCGCGTCCCGTCTAGGAGCCACACGTGGAGGTTCCAGAGATCGGGACGCGGGTGCCATAGGGTGCCCCGTCTCTGAGTAAGGAGGTCTGGTCTCAGAGGAATAGGCCAGGGAGGGGCTGTCGCAAGGAGTATGAGTTCGGGGAACCAGGTCCGGCCGTGCCAGTACGGGGCGACCAAAAGGACCTGCTCCTTGTCCTCCCTGATCTTGCACAGGAGCTGTGCGAGTAGGCTCACTGGGGGAAAACGCATATTTGCGTAGGCCCCGCGGCCAGCTGTGCGCCAGTGCATACGTGCCGAGCGTGCTCTTGGTCAGGGAATAGTACAGGCTGCAGTGGGAAGAGTCGTGGGAGGCAAACAGATCTACCTGTGCGTCACCGAACTGTTCCCAAATCAGCTGGACCGTCTGGGGATGGAGTCTCCATTCTCTCGGGAGAGGCTTAAACCGCGAGAGCTCGTCGGCTGCGTGGTTCAGGACCTCCGGAATATGGACAGCACGAAGGGACCTCAGGCGCTTCTGACTCCATAAAACGAGATGGCGGGCGAGTTGAGACATACGGCGGGAGCGTAGACCGCCCTGGTGGTTGATGTACGCTACTACGGCCGTGTTGTCTGACTGGACAAGCACATGTTGACCCTTCAGCAGCGCTCGGAAGCGGTGCAGGGCGAACCGTACTGCCAGCAACTCGAGGCAATTGACATGCAGGAGGCGCTGGGGTCCTGTCCAGGAGCCCGCGGCTGCTTGTCCATTGCACATGGCACCCCAGCTCGTGGCAGAGGCATCCGTCGATACGACAACATGCCTGGAAACTCGTTCTAAGGGCACACCGGCCCGTAGAAAACTGAGGTTCGACCACGGGGTGAGCGTCTGTAAGCAGGCCCGAGTCACTTGGATCCGGGGCGTGCCAGACAGCCATGCCCATCTCGGGACTCGATCGCGAAGCCAGGGCTGAAGCAGTCTCATATGAAGCAATCCGGGCGGCATTACCGCGGCTGCAGATGCCATATGCCCCAGGAGCCTCTGAAATAGTTTCAGTGGAACCGCACTCTTGCTCTAGATTTGACGGAGGCAAGCCAGCAGAGACTGCGCGCGCTCGCTCGTAAGCTGCGCGCACATGGCGACCGAGTCGATCTCCATACCGAGAAAAGAGATCCTCTGCACGGGGCAAAGTTTGCTCTTTTCCCAGTTGACCCGAAGGCCCAGACGGGCTAAGTGGTGGAGAACCAGATCTCTGTGTCCGCAAACCTGCTCTCGAGAGTGGCCCAGTATGAGCCAGGCGTCGAGGTAGTTCAGGATGCGGACCCCGTGCTGCCGAGGGGGCGCAAGGGCTGCCTCGGCAATCTTCGTGAAGACGCGAGGGGACAGAGATAGCCCGAATGGGAGAACCGCGTACTGATATGCCCGCCCCTCGAAAGCAAACCGTAGGAACGGTCTGTGTCGAAGGAATGATGGAGACATGGAAGTAGGCGTCCTTCAGGTCGATCGCTGCAAACCAATCGTGAGGACGAACGCATTCGAAAGGCGTTTCGCAGTCAACATCTTGAACGGAAGCCGGTGAAGGGATCGGTTCAAGATGCGAAGGTCCAGGATTGGTCGTAACCCACCGGTTTTCTTGGGTACAATGAAGTAGGGGCTGTAGAACCCCGACTTCATTTCGGCCGGAGGGACAGGCTCGATCGCACCCTTCGCCAGTAGGGTGGCAATCTCCGCACGCATGACGGGGGCATGGGCCCCGGTCACGGTATAGCGGACTCCCCTGTAACGGGGAGGAGCCTGCGCGAACTGAATCGCGTAGCCGAGCCTGACGGTCCGCGCAACCCAGCGGGACAGCCCCGGAAGCTGAAGCCATGCTTCCAGAGACTGCACCAACGAGGTCATACGGACGGCAGACGTACCCAGGGTGGGGCAGCGAGGCAGCGTTACTGGCCCGGACAGGGGAGGCTGTTGGGCGTCCCGGGGTCGGGGCACGGTTAACGGCTGCGTCCTGACAGAGGAGACCAGGGATGGACGCACGTTCCACTGGGGTCTGCTCTGCCAGGGGGCTGGCGACAGAGAGGGATGCGAGTGGCGAGGCCCGAGGGTGGCGTGCACTGTCATCACCGGTCTCTGGGTCCTCAGAGACAGGAACATGAGTTCTTCCCAAGCGCTGCTAGCCCGGGGGCCAGCAGCGGAAGGATTTTCCCCCGGCCCTCCACCGGGGGAAGTAGAGGCCCTGCTACCATCCCCTGGGAAGAACTGGAACCCATCTCTGAGTTGTCCACCTCCAGCCTGGCGTTTAACCAGTCTGGGGAGCGGACTGGGTGACATCCTCAACCACCTCCACGGCGCGGCCCAGGTGAAGGCTGCTGCTGGGGCCGGGCGGGAAGAGGGAGGGCGCCCTCGGCGGCGAGCGGACTGAGGCGACTGAGCCGGCGGCTGGTGCAGCAGCTGGCCGCCGGGGCAGTACGTGTTACAGCCTCAGTCTGCTCTGGGGCGGCCGAGAACTGTTGGGCGCAGTTCCCAGCCGCGCCGCCGAAGAGGCCAGCCTGGGATATGGGTGAGTTGAGGGGGCGGGCCCGCTCAACGTCCTCCACATCACCAGGTAAGGCCAGAGCTGTGGACATCGCCCGACCCAGGGAGCTTGTGGCCACCTTCACCGCCCGGGGTGGGGTCAGTTGCGGCACGCAGCTCAATGAAGAGCCCTGGGTCAGCTCCACCCATGTGCATGTGCAAAGGGGCGGCGGCCTGCCCGTAGCTCTGCGGGACCACGCCACCGAAGTAGACGAGCCCACAGGACAGCCACACCACGCCACGTCAAAGCCCTCTGTGGACACCGTAGTGCGCAACAGAGAGTTTAACAGTGGGGGGGAGGGGGCCCCAGTGTACCCTAGGCCGCGGCCCCATCAAGGGCAGAGAAGGCGGAGGAGGCCACCAAACGGTCGCGGGAAGCACGGGGACTTCCGGGACCGCGTGATCTCCTCATGCACCCCGGGAGCGAAAGGCATTGGGGCGGGGCCCAACAGCTGTCGGGTGCCGCCCCCAAAAACCAATCGCGCAACCACGAGCACCCGCGACTGGGCGGAGTTCCACACCAGTGCGAGACTCGCGGCTGCCCGAGATAACATGGCTGTCAACTTTAGGTCAGATCAGGCAGTGCTGACACACCCGGAGGCGGAGCACAACCTAATCATCATCCCCAAAGGACTCCAGCCCACCTTGGGATGCGGCGATCGACATCTCACTGCTATCCGGAGCGTGAACTGAACGAACGGGGCGTCAGAGACGGGCCGTAGATTCAATCCAACACTCGCGGGAGCGATGTATAAGAGGGGGGCGTGGCCCGAGGAATGAACGTCGGGGTTCTTAATACCACAGCACCGCCCTCAGGTCACCCTGGCCACCAGCCAAAGTACCATCTCACTCGGGGACGGTAGATTGGGGTGTGGCAGAGGGGACTCTCTCTCCTCACGGAGATCATTGAGTCTCCGCAATGGAAACGTGACACATCCGCAAACACTGCCCGAACGTGCTGAAGCCCAAACACGCTCGAGCAGTGAATGCGTCCATAGACAGCAGCGGAAAATCGATCGCACCCGGAAGTGCACGGGCGAGCCGTCTTGAAAAAGACGTGCCACGCGCAAGCTCTTTTTGTGAGAGGAAAGCCTCGCAGTCGATGCCGAAGCGCCCAGGGAAACACACACCAGCTGTCACACCAACGCGCCGTTACACCAACACCGACTGGAAAGCTGCTCGTCTCGAAGAAGCTGACAGAGTCTCAGAAGGCTGTAGGAGTGAAGAGGTAGCTTCTCTTGGCTCCGAAAGCAGAACATAATGCGATATTGCCACGTACTTCCTTATATACTCACGCGGTGAGGCGGAGTTACGTATGCAAATTCCGCATGCCCCATGGCATTGGCACGCCATTGGGCGTTTTCTCTAAACTCGAAGTTGATAGGCTTCTAAGCGAAACCCCCATTCGTTAGTCACTAACGTTACGTCGTAGTGACTGAACGAAAGGGAACCAGGAAAGTGAAAGGACAAGACAAACTTAGAAACATGACACTCAAACATAACATGAACATGATAAACTAAAAACATAACCAAGAACAATGAACATGAACCAACACCAAAACACCCTGTGACAGGTGGCAATGTCTGATAAACAACTGTGACATGATGCATTAATTATAGTAATTAGTGCAGCCATAAAACTAAAGAATGTACAAGTAGCAAATCATGATATGAAATTTCGAGCTTTACTGTAGAGCAGGTACATAAATATAAATTAAATATTTATATATAATACTTGAGAGTGGATCTGGTGACAAAGCTCAAAATGTAGATTTAGAAAATGATCAAAACAATAGTTTTGAATACATCAAATGGTTGAGATCCCAGATATGAGCCAGATGCTGAATTACGCTCTGGCGATTACAGTGAGGATAGTGTGGAATCAGCTGCTCAAAATGAACCCATCCACATTTCAACAGACAACGAAATATGCTTTATTGTATTATTTTGTGATTGTTATTAAACTATCGTGACAGATGTATACCATTTGGACAGTTTAGAGATCTATGTGTGATAAAAAATACCCTCCAGGTCCTGAATATGTAATACTGATTTCCGAAACAGTCATTGTGATGGATCTGCCAAGAGCATTAGCAAATCACAACCCAAAAATAGTCCATAGCCACAAACACAAACAGATCTTCAGTTGTCACAGTCCTTATCGAATCTTGCTTAAGCTAGAAAAAAAGGTGATCTCAAGCCTCATTAGACAATACAATTAGGCAAAAATTGTAGGTTAAATCACAGGAAATAGTTCCTGGGACATAATCGTGCTTGAGCCTCTCAAACCGACTGAAGACAAAAAAACGCACCACCTTTCCAGGGTACAATAAGTACAAAAGACATACACTGAATTGATAGGACGTGGCCATCACCATGAAAACAAAAATGGGCAAACAAAACCATTCAAAGTCATAAAACAGTAGCGGCACAAAGCCTAGAATAAACATAATACATTTAAAGGTCCCATGGCATGAAATTTTCATTTTATGAGGTTTTTCAACATTAATATGAGTTCCCCTAGCCTGAATATTGTCCCCAAGTGGATAGAAATGTTGATCGGTGTAAACCGAGTTCTGGCTGTCTTTTTCTGCCTTTGAGAAAATGACAGGCCAGACTAGCCAATCCTGAAGTCTCCTGGTTTGACGTCCAAGCAGGAACGGTTTCCTCCCTTTCCTCCGCCCAGAGAATCTGGCACGCCCATGCAAACGCTCGAGAGATCATCAACGTTACTTGTGAACGAGTGAACGCTGGCAGTTTCTCAGTGTTTGGATGTACAAATGAAAACAGAAATCTTTCTTCAGTTCCTTCTGATCTGTGATCATTGATTTCTTATGTGTAGCTAATTATTTATTATTCGTGCACACACTGCGGCTTCTCTCTCTCCCGACAGAACAGTGTTTTCGTGTTTTCTATCTTGTGAGTCAGTGTTTTTGTACGTCCTCGTCGCGTCTATCTGTTCTACAATGTGCATACAGTCGTTTCTGCTCAACATCAGCAGAGTAACATCTTTAGAGATAAACCTCACACACGCCGAACATCTTTAGAGATAAACCTCACACACGCCGAGGCTCGGGCTGCACTGGCCGGCCGGCCTTCAACATCCCCGACCCCCAGTACTGCATCTGGCCCACAGCGGAGGCACCAAACGCGGCGCGAGATTAAGCAGAAGGGGGGTAAGCGTGAGGGTATCTGGGCTAGGCTAGCCAGCTATTCCCACAATAAACTGGATTACATTCGATTACTGCTGTTGTGTCTTTGTTTGCGCTGTGTACTCAATGCGCGTCACTGACGCTTTCCATATGATAGGAACATATCTAAAAATAATGGTATTATCAACACTTACTCATAATTCGTTCATCTCGACAGCTGTAATGGTACTTTGCATGTGTTACAAAGTTGGTAATAATGATGAAAACGGACTCGGCGTGACTGGGACTCGTGTTTATTCAGAACTCTCAGATACAAACACAATAAACTCGCGCTGACTGACAGCACTCTCATAACTCAGTAGTTACTATAAATAACTTTGTTAGCAATCGCTGAGCTCCATCTCTGGTACATTCAGAGCCGGCTCTCCCTATAAGCGAACTAAGCGGCTGCTTAGAGCCCCGCCGCCACTAGGGGGCCCCCTAACTACAGATTGCACTCGCCAGCGTCGCCGCAGTTTATCACGCAAGACGAGCGTCATTCGCACCGCGCGAAACGCGCCTTCCACGCCACGGGACCTCCAGACGCGCGTCAACGCGCCTTTCCATTGACTTAACATTGAAATCAAATCACTTGCGCCAGACACTCTATTTGCGTTTGGTGTGAACGCAGCATAACGTTAGCTGTCCGTCGATTATGCTGAATCAACATTGCTTGCGCTATGGTCCAGCCGTCGGCCCCAGCTCTAGGCTACAGACCGCGTAGAGACAGACCCACCTCCTATGAATGTATTTTCTTTTTAACAGTTAACGTTACATGACCTACACTAGTTCTGGGAAAGAAAAAAACGAAAAATCTTTGTCTCAATAGACGCTTATTACAATAAAAATAGTTTAATTATTGAACATTCGAGAGAAAGAAAGTAAAAAGGAAGAGAAAGAGCAATCATTTGACAGTCAAAATCAAAATGAAGTTTAAAATAAAGCGGTTAAATACAAGCTTTTTCTTATGGTCTTAACTGAATAGGTAATTAAAGATTATTAATAAATATTAATCTATATACTATTATGAAATATTTTATATATTGTTAAGCTAAATCGCCCAGACCATTTAAACCTAAAGAAAACACAGTGTCCTCTCTGAAACATTATTGAATGATGATCGATACAAGACACCTAAAAGCAAAATGGATTTGTGGTAAATTTTAGTAAAGAAAACTGTAAAAAAAAGCAGGTCCCCAATTGAAAATTTTCTAGTGAGCGATCACATCTAAATGTTTCAGTTGGCCAAATTGAATTAATGTGAATTGATGCAATTTAATTCAATTAAAATTCAAGAAATTAAATTTGGCCAACTGAAAATTTTAGATGTGATCGCTCACTAGAAAATGTTCAATTGGGCACCTGATTTTTTTTTACAGTGAATGTATTACTGTATGTAATCATAAAAGGTAAAAAATATCTCACTCCATGCTGTGAAGGTTTCAAATATGAACAGTATGTAAGAGTTAATCAACCAATAATGAAATAATATAATTTAACATTGGATTTCTTTTAATTTACCCTTAACATAATTGTAAAAAACAAAATGTCACTTTCTCAGGAGGAGCCATTCTGAGATATTTTGGTGGTCGTGGAGAAACATTTCAGGAGGCTGACACCAGAGATGACACAAGTAAATATTTCCCACTGCCTTTCTTTTGAATAGTTTTGTGCGCAACTTCAACATAGCTAATTTTCCTCTTGCCAATAAAAAATTTAGTTTTATAATCATAATTCACTATGTTGTCTAATTGTACTTTACTCTGTAAAGTACTTACCTTTACTTACTGTATTTATTATTAATTATATTATAATCTCAACAGCTGGAGGAGGTGACTCTACTGCTGCTTCAGTAGAGCATAGCGAGCCGCATACCACTATGGCTAATGTTGTAAGTTAGCTATATATTGTTAATGCTAAATTATTAATATTTATTTGTTTACAACAAATTGACCTTATGTATGAAAGAAATTTGCAAATCTGTAATCTTTACTTTTACTGTTTCAGTGAGTGTACTTTAATAAGCAGTAAAATAATTGTAGGCAATCATGTTAAAAGATATACAGATGAAATGTGTTAGATTGTATACAGTTGCTGGTTTGCGGTGCAATACTCCATTATTCACTGCAAGGCAGGGCCCCAAAATTATCCTGCTTAGGGCCCCCAGATTTACAGAGCCGGCCCTGGGTACATTAGTGATGTCCGGTTCGCGAACGATCTTTCTTTTGAACCGGTTCTTTTTAGTGAACCGAATCAGTTCTCCAAATCGGACTGAATCGCTTTAAACGGTTCGCGTCTCCAGTCAGCGCTGATCCATAATTTACTAAAGTTACTAACTTTCTGACATGAGTGACAGCCCCTCCGACTAGAAATAGACTAATAACCTGAAGTATATGCTGTAATTACAACAGTTCAGACATGCTGAGAACTGATGTGAAGTGAACTCCGGTCCATCCGTCTCTCTGGCAGCAGCTCGTGCCTCGTAGACCTCGTTAAACCACGCCCCCTCCGCTAATTTCAAATGCAAAGATGTCAGCCAATCACAACAGTGGGCGTTTTTACTGAAGTCTCACAGCAGACACGCCTCTTGTAACAGGGCCTTCAGCCACAGGGCAAACATCAGTATTGAAAAAAGGCCTTTTATTTCTAAATTATGACATTTTATGATGTAAAAATCATACTAACAATATAAGTACACCTCAGGAAACATTATAAAATAATAGAAAAATGCCATGCCATGGGACCTTTAACTAAATTTAGAGCCATGGATACATTTTAGTTAAAGCAAAAATCATTCTATAAGACAAAAGTAATTTAATCCTGACATCACATTTCCCCACATCCCCTCAAATACATCAAAATTGCTACATTCTCACAACCTTTAGAATTCCCATAAAAACAGTTCAACTTCCTGTTTGAACCTCTTTGTCACTAGGCCGATCCATTCCCACAACACACTAGGAACTAAACATTTCAAAGTCATCTTAATTAAAAAAATAGCCATGTTTTTAAAATTACATTTTAGCCAAAGAGAGATTTTTAACTGGTTTTAACCTAAAGTGAAATAACTAAGCCTGTGCACTGACTCCGTACAGTGACAAATAAAAATATTATAACAAACCAATATAGTAATGTCTTTTTATTTATTGATCAATGCAAAGATGAATATATAAGAATCATATGTGGGATAAACCCTGGCTATCACAGTCATGCATTTGAAGGGTTAAAACTGATCATTCTCACTCGGTGTTATGTTTGTTGCAGGTGTGGTGGACAGTCCAGTGCTAGCATGATGTTGCAGAAGCCTGATTGGCTGCCGCAACTGTGTAGATACAGTTATCCAGGGGGGGCAAGGCTGCGTGAAATGCCGATCTGAAATTTCAGCAGAAACTGTGGTCCATGTTGCTGGCCTTTCTGAGGTTTTAAATGTAATACGATACTTGGAAGTTGGAAATGTTAGAAGAAATGTGTTTATGTTTTTGTTCTGTTAAAACAACATAGATTTAAATGTTCTGTATATACAATATGTACATAGATGGTGTACCAATGGTGTATTCTACACAATCTCCATATTGAACAGTTTATCAGTCAGTTCCTAAGTTTCTGATTTATGTTATGCTGTTGCTTGTAAACTTAATTCCCATGCAAACTATGGCTTATCTGTTTGTGACAGTGAATATCAAAGTGACAGTGAGGAGTAAAATGTTGTATTGCATTTACTTAATGTCTGAGAACAGTCCATTGACATTACATTTGTTAGTAGTTATTTTGTTTTGCTGAAACAACAAACATCTGAAAACTAAATAAATAATTTTACCTCTAAAGTGTTACATTACAACCAAAGGACTTAATTTCTCTCCAAAACGACATAACTGGGATTTATCATTCTTACATAACATGTAATACATGTACAATGTTTGCCAAAAAGCAAAATATTATGCATGGTCTGACAAGATGCAGCTGTGAAAATACAATGTCAAACAGCTCTATGCACATCTTGTTACGTTTACACTTAAAACAAACTAGGGTGAAGACTCAATTGCAGGAAGGGATGATTTTATTACAAAATAAACATAATCAAAAACAAAAACCCACAAGGGGGAAAAACATAAAACTAGGAACAAGAAAATAACATATCAAAACAAACAACATACCAAAAACAGGTCAAGGAGAGGGAGCGTCACACAGGGAAGGGAGACGTTAAACAACGAACCGACAAAGACAGTGAACACAAGGGAGCTATATAAAGGGGAAGAAATCAGGAGGGAACAGGTGGGAGAAATTAAACACTAATCTGATAATAAGGGGGAGGGATCAGACAGAGACACGAGCACATAGCCCAAAACAACAAAACACCAAGTGCTCCACAAGACAGGACAGGCATGTGACACATCTTCTGGTGATGATAATAAGCCCAGTTAAACAATCTTGGTATGGCCTGTAGTGTTAATTTACAGTATAGTTGAATACATTTGCTAGGTCAGAATAAAGTACATTAAATTCAGTCTCTGCTCTACTTTTGCCCTCTTCAGACTGGAAGGGATCAGTGCCAAATATGGATGGAGCCGTCAAACTGTGTCCCATGTGTCTGTCTGTGCAGCTCAGCAGCTTCTGATGCCCTCGGTAGAAGCTCCTCTGAGATCCTTGCATCCTTTGCATCCAATTGTGGCCAGTAGATTGGAAATGCCTTTGCTTTTAAATAAAATGTTTTTTAATTAACTAAATTGAATTGTATTATAGAATTACTTTACAAAAAGTGAATAGATAAAACGTATCAATGTGCATTATAAACATACAAACAGGAGAAATACAGTAAAACTGATTTGATGATATTTTCAATAAATTAAGTAAATGTTTAAGAAAACTCGTGCTAATGTGCTGATTCGTCCCATCTTCTATAGAAACAATCTCTTTCCAAAACAAATAACATTTGTTAGCCATTTCAAGGTAAGGATTACACAATATTAGTGCATAAACATTAACTGTATGTTAAACATTACTAGTAATTATTGTGTGTGTGTGTGTGTGTGTGTGTGTGTGTGTGTGTGTGTGTGTGTGTGTGTGTGTGTGTGTGTGTGTGTGTGTGTGTGTGTGTGTGTGTGTGTGTGTGTGTGTGTGTGTAGCCATGAAAGTTAAAGGGTTAGTTCACCCAAAAATGAAAATTCTGTCATTAATTACTTACCCCCGTTACTTACCTCGTTCGACACCCGTAAGACCTCCGTTCATCTTCGGAACAGAAATGAAGATATTTTAGTTGAAATCTGATGCTCTGAAAGGCCTCCATTGGCACAATGCACGGTTCACTCTCAAGACCCTTAAAAGGTACTAAAGACGTCGTTACAAAGTCCATCTCACTACAGTGGTTCTACAGTAACTTTATGGAGTGACGAGAATAGTTTTTGTGCGCAAAAAAAACATAAATAACGACTTATATAGTGATGACGATTTCAAAACACAGCATCATGAAGCTTCGAAGTGTTATGAATCAGTGAGTAGAATGATGATTCGGATCGCGTGTCAAACCGCCAAACTGCTGAAATTTGGCGATCCAAACTGCTGAATCGACTCACTGATTCATAACGCTTCGAAGCTTCATGATGCCGTGTTTTGAAATCGTCATCACTATATATATGAAGCATTTCTATGTTCAAAGGTTGACATGAAATGCCAGCACAATACAAGGCAGACGGGCTCCTAAAAAAAACCCTGTCCTGCTGTGCTCTACCTTGGGCTGAAAAAGCACAGGCATAGCCAGAACAGGAAGTCCAGGTAGGCTATTACACGTAACAGAATAATAATTTAGAGATTAACATTACATACCGTTTAATCCAGGTTACATGCTCATGTTTACTTTTCATATACCCTCCATTGTTTCTAGCTTTCGTTAATGTTTTATCATTTTGTGATTTACAAAAATACATTTTTCTAATGTTATTTTTAACATCTATCTCTTTTTTCATATTCTAGGAAGACGAATCAAACTACACTGTTCCCAGTGAACAAGAAGGCGTTTATCTGGTGAACATTTCCATGGGCATGTGCACCTGCCCAGCTGGAAGCAATGGGGCGCTTTGCAAACACCAACACTCTGTAATGCAGGCCTTCAAGCTGCAGGGAGGCCACCATCTTCCAGTGACATCCTTCACGGCAAAGAAGTCCTTCTATGAGATGGCCACAGGTATTAGAGAGGTGGTGGATTGTGTTTCTACATTAACGAAAGTTGGTGTTCAGATGTAACAACGCTGAAGACGATGTGCTCTCCTAATCTAGAGGCGCACTTCATAAACTGTAAACCCTTCTACTCGTCGTGCGAGTTTTCCTCGTTCATTCTCGTGAATGTGTACATCCCTCCAGACGAGTGTGTGAGCGCGGCGTTACAACAGCTGGCTGAGCTTCGTCAGCTGAGGAAGTTCAACCTCCCACAGGAGCTGCTGATTGAGTCAGCTGATACTCGGCTGTCATTGAGTCTGTCTTATGCACTTCCATCACTGTCTGGTTTGGTTCAGCTACCAAATCTGACATCAGGAGACTACAACGCACAATCCGGACTGCGGAGAGGATTATTGGTGCTCCCCTGCCAACCCTCCAGGACCTGTACTCTTCCAGAGTGAGGAAGAGAGCAGGGAAAATCATCACCACAGACTCCGCTCACCCTGGACACCGCCTGTTTGAACTGTTACCATCAGGACACCGATCACAGGCCACTAGAACATCTAGGCACAGGAACAGTTTCTTCCCACAGGCCATTTCCCTCTTGAACAGTTTTTTTCCCCTCTTGAACACCCCCCCCCCACACACACACACACACACACACACACACACACACACACTATTTAGTGCAATCTTCTAAACTCAGGAGATTATTTATATTTATATATTCATACTACTCAAATACTGTAAATATGTTCATAATCAGTAACTGTTTATTCTAACTAAACGTAACTGTGACCATATATTATTTATACTATTTTTCATATTTTTATTCTTAGAATTTGTATTACTATGTTCTTGTTGTGTTTGTATTGTATATGTGCACTGGAAGCTTCAGCACCAAGAAAAATTCCTTCTGTGTGCAAGCACAATTGGCAATAAAGCTCTTTCTGATTCTGATAGTATTTTATATCACAGGAAATGTATGATGACTGTTATTGTATTTTTTATTTGGAGAAATGCAGTGTTAGCTAACTGTGTGATATGTACATTTCTGAAAAACAACTTTGGACACAGTCACCTCTGATAACAGATCACTCTAAATTGTAATCATTTTTTAAAAGTTAGGGGAAATTTCAACATTATAAAATATATTCTGACAGAATCTGTTTTCAGAGGAGGGTTTCTGACAGGAAAATATATTTTCTGAAGTGATTTTGACCTCAAATCAAGTTATATTAATGATTTTTAAAAAGTAAGGGGTAAATTTCAATATAATAAAATATATTCTGACAGAATCTGTTCTCAGAGGAGGGTTTCTGACAGGAGAATGTATTTTCTTAAGTAATTACTTTCAACCTCTTGTTAAAACAACAGTCAAAATGGATGGCTTGCAACATAACTGTTTTGAAAGAATTACAGTAGGAATGGTAAGGTCAAGGTACTATTTGTCTCATACATCATCTGTCTTGGAAATCTGAAACAATAAAACTGCATATGCAGCTTAAAACAAAGCATAGATGAAACGTAAATGGTCTCCAATGTATGCACTTCATTACATAAATTATTATCATCAGTTGAATGTGTGGTGGACATGACATGCAGGTACAAACACACTGCTGTGACTGCTCATTCCTAATTAAATAATAGTACAAGACCACGTGAAAAATATCCAAAAACGTTATATTTTCCTAATCATCTATTTATATACACCATCTTTCATCATCAAATCATTGTTATGCTTTCTATGGAGTTTATTAATCTAAAATCATAACATTGTATGGTATGCACATTAATAATTCTTAATGTAGTAAACAAAAGAATCCATCAATATGTAAGGCAATGTATTGTGTCATCCTCAAGAGGCCGGTATAACGCTGTTGCGTTATAACAGATTTGAGTAACTTTAGCGTTTTTTGAGCCTTTTGATTTACCGTAGTGTTGATATGTTCTTCAGTTCATTTGATCAACTCTATAGGTAAGCCATTCTAACAGAAGTGGAAATGTAAATGTAAAATATCTTTGTTGTTTTCTCACTAAAGTTGAATTCATATATATAATTTCTGTTTTAAACTGCTTACTGCTTGTGACTTTACTGTTTAATGACCTATATGCAGAATAATAGTGAAAGTCAAAATGTTTTGTTCTTTCTTTTGAATTTGATTGATGCATGGTGGCTAATGCAAGATGGTGTATGATAATATTAAGCAGTCAGAGCTTGCTGTTGAATTGCATGTGCACTTAAAACTTAACTTCAGTTCATTTGATCAACTCTATAGATGCTGTGGAATAAATTGTCAAGCCACAATACCGAACCCCTTTGATTCCGCGTCCTCTCCCTCTACCACCATCCACGAACACACATAACACAACGCAGAGTAGCAGCGGCGGTGCTAGAGACCAGTAAACGTACCGGAGAGAGAGCGAGGGCTACATCTTTGGCGCCGTGACCCGGATTGTGGAATTGCTTGACCAAAGAGAAAGAACATTCTACAGCCATTGGTTTGAATGCTGAACTGAGTTTGGTGAACAAGCTAAAATTCCTAACTGAACGGGTGATTTTTGGGATACATATCTGACATCACTGCTATATCCTTTACAGTCTGCTGGGAATCTTAAATGTTTTGCTGTTTCAATTTGAGCAATTTGCTGTGATGTTTTATATTTGATGGTTTATTGATAAGAGAGAAGATTTGCTAAATTCATCTGAGATTACTGTTCATCTGCTTGATACCCAGTGAGACGCTAAAATGGACATTTAAGTTTAATCTGACGAGTCATTTTAGTGGACTAGTCATTAATTTTTTGGGATACGTTTTTTTTTTACTGTGCCGATCTAACTGAAACATATAGCTTTCTTTAGAACACTTTTTATTTCTACGAGATTGTATAGTTTTACAAAGTTTCTACAGCTTCATACAATCTAATTACACTGCCATTTAACTTTCTTGCACATAATAAACACACACTTGGAATCTAAAATGTCACAGACCTATGAGGACTCCCTTCAAAACATGCATTGCTCCTCGACCGGTGCATCCAGTCTTCTACCACCAGCGGAGCATGTCACAAATTACCAACCAGCCCCTATGAACTCACCCTATGCTGACCAGTTTGGGACGCCGGCCCACGCAACAAGGCTGTTTGGCTCTGGGGCCTCAGTGCAGCTACCGCCACTCTGTTTCGACAACAGCCCCGATGCAAGACGAGGAGGCCAGATAGATAGGTCGGTTGATGCCTCTGTTCGCAAGCGCAGTAGACATGGGCCCTCAGAAGCCACACCGTGGCAAGGTTCTACACATGTTTTTGTTGACATGCCAGTTGCGCAGCAGTCGCTCAAACCCTATCCAGTCGCCACAACATATCCAGGCCCCCAAGTATTATCTAGTTATTCATACCCCCCTTCTGTGCCCGTGCCGGGCCTTCAGAGCCCGCCAGTGGCGAATGTTACAGTTAAGCATGTAGCTGCTGAGCAGGCCTTGCAAGTGCGTTCCCCTGAAGCCAAATTTCTCACTGCTCAAGTTCCAGGCTATAGTGGAGTCACCCCATCACCCCCATTTGCTAATACATGGGCCCCCAACATAACTCTACACAGCCCTCAGGTAGCGTTAGAGCAGACAGCTGCTGATGCTCCACTTGATCTGTCCGCTCAACAGACACTGATGCCAACTTCACACCTCAACATGTATGTTGATGCTCGCTCTTCAGTTGCCCCTCCACCTGCATCTGCCAGCCAGTCGGCCCACCCAAGTGAGACACAGTTCAGACCTCCTGCTCGATTAGTCACCAACCAGTCCCTTCCCATGGCAGCCTATGGAGGTTTCATGCAAACTCATCAGGTGAAAAATGTTCAAGTCTTCACAGGAAATCCAGACTGTAAGATACTGGTGGAAGACTGGATTCGTGACATGCAATACCTATTGGAGGCAATAGAGCTCCCAATGCACCTTCGCTTCTCCACTGTTGTGCGACACCTGGGCGGGGAGGCACGAAATCTCATCCTTAACCTACCACCCCATGATCAGACCCCGGATAAAGCGTTGGAGGAACTGAGGGCCGAATACAGCGACACACGAGGCTCCCTAGACCCTCTGGCTGACTTTTATGAGCGGAGCCAGAAATCAGGGGAGTCTGCCTGTTCTTATGCTATAGCACTGGAGGCAAAGTTGCGAACAGTAGAGGAGAAGCAAAGAGGAGGTAAGCCCTTCCTGGATCGAGATAGTAAACTAACCAGGCAGTTCATGAGAGGCCTTTCTGATGAGGAGGTGTACACCAGAATTGCACCAATGGCACCCAGGCTTTTGAGCTTCCGAGAGCTGCAGGCAGAGCTCCGAAATCTAGCTAGAGGAACTAAGAAATTCCAGACGCAGAGCACGGCAAAGAAAACATATGCTCAGGTGCATGTGACATCAGGAGGGGGTGAAAACACCAAAATAGATAGGTCAAAGAACACATCTGAGTTGTCGGAGTTGACAGAGATGGTTAAGAAATTGGCTCTTATTCAGGAAGAACAAATGGCTAAGCTGTCACAACTTGAGTTGAGAATGACCTCTCCACCCCTTGCCTCCCCATTAGCTGTCCAGCCAGCAAAGGGAAAAGTAAGCCAGAATCCAAGCTTTGTCTGTTACCGTTGTGGAGAGCCAGGCCACACAGCCAGAGTGTGCCGAGCAGTGCTTCCGGACCCAAGCCTAGCTGAAGCCCAGCAGCCCAAGATTCCGGCTGATGGACACATGCGCTCTGCTCAACATTTAAACGCTTAGTGCCCATGGCAGCTGGGGCATCCATGGGTACACAGCAAGGGCCCCACCCGCGTTTCAAGAGGATTCGCACTGAAGGAAGGGAAACGCCCCTAGTGGGACCCAGGAACGAAGGAGAAGTAGTAGTCAACGGCAAGGCATGTAGGGCTCTCATTGACTCTGGCTCACAGATCACCAGTATTACGCACAACTACTGGCAGAGCCACCCAGCTCTACAGAAGCAGAAGCTACAGTCCTCTAAAATACCAATAGAGGGGGCAGCAGGTCAGATCGTGCCCTACCATGGAGTCCTGCACATCGACCTGAAAGTGCTGGGGAAAGAGCTCAAGGCCGTACCAACCTTTGTTGTTCCTGATTGTGACTACCGCTCTTCAGTCCCTCTGTTGGTGGGAACCAACGTCATTCGAGCCTCACGAACCCACCTTCAAACAACTTATGGCCCGCAGTTTCTGCACCAAGTCAAAGAGAAGCACCCAGAGTGGTACACAGCTTTATTGAAGGTGGAGAGTGCCGAGCAACGTGAAATGCATGATGTTGTGGGTCCTGCTGTTTACACTGGTCGTACAATACGCATCCCTGGTGGGAGAGAGATGGACTTAAAGTGTAGGATTAAAGCTGGCCCTCGAAGGAAGACTTATACAGCCCTGATAGAAGGCCATCCCTCCGTGCAGCTCCCCCAGGACATCCTGGTAGCCAAAGTGCTTGCAAATGTGAAAAGAGGTTGTGCTCCAGTTAGAGTGATGAATCTTTCCCAGCGAGTCATTACAATCAAACGACACACAAATTTGGCCAGTGCAGTCTTGGTGGACAAGGTGGTGGAGTTCCCAGATAAAAAGCATGGCGAAGCTGAGAACAGAGGGGCATGTCTCTGTCTGGACCACGTAGTGGCTAGCTGTGGTGTTGACCTAAGCAAAGCAGTGGTGGAAAGTGAAAACCAACGTGATCTACTTAAGGATCTGCTGGACAAGAATGCAGACGTGTTCTCTCAGCATTCCATGGACTATGGTCACACCACAACTGTACAGCATGAGATTCCCTTGGTTGACCCGAGGCCCTTCCGACTGCCATATCGCAAAATACCCCCCTCCCAGTGGCAAGATGTGAGCCGGTTATTGATGGAGATGGAGACAGCAGGAGTCATTCGTCCTAGTAAAAGTCCATACGCATCCCCTGTGGTGGTTGTGACCAAGAAGGATGGATCACTTCGATTGTGTATCGACTATCGGAAGCTCAACTCTTGTGGCACCCGAGATGCATTCCCTCTGCCAAGAATAGAGGAGGCTCTAGAGGCTTTAGGGCCAGCAAAGTACTTCTCCACCCTTGACCTTACATCTGGATACTGGCAGGTAGAGGTCGCGGAGCACGATAAGCACAAGACAGCATTCAGCACTCCCATGGGGCTGTTTGAGGCCAATAGAATGCCTTTTGGGCTGCAAAACGCTCCCTCCACCTTTCAAAGGCTGATGACCTCCTGTTTTGGGGACTTAAATTTCACCCATCTCCTTATTTACCTTGATGATATTATTATTTTCTCTAAGTCCTTTAATGAACATCTTGAGAGGCTCGAGCTGGCTTTTGATAGGCTTCGGGAACACGGTTTAAAGCTGAAACCCTCCAAGTGCCAGCTTGTGAGGAAGGAAGTGCAGTACTTGGGTCACTTGGTATCTGCAGAGGGCATCAGGACAGACCCAGAGAAGATAAGCAAGGTAAAGGATTGGGTGAGGCCTACTAATCGTATGGAAGTGCTGCGGTTTTTAGGTTTTGCAGGTTACTATAGGAGGTATGTTAAGGGCTACTCTAACTTGGCTGCTCCGTTATACCGCCTTACCTCCGGTGACTCTAGAAAGAAAAAAAGAGGGATCCAGAAAAGCCCAGTCCCCGACCAGCCATTTCTGTGGACTGCCGACTGTGAGGAGGCCTTTCAGTCATTAAAAGAAAAGCTGATAAGTGCACCAGTGCTTGGCTATCCAGACTACAGTCAGCCCTTTCTGCTGCAGACCGATGCCTCGGGAATGGGGCTTGGTGCTGTGCTAGTACAGGTACAAGAGGGGGTGGAAAGAGTCATTGCATATGCGAGCAGAGGCCTGAGCCCACCTGAGACCAGGTATCCGGCACACAAACTTGAGTTCCTGGCTCTCAAGTGGGCTGTGACAGATAAGTTCCATGACCACCTCTACGGGCGCAAATTCTCTGTTCTGACAGACAATAATCCTCTGAAATATGTAATGAGCTCAGCCAAACTCGTTGCCACAGGTCAGCGATGGGTTTCTCATCTCTCCATATTTGACTTTGACATCCAGTATCGGAGGGGACAGGATAACTCCAACGCTGACGCCCTCTCGCGTATGTCCAATCAGGAGGTGGCAGAGACCCTGCAGTCATGCCCACAGCAGGTGAGGCCTGGAGAACCGAGACATGAGGAGGCACAAACCAGCCAGGAGCCTGAGGAGGTCTCAGGTGAGGACAAAGCTGTCACAGAGGAGCCTGAAAGGGGCCAGTCACCGGTGCCCAGTGAGGTGTATGTGGATGTGGGGATGGAGACACTACCTGCTATGACCATACAGGAGCTTCGAGCAGGACAGAAGGAAGACTGTGTTATCGGTCCTATCCTCCACTTTAAGAGCAGGAACCACAAACCAAGCCACAGTGAAAGGATAAAAGTGGGAGCCACTGGGGGTCTTCTCTTAAAAGAGTGGAGGAGATTAGTGGTAAAAAAAAGGGATCCTGTATCGCAGCATGAGAGACTGCCATAAAAAGGTGGTGGAGCAACTAATACTGCCAGAGAGGCTGCGTGAAACTGTCAAAACAGCCCTTCACAATGACTCAGGGCATCTGGGATTTGAGAGAACGCTACAGATGATAAGGGAAAGATTCTACTGGCCAAGAATGTTTCAAGTGATCAAGGTTTGGTGCGAACAGTGTGAGAGATGTTGCCTTAGAAAAACTCCCACAGTCAGGGCCCCCCTTGTCAGCATCCATACCAGTGCCCCCATGGAGTTGATTTGTGTGGACTTCTTGATGCTGGAGAAGTCCAAGGGTGGTGTGGAGAATGTGCTCATTGTTACAGATCACTTTTCTCGCTATGCACAGGCCTACCCCACCAGGGACCAAAAAGCAGGCACAGTGGCGAGGGTCTTGTGGAGGAATTTCTTCTGCCGTTTTGGTTTCCCTGCAAAATTACATGCAGATCAAGGGCGCAACTTTGAAAGCGCAATTGTGAAGGAGCTATGCAAGTGTATTGGCATCACTAAAACCCACACCACGCCCTACCACCCCCAGGGCAACGGAACCACCGAAAGATTCAACCGTACCTTGATGAACATGCTGGGAACATTAGAGCTGCATCTAAAGCCCCGATGGCATGAGCATGTGGATGCCATGACACACGCATATAACTGCTCGCGACATGACTCCACTGGATATAGCCCATACTACCTTATGTTTGGTAGACATCCCAGGCTCCCAGTGGACCTCATCTTCAGGTCCCCCACAACAAACCAGCCTTGTGAATACAGCGAGTATGTTCAGACGCTGTATGACTCCCTGTCGCAAGCCTATGCCCTGGCTAATCAGACATCTCAGCTGGCGAAAGGACAGCAGAAAAAGTATTATGACAGAAAAGCAAAGACCGAAGATTTCAGTCCAGGGGACAGAGTCTTAGTCAAGGTCTGTCATGTGGAGGGAAGGCAGAAGTTGGGAGATCGATGGGAAGCACGGCCATATGTTGTGGTCAAGAAGCAACCAGGATTGCCTGTGTACGTGGTGCGACCTGATGATAGAGGAGTGGAGAGAGTGGTTCATAGAAACCTTTTGACGCAGTGTATGTTTCTCCCAGTGGAGCGAAACAAAGGAGTGATTGTAGAAGGGGGCGAGGCAGACGGTGAGACGTGTGGGGCAAGCACTGAATCAGAGACCAAAGAGGGAATGAGGGGTGACGAGTCAGAGGAAATGCTGGACAGAGCCTTGATTGAAAAGGCAGACAAAGAGGAGGAGCAAATGAGTACAGAGGAGGCTGACATGTGGACAGAAGGAACAAGTAGCGGAGAGGGAGTTCTTGTGACGGGTAGTGGGGCCTCTCCAACTCAGGGGCCCAACCCAAGAAGAAACCCAAGAAGGAGCCGGCATCCCCCAACTAAACTCTCACTCGAATCCCAGGTGGTGAAACTAGAGAGTGATCACCAAAAGATAGAAAGAGGGAGAAAGTTGTGGCTAAAAGCCAGAAGTAAGAGGAGCACACGTTGAGTCATACTGCAAGCACCCTGATAATAGTTAGCTACCCACCCCCCACATTAATTACACACGTGCTATACATTCACTCTCAGCACATTTCTTGTTTTGGTTGTTATAGATTAAATCACACTTGAGTTTTGGTTAATCAGATGGCTGGGACGCCATCAATTAAAGAAGGGGTGGATGTAAGGCAATGTATTGTGTCATCCTCAAGAGGCCGCTATAACGCTGTTGCGTTATAACAGATTTGAGTAACTTTAGCGTTTTTTGAGCCTTTTGATTTACCGTAGTGTTGATATGTTCTTCAGTTCATTTGATCAACTCTATAGGTAAGCCATTCTAACAGAAGTGGAAATGTAAATGTAAAATATCTTTGTTGTTTTCTCACTAAAGTTGAATTCATATATATAATTTCTGTTTTAAACTGCTTACTGCTTGTGACTTTACTGTTTAATGACCTATATGCAGAATAATAGTGAAAGTCAAAATGTTTTGTTCTTTCTTTTGAATTTGATTGATGCATGGTGGCTAATGCAAGATGGTGTATGATAATATTAAGCAGTCAGAGCTTGCTGTTGAATTGCATGTGCACTTAAAACTTAACTTCAGTTCATTTGATCAACTCTATAGATGCTGTGGAATAAATTGTCAAGCCACAATACCGAACCCCTTTGATTCCGCGTCCTCTCCCTCTACCACCATCCACGAACACACATAACACAACGCAGAGTAGCAGCGGCGGTGCTAGAGACCAGTAAACGTACCGGAGAGAGAGCGAGGGCTACAAATACTTAAATGTTTATTTTCACATGTGGACTAAACAGCAGTTAATAAACTATTGCTTCAACTGATCTTTAACTTAGTTTCAGTAAATACAGAAATTAACCGATCAAACTGCACATATCTCTGCTTAGCCATGACTTGAAGGCCCTGTCCCAAATGGCACCCTAAACCCTCACGGTCTTCCTCTGAGTCCGCACTTTCATGACGTAATGCCGCTTTGACTGCCGGGAAGAAGTCCGCAGTGTAACCCGCACCAGTGCGGGCTCGGCTGAAGTGCGCATCGAGGGCGCATATCGACTATGTATGATTAGCTAAATTATAAATTAATAATTACATTTATTAGGCTATAACCTGTCTAAAAAATAATAATTCTGTCTGCCAAGCTCTGATAATGTATGGAATATTATATTAATATATTATCCATAAAAAAAAAAACTATAGGATACCTTTAGAAGCACAGATGTGTCTGTCACCGCTGTTGCTTTAAATCAGTCAGTCTGAGCAACTGAAATGCTTCTCATAAAGTGTGCAGTTCATCATGAGTTACTGGACAGACCCATTGATACCTTTTTGATACATCTGGAGATCCAGATGGTGGACGCGACGCGAGCTCGACATGTTTTTTTAAAAACCGCGCAATTTTACAGGCACACTACAGCTCAAGTTCTCGAGACTCCGCCGCTATGACAACAAAGCCGCTAAAACTAGGGGTGTAACGGTACACAAAACTGACGGTTCGGTACGTACCTCGGTTTTGAAGTCACGGTTCGGTACGAGTTCGGTACAGCAGATTTACAAAATTGCTTTTTATTTATTTTTTATATTTAACAGTGGTTTACTGGAGAAAAAAAGTGTCCTTGAATGAATTAAATTATATCTAAAAGTTTATTTAAGATATTTCTGTAAATTATATAGGGAGCCCTTACTTGTACATTAATATTAAAGGTTCACTACAGAGCCCAAACTATTAGCCTAAATTCAGTTGCTATTTATTTTTAGGTATAATAATCAACACTCAAATAACACATTGTGTGCAAATATGTAAACTTCACATAAGGCAGTTTTTGCATTAACTTCTAAATCTAATTATAAAATAGTTTTTTTCTCCAAATCGTTGTTGAAATATAATAATTTATATACAGTGTCTGTCATTTTCATGACAGGTTTATTTAACATGCATGAAATAATCAAGACATCACTAACAGGTTAAGTAGAATATAATGAATATAACGGCTAATATAGTGCATATATTTAGCGAAAGAGTTGATTTCTCTAGTGAATAAAATTCTGTGGACACTGAATGACTGCCTGAGGTAAATGTGATGCTAACGTTACATGACATTGTTTAGTTCACACGCAGTTATCCTGACATCTTTCCGCAGTTGAGACACTGATTTAGCGATTACACCACATATATACATGACAGTAAATTGTAATGTATCCTCACCTCAGCATACCTTCAGATCGTCATTCATGTTTATTCTTGAATCTTTAGTAACAGATGATCGATCGCCTTCACAGATGATCGCGTTCACGCGCGTGCGCGTCGCGCGGCCGCTTGAACTATGATCAGTGACCAGTCACGCCACATAGAGCGTCAAAACGGCATTTATCGTTTGAATTTCGTGATAAAATGGACTGAATACTTAATATGTTCGTGTGGGAACTCGGATTGAAGTGTGTTCCGCGCTTACAACAAGCCGACAGTGAACTGTTAAAGATTACATTCATAACCGTTCGACGCGTGCACCGTTCACAAATGATTGCGGTCACGCGCGCGCGCCGCGCGGCCACTTGAACTGTGTTTAGTGATCACTGATCAGTCACGCACATTAAAGAGCATCAAAACGTCATTTATAGTTTGAATTTCATGATAATATGGACTGAATACTTAATATGTTCGTGTGGGAACTCGGATTGAAGTGTGTTCCGCGCTTACAACAAGCCGACTGTTAACTGTTAAACATTACATTCATAACCGTTCGGTACACGCATGCACCGTACCGGAAGCCCTGTACCGAAACGGTTCAATACGAATACGTGTACCGTTACACCCCTAGCTAAAACGCAATCACGCAAAAATGAGCTCCTGTACTACTTATTGTGAAATTGATTTGTTTATATTTGCTATCAGTATTATCCACACTGCAAAATCATTGTGTGTTTATTGAACTATGTGTGGACCTATGTAAAATACGGAACAAATCGCGTCCCGTATTGGTTTGATACGGAACGCGTCATTTTGCTTGTAAATACGGGACGATTCCGTATTTTACGGGACGGGTGGCAACCCTACCCTGCGGTCTCGTGGACTTAACGGACACGAGCATGCAGCGGCCATTGTAAGTCAACAAGACCGAAAGTGCACATGAAGTGTGCCATTTGGGATAGGGCCGAACTGTGGTCGAAAGCTGAAGACGGTGGGCATGCCCTCATGTGATTATTAGCTTAAATAGCTTATAATTATAATTAGCCAATCAGATTTAAGATAGCTTAAATCTGATTGGCTAAAGAGTACGACTGATCCGGGTGGGAGGAGAGTGCTGCCAGAAAAGTCTCAAAAATACACAAACACAAATCCAAGGCAATTCACACTCGAATGAACGTTCACATTACAGGATGAACTTTTACATTTAAAACATAAAGTTTTTGTGCAGTTGTATATCTACGAATTGTGTTTTGCATTGGTGAAATTTCTTTTATGAATATATAATTTTATTTTGCGCATGTGAATTGTTTTTTGTGCACGTGAATTTGGTTTCATGCATGTGAAATTGGCTACACATGTGTGCATCGTGTTTTTTGTGTGAATTATTAATGAGACTGATCTGGCTTCATAGCGGCACAAGTCTGGCAAACCTCACGTATTTTCGGCTTACCATTCAGATAAAAAAAGGTCGAAAGCACTTGTCAGAGGCACAAAATAAATAATTCAACCGGACCTAACTGTTTATATAGGTTATATACATTCTATTTGTTTGCTCGCATGATAACAGGAAGCAATTTAATATGCACATGACAACTGGGAGGTGACGGCGGTGCGTAAATCGAGTTAACCCTGCCACTTGAGCTAGTTTTACTGAGATTTCTTATCCCGTGCGAATTGGCCATTAATATTACAGACGTCCTGTGGTAAAATTACAGATGCTGGCAGGTGGAATTAATTCACACGCAATCGCTCTTTCACTAATGTTCATATAGATGTAATCTTCACTGTGCTACTGATTTTGTCTACTACTGATTTAGAACGAGCAGAAATCTGTGAGAAATATAACGACTCAAAGACAAAAGACCTGATAAAAATAAGGCCTAGTCCACACGTACACAGGTATTTTTATAACCAGAGTTTTTCTTCCTCCGTTTTAAAGAACAATCGCATCCACACAAGCACGGTTTAAAAAAAATCTCTGTCCACATGAAAACGCAAAACCGCGCTATGATTGGCTGCCTGATTTCCACATGGGTCCCATCCACTCATGTAAACAAAAGCGTTAATGGCGCACAATCTGACGTCAAACAAAGGAGAGAACGGCGTACACTTCGACTTAACAAGCCGAAATCACCGGTTTCACCGTCTACACGACAACGCTGTAACCGGAGTTTCTAAAAATCTTCACCCTGGCCGGAGTTTTCAAAAAGTCCAGTTTTCAGTAACCGGATACTGCGTTTGCGTGTGCACGAACAGCCAAACCGCGTAGAAAAAGCTGCGGTTTTGAAAATAACCGTGTTCGTGTGGACAGGGCCTAAGCTGTTATGTAGGAGCAATAACCTTGTGGGCAGCACTGTGTTCATATGCCATAACTGTGCACAAGGCAACCCACGTTCAGTCTCAGCTCAAGGTTCAGGCTTATTTGTTCATTAATCAGCGACTAGTCTACGTTAACTTGCCTTTCATCACATAAATGTTGACTTTAAAAAATCTGAAGTCGTTCAACCCCTAGTACCTACTTTAGCTGTGTGTGTAGGTGACTCATGGTAATGTGTGGTTTTTTTGATGCTACAGTAGCATAACAGCTTGGTCAAATTTCTCCTAGGCAGCCATGAGATTAAATGAAGAGCAAATGGAGACTTGAAGATGTCAATATTATTTCTAATCAATAAAATGTTCCTCTGTTTGTCTTTCTGTCCATCTCTGTGACAGTTTGAATAACGTTGAATAACGATTAATAATGTTAATTGATGTGCCTTTAGGTAAATGTCCTAAAATGTCAACACATCAAGTGTTGATGCAGACAAATTGCAACAACACTTTTAATCAAACTCTTGGGTAAAATTATTTTGGACTGAGTTTGTTGATCCCCAGAATTCTCTATTTTTCATGCCAATAAAGTTTCAGTGAAACGAACAATGAATGCAAAGTACAAAATTGAATTGACGCCATACAAATGAGAACCATCAGATTAGTTTGAACGTTAAACAAACAACACATGGTCCATGGTCAGTTCATGGTCAATGTACTTGAATCTCTTAGAAAAGTGTTGCACTGCTTCTATCAATCATTAAATAACCATGAGTAAACACTCAACTGTTGACCAACTAGATTGTTTGTCCATTTCGACCTTTACAAAGAGTAATAAGAAGAAAAACTCATATCTATCATGAAGCTCTGGTAGTAAAGAAACATACCCAGAAATTATCTAATTTTCTTTGGTGACGGTGTGGAGCCATTCTCTTTCATCAGGCCTTTCTTCTGAAAGGCAGAAATGACTGCTACCTTGTCTTCATCTACGGAAACTCCTGAACTGCTGATCACATGGCCGAGAAATTAGTTTGAGCACCTGAGAAAGTGACACTTTTTTGTAGCCAACTTCAAATTACTCTCTCTCTCTCTCTCTCTCTCTCTCTCTCTCTCTCTCTCTCTCTCTCTCTCTCTCTCTCTCTCTCTCTCTCTCTCTCTCTCTCTCAACCGTGAAAACACAATTTCCAAGCATTTTAAAGTCTCCTGTTCAGTGCGACCGAAAACCAACAAATCATCAAGATAGCAAAGGAGGCTGGAAAAGTCTCCAAATCTGCCGAAATCTCAAAATATGCCGAACATCATGTGCTTTTCGAACTTTTCTGCTCAGAGTTGATTTTTTTTTCAACTTCATGCGTTCAGAGCAAACCTTCAAAAACGTGAGGCGCAGCAAGCGGTGCAAAAACAGTGTGCATAACGCTCTCTGCCAACAGAAATCTATTAAAAAAGGCGCCTCTCACTGACTATGTTTACATGGACAGCAGTAATCTAATTATTGACCTTACTCTGAATAAGAAAATAATCTGATTAAGGTGTTTACATGAGTTGCTTTTAGAATATTCCGTTCATGTTCCCGTTTTACATGTTATAGAACATAGATCGATTAATGGTACGTCATTACGTCCCCATGCCACGCTACGCTGTCCGACGTCCAATCATAGCGCGACTTTCGTGGGTATATTTTATATATATATATATATATATATATATATATATATATATATATATATATATATATATATATATATATATATATATATATATATATATATTTATATACACACACGTTGTTTTATTTTTGTAATATTATATATTGTGTCTTTCAGTTGTTGTTTTTTAAGAGACACTGCCCATCTTGCCTCCTTCTTGACAGCCTACATTTCGAATAATAGATTTGATTAATGATGAAAATGAAGGTTTCAAAATCGTGATTGTTTGGATTGTTTTTTCTGCCATCGAGCCACAGGCATTCACTGAATGGCCATATGGCTCACGGTCAGGGTATATTCTGGCAAACCGTTTGCCAATCGCATCTAGCAATAGGCAAAGCAAACTGTTGTACACGCCATATACGAACACGTGATGGATAACTCGCCAAGCAAATCATTCGTTTACCTTTTCCCAGTGTGATATTGATGAAGGAATTAAGTATAAGAGAATGAAGCAGCAGGAGGCGGGTCAAAAGTTTACAATTTCAAAGTTAAAGTTCCTGCAAATTAGGTTTTAAATAAATGTGTAATAGCTATATTAAAATAGAATTTAGTTTTAATCCAAATTCAACACTCACTGGCAGATAAACTTAGCCTGGCTCCGCCCTCCTACGTACTTCCGCTCAATTTTCATTTACCTTCAGTACTACATCTGGGACTGCTGTATATGCTTAGGTTTTCGCCCGAACAATTTTTTACCGGTCATATCAGCGAACAGAGGGAGTGGCTGAGAGCGATGACGTTGATGTCGTGCGCTAGTTTGAGTTGTAGTTCAGTAATGGCGGCGTTGAAAGATGCGAGTGTGTGGCAGCGCTGACGAATGTCTGAAGTGTCTGAACAAGAGAGGACCAGGGGCCTCATTTATAAACGTTGCGTACGCACAAAAGAAGGCGTACGCCGCTCTCTACGCAATAATTGGTATTTATAAAAAGCAAACTTGACGGGAAAATGTGCGGTCCTTCACGCAAGCTCTGACCCAGGCGTACGCACAAAAACGGGTGAAATGAGAAATGGCGACACCGTCGGCAGATGGAAGAAACACGTGAAAGTGTGTGAAACTGTAGACCGTTGTGTAAAAGAAAAGGCAATACTGCCTCTCAAAAATAACATGAAGACTTCACAAAGCAAGTATTACAATTAACAGCCTACACGAACACCCGTTTGATCGATCTGCAGTGTAAAACAAACAAAATCAAACGAAAATTACAACAGAAATGCAAATTAACACATATTTGCAAAAAGAAAAGTGAAACATGTTCTGCAATAATATTGGCATGTTATGCAATTCATCCTCATAAATAATATGGTAAACGAACGAAATAATGTGCAAAACTGATATTCTCGTCAATGTGTCCGTCTGGGGGAGCAGATATAGATGCTATTAGATTGACTGATAGATAGATAATTAGGGAGATATATAGATAAATAGATAGATAGATGTATATTAATTGTCCACTGGGGAGAGTTGTTTTCATAGTAAAATTTCTTCATCGGCTACGGAATCATGGTATTCATGCATATACCTTTAGTTTTATTTTTGATCAAATAATATGACGTATATGTCTCAACCATTCAGAAAGCTGCAAGACTGAACTATTTTCCATTTCCACGTAGATTATCACCGACATCTGTAGCTTGTCAGATGCATTTAAATGGAAATAAAATACCCCATCATAATGCGTAATGACGCACAACGGCTGATCTTGCGCTCTTAGAAGATGTGGCAAATGGAAGGAGTCTTCAGACAGCAAGAAGACTTGCTGGCAAACGAGGACACACTCTGGCGATGGAGCGCTAGACGCTTTTTTGCCTCGACTTTGATGTCTGACCATTTCTTTTTTATTTCGGCCACGGTCCGAGGTTGTGAGGCTACAGCATTTACGGCGTCTGCAACCTTTTGCACCTCAAGTGCCTTTTTGGCATTAGTAATGCCCACACTGTGCCCTCCAAAACAACATTTTTCTCCTCTTTTCCACCTCGCCAACGATAATTTCTACTTCAAATCGAGTGAAGTTACGTTTTTTTTATTTCCTCTCTGTGTTTGCCATGATTTCGCAATCGATGAAT
This sequence comes from Gobio occitaniae, assembly GCA_033150135.1. NCBI lineage: Eukaryota > Metazoa > Chordata > Actinopteri > Cypriniformes > Gobionidae > Gobio > Gobio occitaniae. Next base: position 222,672 of record JARQWZ010000124.1, read on the forward strand.
ATTAACTTGTGGGCGTTTCACGGACTATTTATGGTCAACTATGGGCGTGACATGAAGCCGCAAAAGCTGCGCTACATTTAGAATTGATTGTGATTTATTAAAGGAAAACTGCGTAGGATGTGCGTGCACAGGGTTTTATAAATCCGAATATTTCTGTGCGTACGCACATCCTATGTTTCATCCGTACACCACTTCTGACGCAAATCCAACGCAAAGTTTTATAAATGAGGCCCCAGGCCTGGATTTTAAGTTGTGTTTTGTTGTTTGTGCGCCGCAGTCGTCCGTGAGGGGCTATATTGTGTTTATTATTTGATTAAAAGTTGTTAAACGTTCGCCGGTTCCCGCCTCCTTCTTCCCTGAACAAACGAACTCCGTTACACGGAGCAAGAACAATCACTGCTGTACTGCTGATGTTGTGGTCCGGGAAAAGTATTTTTCAGCTCGCTCCTTTAGTGGTGAAGGAGTTGCTGAAACCGTCCGTCTCCCACCAACCGCAAGAAAAACCCAGGCTGAATTATCTAACGTTACTGCTTTTGACAAACACCAAGGTCGTGTGGTAATGTAATTGCTCTCCGAATCCACATCTCTGAGTTTTCAAGAATATATCACTTCAAAACTCACTGTTTATATCCTTTATAGACCCCTGCAGAGCACCGTGCAGCTGCGTGAGCTGTAATTTGCCTTTCTAGACTTGTATTTCTTTAAAATACTGGCAAGTGTTTACAAGAGCAAAATATTTCATCTCCACTCAAAAAATAAAAGAAGAAAAGCACGTAAACATTTGAATTGGGCTGTTATTCACGGCAGCATTTATTCTTATCATACCAAGCATATGACATTTTATTTACAGCATATACAATCATGTTATGATTGCACGAGATATGCACCACGAGAGTAGCGCGTTCCGATCACAAAACTCTCCTCTCCACCGTGAATAAATCACAATCCGAATGCACAAGGTTTTATCACTGACACTGAGGTGGTGTGCTCAGTTAATGTGAGAATCAAAGGCGAACGGCGCGTGACATACGTCACAACCAAACGTTTGTGATTGGTTAGGCAGATCCAGAGTGACTCTTGGCAGATCCAATAGTTTTAAACTTCAACAGAGGACCCGCCTTCAAGGAAGTAAACGCTTGTCAATGGAGAGTGGCCAGACTCTATGTACAAATGAAATGTACGAGAGTCTGGTAAAACCAGGCTAAGATAAACTGCCCTCTACTTTAACAATTACTTGATTATTCCATAATCTTAAGCATCCAATGGCATCCAAATCGTCCTTATGTTATGTCTCAATTTAAATAAATAAAATATAAACAAAATAAGTAGCCTACCTGACTGTGCTGGTGGTAAATATTACATAGGCTACAGTGTACATTTTATTTCTTGTAATTTAATTTAAACGTTTTCATATACATACTTATATAGCCTACTTTCATATACATTAACACTTTTTTCTTTATTTAGTTATGGTATCATTACACATAGGAAAACTCCTAATTATTAATACATATTTTTTTTAAAGCAATGCAAAAATGTATACATTTAACGATTAATAAATACAAAAAAATCCTGTTGACTTTTTAATTTTATTTTAGTGCATAACTATTTGAAATAACCGTAAACTATCTATCTATCTATCTATCTATCTATCTATCTATCTATCTATCTATCTATCTATCTATCTATCTATCTATCTATCTATCTATCTATCTATCTATCTATCTATCTATCTATCTATCTATCTATCTATCTATCTATCTATCTATCTCTCCATCCATCACTCCATCCATCCATCCATCCATCCATCACTCACATCACACATTTTTTCTTTTGACCATAGATGAAACAAAATCTCATATAATTTAAAGGTGCAGTGTGTAGTATTTATGAGGATCTATTGACAGAAATTCAATTTAATATACATAAACCAAGTTTTCAATAGTGTATAAAGGCCATTATGTTTTATTACAGTTTTTTTTTATTCGCTTTGGTACTATTTTCACAAATAAGGTGTACATTTTCAAAACTCTTAGTACAAAAATCCAAACTGATCACACTTGTAACAGCTAGTCATTCTTTCAAAACCTGATCTCATGCTGTCAATCAGTTGCACATATTTTCAGTCCACATATCTCTATAACAGTTTGCTGCCAATAAATGTTCTCACTTCTCACTATACCATATGAATTACTCTACTGTAGTTGAGCTTTATAAGGGTGAGTTACAATAATGTGACAGTCTCTACCATGGTAATCTGTTTACAATATCACATGGCATACATACTGTAATGTAAAATGCTATATTTGATACCATCTGTCTCCCTTCTTCTGGTTTCTGATCAGTCTGATGTTACTCTCCCTTATACTCTATTCTCAAATTGAAACACACACGCACGCGCGCACACACACACACACACACACACACACACACACACACACACACACACACACACACACACACACACACACACACACACACACACACACACACACACACACACACACACACACACACACACACACACACACACACACACACACACACACACACACACACACAGAGAGAGAGAGAGAGAGAGAGAGAGAGAGAGAGAGAGAGGCAGGCAGTTACTGTGAATGAAACACTTATTTTGTGTAGTGAAAAGGATACTTTGTGGTTTTGTGTATTGTACTAACACAATTGAAAATATGCTGAAATGTTTGAAAAAAAAGCACTTTTTGAAGTTTTGAAGATTGAGTTTTGAAAATGTACACCTTGCTTGTGAAAATAGTACCAAAGCGAAAAAAAAAAGGAAAAAAAAATATATATATATCTTAGAATGAGCCATTTCTATCTACATCACCCTTACAGTGAAGTTGCCATTTTGTGCCGCAATGTTTCTACAGTATCCCTGAACGGACAAACTTCTCTGTGCTAGCTACTCTCTGCTGTCTCAGACGACCACATTTTTGTCCTGTGTTGGCCACCGTAGCTTCTCTATGTGCTTCGAAAAAGAGGGGTGAGCGGAGGACAGTTGCAATTCACAACCTCACCACTAGATGCCGCTAAAAAAAACACTGCACCTTTAATGAATGGCTGTGCTCTTTTTAATTTTCTAATTTCATCTGAATATCAGCATTTGTGAGATTTAGTCATTCAAAACAGTTTTGTTAATTTATCAAATTTGTGTCTCTGGAAAATAGCAATCTATGACATTGCAATATGCTGAATAGGTTTTTGTTAATGAGGGATTTGTGGACACATTCATGTTTTAGGATTTGATTTGTGGAAAATGCCAAGAACTGGCACAGAAGACAAAGTGGCATGTTACAGTTTTTCTCCATTGGTTTGGCTCATTTCTTGAAACAGAAATTACATTCTCAAAACAACATGGACAAATCTCCAAACCACTTGGCAATTGTTCACAACAGAATAGCATTTCTCATTCATTTCATCAAATTGCAAATGTCGAAGTACACGTCTCAATGTCTCAGTACATCTTTGCAAATGATTAAGTACAGGTAGCCTACATTTAGCACAATTTCCAAGTGAATAGATCTTGTTGAACTAAACTGATTGTTAGATTCTCAGTCTAATGGTCGTTCGCTCCAAAACGTATCAGCATCATTTCATTGTATAAGTCATCACATGCACAACAGTCTGTTCAATTGTCAAAATTAGTCAAAAACATAATACCATGAATACCATATATGAATCCCTTGGAACATTTGATACATTTCTTACAGCAATTGACAGTCAGGTGAAACTAGAACTTGACTAATGAAGGAGGACTTTCACACATCTCAGATGACCAATCAAACAGTATGTTTACAGGTGCTGTCCATGACTGTGAATGCTGCCAAACATATATGTAAAGTAAGTTAAGGCAAGTTATCCATCACGTGTTCGTATTTGGCGTGTACAACAGTTTGCTTTGCCTATTGCTAGATGCGATTGGCAAACGGTTTGCCAGAATATACCCTGACCGCTCGCGAGCCTAGAGGTTCCCGACCACTGTTGTAAGCAAACAATTATGAATCTGGGATACAAACTTTTTGGATTTTACTTTTACAATGAGCAGAATTATTACAACACAAAGAAAAAAAGGAGCCAGAGTCAGAATGAGAAGTCAAGCAAGACACGCACCATAAACGTTTACGTTACGTAAAAGATAAACGGGACATTTGAGTGCTTTGTTACTGTTTTGTATGCGCTGTTATATTACAGTTTTTCTCCATTGGTTTGGCTCATTTCTTGAAACAGAAATTACATTCTCAAAACAACAAGGACAAATCTCCAAACCACTTGGCAATTGTTCACAACAGAATAGCATTTCTCATTCATTTCATCAAATTGCAAATGTCTATGTACATGTCTCAATGTCTCAGTACATCTTTGCAAATGATTAAGTACAGGTAGCCTACATTTAGCACAGTTTGCAAGTGATTAGATCTTTTTGATCTAAACTGATTGTTAGATTCTCAGTCTAATGGTCGTTCGCTCCAAAACGTATCAGCGTCATTTCATTGTATAAGTCATCACATGCACAATAGTCTGTTCAATTGTCAAAATTAGTCAAGAACATAATACCATGAATACCATATATGAATCCCTTGAAACATTTGCTAAATGTATTACAGCAATTGACAGTCAGGTGAAACTAGACTAATGAAGGAGGACTTTCACACATCTCAGATGACCAATCAAACAGTATGTTTACAGGTGCTGTCCATGACTGTGAATGCTGCCAAACATACATGTAAAGAGCTTGACCATGCAGAACCAGTACAATTTCTGAACATGGAGGCACCTGGCCAAGTAAATGAACAAGGGCAACTGCCTGCTCGAGGAAGAGAAAGAGAGGGGAAGAGAGGGGTGGGAAGGGGGTAGAGAGGGGTAGAAAGGGGAAGAGAGGGGTAGAGAGGGGTAGAGAGGGGAAGGGGAAGAGATGGGTAGAGAGGGGAAGAGAGGGGAAGGGGAAGAGAGGGGAAGGGGAAGAGAGGGGTAGAGAGGGGAAGAGAGGGGTAGAGAGGGGAAGGGGAAGAGAGGGGTAGAGAGGGGAAGAGAGGGGAAGGGGAAGAGAGGGGTAGAGAGGGGAAGGGGAAGAGAGGGGAAGGGGAAAAGAGGGTGGAAGGGGTAGAGAGGGTTAGAGAGGGGAAGGGGAAGAGAGGGGAAGGGGAAGAGATGGGTAGAGAGGGGAAGGGGAAGAGAGGGGAAGGGGAAGAGAGGGGTAGAGAGGGGAAGAGAGGGGAAGGGGAAGAGAGGGGTAGAGAGGGGAAGGGGAAGAGAGGGGTAGAGAGGGGAAGGGGAAGAGAGGGGAAGGGGAAGAGAGGGGTAGAGAGGGGAAGGGGAAGAGAGGGGTAGAGAGGGGAAGAGAGGGGTAGAGAGGGGAAGAGAGGGGAAGGGGAAGAGAGGGGTAGAGAGGGGTAGAGAGGGGAAGGGGAAGAGATGGGTAGAGAGGGGAAGGGGAAGAGAGGGGTAGAGAGGGGAAGGGGAAGAGAGGGAAGGGGAAGAGAGGGGAAGGGGTAGAGAGGGGAAGAGAGGGGAAGGGGAAGAGAGGGGTAGAGAGGGGTAGAGAGGGGAAGAGAGGGGAAGGGGAAGAGAGGGGTAGAGAGGGGAAGGGGAAGAGAGGGGTAGAGAGGGGAAGGGGAAGAGAGGGGAAGGGGAAGAGAGGGGTAGAGAGGGGAAGGGGAAGAGAGGGGTAGAGAGGGGAAGAGAGGGGAAGGGGAAGAGAGGGGTAGAGAGGGGTAGAGAGGGGAAGGGGAAGAGATGGGTAGAGAGGGGAAGGGGAAGAGAGGGGTAGAGAGGGGAAGGGGAAGAGAGGGGAAGGGGAAGAGAGGGGTAGAGAGGGGTAGAGAGGGGAAGAGAGGGGAAGAGAGGGGAAGGGGAAGAGAGGGGTAGAGAGGGGTAGAGAGGGGAAGGGGAAGAGATGGGTAGAGAGGGGAAGGGGAAGAGAGGGGTAGAGAGGGGAAGGGGAAGAGAGGGGAAGGGGAAGAGAGGGGTAGAGAGGGGTAGAGAGGGGAAGAGAGGGGAAGAGAGGGGAAGGGGAAGAGAGGGGTAGAGAGGGGTAGAGAGGGGAAGGGGAAGAGATGGGTAGAGAGGGGAAGGGGAAGAGATGGGTAGAGAGGGGAAGGGGAAGAGATGGGTAGAGAGGGGAAGAGAGGGGAAGGGGAAGAGAGGGGTAGAGAGGGGAAGAGAGGGGTAGGAAGAGGTATACCTGGAGTAGGATGTGGCCAAAGAAGACGGGGACCAAATTTATCAGATGCGATTCCACTGAGTACCCATGGGTTGACATTGAGAGAGACTGGACAGAGAATTCAGCCCAACCTCAGCAGATATAAAAAAACAAACCTTTGAAAATGCATGAATGAATCTAATTATTTTATAAATGTGGAGAGAAATACATATTTTCATCAATATGCAGTACTGGTCTTGTGTGTACTGTTTGGTCAATATATTCATATACTTTACTCTAACAATATCTCTGAAAAAAAATCAAACCCAGATTATATCATTAGAAAAGTAGAAATTTTACAATATTACAAGTGTTTACAGTAAGATTGAGAACAGCAGCGTGTGGAAGGCCAGGAGGGTGAGGACGGTCATTTTCATTGTTTTTTTGTTTTTTTGTGTGTTATATTACAGTATATTATGCTGTATACATTTTCTTTTTACTCTGATGTATGGAAGTTACTTTATGTGTGTGAATGATAATGGTTACATTTTCCTTGGCAGTATGAGTGCAATGTGTGATGTCAAACCTTGGAGGCTACTCTTACCCTAAAATCCTATTTCTTTTTTTTTTTTTTCAGTTTTATACACAATTGTATTCTGTTAGCTAGACAAAAATGAAGGACTGGGCTAAGACTGAAAGGTGGACATGAGGGATATTTCAATGGTCCTATGCCATAGTGACAAAACATCTAAACATTTTGACTTGCAGTGCTTACACAATGCCAAAGGGACAAAGCATTTTGGGGGCACTGACTGTTTAAATGAGAAGGAAATTTTGTTTTGACACATGAGTGAACTGTTTTGGGAGAGGTATGAGCTTTTGCAGGTGAACCATGGTGTTGTGCCGAACCATCCACGTTATTTTGGCAAAAGCACCAAGAGTGTTGAGAATGTCCGGTCTGTTTCAAGAAATGAGCCAAAGCAATGAGAAGGATCTTTGCCATTTTCATGGCACTGACTATTTATATGGGAAAGGAATTTAGTTCTGAAGCATGAGTGAACAGTTTTGGTAGAGATATTAGCTTTTGCAAGTGAGCTATAGTGTTGTGCTGAACTGTAAGACTGTTTTGCCAAATGATCTTACAATTTTGAGAATGTAATTTCTGTTTCAAGAAATGAGCCAAACCAATGGAGAAAAACTGTAATTATAATTCAAATTATTTTCTATTGGTCACAATATTATTGATGATTGATGAGAGGGGCACTTTTGATACATTTTTAAAAAGGGCAGGGACTCGAGCCCCCAAAGCCCTCCCCTCTGCACTTGCCTGGTGTGTGTGTGTGTGTGTGTTCCCTGTGACTAAATGTGGCGAAAACTCCTACACGCCGTTAATAGTTAGATTAAGGTGTGTACATGTCTACAATGCACTTAGATAATGCGACTAAAATAGGCATACTCCACATGTCTTAATTCGATTTTTGTTTAATTCGAGTATGGCTTTAACTGGATTAAGGTAATTAGAAATAGCTGTTTACATGGTAGTTTATTAATCAGAGTATGGTCTTAATCAGATTAATATCGGAGTGTTGTTGTCCATCTAAACATACTGACTGTCTGATCAGGGCCTAATCCACCCCACTCAGGTAAACTTGGTTATAATCTGAACCGTAGGCCTAAGGGGTACTGTAGTGATCAGTATAGACCCTGATATAATATAATCAAGAAAAGAGAATATTATACGCCTACCTGACTCCTTCTGAATCTACAAAGGCAGACCTTTTACAGGAGTTGAGTAATATAAATAGAGAAAGTGGCTCGTGACCAAGATAGTGTTACATGGTCACAGTAGAAACCACCCAGAAGGTGACACGGCACATGTTCAGAATTTGCTATATGTGGAGAATAACCCAGGGCCAGAGCTCAGCTGAACACCTGGCTGAAAGAATCTACAAGGGAACTCGCCAGACAGCAGACATGAAGAGAGGTCTTGAAATGGAATCTGCTGCAATCGAGGAATACTGTCTGCTGAGAGAAGTAAACTACCACCCTTGTGGATTCTTTATTCACCCCGATGCACCTTGGCTGGGGGCCTCTCCTGATGGGATTATTTTTGACCCTAAAGAGCACCATGTTTTTGGTCTTTTAGAAATCAAATGTCCAAATGTCAAAAGTTACGTGGACTGTCCTTACCTTAAATTCAACAATGGCACACCAGAACTGAAACAACAACATGCATACTATTGGCAAGTTCAAGGACAAATGCTGATCTCAGGATTGGACTGGTGTGATTTTGTCGTTTATGCACAGGATGACATGATGGTCCAGCGCATCTACAAAGACATCAAAGTGTTTCAGAACATTAGAGAGAAAGCTGACCATTTCTTTTTTTACTTTTACCTGCCAAGATGCCTACGGATGTAAAAAAAAAAAAAAAAAGAATAAAAAAAATAGTGTTTTAATATGTATCAAAGTTCTTTTATTTATTTAAACAACTTCACTGTACAGGAAATGTTTATCAAAGTTATTTATATTTACGTATTTACATTACTGCATTGCAGGCAACACTGTACAAAGTTATTTATATTTACATTACTGCATTGCAAAGGATCAAAGTTATTTATATTTACATGTTTACATTACTGCAGTGCAGGCAACACTGTACAAAAGTTATTTATATTTACATGTTTACATTACTGCAGTGCAAAGGATCAAAGTTATTTATATTTACATGTTTATATTGTTTCTATTCTATTGTTTCTATAACAAAATAAATCCAAATTCAATTCCTAAACAATGTTATCTCATCTTTAATCCTTTGCCCATGCTTTTACTAAGGGGCCATTTTGGTGATTTACAAGGAGGCAAGCAACTGTGTACAGCTGGTTTATACTCCCTGTGATGGAAAGGGGGTGGATGGGGTGCTGCCACAGGACCACCGACACCCCCGAACAACCACACCACCCTGAGGAGCTACCCCACGGGACAGAAGAGGTTGGACAACAGGATGCACAATTGAAATTTGTATTATTTATTAAAGGAATGTCTCTTAAAATCATGCAGTCTCTTCCTGTGTCTCTCACTGCATGAAAAGTGGGATTTTGGTCAGTATGTGGCACTGTAGATTGCCGTGGAACTTCAGGTTTACGACTGTGCATGGCAATTTGCAGGCAACACCGAAAACTGCCGTAAATTGTCGTAAATTGACGTGGGCCTTGCTTGGCAGTTGTCCCCCCATGACCCCCCCTCCCCTTAATTCTAGAGGAGGCTTTATCATGTAAATGAACATGCTGTGAGCTACACAAATGCAAATCAGAGTAGCAGCAGGGGGAGTTTTATCTAGGTTCTGATTTTTTTTTACTAAAACAAGTTTAAAGTTTAAGTTAAAATGTTAACTTAAATTTAAGCTAAATGTACTCGTTTTAGTTCACATTACTAAATTTTTAGGGCAACCAGTTTGCTCCAATTTTTTAAGTAGATTCAACTTGTCCGGGCTCACAGTGTAGATTAATTACTCTGTATGTCATTAGCAATAACCAATGTTATGTATAAAAAAAAAAAAAAATACAGGACAGCAGTTCATGTCTTCAACCTTTAGAGAGGTTATGTGATGCAACAAGACAATGAACCAAAGCACACAAATAAATCAAGTAAAACATACAGTTTACATACCAAAATTAATTTTTCCACCCTGCACTGTGAATGATTTTTTAAATGGCTATTAATCATAAATGTGAAAAGTACAAGTTTGTTTGTTTATAGTTAAGTCAGATTGTGTTTTTCTGTAATTGTCATTTAAATTGAGCTCACACCACATTTTATGAATTATCAATGCAGATTTTCAAGAGGTGGTTTCCTGGACAGGGTTTAAATTATGCCAAGAGTAGGCCTAATCTAGTAAATCGTGAGTTAAAAAATTGTTGCCTGGAACAAAGATTAAGCACAGATAACTAACACCTGGACTATGAGTCCTGAACTAAAATAAACTGGATTCATTTACAGTTTTATCTAATTGCTTACACACAATTTCTGAAAATACGGCTCCATTTCTTGTAACTCTACACACAAAACACACAACATGCAAAACATCAGACATCGCTTGCAAAAGCAACACTTTGTGCAAAACTATTTTAACTCTTCCAAAAATGTTGTTTTTGCATATATCTAACTACACACAAATATGCACAACTGAGGAATTTACAGTTGAACTGAAATCAGCTGAACTGAATCAACACTGAAGTCACTTGAGCTGAATATTGACACTATATTGGCTTGTTAGAGCCGGTTTACAGCAGAATTTGTTTTGAACTTGTTACTGAAGCTGCTATGAAACAATATATTTTGTTGAATGCATATTCTTTATTTCTCAAACCTTAGTTTTGATTTCTAAGTGATCAATTTATGTATAAGTGTTTTCACACATGATCATTGGCTGTATGGGTCCTCAGTAAATGAATGTGGCATTTAAATGGCAAAAGTTATTCTTGTCTCTATAACTTATGGCTTCCTAAAGACACGTTTATGGGTAAATAAAATATTAATGATATAAATAAAATGTATATCAAAACATATTATTAATATAATGAAGTCATTTTATTATAGCACTCATCAGATGTTCCTGGAAACAAAACAGAGACAGAACAGTATAAACAAACTATACAACAAACTAAACACCAAATTACAAAAACATTATTATGTGAAAGTGAATAAAGTTGTGTGTGTGTGTGTGTTTTCAGTTATAAATATGTGCTGTGTAAATTAGCCTATATATACTTTTAGAACAACTTTATCAACTATGACAGGACGCCGTCTTCAACTCTGCATGGACGCGACGAACTTTTTGGACTCATTTTCAGGAGGCTGTCTTCGTCTTCATAACTCTGAGACAAACTGCAGTCGCTATGAACCACAGCATGGGTAATGTAACGTTACGATTTAAAGAATATGCTTTTATTCAGCTGTATAAGGAAATGGATGCGTTAATAGATCCGAGCTTAAAACTGCACATTTTGTTTACACAGACTATCCTCGCCTCATAACGAAGCCGTGACCTCTTATCTGCTTGGAGCGATTTCCGCGAGTCCAGATTTAACCGCTGATCACGACGAAATTGTGTGTAAGTATAACGTCTAATGTGTTTCTCATTCCTTGTTTAATTTTACCGTGACTGTTTTTATTAATACCAGTCTCATGTAATTGTTTTCCAGCTGCCTGTAAGACGTATTATGAATCGACACGCTGGAGCTTCAGATACAAACAACCTGAACTTACATCGCAGGCGGAAACTGCGAAGTTTAGCTCGGAGTCGATCAAGAAGAAAAAGGGTAAGATTTATTATATTAGATCCGTTTTTTGTCAATGTGAGTATTTTTCAGGTTGCTTATTGTCTTTATGGATTGTATTACAGTTGCTGGAAGCGAGTGTGCTGGATGAGGTGGACATTTGGAAGTCTGCGACCATTGAACTCATATCTGACGAGGAAGACGCATTGTTGACGGGGTGTCTGGATGGATTGTGCGGCCACCGCCCTCTCGCAGCCTGGAGCTCGCCGAACTTTACATTACATTACGAGACATTACTGCTGCACTGTACATAGTTGTGTGTTTAACAATAAAGCTCTTTCTTTGAATGAACAGCTGTATGCTTATAAATGAAGCTCTTTCTTTGAATAAACGGCACGGTCCGTATAATTTTCCCATATATTCCTTGATGGTATGAATACTTCATAGCACAATAACATTAATATAAGACAAATTATTACAACATAAATTATATATTTATTATTATTATTATTGGGGTTTACATTTATAATGAGCCAGGGGGACCAATAATGATTGGTTTGCAGTGATCTGCCAACCAATCACGAGGGAGTTTTCTTTTTTAAATGTAGTGAGTGAGTAAATTCAAGTCTGGCCGTTGACTCTCTGGTTTCGCTGCTATTCATATGCAAATTAGAGGCGTCACACCTCCGCACGGTCTCTCAGCGGGGGGGGGGGGGGGGGGGGGCTCTCCACCTACGTCATGGTTCGTTTATGACAATTTGTGGCACAGACGAACGCGACGTTCGCTGCCTCTAAATTGTCGAAAACTGACGAAAATTAGGGAGATTTCCGGGAGTATACAGGCGTTTACGGGGTCGAAAATCCCACTTTTCATGCAGTGTCTCCAACACACGTCGGCTCTGTTCTTCCCATCCACAGGACTGGATTTCAGCTGGAAATGAACTCAATTCAGCAGCTCTGATGTGCTTCAGCACCGACAGGGAACAGACGAGGATGTCAACATTAACTCTGTATTTCGTACTCACAGGACTGGATTTCAGCTGGAGATGAACTCAATTCAGCAGCTCTGATGTGCTTCAGCACCGACAGGGAACAGACGAGGATGTCAACATTAACTCTGTATTTCGTACTCACAGGACTGGATTTCAGCTGGAAATGAACTCAATTCAGCAGCTCTGATGTGCTTCAGCACCGACAGGGAACAGACGAGGATGTCAACATTAACTCTGTACTTCGTACTCACAGGACTGGATTTCAGCTGGAAATTAACTCAATTCAGCAGCTCTGATGTGCTTCAGCACCGACAGGGAACAGACAAGGATGTCAACATTAACTCTGTATTTCGTACTCACAGGACTGGATTTCAGCTGGAGATGAACTCAATTCAGCAGCTCTGATGTGCTTCAGCACCGACAGGGAACAGACGAGGATGTCAACATTAACTCTGTATTTCGTACTCACAGGACTGGATTTCAGCAGAAAAATGAACTCAATTCAGCAGCTCTGATGTGCTTCAGCACCGACAGGGAACAGACGAGGATGTCAACATTAACTCTGTATTTCGTACTCACAGGACTGGATTTCAGCAGGAGATGAACTCAATTCAGCAGCTCTGATGTGCTTCAGCACCGACAGGGAACAGACGAGGATGTCAACATTAACTCTGTATTTCGTACTCACAGGACTGGATTTCAGCTGGAGATGAACTCAATTCAGCAGCTCTGATGTGCTTCAGCACCGACAGGGAACAGACGAGGATGTCAACATTAACTCTGTATTTCGTACTCACAGGACTGGATTTCAGCAGGAGATGAACTCAATTCAGCAGCTCTGATGTGCTTCAGCACCGACAGGGAACAGACGAGGATGTCAACATTAACTCTGTATTTCGTACTCACAGGACTGGATTTCAGCAGGAGATGAACTCAATTCAGCAGCTCTGATGTGCTTCAGCACCGACAGGGAACAGACAAGGATGTCAACATTAACTCTGTATTTCGTACTCACAGGACTGGATTTCAGCTGGAAATGAACTCAATTCAGCAGCTCTGATGTGCTTCAGCACCGACAGGGAACAGACAAGGATGTCAACATTAACTCTGTATTTCGTACTCACAGGACTGGATTTCAGCTGGAGATGAACTCAATTCAGCAGCTCTGATGTGCTTCAGCACCGACAGGGAACAGACGAGGATGTCAACATTAACTCTGTATTTCGTACTCACAGGACTGGATTTCAGCAGGAGATGAACTCAATTCAGCAGCTCTGATGTGCTTCAGCACCGACAGGGAACAGACGAGGATGTCAACATTAACTCTGTATTTCGTACTCACAGGACTGGATTTCAGCAGGAGATGAACTCAATTCAGCAGCTCTGATGTGCTTCAGCACCGACAGCACTCAGATGGACACCTTGATAAATGGAATCTTCATACGCTGGCATAAAACAGGACTCTATTTCACCATCATCTCCACGTCACTTATCTTCCTCATGTAACATTCATACCACAGCAAGTTAGCTACTTAGCTGGAAAAATCCTGCTTCTTCAGTCCCCAGTCCTTCCCTTGCACCTTTACTGCGGCTCCCGCTGTTTCTTCCTCTTTTCCCCCACCCTCCTTCGCTGTTCCACTCTTTCCCCCTCTCTCTCCAATGTTAGCTTCTTTTATGCTTCACACGCCCCGCTAATCAGTTGGGGTTTTCCTCTCACACGTGCCGGTGATTTCACTCGATCAGCTCTCGCTGCACTTCCGCCCTGTTTGGGAGCCCGGAACCGGTGTTCCCCTATAACAACAACTCCCGTGTAACAAAGGTTCCGGCCCTGGTCACCCTGTGACATTAGGCTTGTTTGAGATGCGCCTCGCCTGAAATTCAGCTGAGACTAGGCGGCTGCAGTGAGGGGAGGAGTGAAAAAAGTGCAGGCAAGCCGGTCAGTTCTCTCTTCTCGTAGTGGATCAGACACCTGCGAGATCAACGGCGGATATCGCGGGATTCACACTTGTGCGCTTTGTTGCTGATAAACTGGATGTAATTTAAGTTCTGTTACTTTTATATGAAAATAAATTATTATGAACAAGACACCCAAAGTTTTTGTTATTTATTTCCATTCGAAAGATGTGTTTATCAATCATTTTTACTTTAATACGGCCTACATACATGTTTTTATATATATATTTTTTTATAAATATGACAACAATCACATAACCCACAGAGAGATCGCCTTTGTTAGAGAGTTTGGGAATATTCACACATAAAAACATGATATCAGAGTTTTAAAATCAAACATTTAAAAAAAGAACCATACATCACGGTTGTTTAAACCAATAAGCATTAAGCTGTGTCGTCAGCAAGTCGTTTCCCATCATGCTTTTGCTCAGCGCAGTCGGTGGAGAGCAACTGCACTCGACTGCAGAATCCGACACATCCGCCTTTCGCTCGCCAGAGTTTTTTGACATACGTTAGCATGACATCAGAGCAAGGCGGACCGCCCTCGGACACATTTCTAACCGGCATGCATCTCACGCTGATCACCGGTGATCGGTTCTGCGCAGATTTCGCTCATCTCAAACAAGCCTTATTGCACCATGTGGTGCCCAAGCGGCAACCTCCCGCAGTTTCTCTTGAAGCCAATACGGAAGTGCCTCAAACTGCAATTCATCGACTGGCCGCTAGGGACAGGCTCCAGAAGGGAGCAGAATCTCATTGAGCCCCATGTTAAAATGGCCAACTTTAGAGCAGAATAAAACATGTTTACAGCCTGGTACAAACTGTGCTTTTGGTCTATACGGCTCATTTTGCCCTTCATGACAACTGTGAGGGGGGTGAATTTTTTATAACTCATTTGTTTACATTAAATAAAGCCTTAAAGTTCTGCATAATTAAGGGCGTTGCCACTTCGATTGACAGGTGGACAGCCATTTATCTGCTGTCTGTTAGTCATCGCGTCACTTAAGCTCCGCCCACGTCCCGCCTTTTTGCCCATTTTCTGTTATCTGGGAGTGATGTGCGATGATGCGCTGCCAAGATGGACACGGACACTACGTCCATATTTTTTTACAGTCTATGGTGATGCCATGCCGATTAATCCCTTGAAGGTGCAGTGGGACTTGTAAGTGGAGAAGACTTCACTTTGAAGCAGGAGAGAGGATGGAGTTTGGCAACGCAGCTCTGTGCAGTCGATCACCACTTGTGTGTCTGGGTAATCCTGGAACTCATTGGGTAGATGAGCCTTGACTTCCTCCTCAAACATCCAAATGCGGGCAGACCCAAGAACGGTGTACAAAAAATTGGCCCAGGTTGTAATAATTTTGCTAACTGTGGACTGATGGATATTGAATCTGTGGGCCAGATCAGAGTGTTATAACAGAGTGTTAGGCGAACTGAGAGGTGGACCATGAAGAGGAAGAACTCAATGGGCTGCAGAGACTGACCCTTTAAAAATAGCAAGGTTTGCAATTATGTACATATAATGTGTTGGCTTCCACTGAAAATGTAAAGTGTTGTTCTTCTCTTTATTTATTTACCCATGTGAACTTGCAACAGAACACATTTTATATTATTTTACATTATTATTTTATTTATTTCTTAAAAAAAACTCTTTAGTAGCCTATTTGATGCACTTTAAAGGGATAGATTCAAGATTCAAGATTCAAGAGTTTTATTTGTCACATACACAGTTATATACACAATATACAACTGGCAGTGAAATGTAAACAGGTCCGCTCCATGGACAGTGCAAATAACAGTTACAAGAAATTAAATAGAAATAGAATAAAATTAGAATAAAAAGTATTAACATAAGTAGAATTATAAATAAATCAAGTAAAAGATAAAAATAGGAAATAAGATAAAAATAAAAATATAAAAAAATATGTGGATATGATAAGTGAGATAAACTGTAGACTTAAAAATAAGTGGTTAACATAAAATATATAATATGTATATATAAAGAAGTATAATGTGCAAGGTTTATTACTGGTTGTTACGCAGTAACAATAGGGACGTAAAGTGCAGTGCAATGGCAGTATGTGGATGTTAATGTTAAAAGACTGTATGTTTATGTGTGTGCGGGGGTGAAGTGAGTCACGTGACTGAGTTCAGGAGTCTGATGGCCTGGGGGAAGAAACTCCTCCTGAGTCTTTCAGTCTTTGCCATCAGGCTACGGAAGCGCTTACCAGATGGCAGCAGGGTGAAGTGAGAGTTTGCAGGGTGATTAATGTCTCTGATGATTTTAGTAGCTCTACCTCTGCAGCGTTTGGTGTAGATGTCCTGCAGAGACGGGAGAGCTGAGCCTGAGATGCGCTCGGATAAGCGCACCACTCTTTGCAGGGCTTTGCAGTCGTGACTGGAGCTGTTCCCGTACCACGCTGTGATGCACTGAGTCAGGACACTTTCTATCGCCCCTCGATAGAAAGTTTTCAGGATGGCTGGTGAAACCCTGAATTTCCTCAGCTGGCGCAGGTGGTACATTTTTGGATAGTTCACCAAAAATGAAAATTCTGTCATTTTCTCTCCCTCATGATGTCCAAACCTGTCCGAGGTTCTTTGTTCTGCAGAACACAAAAGAAGATATTTAGAAGAAAGTTTGTAACCAGGCTGCTTTGGGGGCACCATTGACTTCCATAGTAATCTTCCTGTGTGTTCAACATAAAGAAATGTATACATGTTTGGAACAACTTGAGGGTGAGTAAATAATGACAGAATTTTCATTTTTGGGTGAACTGTCCCTTTAAGCCAGGGGTGTCCAAACTCGGTCCTGGAGGGCTGCTGTCCTGCAGAGTTTAGCTCCAGCTTGCCTCAACACACCTGCTGGAAGTTTCTAGTATGCCTAGTAAGACCTTGATTAGCTGGATCAGGTGTGTTTAATTGGGGTTGGAGCTAAACTCTGCGGGACAGTGGCCCTCCAGGAGCAGGATTGGACACCCCTGCTTTAAGCAGTCATTCTGAACCAGTAATCACTTTTTTTTATTTAAAAAAAATCAATTATTTTTTATTTTATCAATTTACTTAAATTATGACTATATTATCATGTAATTATTTGTCCCATTTTTATCTAAATATTTTTTTAAATGTCAAACTTTATATGACAGGATTATTTATAATGTATGATTAATATAGCTTAGCTTAATTATAAATTAATAATAACATTTATTAGGCTACAATCTATTAATTAACCTGTCTAAAAAAAATAATTATTCTGTCTGCCAAGCTCTGATAATGTATGGAATATTATATTAATATATTATCCATTAAAAAACTATAGTAGGCCTATACCTTTAGAAGCACAGATGTGTGTGTCACCGCTGCTTCTTAGTCAGACAGTCTGAGCAACTGAAATGCTTCTCATAAAGTGTGCAGTTCATCATGAGTTACTGGACAGACCCATTGATACCTTTTAGATATTCAGCTCTATATCTGGAGATCCTCTTGCGTTCAAACGGTGGACGCGACGCAAGCTCGACATGTTTTTTAAAAACGGCGCAAGTTTACAGGCACACTCTGGTACAGCGCATGTTCTCGAGACTCCACCGCTATGGCAACAAAGCAGCAACCACGCACAAATGAGCTCCTGTACTACTTATTGTGAAATTGATTTCTTTATATTTGCTATCAGTATTCTCCACACTGCAAAATCCGTATGTGTTTATTGAACTATGTGTGGACCTGTTAAAAATACGGGACAAATCGCGTCCCGTATTGGTTTGATACGGGACGCGTCATTTTGCTTGTAAATACGGGACGATTCCGTATTTTACGGGACGGGTGGCAACCCTAGTTCCAGCTTCACTCCTTATTAGGGCCCGAGCACCGATGGTGTGAGGACCCTATTGGATTTCGAAAGTTTATTAGGGCCCAAGCCCTGAAAGGGCGCAGAGCCCTATTGTTCTTCCTCTGTTTCTTATTAGGGCCCAAGCCCTGAAAGGGCGCAGAGCCCTATTGTTCTTCCTCTGTTTCTTATTAGGGCCCAAGCCCTGAAAGGGCGCAGAGCCCTATTGTTCTTCCTCTGTTTCTTATTATTATTATTAGGGCCCAAGCCCTGAAAGGGCGCAGAGCCCTATTGTTCTTCCTCAGATTATTCTTTGTTTTTTTTTTGTTTTTTTTGTTTTTTTTTCGACTTCTCGGGTACTTTTGGGGCACTTAACATGCTCGAAAACTCTTGAAACTTCGCACGGGCGTCGGAATGCGCGGCCATCAGAGCCGGGCTGAAGCTGGTACCCGGGCGTGGCAGGGGGGCTCGACAGCGCCCCCTAAAGTGGGGTCTGAAAACTTGGTCTATATATCAAACACACTTGCACGTACATGTATGAAACTCGGTACACATATAGACCTCATCGGGCCAAACAACTTTCGTGCTCTAAGTTATGCGTCAGCCCTACAGGAAGTGAGCTATTATGGGTTGTTCGGAAAACGCATGCTCTGGAATTTAATATACTCCTCCGAGGCCATTGTTTCAATCATTGCCAAACTCGGTCAGCATGAAGAGAACATATCCAGGATGCTAAATTGCGAGCGGATTTTTGATATCTCAAATGGTTTGGCCGTGGCGAAGCAACGAATTTATGGCGAGAAAAGGGAAACAGGAAGTGTGTTATAACTTGTGCAAACATTGACTGGTTTGGATGAAACTTCAGCTGTGTGTTCGTTGTAAGAGGCCGATCACATGGATATGACTTTTGTGAGTCAAAGTTATAGCGCCACCAACTGGCAGCAGGAAGTGTGTCACTTTCAAAAATGCTTTGAATCACCATCTTATTTTGACCCGATTTATTTCAAACTTCATCAGTATAATGTGAAAACATGACAGATAGAGACGTATGAAATGGATTCCTGAAATTTCAAATACTGTTGCCATGGCAACGTGTCAAAGTTTAATAATCTTTTGGCTGTTCTGAGGCTCTTAGCATGCTTGAAATTGCTTGAAACTGCTTGAAACTCAACACACACATCAGAGATGTCAGTCAGTACACATGGACAAAGCCTCAGAAACGGGCGGGGATGAGGGGCTCTCTAGCGCCACCTTTTGACAAAAGTGGGGGGGTTAGTTTTATCTTCAGTCACCAAACTCGGTACATATATTGTTCTCTTCGAGCCGGACAACTTTCTAATTTACAGTCATTAGCTCCGACCAACAGGAAGTCAGATATTTTGGTTTGAAGGTGAATATTTATGTAATTCAGGGTCTGAGTTTTTACGTTCTCCTCGTAGGCGATTTATTCAATCTCCACCAAACTCGGTCAACATGAAACAAAGATACGGAAGATGCTAAAATGCGAACGAATATTGGATATCTCAAACGGTGTTGCCATGGCGAGGGATTAAATAAGGACAAAAAAAGGGGAACAGAAATTGTCTCATATCTTGTAAAATAATATTTTGATTTAAATTAAATTAAGATTGTATGTTTGGTAATTGAACTTAGATTAATTAAAAATGACTGTACTATTTTTCAGATGAATATATATATATTTTATAAATATTTATTTGTATAATGTATTGTGCCCGTGTGTGCTGCCCTTCCCTCAATGAACACAAGATGGCAGCATTGTGTTAGTTTTGAAGCAGGATAAAAAAAAAAACTTGTTTCTCTCTCTCTCTGTGTGTGTGTGTGTGTGTGTGTGTGTGTGTGTGTGTGTGTGTGTGTGTGTGTGTGTGTGTGTACTTGTCTACCTATCTAACAGGGGACCTTGGTGTCGTAACACACTCACTAACAGGGGACCTCTGAGCCAAGAGGGGACATTTTTCAGGTCCCCTGTTGGTCATGCTTTAAATCATGTTAAAATCAAGTAAAAACACTAAAAAAACACTCTGGTGATTTTTTTTACTTTTGACCAAGTGGGGACCTACAAGTGTGTGTGTTTAAATCATGTGAAAATTAAGTAAAAACACTCTGGTAATTTTTTTAAAACTTATGACCAAGTGGGGACCTAAGTGTGTGTGTGTGTTTAAGGTCATACTCAGCAGCTCCCCTGTAGGCTGGAGCAGGAACTGTAAGGGCTCTTAAACACACGTCGTTCACACACTCCTCTATTGTTTGAATGGCCTGCTGTCCCAGAGAGACTCTGCTGTTTAACAGGCTGCTTACTAAAGGAACAAGCATTACATCTCTTTACTAGATACCCTGACTAGTTTCAAACTTTGCATTACATTACAATTAAATTCTACACAGAATCCAAGAAAAAAGGATTTAAAAATCTAAACAACCAGAATGTAATTAGAAGTTTTGTTTTTGTATTTTTTATTTTAACATATTTTAATGACAGTAGCCTATATTCATTGAATATTATTGTATTTATCAAAATAAACAGAAAATAGTACAAACTTTACTATTCTTTTAAACAAGTGTTAAGACATTATTAAAAAAAAAAAATTTTAGCTCAAGTATTTGTATAAATAATGTGTGACTTTTGCCCCATGTAAAATGGGGTGTAAAAGGCCCACCTTACCACCTTATACATTTATGAGTTTTTTTAAACAAACCACTTTTGATTTATTTATGATTTACACAATGACTCGGTCCCCTGTTAGATAGTAAATCACGACACCAGTGTGTTTGCTTTGTCATTTCTTGCCATCATAAACACACTGTAGAGATTTAGAATTTTTATAGCAATAACTGAGTTTTAAGAGTTAAATCAAGCAGAAATATTTCTCTAATGTATTAATTGCAGATCATCTTTGAATAATGATTATGTTAAACACAATGACTCGGTCCCCTGTTAGATAGTAAATCACGACACCAGTGTGTTTGCGTTGTCATTTCTTGCCATCATAAACACACTGTAGAGATTTAGAGTTTTTATAGCAATAACTGAGTTTTAAGAGTTAAATCAAGCAGAAATATTTCTCTAATGTATTAATTGCAGATCATCTTTGAATAATGATTATGTTAAACACAATGACTCGGTCCCCTGTTAGATAGTAAATCACGACACCAGTGTGTTTGCGTTGTCATTTCTTGCCATAAACACACTGTGGAGATTTAGAGTTTTTATAGCAATAACTGAGTTTTAAGAGTTAAATCAAGCAGAAATAGTTCTCTAATGTATAAGTTTCAGATCCTCTTTGAATAATGATTATGTTAAACACAATGACTCGGTCCCCTGTTAGATAGTAAATCACGACACCAGTGTGTTTGCGTTGTCATTTCTTCATCTCAAACACACTGTGGAGATTTATAGTTTTTATAGCAATAACTGAGTTTTAAGAGTTAAATCAAGCAGAAATAGTTCTCTAATGTATTAATTGCAGATCATCTTTGAATAATGATTATGTTAAACACAATGACTCTGTCCCCTGTTAGATAGTAAATCACGACACCAGTGTGTTTGCTTTGTCATTTCTTGCCATCATAAACACACTGTGGAGATTTAGAGTTTTTATAGCAATAACTGAGTTTTAAGAGTTAAATCAAGCAGAAATATTTCTCTAATGTATTAATTGCAGATCCTCTTTGAATAATGATTATGTTAAACACAATGACTCGGTCCCCTGTTAGATAGTAAATCACGACACCAGTGTGTTTAATTTGTCATTTCTTCATCTCAAACACACTGTAGATATTCACTGTATATATTGAGATAACTCAATTTTATGGTGACTTGCATTAAAATGTTTATCCGTCTCAATTAAATTATGTGAACTGAATGACTTTTAACATTGACACTTTAGTTATTTAACCAACTGATGATTTTCAAGTCAGCAATCAACACACAACTGAGTTTTGACCTCCAAAATCTTATTATAGTGTATTTTTATGGTAAGTATTGGTGTTTTATGTTTTAAATCAAGCAGAAATCACTCTTTAAGGAAACAATTGCAGGTCACACTTTATACAGTGAACATGATTTCCTTAAATTGACTTAAGTCCCCTGTTGGATGGTAAAACACGACACCTGTTTGATTGCTTTGCCATTTCTTGCCATCACAAACACACTGTAGAGATTTTGAAGGTCAGAACTAAATTTTTTGGTGACTTGCATGAAAATCTTCATCCGTCTCAATTAAATTATGTGAACTGAATGTCTTTTAACATTGACACTTTAGTCGAAGATTTTCAACTCAACAATCAACACACAACTGAGTTTTGACCTCCAAAATCATTATACAGTGTATATTAAATTTAAATAAAAAATAAAAATTTCCTTACAAAACAGTTTGACTCAAGTTTGACTCTCTACTGCTTATTCATTATTGTTTATGTTACATGGTCCATGTTTACATTACAGTATAAAATTGTTCCTAAGTTTTCCCCTTTTATATAGATGGTAATGACTAAATATCCTCGCACACCGAAATTTTCACACGTTAAAAAAAAGATCAAGCACGTTTACACACAGCCTCTGAAACTTTCCTTCCTTCATCATAAAAAAAATCTGATCAGGTTCAGTTTTCTGCATTTTTCGCATCCATAGCAAGCATTTAAAGAGGGGTTTCAAATTTCTGTGTTATTCATTTTTGTGTTAAAATTTTGAACATAAGTTGAACAGTTTAAAAAAGAAAGTGTGAACCTTCAAATTAGCCATTATAGTTCATAAAGTTTTGCTGGCGTTTGTATCTAAATGAGAAAAGAATGAATGTAAATTGAAAGATGTCGTCATTGAACGCATTTTGTGCCAAAGCAAATAAATGATCCACAGTTTAGCCACATAGGCTGATGTGATCCCTGAGTGAAGAGTTTTGAAAAAGTGATGAGTATTCAGAAATGTGTCCTAGCAGATGTTTAAAAAACCCTGTAATATCACTATTAGTAAGGGATCACTGTATAATATCAGTCTTTAAATGTGAGATATTTAAAGTGAACCTAAAGTATACTTGCAATAGTGTGATTTTAGCACAATTAAATATACTTAATGGATGTTTCGCAAATGCGTTGTTTAGTGATATTGCGTCCTTGTGTTTCTGCTGTACGTCATCAGCAACTGTCTAAGTTCAATTACAATACTCAAGAACACATGTACAGAGGATGCACAAAAGTACCCGGATGTTATAAGATATATGAGTATAAATAACTCCATACAGATCTATTGTTTTACAAAAATAATCTATTGTTTACAAAAGGAGAAAACGTGTGTACTTTAATGAAAACTTGGACCATGTGACATAAACTGAAGTTAACAGCAAAAAAATATACTATAATGCTGACTGTTGTTAGTGTTTTTTGTTGTATGAGTTAAAAGTGTATATGTTGGGTGAATCCTCATTGGGTTCTGGAAGAATGAGTTGATTTAAGACATCAATGAAGTGTTTTGGTAGTTTTAGCACATTTTGAACGTGAAATTAACTGCTTTGCTTTGAAAGGTGTCCTAGCGATTGTAGCTGAGAGATAGACGTCAAACAGACTCAAACAAAGACCCAGAATTCTGTGGTGTTACAGCACTGTGGCTGCTGTAAATGGCTGCTGTACGGTTTCTTTATGAAATAACAGGCACAATGGCAAAGATATTTCTGCAAAAACTCCAAAGTAATGTTCGGTTGCAGTGAGAAAGTCACAAGAGACAACTAAAAAAACTCATGCGTGTATTTAGCCTAGTGTAGATCTGTTTGCTTACACATCCCCCAAACCCCATTTACATATGAATACAGGAAAGGCCAAAGCCATTGTCTCACAGGTGAGGAACAAGCCTTACAGAGCTGTGAGACCCATGTCACAGACACAAACTTCTCATCCAAACTAGAGAAAACGCTGGGATTTACCTGGGAAAATTAAATCAATGTACACTTTTTCCAATCCCTACGACACATTTTTCAATACTTGGGTCACTTTTTTAAAACTCTTTTCACACTTTTTCACACAAATTCACACAACTGAATTTCAGCTTGGCACAGCAGTTATTTTAGTGTTCAAAATGCACTAAAACTACCAAAAAGGATTCTGAGGATTCAAAAGAATCACCCAATATTTCAATATGGTAATACTGCCGAAATGTAGCAAATTGTTTTGTTTTTTTTTAATTAATTTTAGTTAAGTTTTGAACATAAGTTAGGGAGTTTTGAAAAGAGAATCAAAATTTTTTCAAATTGGCCTATACAGTTCATAATGTTTTGGTGGTGTTTGTGTTGAAGTAAGAAAATAATTCTTATAAATCGAAAGATGTCGCCATTGAATGTATTTTATGCCAAATCAATGATAAATTATGACTTTAGATGGCCCCACTTTATATTAGGGGGCCTTAACTACTATGTACTTAAATAGGTACAATGTACTTATTGTGTTCATATTGTATTGCAAAACACTTTTGCTGATATTGAGGTGGGATACGGGTAGGGTCAGGTGTGGTTGTATTGGTAAGTTTAAAGGTAGGGTTAGATGTAAGGGAAGTGTCAACAGTGTAATTACAAATGTAACTACAGAAATTAATTACAGATGTAATTACATGCAGGTATATTTAAAAATGTAAGTACAATGTAAAGACATGTATGTACACAATAAGTGCATTGTATCAAATGGATAATTAAAATGTTAGTACATAGTAGTTAAGGCCACCTAATATAAAGTGGGTCCCTTTGGATTTTAAGATTTTATATTTCAGTATAATTCCTGCAGAAATGAGTTGATCATCGTTCTGACTTGAATGTGTTTGATCAGTTCTGAAAGCAGTGTGTTAGCATTCAAAGAATGTGCTAAAAATATATAGTTTTGCAGATAGTTAGGTACGAATAACAAAAGTGTTCGTGGATTTTGGAAAATGTGGTCATTGAATGCATTTTGTGTGAAAGCAATGAAAAATGATTCACAGTTTTTAACATATCAATTTAGTATTGGCCAATGCAATAAAAAAAAAAAAACGTAAAGCGATATGCAGAAAGCTGTGGGGCTAAACACCAAGAAAATATCACTTCTAATAAGATGAAAATATATTTAATTTAATTTTTAAAACAATTTAAAACATGTCAACAGTTTTATTTTTATTTATTTTTTTTACATTTGCTGGGACACATTTCTCAATCCTCATCACTTTTTCACTGTTCACTTTTTGTCTTCACTCAGTGATCACATCAGTCTATGTGGCTAAACTCTGGATCATTTTTCATTGCTTTGGGCACAAAATGTGTTCAATGACGACATCTTTCAATTTACATTCATTATTTTCTGACTTTGACACAAACACCACCAAAACATTATGTACTATACAGGCCAATTTGAACATTTTTACATTCTCTTTTCAAAACTGTTAAACTTATGTTAAAAAAAATAGACATTTGCTACATTTCGACAGTAATACCATATTGAAATATATTTTGAATCTAAAATACTATCAAAACAAATAGATTTAGCTGGTGTTAGTTTTTAAATTGCATTGCCATCCATTCAAAAGGGAAATATTTAGGAATAATGTTATACTGTACTGGACCAAGGACCATGTAACATAAACTGCAGTGAATTATAGTGTAAGTCTTTTTTTGAAAAGAAAATTTTACAGAAGAAAACATTGTGTAATGATCATGTGTTTTAGGTCTGTGTTTTATGATTGAAAAAGTGTGTTTGTTGGGTCCTTTTTGGTAGTTTTAGTGCATTTTGAACACTAAAATAACTGCTGTGCCAAGCTGAAATTCAGTTGTGTGAATTTGTGTGAGAAGAGTTTTAAAAAAGTGACCCAAGTATTGAAAAATGTGTCGTAGGGATTGGAAAAAGTGTACATTGATTTAATTTTCCCAGGTAAATCCCAGCGTTTTCTCTAGTTTGGATGAGAAGTTTGAGAACAGCTCTGTTAGGCCTGTTCCTCACCTGTGAGACAATGGCTTTGGCCTTTCCTGTATTCATATGTAAATGGAGTTTGGGGGATGTGTAAGCAAACAGATCTACACTAGGCTAAATACACGCATGAGTTTTTTTAGTTGTCTCTTGTGACTTTCTCACTGCAACCGAACATTACTTTGGAGTTTTTGCAGAAATATCTTTGCCATTGTGCCTGTTATTTCATAAAGAAACCGTACAGCAGCCATTTACAGCAGCCACAGTGCTGTAACACCACAGAATTCTGGGTCTTTGTTTGAGTCTGTTTGACGTCTATCTCTCAGCTACAATCGCTAGGACACCTTTCAAAGCAAAGCAGTTAATTTCACGTTCAAAATGTGCTAAAACTACCAAAACACTTCATTGATGTCTTAAATCAACTCATTCTTCCAGAACCCAATGAGGATTCACCCAACATATACACTTTTAACTCATACAACAAAAAACACTAACAACAGTCAGCATTATAGTATATTTTTTTGCTGTTAACTTCAGTTTATGTCACATGGTCCAAGTTTTCATTAAAGTACACACGTTTTCTCCTTTTGTAAACAATAGATTATTTTTGTAAAACAATAGATCTGTATGGAGTTATTTATACTCATATATCTTATAACATCCGGGTACTTTTGTGCATCCTCTGTACATGTGTTCTTGAGTATTGTAATTGAGCTTAGACAGTTGCTGATGACGTACAGCAGAAACACAAGGACGCAATATCACTAAACAACGCTTTTGCGAAACATCCATTAAGTATATTTAATTGTGCTAAAATCACACTATTGCAAGTATACTTTAGGTTCACTTTAAATATCTCACATTTAAAGACTGATATTATACAGTGATCCCTTACTAATAGTGATATTACAGTGTTTTTTAAACATCTGTTGGACACATTTCTGAATACTCATCACTTTTTCAAAACTCTTCACTCAGGGATCACATCAGCCTATGTGGCTAAACTGTGGATCATTTATTTGCTTTGGCACAAAATGCGTTCAATGACGGCATCTTTCAATTTACATTCATTCTTTTCTCAATTAGATACAAACGCCAGCAAAACTTTATGAACTATAATGGCTAATTTGAAGGTTCACACTTTCTTTTTTAAACTGTTCAACTTATGTTCAAAATTTTAACACAAAAATGAATAACACAGAAATTTGAAACCCCTCTTTAAATGCTTGCTATGGATGCGAAAAATGCAGAAAACTGAACCTGATCAGATTTTTTTTTATGATGAAGGAAGGAAAGTTTCAGAGGCTGTGTGTAAACGTGCTTGATCTTTTTTTTAACGTGTGAAAATTTCGGTGTGCGAGGATATTTAGTCATTACCATCTATATAAAAGGGGAAAACTTAGGAACAATTTTATACTGTAATGTAAACATGGACCATGTAACATAAACAATAATGAATAAGCAGTAGAGAGTCAAACTTGAGTCAAACTGTTTTGTAAGGAAATTTTTATTTTTTATTTAAATTTAATATACACTGTATAATGATTTTGGAGGTCAAAACTCAGTTGTGTGTTGATTGTTGAGTTGAAAATCTTCGACTAAAGTGTCAATGTTAAAAGACATTCAGTTCACATAATTTAATTGAGACGGATGAAGATTTTCATGCAAGTCACCAAAAAATTTAGTTCTGACCTTCAAAATCTCTACAGTGTGTTTGTGATGGCAAGAAATGGCAAAGCAATCAAACAGGTGTCGTGTTTTACCATCCAACAGGGGACTTAAGTCAATTTAAGGAAATCATGTTCACTGTATAAAGTGTGACCTGCAATTGTTTCCTTAAAGAGTGATTTCTGCTTGATTTAAAACATAAAACACCAATACTTACCATAAAAATACACTATAATAAGATTTTGGAGGTCAAAACTCAGTTGTGTGTTGATTGCTGACTTGAAAATCATCAGTTGGTTAAATAACTAAAGTGTCAATGTTAAAAGTCATTCAGTTCACATAATTTAATTGAGACGGATAAACATTTTAATGCAAGTCACCATAAAATTGAGTTATCTCAATATATACAGTGAATATCTACAGTGTGTTTGAGATGAAGAAATGACAAAGCAAACACACTGGTGTCGTGATTTACTATCTAACAGGGGACCGAGTCATTGTGTTTAACATAATCATTATTCAAAGAGGATCTGCAATTAATACATTAGAGAAATATTTCTGCTTGATTTAACTCTTAAAACTCAGTTATTGCTATAAAAACTCTAAATCTCCACAGTGTGTTTATGATGGCAAGAAATGACAAAGCAAACACACTGGTGTCGTGATTTACTATCTAACAGGGGACAGAGTCATTGTGTTTAACATAATCATTATTCAAAGATGATCTGCAATTAATACATTAGAGAACTATTTCTGCTTGATTTAACTCTTAAAACTCAGTTATTGCTATAAAAACTATAAATCTCCACAGTGTGTTTGAGATGAAGAAATGACAACGCAAACACACTGGTGTCGTGATTTACTATCTAACAGGGGACCGAGTCATTGTGTTTAACATAATCATTATTCAAAGAGGATCTGCAATTAATACATTATAGAAATATTTCTGCTTGATTTAACTCTTAAAACTCAGTTATTGCTATAAAAACTCTAAATCTCTACAGTGTGTTTATGGCAAGAAATGACAACGCAAACACACTGGTGTCGTGATTTACTATCTAACAGGGGACCGAGTCATTGTGTTTAACATAATCATTATTCAAAGAGGATCTGAAATTTATACATTAGAGAACTATTTCTGCTTGATTTAACTCTTAAAACTCAGTTATTGCTATAAAAACTCTAAATCTCTACAGTGTGTTTATGATGGCAAGAAATGACAACGCAAACACACTGGTGTCGTGATTTACTATCTAACAGGGGACCGAGTCATTGTGTTTAACATAATCATTATTCAAAGATGATCTGCAATTAATACATTAGAGAAATATTTCTGCTTGATTTAACTCTTAAAACTCAGTTATTGCTATAAAAACTCTAAATCTCTACAGTGTGTTTATGATGGCAAGAAATGACAACGCAAACACACTGGTGTCGTGATTTACTATCTAACAGGGGACCGAGTCATTGTGTTTAACATAATCATTATTCAAAGAGGATCTGCAATTAATACATTATAGAAATATTTCTGCTTGATTTAACTCTTAAAACTCAGTTATTGCTATAAAAACTCTAAATCTCTACAGTGTGTTTATGGCAAGAAATGACAACGCAAACACACTGGTGTCGTGATTTACTATCTAACAGGGGACCGAGTCATTGTGTTTAACATAATCATTATTCAAAGAGGATCTGAAATTTATACATTAGAGAACTATTTCTGCTTGATTTAACTCTTAAAACTCAGTTATTGCTATAAAAACTCTAAATCTCTACAGTGTGTTTATGATGGCAAGAAATGACAACGCAAACACACTGGTGTCGTGATTTACTATCTAACAGGGGACCGAGTCATTGTGTTTAACATAATCATTATTCAAAGATGATCTGCAATTAATACATTAGAGAAATATTTCTGCTTGATTTAACTCTTAAAACTCAGTTATTGCTATAAAAACTATAAATCTCCACAGTGTGTTTGAGATGAAGAAATGACAACGCAAACACACTGGTGTCGTGATTTACTATCTAACAGGGGACCGAGTCATTGTGTTTAACATAATCATTATTCAAAGAGGATCTGCAATTAATACATTATAGAAATATTTCTGCTTGATTTAACTCTTAAAACTCAGTTATTGCTATAAAAACTCTAAATCTCTACAGTGTGTTTATGGCAAGAAATGACAACGCAAACACACTGGTGTCGTGATTTACTATCTAACAGGGGACCGAGTCATTGTGTTTAACATAATCATTATTCAAAGAGGATCTGAAATTTATACATTAGAGAACTATTTCTGCTTGATTTAACTCTTAAAACTCAGTTATTGCTATAAAAACTCTAAATCTCTACAGTGTGTTTATGATGGCAAGAAATGACAACGCAAACACACTGGTGTCGTGATTTACTATCTAACAGGGGACCGAGTCATTGTGTTTAACATAATCATTATTCAAAGATGATCTGCAATTAATACATTATAGAAATATTTCTGCTTGATTTAACTCTTAAAACTCAGTTATTGCTATAAAAACTCTAAATCTCTACAGTGTGTTTATGATGGCAAGAAATGACAACGCAAACACACTGGTGTCGTGATTTACTATCTAACAGGGGACCGAGTCATTGTGTTTAACATAATCATTATTCAAAGAGGATCTGAAATTTATACATTATAGAAATATTTCTGCTTGATTTAACTCTTAAAACTCAGTTATTGCTATAAAAACTCTAAATCTCTACAGTGTGTTTATGGCAAGAAATGACAACGCAAACACACTGGTGTCGTGATTTACTATCTAACAGGGGACAGAGTCATTGTGTTTAACATAATCATTATTCAAAGATGATCTGCAATTAATACATTAGAGAAATATTTCTGCTTGATTTAACTCTTAAAACTCAGTTATTGCTATAAAAACTCTAAATCTCTACAGTGTGTTTATGATGGCAAGAAATGACAAATTAAACACACTGGTGTCGTGATTTACTATCTAACAGGGGACCGAGTCATTGTGTTTAACATAATCATTATTCAAAGAGGATCTGCAATTAATACATTAGAGAAATATTTCTGCTTGATTTAACTCTTAAAACTCAGTTATTGCTATAAAAACTCTAAATCTCTACAGTGTGTTTGAGATGAAGAAATGACAACGCAAACACACTGGTGTCGTGATTTACTATCTAACAGGGGACCGAGTCATTGTGTTTAACATAATCATTATTCAAAGATGATCTGCAATTTATACATTATAGAAATATTTCTGCTTGATTTAACTCTTAAAACTCAGTTATTGCTATAAAAACTCTAAATATCTACAGTGTGTTTATGGCAAGAAATGAAAAATTAAACACACTGGTGTCGTGATTTACTATCTAACAGGGGACCGAGTCATTGTGTTTAACATAATCATTATTCAAAGATGATCTGCAATTTATACATTATAGAAATATTTCTGCTTGATTTAACTCTTAAAACTCAGTTATTGCTATAAAAACTCTAAATATCTACAGTGTGTTTATGGCAAGAAATGACAAATTAAACACACTGGTGTCGTGATTTACTATCTAACAGGGGACCGAGTCATTGTGTTTAACATAATCATTATTCAAAGATGATCTGCAATTTATACATTATAGAAATATTTCTGCTTGATTTAACTCTTAAAACTCAGTTATTGCTATAAAAACTCTAAATATCTACAGTGTGTTTATGGCAAGAAATGAAAAATTAAACACACTGGTGTCGTGATTTACTATCTAACAGGGGACAGAGTCATTGTGTTTAACATAATCATTATTTACTATATAAAGTGATGACCTGTGATTATTACCTTAAAGAACAATTTCTGCTTGTCCAGTCCTATATATATATATTTTTTTTATTGGTGCAAGAAATCAAATCTCACTCTAAAAATCTCAAAAACAAAGGACATTGTTTGGGATTTTAGAGAGCAGAAACTATGTTTTATTCAAAAATAAGTCACACATTGAAATACCTTTACTGTAAAAAAAATGTGGGTCTCCAATTGAAAATTTTCTGTAAATTGATGCACTTTAATTCAATTAAAATTCAAGAAATTCAATTTGGCCAACTAAAAAATTTAGATGTGATCGGTCACTACAAAATTTTCAATTGGAGACCTGATTTTTTTTACAGTGTTGGTGTTCTTGAAAATAAGCTTAAATGAGAGATGTGGACGGATCATATACTGTAAGTATGAAGACACGACAGAGAATGAATTTCTTAAAGATAACTCTTAATTTTAAGAATTTTTTTATTTCTTAAATTCTTTTCTGTAATGTCCACAACATGGCTTTTTCTCCGTTGTGTGCTCATTGTGTTCCCTGATGCCTGTGTGAACATTATATAATTATAATTATATATATATATTAAATAATGAAGACAGACTTGACTGCCAGCTCTCTTCCCTTTCACACACACAGCTCCATTGCAGGCTATGGAGGTCCCCTGTTGGATAGGTAGACATCGGTCAGGTCCCCTCTTGGCATGTTTAAAAATAAAAAAAATAAATGCTTATTTGAAGTTATATTATGAAAAAAGACCTTAAAACAAAATTTTGTATCTTAGTTTTGTTTCTTCAAAATGACTAGAAACACAGGTCCCCTCTTGGTCAGTGTGGAGTGATGGTCCCCTGTTGGTAATATAGACGTGTATGTGTGTGTGTGTGTGTGTGTGTGTGTGTGTGTGTGTGTGTGTGTGTGGGCATGTTTTTGTGAAATATCAGGACACAAATGGACACCCAACACCCAACACCCAACCTTTTTTCAGTCATTTTATCATACGTTACGCTAGGGGTGTAACGGTACAGATTGCTCACGGTTCGGTTTGTATCACGGTTTAAGGTTCACCGTTTCGGTACGGTTCAGTATTTGTTATGTTCAGGGAAAAAAGGACTACTGTCAAATAAAAAAAAAGAAAATAATAAGAACAAATCATTTAAATACAAGCAGCAGCACAAATAAATACTATTGAGCAAAGATAATAATAAAATAAACTATGCTTTTCAGGTTTTTCAGGTACGTCTAACATTAGTTTTCAGGTACAGAAATTGATCAAATGTAAAATAACATTGCATATATGACTGTATAAATTAAAGATTAATCCTATTAAACTTACAAAAGTTATTCAATCAAGAGCAGTGAGTGATGCCCTTGTCTTTTGTTTGACATTAAACAGACAGCAGTAAAGGCTACTGCCCCTTTAAGACCTCGGATATGCGTCGTCTTTTCTGGACTGTATAAAGCTTACTTAAGCCATATACAGACTATGTCTGCTAGAATACTCATCAATATGTTGACATACTTTTTGCGTGAGTTTGTCCGTTCAAGAGCAAGACTTGAAAGAGAACTCAATATTTGCGCGCTGAGAGACGTGTGCGCGCTCTTGGATGAGTGCACGGAAAATTTTCTCACAGTGCGCGCGACTTCTCATTCTAAACCAGATAGTTGCGTGTTCTGAGTTAACACAATCAGAACTTAAAAATACGGGATATTTTACGGGAAAATACTAAAACGGGAAGACAGCGGGAAAAGAGCTAAAATACGTGAGAAACCCGGAAAAAACGGGAGGGTTGACAGCTATGGTGTGTGTGTGTGTGTGTGTGCGATATGTAGGCTTAGGGGTAGTGTAGGGGGATAGAATGTACAGTTTGTACAGTATACAAACCATTAAGTCTATGGAATGCCATCTGCCTGTCTTTCCCCTTCCCCCTGTCTATCTGTGTGTGTGTGTGTGTGTGTGTGTGGGGGGGGGGGGGGGTCTCTCTCTCACCCTGTGAGTTTGTGTGTGTGCCTTTCTCTCAGTCCTTCCCCTCCCCCTCACTCTCACTCTATCATTGTGTGTGTGTGTGTGTGTGTGTGTGTGTGTGTGACTTTCTCTCTTGATCATAATTTAACCCTTTCATATAGGCTATCACAAATAACTATCACTTGAAATAAAAACGTCATGTGATGTGTTTGCCAAGATCACGTATGATGCACATGTCTTTAAATTAATTATTTACTGATATAATATAAATGTATTAAAACATAAATTTCACATGATTTTATAAAAGTGGCTATTTATAATAAACTTCCATAAAATGTAGACACGCATCTTACTCTTACCTGACACTGATATTAAAATCATCTTTGCAGTTTCTGTGATTTGGCTCCATTTATACATTTTTTTTTACATTTATACATAAAAGAAATTTATTGGACCACCCATATTGAAATGAAAGCATGTTTTATGGTGCATAAGATTGGTGCACAAACGGTAGCTAAGGTAGCTCAAAAACACATGAAGAGAAGTGTTAGAATAAAACAACATCAGCATTCGAATGGTATTCTGAACTCATTCCAATTTGACCTTTGACATAATCTGACATGAAATTCATATAAATTTAATTGATCTCATAGATGTGGCTGTTGTGGTTTGTGGTCATAGCAGCACCAACTGCTGCAGTTAATGTGGTGAATTCAGATGACTTTGACATAGTCCTTTTATGTTTTCCCATTTTAAATGCCTATTGCCTGCCGTGCACAGTTAAACTGATGCCACCGGGGTGGCGGTGCCACCGGCTTGGGCCCGTCATCGCTGCTCGCAGCTTTAATTATTAGGGCCCAAGCCCAAAGGGCGCAGAGCCCTATTGTTCTTCCTCTGTTTCTTATTAGGGCCCAAGCCCTGAAAGGGCGCAGAGCCCTATTGTTCTTCCTCAGATTATTCTTTGTTTTTTTTTTTTTTTTTTTTTTTTTTTTCGACTTCTCGGGTACTTTTGGGGCACTTAACATGCTCGAAAACTCTTGAAACTTCGCACAGGCGTCGGAATGCGCGGCCATCAGAGCCGGGCTGAAGCTGGTACCTGGGCGTGGCAGGGGGGCTCGACAGCGCCCCCTAAAGTGGGGTCTGAAAACTTGGTCCATATATCAAACACACTTGCACGTACATGTTTGAAACTTGGTACACATATAGACCTCATCGGGCCGAACAACTTTCGTGCTCTAAGTTATGCGTCAGCCCTACAGGAAGTGAGCTATTATGGGTTGTTCGGAAAACGCATGCTCTGGAATTTAATATACTCCTCCGAGGCCATTGTTTCGATCATTGCCAAACTCGGTCAGCATTAAGTGAACATATCCAGGATGCTAAATTGCGAGCGGATTTTTGATATCTCGAAAAGTCTGGCCGTGGCGATGCAACGAATTTATGGCGAGAAAAGGGAAACAGGAAGTGTGTTTTAACTTGTGCAAACATTGACTGGTTTGGATGAAACTTCAGCTGTGTGTTCGTTGTAAGAGGCCGATCACATGGATATGACTTTTGTGAGTCAAAGTTATAGCGCCACCAACTGGCAGCAGGAAGTGTGTCACTTTCAAAAATGCTTTGAATCACCATCTTATTTTCACCAGATTTATTTCAAACTTCATCAGTATAATGTGAAAACATGACAGATAGAGACGTATGAAATGGATTCCTGAAATGTCAAATACTGTTGCCATGGCAACGTGTCAAAGTTTAATAATCTTTTGGCTGTTCTGAGGCTCTTAGCATGCTTGAAATTGCTTGAAACTGCTTGAAACTCAACACACACATCAGAGATGTCAGTCAGTACACATGGGCAAAGCCTCAGAAACGGGCGGGGATGAGGGGCTCTCTAGCGCCACCTTTTGACAAAAGTGAAGGGCTTCGTTTCATCTACAATCACCAAACTCAGTATATATATTGACCTCATCGAGCTGGACAACTTTCTAATTTACAGTCATTAGCTCCGACCAACAGGAAGTCAGATATTTTGGTTTGAAGGTGAACTTTTGGTTAAATCGGGGTCTGAGTTTTTACGTTCTCCTCGTAGGCGATTTATTCAATCTCCACCAAACTC
Source organism: Gobio occitaniae (assembly GCA_033150135.1). NCBI lineage: Eukaryota > Metazoa > Chordata > Actinopteri > Cypriniformes > Gobionidae > Gobio > Gobio occitaniae. The sequence goes on from JARQWZ010000124.1 coordinate 258,357, forward strand.
GGTCAACATGAAACAAAGATACTGAAGATGCTAAAATGTGAACGGATATTGGATATCTCAAACGGTGTTTCCATGGCAAGGAATTAAATAAGGACAAAAAAGGGGAACAGAAATTCTCTGTGTCTGCTGCTCTCCCCTCAATGAACACAAGATGGCAGCATTGTATTAGTTTTGAAGCAGGATAAAAAAAAACTTGTTTCTCTCTCTCTCTCTCTCTCTCTCTTGTTTGTGATTTATGAGGACACAAATTTGTATAATGACATGGGTATTACACTGGTATTACAACGTGTATGTGTGTGTGTTTAAAAACATACTAAAACAATGTTTTATTAAAATGTAACCAAATAGCTTTAAAATAATCATACTATTTTTCAGATCAATATATTTATTTTATTTAATATATTTCTTCTGAATATTTATTCTCTGTCTGCCCTCCCCTCACTAAAAGGTAGCAGTGTTGTTCTGAGGCTCTTAGCATGCTTGAAATTGCTTGAAACTGCTTGAAACTCAACACACACATCAGAGATGTCAGTCAGTACACATGGACAAAGCCTCAGAAACGGGTGGGGATGAGGGGCTCTATAGCGCCACCTTTTGACAAAAGTGAAGGGCTTCGTTTCATCTACAATCACCAAACTCAGTATATATATTGACCTCATCGAGCCGGACAACTTTCTAATTTACAGTCATTAGCTCCGACCAACAGGAAGTCAGATATTTTGGTTTGAACGTGAATATTGGTATAATTCAGGCTCTGAGTTTTTACGTTCTCCTCGTAGGCGATTTATTCAATCTCCACCAAACTCGGTCAACATGAAACAAAGATACGGAAGATGCTAAAATGCGAACGGATTTTGGATATCTCAAACGGTGTTGCCATGCCGAGGGATTAAATAAGGACAAAAAAGGGGAATGTGTGCTGCCCTTCCCTCAATGAACACACGATGGCAGCATTGTCTTAGTTTTGAAGCAGGATAAAAAAAAACCTTGTTTCTCTCTCTCTCTCTCTGTGTGTGTGTGTGTGTGTGTGTGTGTGTGTGTGTGTGTGTGTGTGTGTGTGTGTGTGTGTGTGTGTGTGTGTGTGTGTGTGCTTCTGTGATTTCTGAGGACATACATTTGTAGACATTTCATGTGTCCCCGTACATATATTGTTCTCTTCGAGCCGGACAACTTTCTAATTTAACTAATCTAATTTAACTAATTTAAAACTTTCTAATTTTAAATAAAAATGTCATGTGCTGTGTTTGCCAAGATCATGTATGATGCATATGCAGGGTATATGCAGGAATCCTGAAGTAAATTTTAATACCTTTTAAGACTTTTTTAAGACCTTCTCAAAATATTTAAAGACCTCATCGGCGATGAGAACTACTGTTGAGCAATAAAATAAAAATATATAATCATAAGCTATAACAAAAATATATATTAAATTAGGTGAGTGGATAGTTAAAAAAATTTGCAATTACAAAAAGTAATTCTTGAAAAAACATCTCTGGACTAATTTTATAAAATCTAAAAATGTTAATGAAAAGGTACAAATTACTTTGTGTTCTTATTAAATACATTTATAAAAAAAAACAATTTATATTTAATTTATATATGAATGTAAATAATTATATGGGCCTACACAAATAATATAACATTTCAAGATTTATAGTTTATTGTAAACGTAATGTGCAGCTCTGTAAAGGGGCAACAAATATATGATAGATACGTGACAACAAGATTTTTTTTAATCATCTTTAAGTGCACAAAACTATGAAAATATATGAAAGCGTGGCACAATGCGCTTATGCGCATCCCGGGTGCAGAATGATGCGATTAAAGCAACATGGAGTCAGAGGGTGCAGTGCAGCGCGAGTGCACATTAAAAAGTTCACGGCATAAAGAAACGATGAGCGTTGAGCGCACAAATCCTAGTCTACTATGTATATCGGTCGGTTTCTTCACAGTTTTAAATTCCGGTTATTGTGCGTGCGATGCCTTGTGTTGTCACCCGGGTAGGGAGCACAACATCGTTCAGAAACCGCTAGATAAACTCCAGGAAGATAAATTATTTTATCTGCATATCAAGTATTATAACGGGAATATATCATCTTGGAGTGAGCTTTACCGAGCAGCTGACTGACTGTAACCAAACACGACGCGCAGTTTGAATGCTGAACGGAGAATGATGGACAGCTACAGCGGAGGAAAGACATTCAGCTATGGAATGGCTTTAGATGACTTTGTACTAGCAAATCATAAAATACTAATAAAGATTGCTGAAAGATCATGTGACAATATATATTTCTGATGATTATTTAATTACCACGACATGCCTAATCTGAGCAAGTGACTGCCTGTCTTGAGTTTTGTCGACAGACGGAGGTGGCACGAAATGTGACGGAGGCGGCCGCTATGCAGGAAAAACCATAGAAAAACCCTGCGGTCATTGTTTAAACTCATCCTACTCCAACCAGGAGTCCGCAAATTTACATTTCCCCATTTCGGAGTCTGTTTCGCAACGTGTGGAGGGCGACACATCACCTAACTGCGCATTTCGCAAAATACGTGACATCACCCATAGACGGTGCGCGCGCCCGAGCTGATCTCACTGACATATCACTATTCAGACAGGACTAGTTTTCTAAATTATATTTGAGTTACAATTCTCATCACCCAACATCTGTGATTTCAAATATATTCAAAATAATGTTTTCAGAGATTGAAGTAAAAAAAACTTTCTCCCACCATTTAGATTTTATTTCTTTTTGTTGTTAAAATCTTGTGAATCTTGTTCAATGTGCAGATTGCCTCTCTCTCAGTCCTTCCCCTCCCCCCTCACTCTCAGGCTCACCCTGGGTGTGTGTGTGTGTGGGGTCTCTCTCTCACCCTGTGAGTTTGTGTGTGTGCCTTTCTCTCTTGATGATGATAATTTACCCCTTTCATATCATAGACTATCACAAATAACTATCACTTGTGAATAAGTAAAAAAAGAACTATACAAATACCTTGAATTAAATACTGGCCTTCTGGACTTATAACATTTTGAGCAGGAAAAGATAACTTTTCACATATTTGAAAGAGATCTATTTCATCCCATGACATTAAAAATCATCTACATTTAAATGACATCATGGGTGTGGCTTGTGGTGATAGTGGCACCAGCTGCTGCGGTAAATGTGACATATTCGAGCGATTTAAAAAAATTATCCTGTTTAAATGCATATTGCCTGCCGTGCACAGTTATGCTGATGCCACCGGCGTGGCGGTGCCACCGGCTTGGGCCCGTCATCGCTGCTCGCAGCTTTAATTATTATTATTATTATTATTTTATCGACTTCTCGGGCACTTTTGGGGCTCTTACCATGCTCAAAAACTCTTGAAACTTAGCACACACATCGGAATGCGCGGCCATCAGAGCCGGGCTGAAGCTGGTACCCGGGCGTGGCAGGGGGACTCGACAGCGCCCCCTAAAGTGGGGTCTGAAAACTTGGTCTATATATCAAACACACTTGCACGTACATGTATGAAACTCGGTACACATATAGACCTCATTGGGCCAAACAACTTTCGTGCTCTAAGTTACGTGTCAGCCCAACAGGAAGTGAGCTAATATGGGTTGTTCTGAAAACACATGCTCTGGAATTTAATATACTCCTCCGAGGCCATTGTTTCAATCAGTGCCAAACTCGGTCAGCATGAAGTCAAGACACAGAGGATGCTAAATTGCGAGCGGATTTTTGATAACTCAAACGGTTTGGCCGTGGCGAAGCAACGAATTTATGGCGAGAAAAGGGAAACAGGAAGTGTGTAATAACTTGTGCAAACATTGAATGATTTGGATGAAACTTCAGCTGTGTGTTCGTTGTAAGAGGCCGATCACATGGATATGACTTTTGTGAGTCAAAGTTAAAGCGCCACCAACTGGCAGCAGGAAGTGTGTCACTTTCAAAAATGCTTTGAATCCCCATCTTATTTTCACCTGATTGACTTCAAACTTCATCAGTATAATGTGAAAACATGACAGATAGAGACATATGAATGGATTCCTAATATTTCAAAAAATGTTGCCATGGCAACATGTCAAAGTTTAATAATGTTTTTGGCTGTTTGTGTGCCCTCCCCTCTATCACCACAAGGTGGCAGTGTTGTATTATTTTTGAAACTCCCTTTCTCTGTATGTGTGCTTGTTAATGTGATTCATGAGGACACAAATGTGTATGATGACATGGGTATTACACTGGTATTACAACGTAGTGGTTAATGTGGACATGAACTATGACACTATATCACTACACTCATACAGGACTAATTTTCTAAATGACATTTGAGTTACAATTCTTTTCACCTGACAGCCGTGATTTCATGTTCTCATTCAGACAGAACTCTTTTTTTAAAACAGAGGAGTGTGAGTGTGTTTTCTATACATGTGCTTTACAGAAGGTCATGTGCTGTGTTTGCAAAGATCACTTTTGACACATTTGTCTTTAAATTCATTATTTACTGACATAGTTCAAATTTATAAAAAAAAAAAAAAATTCACATTATTTTCTACAAGTGTCTGTTTATAAGTGTCTTTTTTCACAGAAAGTTTGTTTGAACGTGAATATTTGTATAATTCAGTCGGTCAACGTGAAACGGAAGCTTAACGCATTAAAAATATATAACGCAAATAACGCAGCGTCCGTTTTTATATCCATTTTTGCTTAGCGTTACATGATCACGCTCCTATTCATGTAAATGCTTCCAAGCGCGACAAGACACAAGAGAACACGCTGTATGCCAATGTCCTGTGTGTGTGTGTGTGTGTGTGTGTGTGTGTGTGTGTGTGTGTGTGTGTGTGTGTGTGTGTGTGTGTGTGTGCAGGCCCGTCGCGACAAGGCAGGCAAACCAAGCAATTGCTTGGGGCCTCGAGCTGGCCTGGGGCACCAAGACAGCGACAGGTTAAGAATAAAATGAAACGACAAACTGTGTGAGCGCCCCATTGATAGTCAATGCAGTAAAGTGCAATGACACTGTTATCGGGATCCCCCTTAAGGGGCCCCTCTCAGAAGTCGCTGACAGCAGCCAGCCAACCACACGATCTCTGCTGTCGGCAAAATACAAAATCTTCGGATTTGAAGCGGAATTTTATGCTTCAGGAAGCCAGAAAAGAAAAAAGAGAAAGGAAGAGGAGGATAAGAAAAAACAAGATAGTGGTATGTGATAAATTACACTGGATAAAATAGCTCTACTTGTCTTGTACAAAAAAAGTGTAAGTTTGCAGCAGGTAGGCTAGCAAAAATATGTTTATGTTAGCTATCGTTACCTGCCTGACGGCAAATGCTGCTTGTAACGAACAGTTAGAGCAACTTTTTTTTCGAACAGACGGAATGACATGAGATTGCTATAGCTTTGTAATAGGTTTTGATGAAAGTGGCATAGCATGCTATACTAACTATTATTCATGCTATGCATAAATAACCTGGAATAGTTAATATAGCATGCTATATTAACAATTATTATAAACATTATTTAACCAGAAAGAGGCAGAGGAACATGATTTTTTTCATAGCTTATCTTAATGTGCTAGTGTCGGGATATATACGGTAGTGACAGTTTATGCAAATATGACATTATTTTTATGAGTTACCAATAGATCTTGAACAATTACTTTATTCTGTGGCAATTTTTACACTATTACATTTTGAAGTACAGTATCAGGACAACCCACATGTTTTACTGGTACTGTTTACATGTTTTACTGGTACTTCCCACGTTTTACTGGTACTGCCCACGTTTTACTGGTACTGTTTATTAAACTATTTAACAAGGTATTATAGTCATCGGTTGCAACTTTACAATAACCATCCAGATAATGTTTATAGACAGTTTACAAACCAACTAGTAACCCTTAAGTATTCCCAAAGTGTTAGGAATATCTGGTCCGTCTATCTATGTAAATGTAATGTTTATAGATGTTTAAAAAATGGTTACTTAAAGGTTTAAAAAAAAAATGTAATGATACAGTGGTGTTTTTTGCAAATGTTTTCAAATTTTATGCACAGTATTTGCAACAACAGTATTTGCACTGTAAACCTTTTTATTAATATATAGTGTGGGTGAACTTAAACTGTATGGCTATGCTGCGGTATGCTGTGTGTGTGTGTGTGTGTGTGTGTGTGTGTGTGTGTGTGTGTGTGTGTGTGTCTGTCAGTGTCCTATCTGTGTGGATGCGTCTCATGTCAGCTAATCAAGGGACACTGACACACACACACACACACACACACACACACACACACACACACACACACACACACACACTCGACGCATAGATAGACTCGCGTCATTTTCCTGCTCACATCGAGTTCTCTTTTGCTCTTGAACAAACAATAACACAGAGAATTTTGTGTATTCTCATATTAGAGTCTTAAATTAGTTAAATAACGTCTTAAATGAACTTTAAAGAGTTGTGAGGAAATGAGATGCGCGGGACCGCGCGTGAGATCCGCGGTTGTTCTTAAAGTGACAGGAGCACTGATGATGCCTGTCATTAATGTTCATCAAAGAACAACGGCAACAGAGAAAATTGTAGCTTTAATGATGATTCATCTATATTTCATTTATTATTTATGCAGTTAAGGAAGGTTTGATAACTATTACATTTCTGTATAACAGGGAAGGCCATGGGTAAATATAACATTTATTATTTTGGGATATAATCATGGTATATATAACATAATATATATATAACATATATAGGTGGAGGGGTGTTTATTACAACATAATCATGGTTTATGAAGACATTTCATGTGTCCCCGTAAATCAAAATAGCTTTAACAGCATATTAAACAATTTTTTTATAAAAATGTAAAAATGCAGAATGTTTTTTGTGATGGTAGGTTTAGGGGTAGTGTGTGTGTGTGTGTGTGTGTGTGTGTGTGTGTGTGTGTGTGTGTGTGTGTGTGTGTGTGTGTGTGTGTGTGTGTGTGTGTGTGTGTGCGATATGTAGGCTTAGGGGTAGTGTAGGGGGATAGAATGTACAGTTTGTACAGTATACAAACCATTAAGTCTATGGAATGCCATCTGCCTGTCTTTCCCCTTCCCCCTCTCTATCTGTGTGTGTGTGTGTGTGTGTGTGTGTGTGGGGGGGGGGGGTCTCTCTCTCACCCTGTGAGTTTGTGTGTGTGCCTTTCTCTCAGTCCTTACCCTCCCCCTCACTCTCACTCTATCATTGTGTTTGTGTGTGTGTACTTGTCTACCTATCTAACAGGGGACCTTGGTGTCGTAACACACTCACTAACAGGGGACCTCTGAGCCAAGAGGGGACATTTTTCAGGTCCCCTGTTGGTCATGCTTTAAATCATGTTAAAATCAAGTAAAAACACTAAAAAAACGCTCTGGTGATTTTTTTTACTTTTGACCAAGTGGGGACCTACAAGTGTGTGTGTTTAAATCATGTGAAAATTAAGTAAAAACACTCTGGTAATTTTTTTAAAACTTATGACCAAGTGGGGACCTAAGTGTGTGTGTGTGTTTAAGGTCATACTCAGCAGCTCCCCTGTAGGCTGGAGCAGGAACTGTAAGGGCTCTTAAACACACGTCGTTCACACACACTCCTCTATTGTTTGAATGGCCTGCTGTCCCAGAGAGACTCTGCTGTTTAACAGGCTGCTTACTAAAGGAACAAGCATTACATCGCTTTACTAGATACCCTGACTAGTTTCAAAATTTGCATTACATTACAATTAAATTCTACACAGAATCCAAGAAAAAAGGATTTAAAAATCTAAACAACCAGAATGTAATTAGAAGTTTTGTTTTTGTATTTTTTATTTTAACATTTTAATGACAGTAGCCTATATTCATTGAATATTATTGTATTTATCAAAATAAACAGAAAATAGTACAAACTTTACTATTCTTTTAAACAAGTGTTAAGACATTATTAAAAAAAAAACATTTTAGCTCAAGTATTTGTATAAATAATGCGTGACTTTTGCCCCATGTAAAATGGGGTGTAAAAGGCCCAACTTACCACCTTATACATTTTTGAGTTTTTTTAAACAAACCACTTTTGATTTATTTATGATTTACACAATGACTCGGTCCCCTGTTAGATAGTAAATCACGACACCAGTGTGTTTAATTTGTCATTTCTTGCCATCTCAAACACACTGTAGAGATTTAGAGTTTTTATAGCAATAACTGAGTTTTAAGAGTTAAATCAAGCAGAAATATTTCTCTAATGTATTAATTGCAGATCCTCTTTGAATAATGATTATGTTAAACACAATGACTCGGTCCCCTGTTAGATAGTAAATCACGACACCAGTGTGTTTGCGTTGTCATTTCTTGCCATCTCAAACACACTGTAGAGATTTAGAGTTTTTATAGCAATAACTGAGTTTTAAGAGTTAAATCAAGCAGAAATATTTCTCTAATGTATAAATTGCAGATTATCTTTGAATAATGATTATGTTAAACACAATGACTCGGTCCCCTGTTAGATAGTAAATCACGACACCAGTGTGTTTGCGTTGTCATTTCTTGCCATAAACACACTGTAGAGATTTAGAGTTTTTATAGCAATAACTGAGTTTTAAGAGTTAAATCAAGCAGAAATATTTCTCTAATGTATTAATTGCAGATCCTCTTTGAATAATGATTATGTTAAACACAATGACTCGGTCCCCTGTTAGATAGTAAATCACGACACCAGTGTGTTTGCGTTGTCATTTCTTGCCATCTCAAACACACTGTAGATATTTAGAGTTTTTATAGCAATAACTGAGTTTTAAGAGTTAAATCAAGCAGAAATATTTCTCTAATGTATTAATTGCAGATCATCTTTGAATAATGATTATGTTAAACACAATGACTCTGTCCCCTGTTAGATAGTAAATCACGACACCAGTGTGTTTGCTTTGTCATTTCTTCATCTCAAACACACTGTAGAGATTTAGAGTTTTTATAGCAATAACTGAGTTTTAAGAGTTAAATCAAGCAGAAATATTTCTCTAATGTATTAATTGCAGATCCTCTTTGAATAATGATTATGTTAAACACAATGACTCGGTCCCCTGTTAGATAGTAAATCACGACACCAGTGTGTTTGCTTTGTCATTTCTTCATCTCAAACACACTGTAGATATTCACTGTATATATTGAGATAACTCAATTTTATGGTGACTTGCATTAAAATGTTTATCCGTCTCAATTAAATTATGTGAACTGAATGACTTTTAACATTGACACTTTAGTTATTTAACCAAATGATGATTTTCAAGTCAGCAATCAACACACAACTGAGTTTTGACCTCCAAAATCTTATTATAGTGTATTTTTATGGTAAGTATTGGTGTTTTATGTTTTAAATCAAGCAGAAATCACTCTTTAAGGAAACAATTGCAGGTCACACTTTATACAGTGAACATTGGATGGTAAAACACAACGCCTGTTTGATTGCTTTGCCATTTCTTGCCATCACAAACACACTGGAGAGATTTTGAAGGTCAGAACTAAATTTTTTGGTGACTTGCATGAAAATGTTCATCCGTCTCACTTAAATTATGTGAACTGAATGTCTTTTAACATTGACACTTTAGTCGAAGATTTTCAACTCAACAATCAACACACAACTGAGTTTTGACCTCCAAAATCATTATACAGTGTATATTAAATTTAAATAAAAAATATAAAATTTCTTTACAAAACAAGTTTGACTCAAGTTTGACTCTCTACTGCTTATTCATTATTGTTTATGTTACATGGTCCATGTTTACATTACAGTATAAAATTGTTCCTAAGTTTTCCCCTTTTATATAGATGGTAATGACTAAATATCCTCGCACACCGAAATTTTCACACGTAAAAAAAAAGATCAAGCACGTTTACACACAGCCTCTGAAACTTTCCTTCATCAAAAAAAAAAATCTGATCAGGTTCAGTTTTCTGCATTTTTCGCATCCATAGCAAGCATTTAAAGAGGGGTTTCAAATTTCTGTGTTATTCATTTTTGTGTTAAAATTTTGAACATAAGTTGAACAGTTTAAAAAAGAAAGTGTGAACCTTCAAATTAGCAATTATAGTTCATAAAGTTTTGCTGGCGTTTGTATCTAATTGAGAAAAGAATGAATGTAAATTGAAAGATGTCGTCATTGAACGCATTTTGTGCCAAAGCAAATAAATGATCCACAGTTTAGCCACATAGGCTGATGTGATCCCTGAGTGAAGAGTTTTGAAAAAGTGATGAGTATTCAGAAATGTGTCCTAGCAGATGTTTAAAAAACCCTGTAATATCACTATTAGTAAGGGATCACATTATAATATCAGTCTATAAATGTGAGATATTTAAAGTGAACCTAAAGTATACTTGCAATAGTGTGATTTTAGCACAATTAAATATACTTAATGGATGTTTCGCAAAAGCGTTGTTTAGTGATATTGCGTCCTTGTGTTTCTGCTGTACGTCATCAGCAACTGTCGAAGTTCAATTACAATACTCAAAATCACATGTACAGAGGATGCACAAAAGTAGATCACATAGCAAGACTGGTCTCCACGAAAACACAAGTCCCTTCTTTGCATTCCCAGAATTGCGAAACAGCCATCATTAAGAAATGTGCATTGTGCAATAAAGGAGTACTCCAAGAATAATTATAATATTTATACCAGTACGTCTCACGCAGGTCACGAGGGTTTACAATATTTGATGCTTTAATACTATCCAAAAAAAATTGTTACGGCCATTTCACACTGAACGCGACAAAGCTAGGTGAATCATTGATGAATGAAGGTTTAACACCGAACGCCACTCAAACCATCATCGAGGACTTGCTATAATTATATAATAGGCAGACATGCATTATTTCTAGTGATTTATGATTGTAATATAATTGACCGATCCAGAGCGAATGCGATCTCTGACTCATAACACTCACACACGTGGAAGAAAACGGACAGTTCTCTTCTGATAGCATATAATTCAGTGGAAAAAGAAGTAAACTTGAGAATTACATATGGCATATCTTGCTTTATTATGCTGAGATTGATCGAGCCTGGTATAAATAAATCCATACAGATCTATTGTTTTACAAAAATAATCTATTGTTTACAAAAGGAGAAAACGTGTGTACTTTAATGTAAACTTGGACCATGTGACATAAACTGAAGTTAACAGCAAAAAAATATACTATAATGCTGACTGTTGTTAGTGTTTTTTGTTGTAGGAGTTAAAAGTGTATATGTTGGGTTAATCCTCATTGTGTTCTGGAAGAATGAGTTGATTTAAGACATCAATGAAGTGTTTTGGTAGTTTTAGCACATTTTGAACGTGAAATTAACTGCTTTGCTTTGAAAGGTGTCCTAGCGATTGTAGCTGAGAGATAGACGTCAAACAGACTCAAACAAAGACCCAGAATTCTGTGGTGTTACAGCACTGTGGCTGCTGTAAATGGCTGCTGTAAGGTTTCTTTATGAAATAACAGGCACAATGGCAAAGATATTTCTGCAAAAACTCCAAAGTAATGTTCGGTTGCAGTGAGAAAGTCACAAGAGACAACTGAAAAAACTCATGCGTGTATTTAGCCTAGTGTAGATCAGCTTGCTTACACATCCCCCAAACTCCATTTACATATGAATACAGGAAAGGCCAAAGCCATTGTCTCACAGGTGAGGAACAAGCCTTACAGAGCTGTGAGACCCATGTCACAGACACAAACTTCTCAAACAAACTAGAGAAAACGCTGGGATTTACCTGGGAAAATTAAATCAATGTACACTTTTTCCAATCCCTACGACACATTTTTCAATACTTGGGTCACTTTTTTAAAACTCTTCACACACTTTTTCACACAAATTCACACAACTGAATTTCAGCTTGGCACAGCAGTTATTTTAGTGTTCAAAATGCACTAAAACCAGAGGTGTAGTGGTAAAAAAAGAGGTGGGTAAACTATCAATTCTGGGTGACCGCATCGTGGTCACGGTAAGGTGGGCCACTGCCTACCAGTGTATAGCGTATCCTGATGATAGCTATTGTTCTCAGAGAGAACAAAAATATTTAAGAGAGATAGAGAGGGGAGGCTTATATCCAGGGGTTCCAATGCAATGCACTTGTACATAATGATTAGATTTGGGATTATTTTCATAGTCGATTAATCTGTTGAATATTTTCTCAAGTAATCGATTAGTTGTTTGGTCTATAATATGTCCGAAAAATGTGGATCAGTGTTTCCCAAAAGCCCAGGATGACGTCCTCGAATGTCTCGTTTTGTCCACAACTCAGTTTACTGTCACATATGAGAGAACACACTAGAACATATTCACATTAAACAAGCTGGAATCAAAGAATTTTACTTTTGTCTTAAAAAATTACTCAAGCCGACAAATCGATTATCAAAATAGTTGTCCATTACAGTTTTTGCCAATTGCTAATGAGGCAGAATTTGGTGAAGAAGAGCGAGAGCTTTGTGTTGATGATGACAGGGTGCAGACAGCGATCGCTTGCGATTGCATTTATAATGTAAACTTTTGATGAATTTATGAGAAATCTACAGACGCAAACAGGAAGTAAAACTCCCATTGATTTTTCTCCATAAGGATTTAGATTATCAGCCATAATGTCTAAAACATCTGAGGTAGACTGACCACGAGTTGTGAAACGAAAGTTTCTGCTTCTGTAGCTGCTTTCAGAACTGATCAAACACATTCAAGTCAGAACGATGATCAACTCATTTCTGCAGGAATTATACTGAAATATAAAATCTTAAAATCCAAAGGGACCCACTTTATATTAGGTGGCCTTAACTACTATGTACTAACATTTTAATTATCCATTTGATACAATGCACTTATTGTGTACATACATGTCTTTACATTGTACTTACATTTTTAAATATACCGGCATGTAATTACATCTGTAATTAATTTCTGTAGTTACATTTGTAATTACACTGTTGACACTTCCCTTACATCTAACCCTACCTTTAAACTTACCAATACAACCACACATGTCCCTAACCCTACCCGTATCCCACCTCAATATCAGCAAAAGTGTTTTGCAACACAATATGAACACAATAAGTACATTGTACCTATTTAAGTACATAGTAGTTAAGGCCCCCTAATATAAAGTGGGGCCATCTAAAGTCATAATTTATCATTGATTTGGCATAAAATACATTCAATGGCGACATCTTTCGATTTATAAGAATTATTTTCTCACTTCAACACAAACACCACCAAAACATTATGAACTGTATAGGCCAATTTGAATTTTTTTTGATTCTCTTTTCAAAAAAACCTAACTTATGTTCAAAACTTAACTAAAATTAATAAATAAAAAAAAAACAATTTGCTACATTTCGGCAGTATTACCATATTGAAATTTTGGGTGATTCCTTTGAATCCTCAGAATCCTTTTTGGTAGTTTTAGTGCATTTTGAACACTAAAATAACTGCTGTGCCAAGCTGAAATTCAGTTGTGTGAATTTGTGTGAAAAAGTGTGTGAAGAGTTTTAAAAAAGTGACCCAAGTATTGAAAAATGTGTCGTAGGGATTGGAAAAAGTGTACATTGATTTAATTTTCCCAGGTAAATCCCAGCGTTTTCTCTAGTTTGTTTGAGAAGTTTGTGTCTGTGACATGGGTCTCACAGCTCTGTAAGGCTTGTTCCTCACCTGTGAGACAATGGCTTTGGCCTTTCCTGTATTCATATGTAAATGGAGTTTGGGGGATGTGTAAGCAAGCTGATCTACACTAGGCTAAATACACGCATGAGTTTTTTCAGTTGTCTCTTGTGACTTTCTCACTGCAACCGAACATTACTTTGGAGTTTTTGCAGAAATATCTTTGCCATTGTGCCTGTTATTTCATAAAGAAACCTTACAGCAGCCATTTACAGCAGCCACAGTGCTGTAACACCACAGAATTCTGGGTCTTTGTTTGAGTCTGTTTGACGTCTATCTCTCAGCTACAATCGCTAGGACACCTTTCAAAGCAAAGCAGTTAATTTCACGTTCAAAATGTGCTAAATCTACCAAAACACTTCATTGATGTCTTAAATCAACTCATTCTTCCAGAACACAATGAGGATTAACCCAACATATACACTTTTAACTCCTACAACAAAAAACACTAACAACAGTCAGCATTATAGTATATTTTTTTGCTGTTAACTTCAGTTTATGTCACATGGTCCAAGTTTACATTAAAGTACACACGTTTTCTCCTTTTGTAAACAATAGATTATTTTTGTAAAACAATAGATCTGTATGGATTTATTTATACCAGGCTCGTTCAATCTCAGCATAATAAAGCAAGATATGCCATATGTAATTCTCAAGTTTACTTCTTTTTCCACTGAATTATATGCTATCAGAAGAGAACTGTCCGTTTTCTTCCACGTGTGTGAGTGTTATGAGTCAGAGATCGCATTCGCTCTGGATCGGTCAATTATATTACAATCATAAATCACTAGAAATAATGCATGTCTGCCTATTATATAATTATAGCAAGTCCTTGATGATGGTTTGAGTGGCGTTCGGTGTTAAACCTTCATTCATCAATGATTCACCTAGCTTTGTCGCGTTCAGTGTGAAATGGCCGTAACAACTTTTTTTGGATAGTATTAAAGCATCAAATATTGTAAACCCTCGTGACCTGCGTGAGACGTACTGGTATAAATATTATAATTATTCTTGGAGTACTCCTTTATTGCACAATGCACATTTCTTAATGATGGCTGTTTCGCAATTCTGGGAATGCAAAGAAGGGACTTGTGTTTTCGTGGAGACCAGTCTTGCTATGTGATCTACTTTTGTGCATCCTCTGTACATGTGATTTTGAGTATTGTAATTGAACTTCGACAGTTGCTGATGACGTACAGCAGAAACACAAGGACGCAATATCACTAAACAACGCTTTTGCGAAACATCCATTAAGTATATTTAATTGTGCTAAAATCACACTATTGCAAGTATACTTTAGGTTCACTTTAAATATCTCACATTTATAGACTGATATTATAATGTGATCCCTTACTAATAGTGATATTACAGGGTTTTTTAAACATCTGCTAGGACACATTTCTGAATACTCATCACTTTTTCAAAACTCTTCACTCAGGGATCACATCAGCCTATGTGGCTAAACTGTGGATCATTTATTTGCTTTGGCACAAAATGCGTTCAATGACGACATCTTTCAATTTACATTCATTCTTTTCTCAATTAGATACAAACGCCAGCAAAACTTTATGAACTATAATGGCTAATTTGAAGGTTCACACTTTCTTTTTTAAACTGTTCAACTTATGTTCAAAATTTTAACACAAAAATGAATAACACAGAAATTTGAAACCCCTCTTTAAATGCTTGCTATGGATGCGAAAAATGCAGAAAACTGAACCTGATCAGATTTTTTTTTATGATGAAGGAAGGAAAGTTTCAGAGGCTGTGTGTAAACGTGCTTGATCTTTTTTTTAACGTGTGAAAATTTCGGTGTGCGAGGATATTTAGTCATTACCATCTATATAAAAGGGGAAAACTTAGGAACAATTTTATACTGTAATGTAAACATGGACCATGTAACATAAACAATAATGAACAAGCAGTAGAGAGTCAAACTTGAGTCAAACTGTTTTGTAAATACATTTTATATTTTTTATTTAAATTTAATATACACTGTATAATGATTTTGGAGGTCAAAACTTAGTTGTGTGTTGATTGTTGAGTTGAAAATCTTCGACTAAAGTGTCAATGTTAAAAGACATTCAGTTCACATAATTTAATTGAGACGGATGAAGATTTTCATGCAAGTCACCAAAAAATTTAGTTCTGACCTTCAAAATCTCTACAGTGTGTTTGTGATGGCAAGAAATGGCAAAGCAATCAAACAGGTGTCGTGTTTTACCATCCAACAGGGGACTTAAGTCAATTTAAGGAAATCATGTTCACTGTATAAAGTGTGACCTGCAATTGTTTCCTTAAAGAGTGATTTCTGCTTGATTTAAAACATAAACCAACACCAATACTTACCATAAAAATACACTATAATAAGATTTTGGAGGTCAAAACTCAGTTGTGTTGATTGCTGACTTGAAAATCATCAGTTGGTTAAACAACTAAAGTGTCAATGTTAAAAGTCATTCAGTTCATTTAATTGAGACGGATAAACATTTTAATGCAAGTCACCATAAAATTGAGTTATCTCAATATATACAGTGAATATCTACAGTGTGTTTGAGATGAAGAAATGACAAAGCAAACACACTGGTGTCGTGATTTACTATCTAACAGGGGACCGAGTCATTGTGTTTAACATAATCATTATTCAAAGATGATCTGCAATATATACATTATAGAAATATTTCTGCTTGATTTAACTCTTAAAACTCAGTTATTGCTATAAAAACTCTAAATATCTACAGTGTGTTTATGATGGCAAGAAATGACAACGCAAACACACTGGTGTCGAGATTTACTATCTAACAGGGGACCGAGTCATTGTGTTTAACATAATCATTATTCAAAGATGATCTGCAATTTATACATTATAGAAATATTTCTGCTTGATTTAACTCTTAAAACTCAGTTATTGCTATAAAAACTCTAAATGTCTACAGTGTGTTTATGATGGCAAGAAATGACAACGCAAACACACTGGTGTCGTGATTTACTATCTAACAGGGGACAGAGTCATTGTGTTTAACATAATCATTATTCAAAGATGATCTGCAATTAATACATTAGAGAACTATTTCTGCTTGATTTAACTCTTAAAACTCAGTTATTGCTATAAAAACTCTAAATCTCTACAGTGTGTTTATGATGGCAAGAAATGACAAAGCAAACACACTGGTGTCGTGATTTACTATCTAACAGGGGACCGAGTCATTGTGTTTAACATAATCATTATTCAAAGATGATCTGCAATTTATACATTATAGAAATATTTCTGCTTGATTTAACTCTTAAAACTCAGTTATTGCTATAAAAACTCTAAATATCTACAGTGTGTTTATGGCAAGAAATGACAAAGCAAACACACTGGTGTCGTGATTTACTATCTAACAGGGGACCGAGTCATTGTGTTTAACATAATCATTATTCAAAGATGATCTGCAATTAATACATTAGAGAAATATTTCTGCTTGATTTAACTCTTAAAACTCAGTTATTGCTATAAAAACTCTAAATCTCTACAGTGTGTTTGAGATGGCAAGAAATGACAACGCAAACACACTGGTGTCGTGATTTACTATCTAACAGGGGACCGAGTCATTGTGTTTAACATAATCATTATTCAAAGATGATCTGCAATTAATACATTAGAGAAATATTTCTGTTTGATTTAACTCTTAAAACTCAGTTATTGCTATAAAAACTCTAAATCTCCACAGTGTGTTTATTGCAAGAAATGACAACGCAAACACACTGGTGTCGTGATTTACTATCTAACAGGGGACCGAGTCATTGTGTTTAACATAATCATTATTTACTATATAAAGTGATGACCTGTGATTATTACCTTAAAGAACAATTTCTGCTTGTCCAGTCCTATATATATATATTTTTTTTTTATTGGTGCAAGAAATCAAATCTCACTCTAAAAATCTCAAAAACAAAGGACATTATTTGGGATTTCAGAGAGCAGAAACTATGTTTTATTCAAAAATAAGTCACACATTGAAATACCTTTACTGTAAAAAAAATTTGGGTCTCCAATTGAAAATTTTCTGTAAATTGATGCACTTTAATTCAATTAAAATTCAAGAAATTCAATTTGGCCAACTAAAAAATTTAGATGTGATCGGTCACTAGAAAATTTTCAATTGGAGACCTGATTTTTTTTTACAGTGTTGGTGTTCTTGAAAATAAGCTTAAATGAGAGATGTGGACGGATCATATACTGTAAGTATGAAGACACAACAGAGAATGAATTTCTTAAAGATAACTCTTAATTTTAAGAATTTTTTTATTTCTTAAATTCTTTTCTGTAATGTCCACAACAAGGCTTTTTCTCCGTTGTGTGCTCATTGTGTTCCCTGATGCCTGTGTGAACATTATATAATTATATATATATATTAAATAATGAAGACAGACTTGACTGCCAGCTCTCTTCCCTTTCACACACACAGCTCCATTGCAGGCTATGGAGGTCCCCTGTTGGATAGGTAGACATCGGTCAGGTCCCCTCTTGGCATGTTTAAAAAATAAAAAATAAATGCTTATTTGAAGTTATATTATGAAAAAAGACCTTAAAACAAAATTTTGTATCTAAGTTTTGTTTCTTCAAAATTACTAGAAACACAGGTCCCCTCTTGGTCAGTGTGGAGTGATGGTCCCCTGTTGGTAATATAGACGTGTATGTGTGTGTGTGTGTGTGTGTGTGTGTGTGTGTGTGTGACTTTCTCTCTTGATCATAATTTAACCCTTTCATATAGGCTATCACAAATAACTATCACTTGAAATAAAAACGTCATGTGATGTGTTTGCCAAGATCACGTATGATGCACATGTCTTTAAATTAATTATTTACTGATATAATATAAATGTATTAAAACATAAATTTCACATGATTTTATAAAAGTGGCTATTTATAATAAACTTCCATAAAATGTAGACACGCATCTTACTCTTACCTGACACTGATATTAAAATCATCTTTGCAGTTTCTGTGATTTGGCTCCATTTATACATTTTTTATTAAAAGAAATTTATTGGACCACCCATATTGAAATTAAAGCATGTTTTATGGTGCATAAGATTGGTGCACAAACGGTAGCTAAGGTAGCTCAAAAACACATGAAGAGAAGTGTTAGAATAAAACAACATCAGCATTCGAATGGTATTCTGAACTCATTCCAATTTGACCTTTGACATAATCTGACATGAAATTCTTATAAATTTAATTGATCTCATAGATGTGGCTGTTGTGGTTTGTGGTCATAGCAGCACCAACTGCTGCAGTTAATGTGGTGAATTCAGATGACTTTGACATAGTCCTTTTATGTTTTCCCATTTTAAATGCATATTGCCTGCCGTGCACAGTTAAACTGATGCCACCGGGGTGGCGGTGCCACCGGCTTGGGCCCGTCATCGCTGCTCGCAGCTTTAATTATTATTATTATTATTATTAGGGCCCAAGCCCAAAGGGCGCAGAGCCCTATTGTTCCCCTAAGGATTATTCTTTGTTTTTTTTTTTATTTTTTTTTTCGACTTCTCGGGTACTTTTGGGGCACTTAACATGCTCGAAAACTCTTGAAACTTTGCACACACGTCGGAATCCGCGGCCATCAGAGCCGGGCTGAAGCTGGTACCCGGGCGTGGCAGGGGGGCTCGACAGCGCCACCTAAAGTGGGGTCTGAAAACTTGGTCTATATATCAAACACACTTGCACGTACATGTATGAAACTCGGTACACATATAGACCTCATCAGGCCGAACAACTTTCGTGCTCATAGTTATGCGTCAGCCCAACAGGAAGTGAGCTATTATGGGTTGTTCGGAAAACGCATGCTCTGGAATTTAATATACTCCTCCGAGGCCATTGTTTCAATCATTGCCAAACTCGGTCAGCATGAAGAGAACATATCCAGGATGCTAAATTGCGAACGGATTTTTGATATCTCAAATGGTTTGGCCGTGGCGAAGCAACGAATTTATGGCGAGAAAAGGGAAACAGGAAGTGTGTAATAACTTGTGCAAACATTGACTGATTTGGATGAAACTTCAGCTGTGTGTTCGTTGTAAGAAGCCGATCGCATGGATATGACTTTTGTGAGTCAAAGTTATAGCGCCACCAACTGGCAGCAGGAAGTGTGTCACTTTCAAAAATGCTTTGAATCACCATCTTATTTTCACACGATTGACTTCAAACTTCATCAGTATAATGTGAAAACATGACAGATAGAGACATATGAATGAATTCCTGATATTTCAAATAATGTTGCCATGGCCACATGTCAAAGTTTAATAATGTTTTTGGCTGTTTGTGTGCCCTCCCCTCTATCACCAAAAGGGGGCAGTGTTGTATTATTTTTGAAACTCCCTTTCTCTCTCTCTCTCTCTCTCTGTGCTTGCTTATGTGATTTATGAGGACACAAATGTGTATGATGACATGGGTATTGTATTACAACGTAGTGGTTAATGTGGACATGAACTATGACACTATATCAGTACAGGACTCATTTTCTAAATGACATTTGAGTTACAATTCTTTTCACCTGACAGCCGTGATTCCATGTACTCATTCAGACAGAACTCTTTTTTTAAAACAGAGGAGTGTGAGTGTGTTTTCTATACATGTGCTTTACAGAAGGTCATGTGCTGTGTTTGCAAAGATCACTTTTGACACATTTGTCTTTAAATTCATACTGACATAGTTCAAATTTATTTAAAAAAAAAATTCACATTATTTTCTACAAGTGTCTGTTTATAAGTGTCTTTTTTCACAGAAAGTTTTTGTTTAAACGTGAATATTTGTATAATTCAGGGTCTGAGTTTTTACGTTCTCCTCGTAGGTGATTTATTCAATCTCCACCAAACTCGGTCAACGTGAAACGGAAGCTTAACGCATTAAAAATATTTAACGCAAATAACACAGCGTCCGTTTTTATATCCATTTTTGCTTAGCGTTACATGATCACGCTCCTATTCATGTAAATGCTTCCAAGCGCGACAAGACACAAGAGAGCGCGCTGTATGCCAGTGTCCTGTCTGTGTGTGTGTGTGTGTGTGTGTGTGTCCTGTCTGTGTGTGTGTGTGTGTGTGTGTGTGTGTGTGTGTGTGTGTGTGTGTGTGTGTGTGTGTGTGTGTGTGTGTCAGTGTCCTGTCTGTGTGGATGCGTCTCATGTCAGCTAATCAAGGGACACTGACACACACACACACACACACACAAACACACACACACTCGACGCATAGATAGACTCGCGTCAGTTTCCTGCTCACATCGAGTTCTCTTTTGCTGTTGAACAAACAATAACACAGAGGATTTTGAGTATTCTCATATTAGAGTTTTAAATTAGTTAAATAACGTCTTAAATGAACTTTAAAGAGTTGTGAGGAAATGAGATGCGCGGGACCGCGCGTGAGATCCGCGGTTGTTCTTAAAGTGACAGGAGCACTGATGATGCCTGTCATTAATGTTCATCAAAGAACAACGGGAACAGAGAAAATTGTAGCTTTAATGATGATTCATCTATATTTCATTTATTATTTATGCAGTTAAGGAAGGTTTGATAACTATTACATTTCTGTATAACAGGGAAGGCCATGGGTAAATATAACATTTATTATTTTGGGTTTATGTAAAGATTTTTTTAAGTTCACTTAAATTAAAAGTTGTTTTTTAAAGACTAATAAATGTTGAAATTGGGAGCTTTCAGTTATACTGTAATGCAACGTCATTAATGTTTCATAGAGAATTTAGTATCAGTGATACTGGCCTTCATTCATAAAAAATGACAATACAACACATATTTACAATATGCTGTCTTTAAATTGTTTCTAAATTAATTTGGAGAGTAACTGAAATTATTACAATATCAAAATATTACAAACTTAAAATATTAAAAACTTGCGATTAATCGTGATTAATTACAGAAAAAAATGTGATTAATTAGTTAATTTTTTACTTTACAGTCATTAGCTCTGACCAACAGGAAGTCAGATATTTTGGTTTGAACGTGAATATTTGTATAATTCCTCTTAGCATGCTTGAAATTGCTTGAAACTCAACACACACATCAGAGATGTCAGTCAGTGGAAATGGGCAAAGCCTCAGAAATGCGTGTGTTGGAGGGGTGTTTATTACAACATAATCATGGTTTATGAAGACATTTCATGTGTCCCCGTAAATAAAAATAGCTTTAACAGCATACTAAACAATTTTTTAATAAAAATGTAAAAATGCAGAATGTTTTCTGTGATGGTAGGTTTAGGGGTAGTGTGTGTGTGTGTGTGTGTGTGTGTGTGTGTGTGTGTGCGATATGTAGGCTTAGGGGTAGTGTAGGGGGATAGAATGTACAGTTTTTACAGTATACAAACCATTTAAGTCTATGGAATGCCATCTGCCTGTCTTTCCCCTTCCCCCTCTCTATCTGTGTGTGTGTGTGTGTGGGGGGTCTCTCTCTCACCCTGTGAGTTTGTGTGTGTGCCTTTCTCTCAGTCCTTCCCCTCCCCCTCACTCTCACTCTATCATTGTGTGTGTGTGTGTGCCTTTCTCTTTTGATCATAATTTAACCCTTTCATATAGGCTATCACAAATAACTATCACTTAAAATAAAAACGTCATGTGATGTGTTTGCCAAGATCACGTATGATGCACATGTCTTTAAATTAATTATTTACTGATATAATATAAATGTATTAAAACATACATTTCACATGATTTTATAAAAGTGGCTATTTATAATAAACTTCCATAAAATGTAGACACGCATCTTACTCTTACCTGACACTGATATTAAAATCATCTTTGCAGTTTCTGTGATTTGGC
The DNA here is from genome assembly GCA_033150135.1 of Gobio occitaniae. Classification (NCBI taxonomy): domain Eukaryota; kingdom Metazoa; phylum Chordata; class Actinopteri; order Cypriniformes; family Gobionidae; genus Gobio; species Gobio occitaniae. The sequence goes on from JARQWZ010000124.1 coordinate 280,822, forward strand.
TCCATTTATACATTTTTTATTAAAAAGAATTTATTGGACCACCCATATTGAAATGAAAGCATGTTTTATGGTGCATAAGATTGGTGCACAAACGGTAGCTAAGGTAGCTCAAAAACACATGAAGAGAAGTGTTAGAATAAAACAACATCAGCATTCGAATGGTATTCTGAACTCATTCCAATTTGACCTTTGACATAATCTGACATGAAATTCATATAAATTTAATTGATCTCATAGATGTGGCTGTTGTGGTTTGTGGTCATAGCAGCACCAACTGCTGCAGTTAATGTGGTGAATTCAGATGACTTTGACATAGTCCTTTTATGTTTTCCCATTTTAAATGCCTATTGCCTGCCGTGCACAGTTAAGCTGATGCCACCGGCGTGGCGGTGCCACCGGCTTGGGCCCGTCATCGCTGCTCGCAGCTTTAATTATTATTATTATTATTATTTTATCGACTTCTCGGGCACTTTTGGGGCCCTTACCATGCTCAAAAACTCTTGAAACTTTGCACACACATCGGAATGCGCGGCCATCAGAGCCGGGCTGAAGCTGGTACCCGGGCGTGGCAGGGGGGCTCGACAGCGCCCCCTAAAGTGGGGTCTGAAAACTTGGTCTATATATCAAACACACTTGCACGTACATGTATGAAACTCGGTACACATATAGACCTCATCGGGCCAAACAACTTTCGTGCTCTAAGTTACGTGTCAGCCCAACAGGAAGTGAGCTAATATGGGTTGTTCTGAAAACACATGCTCTGGAATTTAATATACTCCTCCGAGGCCATTGTTTCAATCAGTGCCAAACTCGGTCAGCATGAAGTCAAGACACAGAGGATGCTAAATTGCGAACGGATTTTTGATATCTTAAACGGTTTGGCCGTGGCGAAGCAACGAATTTATGGCGAGAAAAGGTAAACAGGAAGTGTGTAATAACTTGTGCAAACATTGACTGATTTGGATGAAACTTCAGCTGTGTGTTCGTTGTAAGAGGCCGATCACATGGATATGACTTTTGTGAGTCAAAGTTATAGCGCCACCAACTGGCAGCAGGAAGTGTGTCACTTTCAAAAATGCTTTGAATCACCATCTTATTTTCACACGATTGACTTCAAACTTCATCAGTATAATGTGAAAACATGACAGATAGAGACATATGAATGAATTCCTGATATTTCAAATAATGCTGCCATGGCAACATGTCAAAGTTTAATAATGTTTTTGGCTGTTTGTGTGCCCTACCCTCTATCACCAAAAGGGGGCAGTGTTGTATTATTTTTGAAACTCCCTTTCTCTCTCTCTCTCTCTCTCTCTCTGTGCTTGCTTATGTGATTTATGAGGACACAAATGTGTATGATGACATGGGTATTGGTATTACAACGTAGTGGTTAATGTGGACATGAACTATGACACTATATCACTACAGGACTCATTTTCTAAATCACATTTGAGTTACAATTTTTATCATCTGACAGCCGTGATTTCATGTACTCATTCAGACAGAACTCTTTTTTTAAAACAGAGGAGTGTGAGTGTGTTTTCTATACATGTGCTTTACAGAAGGTCATGTGCTGTGTTTGCAAAGATCACTTTTGACACATTTGTCTTTAAATTCATTATTTACTGACATAGTTCAAATTTATTTTTTAAAAAAATTCACATTATTTTCTACAAGTGTCTGTTTATAAGTGTCTTTTTTTCACAGAAAGTTTTTGTTTGAACGTGAATATTTGTATAATTCAGGGTCTGAGTTTTTACGTTCTCCTCGTATGTGATTTATTCAATCTCCACCAAACTCGGTCAACGTGAAACGGAAGCTTAACGCATTAAAAATATTTAACGCAAATAACACAGCGTCCGTTTTTATATCCATTTTTGCTTAGCGTTACATGATCACGCTCCTATTCATGTACATGCTTCCAAGCGCGACAAGACACAAGAGAGCGCGCTGTATGCCAGTGTCCTGTCTGTGTGTGTGTTAGTGTCCTGTCTGTGTGTGTGTGTGTCCTGTCTGTGTGTGTGTGTATGTGTATGTGTGTGTGTCAGTGTCCTGTCTGTGTGGATGCGTTTCATGTCAGCTATTCAAGGGACACTGACACACACACACACACACACACACACACACACACACACACTCGATGCATAGATAGACTCGCGTCAGTTTCCTGCTCACATCGAGTTCTCTTTTGCCTAGGGTTGCCAACTCTCACGCATTTGGCGTGACACTCACGCTTTCAGGCTCTGTCTCACGCTCTCACGCTGCCCAACTTAATCTCACGCCAAATTGCCAAACCTGCTTTTGATATTAAACAATGTCTAAGCTTTTACATTTTTTAAAGTTTTAATGCGAAATTCAAACAATAAATAGCGTTTTGGCGCTAATATGGCATAACAGTTAAAGCCAGAGTGTTGAAAAACCATACGGAGTTGCGACATGCTCTATCATCTCCCGGCGGCGCGCGCAGTCGTGCTTCACAGAAATCTCAATACTTCTAGCGCTGTGTCAATACATTTGAATGGCTTGATACACAACAGCTCCACTTTACAAGTTTTGGTAAACAGTACAGCATAGTGTGCATTGATTATTACATCAACCATACAGGATCGTTTTATAATGGAGAGTAATGCAACAATGTTAACATTAATGTTAATGTTTTTTATTGTACTTAGCCTTCAGGTATTCCATACTAATTGGTCATACTCATACTAATTGATGGTCAAATGTGACCATACACCTTAACTATTTTTCAATTAAATAAATGTTCTATATTTTAGTTCAATAATATTTATTGAATATTTTGAGGAGACCTTTTGTACTAAATACTAGTTGTGCAATATTTATTGTCAATAATGACCACTTAAAATATTTTTCTTCTAATATTTGTATTATTTATATTACAATTAGTATAGTAATAAGGTTAAATTAGAGAATTATTTTTCAAAGAGGCAAATTAGAGTCATTTTGTGGAGTCAGCCTGTCATTAATGTTCATCAAAGAACAACGGGAACAGAGAAAATTGTAGCTTTAATGATGATTCATCTATATTTCATTTATTATTTATACAGTTAAGGAAGGTTTGATAACTATTACATTTCTGTATAACAGGGAAGGCCATGGGTAAATATAACATTTATTATTTTCATTTATTATTTATTGTTTCCATTTATTATCATTTATTATTACTATACTCTCCTTGAAGTTTACTTCCCGCTACTTTTTCCCTCTTCCTCCCAACCGCGCGGCTGCAACTGTCTTCTTCTTCTTCGATAGTAGCCTAAGCCAGTGTTTCCCAACCTTTTTTCAGTCATTTTATCATACGTTACGCTAGGGGTGTAACGGTACAGATTGCTCACGGTTCGGTTTGTATCACGGTTTAAGGTTCACCGTTTCGGTACGGTTCAGTATTTGCTATGTTCAGGGAAAAAAGGACTACTGTCAAATAAAACAAAAGAAAATAATAAGAACAAATCATTTAAATACAAGCAGCAGCACAAATAAATACTATTGAGCAAAGATACTAATAAAATAAACTATGCTTTTCAGGTTTTTCAGGTACGTCTAACATTAGTTTTCAGGTACAGAAATTGATCAAATGTAAAATAACATTGCATATATGACTGTATAAATTAAAGATTAATCCTATTAAACTTACAAAAGTTATTCAATCAAGAGCAGTGAGTGATGCCCTTGTCTTTTGTTTGACATTAAACAGACAGCAGTAAAGGCTACTGCCCCTTTAAGACCTCGGATATGCGTCGTCTTTTCTGGACTGTATAAAGCTTACTTAAGCCATATACAGACTATGTCTGCTAGAATACTCATCAATATGTTGACATACTTTTTGCGTGAGTTTGTCCATTCAAGAGCAAGACTTGAAAGAGAACTCAATATTTGCGCGCTGAGAGACGTGTGCGCGCTCTCGGGTGAGTGCACGGAAAATTTTCTCACAGTGCGCGCGACTTCTCATTCGCGTCTTCTGGCACTAAACCAGATAGTTGCGTGTTCTGAGTTAACACAATCAGAACGTAAAAATACGGGATATTTTACGGGAAAATACTAAAACGGGAAGACAGCGGGAAAAGAGCTAAAATACGTGAGAAACCCGGAAAAAACGGGAGGGTTGACAGCTATGGTGTGTGTGTGTGTGCGATATGTAGGCTTAGGGGTAGTGTAGGGGGATAGAATGTACAGTTTGTACAGTATACAAACCATTAAGTCTATGGAATGCCATCTGCCTGTCTTTCCCCTTCCCCCTCTCTATCTGTGTGTGTGTGTGGGGAGGGGGGGGGGGGGGGTCTCTCTCTCACCCTGTGAGTTTGTGTGTGTGCCTTTCTCTCAGTCCTTCCCCTCCCCCTCACTCTCACTCTATCATTGTGTGTGTGTGTGTGTGTGTGTGTGTGTGTGTGTGTGACTTTCTCTCTTGATCATAATTTAACCCTTTCATATAGGCTATCACAAATAACTATCACTTGAAATAAAAACGTCATGTGATGTGTTTGCCAAGATCACGTATGATGCACATGTCTTTAAATTAATTATTTACTGATATAATATAAATGTATTAAAACATAAATTTCACATGATTTTATGAAAGTGGCTATTTATAATAAACTTCCATAAAATGTAGACACGCGTCTTACTCTTACCTGACACTGATATTATAATCATCTTTGCAGTTTCTGTGATTTGGCTCCATTTATACATTTTTTATTAAAACATTTTTATTGGACCACCCATATTGAAATTAAAGCATGTTTTATGGTGCATAAGATTGGTGCACAAATGGTAGCTAAGGTAGCTCAAAAACACATGAAGAGAAGTGTTAGAATAAAACAACATCAGCATTCGAATGGTATTCTGAACTCATTCCAATTTGACCTTTGACATAATCTGACATGAAATTCATATAAATTTAATTGATCTCATAGATGTGGCTGTTGTGGTTTGTGGTCATAGCAGCACCAACTGCTGCAGTTAATGTGGTGAATTCAGATGACTTTGACATAGTCCTTTTATGTTTTCCCATTTTAAATGCCTATTGCCTGCCGTGCACAGTTAAACTGATGCCACCGGGGTGGCGGTGCCACCGGCTTGGGCCCGACATCGCTGCTCGCAGCTTTAATTATTATTATTATTAGGGCCCAAGCCCAAAGGGCGCAGAGCCCTATTGTTCTTCCTCTGTTTCTTATTAGGGCCCAAGCCCTGAAAGGGCGCAGAGCCCTATTGTTCCCCTAAGGATTATTAGGGCCCAAGCCCTGAAAGGGCGCAGAGCCCTATTGTTCTTCCTCAGATTATTCTTTTTTTTTTTTTTTTTTTTTTTTTTTTTTTTTTTCGACTTCTCAGGTACTTTTGGGGCACTTAACATGCTCGAAAACTCTTGAAACTTCGCACAGGCGTCGGAATGCGCGGCCATCAGAGCCGGGCTGAAGCTGGTACCCGGGCGTGGCAGGGGGGCTCGACAGCGCCCCCTAAAGTGGGGTCTGAAAACTTGGTCCATATATCAAACACACTTGCACGTACATGTATGAAACTTGGTACACATTTAGATCTCATCGGGCCGAACAACTTTCGTGCTCATAGTTATGTGTCAGCCCAACAGGAAGTGAGCTATTATGGGTTGTTCGGAAAACGCACGCTCTGGAATTTAATATACTCCTCCGAGGCCATTGTTTCGATCATTGCCAAACTCGGTCAGCATTACGTGAACATATTCAGGATGCTAAATTGCGAGCGGATTTTTGATATCTCGAAAAGTCTGGCCGTGGCGATGCAACGAATTTATGGCGAGAAAAGGGAAACAGGAAGTGTGTTATAACTTGTGCAAACATTGACTGGTTTGGATGAAACTTCAGCTGTGTGTTTGTTATAAGAAGCCGATCACATGGATATTACTTTTGTGAGTCAAAGTTATAGCGCCACCAACTGGCAGCAGGAAGTGTGTCACTTTCAAAAATGCTTTGAATCACCATCTTATTTTCACCAGATTTATTTCAAACTTCATCAGTATAATGTGAAAACATGACAGATAGAGACGTATGAAATGGATTCCTGAAATTTCAAATACTGTTGCCATGGCAACGTGTCAAAGTTTAATAATCTTTTGGCTGTTCTGAGGCTCTTAGCATGCTTGAAATTGCTTGAAACTGCTTGAAACTCAACACACACATCAGAGATGTCAGTCAGTACACATGGGCAAAGCCTCAGAAACGGGCGGGGATGAGGGGCTCTCTAGCGCCACCTTTTGACAAAAGTGAAGGGCTTCGTTTCATCTACAATCACCAAACTCAGTATATATATTGACCTCATCGAGCCGGACAACTTTCTAATTTACAGTCATTAGCTCCGACCAACAGGAAGTCAGATATTTTGGTTTGAAGGTAAATTTTTGGTTAAATCGGGGTCTGAGTTTTTACGTTCTCCTCGTAGGCGTTTTATTCAATCTCCACCAAACTCGGTCAACATGAAACAAAGATACTGAAGATGCTAAAATGTGAACGGATATTGGATATCTCAAACGGTGTTTCCATGGCAAGGGATTAAATAAGGACAAAAAATGGGAACAGAAATTCTCTGTGTCTGCTGCTCTCCCCTCAATGAACACAAGATGGCAGCATTGTATTAGTTTTGAAGCAGGATAAAAAAAAAACTTGTTTCTCTCTCTCTCTCTCTCTCTCTCTCTTGTTTGTGATTTATGAGGACACAAATTTGTATAATGACATGGGTATTACACTGGTATTACAACGTGTATGTGTGTGTGTTTAAAAACATACTAAAACAATGTTTTATTAAAATGTAACCAAATAGCTTTAAAATAATCATACTATTTTTCAGATCAATATATTTATTTTATTTAATATATTTCTTCTGAATATTTCTTCTCTGTCTGCCCTCCCCTCACTAAAAGGTAGCAGTGTTGTTCTGAGGCTCTTAGCATGCTTGAAATTGCTTGAAACTGCTTGAAACTCAACACACACATCAGAGATGTCAGTCAGTACACATTGGCAAAGCCTCAGAAATGGGCGGGGATGAGGGGCTCTCTAGCGCCACCTTTTGACAAAAGTGGGGGGGTTAGTTTTATCTTCAGTCACCAAACTCGGTACATATATTGTTCTCTTCGAGCCGGACAACTTTCGAATTTACAGTCATTAGCTCCGACCAACAGGTAGTCAGATATTTTGGTTTGAAGATGAATATTTATGTAATTCAGGGTCTGAGTTTTTACGTTCTCCTCGTAGGCGATTTATTCAATATCCACCAAACTCGGTCAACATGAAACAAAGATACTGAAGATGCTAAAATGCGAACGAATATTGGATATCTCAAACGGTGTTGCCATGCCGAGGGATTAAATAAGGACAAAAAAGGGGAACAGAAATTCTCTCATATCTTGTAAAATCATATTTTGATTTCAATTAAATTAAGATTGTATGTTTGGCAATTGAACTTAGATTAATTTTAAAAGACTATACTATTTTTCAGATGAATATATATATATTTTATAAATATTTATTTGTATAATGTATTGTGCCTGTGTGTGCCCTCCCCTCAATGAACACAAGATGGCAGCATTGTGTTAGTTTTGAAACAGGATAAAAAAAAAAACATTCCATCTCTTCAGGGATTTGTCTGTGTGTGTGTGTGTGTGTGTGTGTGTGTGTGTGTGTGTGTGTGTGTGTGTGTGTGTGTGTGTGTGTGTGTGTGTGTGTGTGTGTGTGTGTGTGTGTGTGTGTGTGGACTGGTAATCCCTGATGTTGGGTGCTGCCCCTTTAAGGACGTTGTTCTGGTGAGCGCAAGTGATGTGATCGTGCAGGAAGAAGTGCAGGGAAAAACAAACTGAACTTAGAGAACTGAGTGAGAAAGCCATGTTGATCTCAAATGAAGATTTGAACATTTAACAATTCCAGCTAAAACTATTATCTTACATTATATTCCCAGCGTGGTGAGTAGTGTTATGTTGTTTAAGTGTTGTGATGGTTTGTGTATCACTATGAAGATCGCTATTTGCGATTAGCGCCTAAACGCCTAATGTTATATATTTGTTTTGTTTTAGACATTTACAGTTTGTATTGCCTGTAAAATATGTTGCATTTAGTTAAACAAAGTTTAATGCTTAGTACACAAAGCTGATGTTACAATGTTTTAGAAACGTATTTGGTGATGTGAACATTACTAGATAATAATTGTGAATTGTTTTGTGTTTGCAGTTTGACCACACACGCACACACATAAATGTGCACAAATACTCAACTAAAGTACCACCAAACTCGGTCAACATGAAACGGAATGACTATACTATACTTTTTTAAGACCTTCTCAAAATATTTAAAGACCTCATCGGCGATGAGAACTACTGTTGAGCAATAAAATAAAAATATATAATCATAAGCTATAACAAAAATATATATTAAATTAGGTGAGTGGATAGTTAAAAAAATTTGCAATTACAAAAAGTAATTCTTGAAAAAACATCTCTGGACTAATTTTATAAAATCTAAAAATGTTAATGAAAAGGTACAAATTACTTTGTGTTCTTATTAAATACATTTATAAAAAAAAAACAATTTATATTTAATTTATATATGAATGTAAATAATTATATGGGCCTACACAAATAATATAACATTTCAAGATTTATAGTTTATTGTAAACGTAATGTGCAGCTCTGTAAAGGGGCAACAAATATATGATAGATACGTGAGAACAAGATTTTTTTTAATCATCTTTAAGTGCACAAAACTATGAAAATATATGAAAGCGTGGCACAATGCGCTTATGCGCATCCCGGGTGCAGAATGATGCGCTTAAAGCAACATGGAGTCAGAGGGCGCAGTGCACCGCGAGTGCACATTAAAAAGTTCACGGCATAAAGAGACGATGAGCGTTGAGCGCACAAATCCTAGTCTACTATGTATATCGGTCGGTTTCTTCACAGTTTTAAATTCCGGTTATTGTGCGTGTGATGCCTTGTGTTGTCACCCGGGTAGGGAGCACAACATCGTTCAGAAACCGCTAGATAAACTCCAGGAAGATAAATTATTTTATCTGCATATCAAGTATTATAACGGGAATATATCATCTTGGAGTGAGCTTTACAGAGCAGCTGACTGACTGTAACCAAACACGACGCGCAGTTTGAATGCTGAACGGAGAATGATGGACAGCTACAGCGGAGGAAAGACATTCAGCTATGGAATGGCTTTAGATGACTTTGTACTAGCAAATCATAAAATACTAATAAAGATTGCTGAAAGATCATGTGACAATATATATTTCTGATGATTATTTAATTACCACGACATGCCTAATCTGAGCAAGTGACTGCCTGTCTTGAGTTTTGTCGACAGACGGAGGTGGCACGAAATGTGACGGAGGCGGCCGCTATGCAGGAAAAACCATAGAAAAACCCTGCGGTCATTGTTTAAACTCATCCTACTCCAACCAGGAGTCCGCAAATTTACATTTCCCCATTTCGGAGTCTGTTTCGCAACGTGTGGAGGGCGACACATCACCTAACTGCGCATTTCGCAAAATACGTGACATCACCCATAGACGGTGTGCGCGCCCGAGCTGATCTCACTGACATATCACTATTCAGACAGGACTAGTTTTCTAAATTATATTTGAGTTACAATTCTCATCACCCAACATCTGTGATTTCAAATATATTCAAAATAATGTTTTCAGAGATTGAAGTAAAAAAACTTTCTCCCACTATTTAGATTTTATTTCTTTTTGTTGTTAAAATCTTGTGAATCTTGTTCAATGTGCAGATTGCCTCTCTCTCAGTCCTTCCCCTCCCCCCTCACTCTCAGGCTCACCCTGGGTGTGTGTGTGTGTGGGGTCTCTCTCTCACCCTGTGAGTTTGTGTGTGTGCCTTTCTCTCTTGATGATGATAATTTACCCCTTTCATATCATAGACTATCACAAATAACTATCACTTGTGAATAAGTAAAAAAAGAACTATACAAATACCTTGAATTAAATACTGGCCTTCTGGACTTATAACATTTTGAGCAGGAAAAGATAACTTTTCACATATTTGAAAGAGATCTATTTCATCCCATGACATTAAAAATCATCTACATTTAAATGACATCATGGGTGTGGCTTGTGGTGATAGTGGCACCAGCTGCTGCGGTAAATGTGACATATTCGAGCGATTTAAAAAAATTATCCTGTTTAAATGCATATTGCCTGCCGTGCACAGTTATGCTGATGCCACCGGCGTGGCGGTGCCACCGGCTTGGGCCCGTCATCGCTGCTCGCAGCTTTAATTCTTTTTCTTTTTCTTTTTTTTTTCGACTTCTCGGGTACTTTTGGGGCACTTAACATGCTCGAAAACTCTTGAAACTTTGCACACACGTCGGAATGCGCGGCCATCAGGGCCGGGCTGAAGCTGGTACCCGGGCGTGGCAGGGGGGCTCGACAGCGCCCCCTAAGGTGGGGTCTGAAAACTTGGTCTATATATCAAACACACTTGCACGTACATGTATGAAACTCGGTACACATATAGACCTTATCGGGCCGAACAACTTTCGTGCTCATAGTTATGCGTCAGCCCAACAGGAAGTGAGCTATAATGGGTTGTTCTGAAAACACATGCTCTGGAATTTAATATACTCCTCCGAGGCCATTGTTTCAATCAGTGCCAAACTCGGTCAGCATGAAGTCAAGACACAGAGGATGCTAAATTGCGAACGGATTTTTGATATCTTAAACTGTTTGGCCGTGGCGAAGCAACGAATTTATGGCGAGAAAAGGTAAACAGGAAGTGTGTAATAACTTGTGCAAACATTGACTGATTTGGATGAAACTTCAGCTGTGTGTTCGTTGTAAGAGGCCGATCACATGGATATGACTTTTGTGAGTCAAAGTTATAGCGCCACCAACTGGCAGCAGGAAGTGTGTCACTTTCAAAAATGCTTTGAATCACCATCTTATTTTCACACGATTGACTTCAAACTTCATCAGTATAATGTGAAAACATGACAGATAAAGACATATGAATGAATTCCTGATATTTCAAATAATGTTGCCATGGCAACATGTCAAAGTTTAATAATGTTTTTGGCTGTTTGTGTGCACTCCCCTCTATCACCAAAAGGTGGCAGTGTTGTATTATTTTTGAAACTCCCTTTCTCTCTTTCTCTCTCTCTCTCTCTCTCTCTCTCTGTGCTTTTTTATGTGATTTATGAGGACACAAATGTGTATGATGACATGGGTATTACACTGGTATTACAACGTAGTGGTTAATGTGGACATGAACTATGACACTATATCACTACTAATACAGGACTAATTTTCTAAATGACATTTGAGTTCCAATTCTTATCATCTGACAGCCGTGATTTCATGTACTCATTCAGACAGAACTCTTTTTTTAAACAGAGGAGTGTGAGTGTGTTTTCTATACATGTGCTTTACAGAAGGTCATGTGCTGTGTTTGCAAAGATCACTTTTGACACATTTGTCTTTAAATTCATTATTTACTGACATAGTTCAAATTTATTTTAAAACAAAATTCACATTATTTTCTACAAGTGTCTGTTTATAAGTGTCTTTTTTCACAGAAAGTTTTTGTTTGAACGTGAATATTTGTATAATTCAGGGTCTGAGTTTTTACGTTCTCCTCGTAGGTGATTTATTCAATATCCACCAAACTCGGTCAACGTGAAACGGAAGCTTAACGCATTAAAAATATTTAACGCGAATAATGCAGCGTCCGTTTTTATATCCATTTTTGCTTAGCGTTACATGATCACGCTCCTATTCATGTAAATGCTTCCAAGCGCGACAAGACACAAGAGAGCGCGCTGTATGCCAGTGTCCTGTCTATGTGTGTGTGTGTGTGTGTGTGTGTGTGTCAGTGTCCTGTGTGTGTGTGTGTGTGTGTGTGTGTGTGTGTGTGTGTGTGTGTGTGTGTGTGTGTGTGTGTGTGTGTGTGTGTGTGTGTGTGTGTGTGTGTGTGTGTGTCAGTGTCCTGTCTGTGTGGATGCGTCTCATGTCAGCTAATCAAGGGACACTGACACACACACACACACACACACACACACACACACACACACACTCGACGCATAGATAGACTCGCGTCAGTTTCCTGCTCACATCGAGTTCTCGTTTGCTCTTGAACAAACAATAACACAGAGGATTTTGAATATTCTCATATTAGGAGTCTTAAATTAGTTAAATAACGTCTTAAATGAACTTTAAAGAGTTGTGAGGAAATGAGATGCGCGGGACCGCGCGTGAGATCCGCGGTTGTTCTTAAAGTGATAGGAGCACTGATGATGCCTGTCATTTATGTTCATCACAGAACAACGGGAACAGAGAAAATTGTAGCTTTAATGATGATTCATCTATATTTAATTTATTATTTATGCAGTTAAGGAAGGTTTGATAACTATTACATTTCTGTATAACAGGGAAGGCCATGGGTAAATATAAAATTTATTATTTTGGGTTTATGTAAAGATTTTTTTAAAGCTACACTGTGTAACTTTTTTAGTCTATTCTTAGCTAAAAACACTTAGTTCTTTCAAAAATATATGTGCTCATTAATGTATATTTACTTCTTTCAAGTAATAAAGTATTCTCGTAAGTTTGTAATATGCCATTGAAAATACATAAGGTAATGGGATCTAACGGTGGTCGCTATGTTGCCCCTCCATCTTGAAAGTACATTAGCCAAAGAGGGACATACCCGTAAATTCAAGCTTCGCCTTTCGCGTTTTAACCGGTTTTAACACTGTGCGCGTCAACTTGTTCAGACTTGTCTGGTGCATGCGCAGAGAGTTTTAAAGTACAATACACAATATTGTTGTATGTGTGTGTGTTTAAAAACATACTAAAACAATGTTTTATTCAAATGTAACCAAATAGCTTTAAAATAATCATACTATTTTTCAGATCAATATATTTATTTTATTTAATATATTTCTTCTGAATATTTATTCTCTGTCTGCCCTCCCCTCACTAAAAGGTAGCAGTGTTGTTATTTTTGAAACTCTCTCTCTCCGTGTGTGTGTGTGTGTGTGTGTGTGTGTGTGTGTGTGTGTGTATGTGTCTGTGTGTGTGTGTGTGTGTGTGTGTGTGTGTGTGTGTGTGTGTGTGTGTGCTTGTTTATGTGATTTATTAGGGACACAAATTTGTATAATGACATGGGTATTACACTGTTATTACAACGTAGTGGTTAATGAGGACATTTCATGTGTCCACATAATAAAAATATCTTTAAAAACATACTAAATAATGTATTATTAAAATGTAACCAAGTAGCTTTAAAAATATACTACAAATTACAATGAAAACATGGTTTATGAGAATATTTCCTGTGTCCCATAAATGAAACAGCTTTAAGGGGTTTGTGTGTCTGTGTGTCTGTGTGTGTGCGTGTGTGTGTGTGTGTATGTGTGTGTGTGTGTGTGTGTGTGTGTGTGTGGGGGGGGGCATGTTTTTGTTAAATATCAGGACACAAATGTGTATAATGACATGGGTATGACATAGGTATTACAAAAAGAGGGTGAAATATGAGGACGTTCCCCATGTCCTCACTTTTCAAAATGCTTATAAATCACACAGAACAAGTTTTTTTCACAGAAAGTGAACTGCACAGTCTCCTGTGATGGGCTAGGTTTAGGGGCAGTGTGTGTGTGTGTGTGTGTGTGTGTGTGTGTGTGTGTGTGTGTGTGTGTGTCTGTGTGTGTGTGTTTGTGTGATGGGTAGGTTTAGGGGCAGGGGCAGTGTAAGGGGATAGAAAATACGGTTTGTACGGTATAAAAACCATTACGCCTATGGAATGTCCTCACATTTCACAAAAACAAATGTGTGTGTGTGTGTGTGTGTGTGTGTGTGTGTGTGTGTGTGTGTGTGTGTGTGTGTGTGTGTGTGCTTATGTGATTTATGAGGACACAAATGTGTATACTGACATGGGTATTACACTGGTATTACAACATACACGTGGTTTATGAGGACATTTCATGTGTCCACATAATAAAAATAGCTTTAAAAACATACTAAACAATGTTTTATTAAAAATGTAAAAATGCAGAATGTTTTCTGTGATGGGTAGGTTGAGGGGTAGTGTGTGTGTGTGTGTGTGTTGGTTTTGGTGGATTGCAAGGACATTTCACCAGTTTACACACCAGCATTATAAGGACATTTGGGATTATAAGGACCTAGGACATGTCCTTGTAATTCAAACAGTGTGAAATCATCTGTATGAACCTCAGGAACATCCTCCTGCTTTTTTATTGAATGTCCCTTTAAGTAGGTATACCAGTTTTCTGGTGTGTTTGTGTGTATCTCATCACTCCGCCTATCGGCTGGATCTGCCACTGCTAGCGTACACACATTTACACATTAATGGGCGTGGACGGTTTGAAAATGACGCGCGATTGTCTGATTGGTTAAAGACGCGCACGCGCAGTAGAGACGCCTGGCTGGAGAGCGGCAGAGCAGCGCGCCATTGCGGCAATGTGACAGCAGCCTAGTAGGTAAGTACATTAAGTATTATAAGTTTTATATATTGATTCGTGGAAATTAGTCATGTCTATATTTAAACTAGTCATAGCTTAGTGTTCTGTTGTTGGCAGTCGTTAAATATTCACGCAGTCGAGCACGAGTCTCGTCATGCCACCCCTGAAACTGAATAATGCATTTATTATTAATGAAAAGTTAGAATTATTAAGATTAAGTATTAACAACAACGAGTTTCAGAGGAATTTTCACATTATTGAAGAAATATGCTTTTTATAATGCCTCAAATTGCCTTGAATGTCCGTTGTAACAGGGTTAAATAAACCTCTCTGTAAGTTCGTTGAAAAGTCTATGGCGACAAATAAAGAGGCCAAAGATCGACATTTTATTATAAAATGCATTATCTTTTGTAAAAACATAACAAAAAAGCAAAATACAAACAAACAATAGTTAATCGAATGAGATAAATTCGACGACTTTGTGATGATTACTGGGTTTAATCACAAATTATGATAATGGTTTTACAGGCCATTTGCACGATTCAAATGCACTTAACTTACAAGTGCGTCGAGAACTTTCGACAAACATACATCTCAGCAGGAAAAGTATTTAAAATCATTGGGCAGTATACATTTAAACTTGTTTAATAATAAAACTGAATCATTGTTTAACTTTTAATGTCTGTTTTTTTTTTTTACTTGAACGGGTAAATTTAACTGTAACCTATCCTAGGTTAAATTTAAACTGATAATGCTAATTATTAGTAACATATGGACTATTACAGTACAATTTGATTACTTTCAAATTGAGCATATTAACTTGTGAAACATCATGAAATTAATTGCACTTACTTTTAATCTCCGGTCAGCCTTACTATAAAATACAGCAATAACATTACATAGAATAGCATTGTGTTTTACTCATAATGGTGTTAATGAATCAGAAGTCTTGCAAATTCAAAGAAAATGGGTAATAACTTCTGTAGTGCCAAATAAGTTGGATAGGGACTGTATGGATGTGTAACATATTAGATTTATGTATATATGCAGTGTTTTTTATTCTGTTTTTAACATACTATACCTTCAACTTTTCAGATAAAAGAAATGGAGAGTGGCTCGAGGCGACGCAGGCTTAAGCCTGTGCAAGATGCAGAAGAGCACATCAAGTTCAAAACTGACAAGCCAAATCTTGAGCAGCGATACATTAACAGATTTAAAGGTACACCAAATGCTCGAAGCATCTGTCCTGTTTTGTAATGTCCGAGTACAGATCATTAGTACATTTGAAGACATGTACGATCTAGAGGTGTAACTACATCGATATAGATCGTTAGTTCTGGCACCTCAGTCTAAACGTACTGTTCAACATGACATACATTCACATCATATAATTTTTCTCAAATAAAAGTGAAGTGATTCTCAGAGTGGCTCTGGAGATAAAGTTCATGAAGATGCATTCATGTCCTCGTATTAGATGGCAGAGATGGAAACACGCGACCGTATGTTTGCGCGATTCAGTGTGTGTGAAGTAAATTAAACCATGCGTCTGCGCCATTCATTCAAACAGACACGCAGGATTCGTATTCAAATAGTCATTTTGTGGTTTAATATTCACAAACGCTAATCTATATCACCAGATGCGTTCTCAGGTACTGAAATTTGGCACCTATTGATTTAGTGTGAATCGGTACTCTGTAGTACCGATGTAATTCAGTCGGTGCCCTTAAAAGTACTGATTTCGGTACCCAACCCTAATTACATGTCAGTCAAACGTCCTCGATCAAAGAAAAATGCGATAGAGTCCAGACAGTTTATATCTTAATAAAATGTAAACAGTTGCATGTCAGTTTATTAGATCACTGGGTTGTTCATCTTATATACTGTAAAATATAAATATGTGTGTACATTAGGGCTGGGTATCGATTATTGTATATATCATTTTATTTATTTATTTTCAGGACGAGGAGTGTTCACCAAGCAATTCATTTTAAAAGGGGATTTTGTGGTTCAGTATAGAGGCCTACTCACACAGGAACAAGAATCCTCTGGAGTGTTTCTTTTTGATTTTCCTTGGAAAGGACAAATCTGGTGGTAATTATTATTATTAATTATTTAATGCTGCTGCAGGTGAAATATAATGCGGACAACACTGAATAAATATATTTTCGTCAGGTTAAATACTAATTAATCACTAAAGCCCCTTAATCTAAACCGCTCTACCGGACTCACACATCCGTCATGTTTGTATTTTTTTTTTAACACTTATCCACAGTTGTCGTTCTAATCGAATCCTCATCCAACTTGCAATGGGTTGTGGGTTATATTAGCTGTTAGAGTGTGCGTCGGACAGGAAATAGTAGACCATCCGGGTATCTTTGGAATACTCTTTTCAACATACTACGATTTGGGACATACTAATTCTTTTCGCATACTATTTAGGACAGATAGTATGTGAATTGTGATGCAGCACCGGACCACGTGCAGCCACACAACAGATCAGACCCGGTCTCTAGGCCTCCCTTTTAATTCTAGCAGTAGCCACCTCACCGGCTACAATTGTAAAAGATGATGTACAAATAAACTAATTTTTTTTTATATAAATTGCTTTGGATGACAATTATGAACAGTAATTGTTAGTTGTGTGTGTACCCATGGGAAGGAGGAGGGAAACTGGACTGCCAGAACACATAAGTGTGTGCGTGTGTGTGTGTGTGTGTGTGTGTGTGTGTGTTCAAGGTTCAAGGATGATTCTGTCCTTGAACACACACAAGGTGATTGTACTGTGGTGTGGTTGAGTTTGCTGGAGTTCATGGACATGAAAAAGCAGACAGCTTGCACCTGTGTGGCCTTGAAAAAGAACTTGGAAACTTTGGGACAGTTACGTAAATTAAAAAAAGATTAAAACCTAACTTCGGCAGTAAACAACAGGGGTATAAAAGGCACATGAGAGGCTGTGGGGATGACAGAGCAAGAGCTGGAAGCACATCCGTGAAGAATGAAGGTTTTAGTGTGTTTACTGCTGCTGTTGGAAACCTTTGTGTTTGTCGTTCAACAGGTCAATGGAGGACTCAATGAGAAAGAGAATCCACCTCAAACAGACACTTTGAGAGCTGAAGCTTTACCTGCTGACATCCATGCAGCCCTGAGAGAACTGACCGCCACGGTCACAGAGCAGAAAGAAAACATCAGAGCTTTAGAGACGCGACTAAGGGATGAGATAAACAAGAAAAAAGATGGTACGTCAACAAAACATTCACTTTTATCAATGATCCTCAAAGTAAAACAACAATGCAATAAATTACATAGTGTAAATGTCAGTGTAAAGTTGAGTGTATATTGTGCTTGAATGATGTTAAATGTGAATACATTTTCAGTGTAATACAATAATATATCACAATATTGCTTATGTTTTTCAACAACAGAAAGAGAGATTGCTTTTTCCGCTTCACTGATGGAATCTGGCTATGGATATACTGGTCCTTTTACCACTGACATCACATTAACCTACAAGAACGTCATCACAAACATAGGGAACGCCTACAATCCAATCACAGGTAATTATCAATTAAATAGAGTCATAAACTCAGTTTATAGTAATGAAATCCCTTCTGCTCCAGTCAGATCTCTCTGCAGTTGTGTTATGTGTGTAAGAGAGTTAAATGATATGCCATCTTTCAAAACTATTACAGTGTTTGGTAATGAATCAATCACACAGGAAACAGCTGATTCTGTATCTCTTGTTATGTGATTCAGGTATTTTCACAGCCCCACTGAAAGGAGCGTACATGTTCAGAATCTTTATACATGGTCATGGTGGAGCTAAAGGAACTGCATCTATTGTTAAGAATGGAGAGCGTGTGGTTTCAGCAAATGATGTTCAGCCTAATGAAGGGGAACGGTTAAACGCCTCAAATGGAGTTGTGTTGATCCTGGGGGTTGGAGATGTTGTCTATGTGAGACTTTGGTCTGAAATGAGGATACATGATAATGACCAGTATAATGTTAACACTTTCAGTGGATACCTACTGTTTCCATTATGAAATGAGCTTTGAAGAATGTGATTCCAGTAATTCTGAACCATCAGCGTATGATTTAAGATGAAAATCAAGAAGAATCATTAACATATGAACCTGCATTAATGAGGAATAATGTGTGTTTGAAATTTGCATCCTACATAAATAAGAGAATAAAGATATATTGTGGCGTTTTCTTTTTCTCATATTTTCCATGAATATTATATGCTTTAAAGCACTAATGATATCATATTTATCAGTCAAATTTCTAAATCAAATTTACAAAAAATTGTGATGTTTTATTCATAATTAGGACACCTTATTTACCAGATTATGTATTATATTAGATGCACAATAGTCCTAAATGATACAAAGGACAAACTAAATGCATAAATCTTGTTTATTTTGGTCTCTTATCAAAGTCTGATACATTTTCACTTTTAAAACAACTTGACATTTTCTTCAGGTGTGGAAAGGGAGATATTGAGTGCGGTGCACAGCATTATTACACAAGTCTTCACAAATGTGAAATCATAGTATTTATTTTTCAAACTTGTTAGCCTATTAATAATAACTAGGCTAGAAAAGGAGCCGTTCGGAAGTCTGGCAGCATTTTCAGGTCGTATCAACAATTTAAGTAAGCTTATTATTGTTATTATGTAATAAGAACATGATTTTCAAATAATAAATATAATAATTAATTATAATATAAATAAATATTTACATGTGTAGTTTAATGAATATTTAAATATATTATGTTAAATAATAATTTACATAATATGAAAAAAATACTTTTATTAGTTATTACATGTGACCTTCAAGTGCCTAATTTGTTCTCAACAGCTTTCTTACAATAACAACACATCCTCAATGTTGAGACATGCTAGAGCTAAACATGAAAACACATCTTCTGGAAGTGGGTCAACAGCTACTAGCAACCAAGGTATAACTCTTCTGATCTCAATTTTCAAGAATGTGTTTATCCAATCTAAAATGATGCAATTTCCTAAGGAAATACATCCGCTGGTGCAATTTTTTAGTTTTGTTCAATGCACATTCATTAAAAGTTAGTTTGGAATTAATTTCAACTCCCAAATATTTAAAGGTTGAGACCCTCTCTACTAACTCGCCATTGATCGTAGAGGGAGGAACTATCATTCTGTTTCTTCTGAAATCTATGACCATCTCTTTTGTTTTCTTCACATTGATTTCAAGAAAATTTTCAGAACACCATTGTGTGAAGCCCTGCAACTCCCTCTCAAATCCACTCACAGACGAGATGTCAGATTTTAAAAAACCAACAAGTGCTGTGTCATCAGCATATTTAAAATAAGTGTGGGCTGAAGAAGAAGCTTGACAGTTGTTAGTGTATAATGTGTATAGGATGGGCGACAGAACGCACCCTTGTGGTGCCCCTGTATTTATTATTTTCGAAGATGATATACATGAATTAAATCTGACTTGCTGACTACGATCAATAAAAAAGTCATAGATCCATAAGATCAATTGGGGATTTACTCCCAAATGCATCAATTTTCTCACCATCAGGTGTGGTTGGATCGTGTTAAAAGCGCTGCTGAAGTCAACAAACACAATCTTGACCAGGCTCTCAGCATGTTCAAGGTGCTCATGAGTGCTGTTAATCAAGCTAAGCAGCGCATCCTCAACACCTCTCTCTGCGCGATAAGCAAATTGATTTGAGTCTAAAAGAGGTGAAACCTCACAGAGAAGTTGTTTTAAAATAATTTTTTCGAAACATTTCATAACTGCAGAGGTAAGGGCAACCGGGCGCAGATCATTAAATTCCTTAGGTCTATTGTTTTTTGGCACAGGAACTATTAGGGATTGTTTCCATAGACTAGGAATGACACCTGTATCTATTGACAGTTGAAACAACTTGTGGAAAGGCTGTGCCAGCTGATCAGCACACACCTTTAGTGTCCTGCAGCTGATACCGTCCGGTCCACAAGCTTTACGGGAACTTACACGTCTAAAACAAGATTTGACCTCATCCAAAGAGATGACAATATTCATACCTTTCATATCTCTCACTGCTATGATGGCTTCATTCTGTTCTACTCTAAAATCATGTTTGTCAAATCTACAATAAAAATTGTTCAATTGATTTGCCATAATAATGTTTTCAAAAAGATGTTTTCCACGTTCATAAGTCATCGCTCAGTAGAGTTATTCACCGGTTATTGCAGGGGCTCTTTGCCGCCATTTAAGTGTGACGTTTCCATCTCGTGTTGAACTGGATGTCATTCAAACCTCTTTTTTTCGGAAAGCAGGGTTTCCTCGAATAAGTGGTGTAATTGATAGCACACATGTCAGAATTAAGGCGCCCCGCTATGGGGGTAAATTAATGCCAAAACCATTGAAAATGGACAGACTAAAAGTCACAAATAGATATTACAACTTGTAAACACAAAACACAATCTACAAATAGATAAAAAATCAGCAAACTAACTCCTCATGATCCGCAAATGTAAAACAAGATCTACTAATAGATACAAAGTCCTCAAACAAACTCTTTGTGATCCACAAATATAAAGCATGATCTACAAAAAGATTAAAAATCCACAAATAAACATATCCTGATTCAGAAATACAAATCAGTGACTTGCACTTGAAAACCAGAATTTGAATGAATGTAAAGTGACTTGTTTGCAGGTGAAGATCATGTTCTGTTTGTAGATTGTGACACATTTGTTTTCAGAATTCTGACACTATTGTTTCGCTGTTGTGACAAAATAATGCCATAATCATTGAAAATTAAGAGACTATGGGCCCTATCTTGCACCCAGCGCAATTGACTTTGTACACCGACGCATGTGTCATTCCTATTTTGCACCCGCGCAAAGCGCGCTTTTCCCTCCACAGAAGCACGTCGCTAAACTAGTGAATGAACTTGCGCTACCTGGGCGGTTCAGCGCAAAAAAGGAGGCGTGTTCCGGCGCAAACAATCCCTGGTGCTATTTTGCTGTTCCATTAAACAATTGCGCCACTGACCAGAAAAAACCTAGTCTAAAGTCAGTGGCGCGTTGCGCGTTGTTCATTATGCTATTTTAAGGGCGCATGCTTGACCATAATGTATAGCGTGCACAACGCGCATACACTTTGCTCATGTAATCTACACAGATGCAACAGTTATTTTTGCAAATCATAAATTGTTACACAAGAAAATATTAACACATGAGATGACGGAAATCATTGTGGTGTGCCACGAAGATGTGAAAAAATAGGCATAATCTAGCTTACAAATGATTCAGGCTAATTGTAATAATTAAGGATAAGACCTGTTTGCCCAATAGTGGCAAGACATATATGTATATAAGGACATCTGACAAATTGGTTTGTCCGTCAAGAACCAGGAAAAAAAATCGACTGAAAAACTGAAAGACTGAAAAAAAAAAAGACTGTGAAATCACCTTTACCATAATGTACAACATTACAACTTCACTTCTCTGTCTTTCACTGCTCTTACAAGCATATCAGTCTCCTCGGCTGTGAACCGCTCCTGGCGTGCGCCTGGTAAATACGCCATAATAATAGCAATCCATAATGGAACTTGCGCACCTGCTTTTAAAGGGAATGTTGGATGACGCTCGGATTGGTTTATTCACGTTACGCCCAAACCACACCTATGAATAATGAAGCTACTTCAGACCAACCCATTTTAGATTTGCGCCGGGCGCAAGAGCCATTTATCCCGCCGGGAGAATAGCAACAGCGCCGAGACCCGCCCACAAAGTTACTTGCGCTTCGCGCTTTGACAGTTGCGTTTCAGATCGTTAAAATAGGGCCCTATGAGTCAAAAATGCATATTACAATTTGTAAACACAAAACAAGATCTACAAATAAATAAAAAATCTGCAAACAAACTCTGTCACGGTTCATGAATTCATCATCTCATTCTGTCAGGTGTTGTGTGGTGTTGTTGGAGGCGTGGTCACTGATTACCCATTCCCTGATCACTCTCACCTGCTTCACCTCATTATCTGGTCTATTTATTCGTGTCTCACTCAGGCTTGTTGTCGGTGTCTTTCCGTAGTAGTGGCGTTCTGGTATCCACAACAACAGCGAGGCGAGAGGTGCGATGGCTGCGGCATCAGCCGGACGAGAGCGAAGTTTAAAGAACCGGCAGGTTATGGGGAAAACAAAACATGTTGGTCATACGATTTGTGAGGCGGTTGAGCACAACTGCTCCGTGAATGAATCAGAGGAAGGTAGGTGGTCAAAAATGGATTGTAGCGAGGGCAGGGATGAGGAGAATGAGGGGGAAATACGAGGGAGGGAGTTTGATAGCCGAAGTAAAAGTAATAAAAGAGTGAGAAGTGAAAATGAAGAAAAATCTGGAAGTGAGGATGAGGAAATAGAGCAAAATACACGTGAAGGTCATGAAAAATCTATAGTAATACTTAGATTTATTGAGAAAGCTCAAAAGGACATGAAGAAGATTAACCCATTTGTGTTAACTACAGCTCTAGCAAATAAAATTGGGGATATTATAAGTGCAAGAATCCTTAGGGATGGGAATGTACAGATTAGATGTGCAAGCGAAGAGCAAGTTGAAAAAGCACTCCGAGTCAAAGAGATTGGGAAAATAAAGGTAGAAAATTCAAGGAGGTTGGGAAAGAGAAATGGTGGTGGATGTAAAGGAGTAATCACAGGAGTGCCAATAAATGTTGGTATGGAGGAGTTCAAGAGGGACGTCAAAGGAGGGGTGATAATAGATGCTCAAAGATTGAAAACAACAAAAGAAGGAAAGAAGAGGGACAGTGAATCAATACTGATTGAATTTGAAGGAAAATATTTGCCAAATAAGATTTTTCTAGGATTTTTGAGCTACCCAGTAAGAATGTATGTACCTAAACCTTTGAGGTGTTTTAACTGTCAAAGATTTGGTCATACAGCAACAATGTGTAGAGAACAAAGATGTGCGAGGTGTGGCAGAGACCATGAGTATGGACAGTGTGGTGCAGGAGTGCAACCAAAATGTTGTAACTGTGGAGGAGATCATAATGTGGCGTTTGGGGGATGTGAGGTGATGAAAAGAGAGAATAATATCCAAAAAATAAAAGTTGAAAGAAGGATCACATATGCAGAAGCTGCAAGGGTTGCGAAAGAGCAGAACAGTAATGTGATTGTGCATGAAGAAATGAAGGAACAGGAACAAGAAAAATGCACAGAAGACAGGATTTATGTTGATAAAAAGGATTTGGTAACATTCATAGCAGGGGTAATTAATAGTCAAATCAAAAAATGATAAAATACAGCTGGTAGTGAAAGCAGCAGTGAATCACTTAGGGTTGGTAGGACTGACATGGGAAGAAGTGAGGGAGAACCTCACGAATCAGTCAAGTCAGGAAACATTATGGAATGGTTAATTTTAATTATGGTAATCCTATTGCAATGGAATGCAAGGAGCCTAATGGCAAATGGACAGGAATTTAAACATTTTATTAATACATTGGCTGTGAAACCTGATATAATCTGTATCCAGGAAACTTGGTTGAAATCCAATTTAGAGTTTTTAATACACGGTTACTCACCAATAAGGAATGATATGATAATTGGAAGAGGAGGAGGGTGTGTTACGTTTATAAAAGAAGGAATTCCGTTTAGAGAATTGGGAAAGGTAAATGATCAAGAATGTATAGTAGTGGAGATATGGGAAAGAGGGGAAAAGATAACTATTATAAATTTTTATAATCCCTGTAAAAGCCTGGAATTAGAAGACCTTTTAAAAATACAAGGTCAAAACAGAGGCAAAGTGGTGTGGTGTGCAGATTTTAATGCGCATAGTGTATTGTGGGGGGGGGGATCATTCACAGATTTAAATGGAAGGATAATTGAAGATCTGATAGAGGAAAGAGATTTAGTCTGTATAAATGATGGAAGAAGTACAAGAGTTAATTTAACTACGGGAGGTGAGTCTGTGTTAGATCTAACCCTAGTATCTAGCTCCCTAGCTGGTATATGTAACTGGGAGGTATGGACTAATAATACAGTGGGCAGTGATCATTACCCAGTTTCTTGTTCGATTGGAGAAATGGAAGAGAAGAGACCAGAGGGGAGATTATCAAAGTGGATTTTTGGTCAAGCAGATTGGGGAAAATTCCAGGAACTGGCGGAGGAAGAAATGGAAAAACTTGAATTATCTAAAGAGGTAGATGTAATGAATGAACAGTTTATTTCAACAGTTATAATGGCGGCAGAAAGCTCTATACCTAAAAGTAGAAGTAGGATGGAAAGGAAACTGGTGCCATGGTGGACAGAGGAGTGTCATGAGGCAGTGAGAAACAGAAACAAAGCATTTAAGTTAGTCAGAAAGACGCATAATCTGCTAAATATGATACAATACAAGAAGGCACAGGCGGTAGTGAGGAGAACAATACGTAAGGCAAAAAGGGATTGCTGGAGAACCTTTTGTGACAAAATAGGAAGAACTACTCCTGTTGGAGAAGTATGGGGAATGATTAAAAGAATGGGGGGAGACAGAAGGCAATGGGAATACCCAGTTATAGTTACCGAGGAGGAAGTGGCAGTGTCAAGTAAAGAAAAAGCAGAGGTTATGGCCAGAACATTTGTAAAGATACATAGTACAGAAAATTTATCAGAAGAAGGAAGAAGCAAATGAGAAAGCACATTGAATCAATATCCAGGTGTATTAGATAGGAAAGAGGAAATAAATAACACAATTGATGAACCATTTACATTGGTGGAGATGGAAAGAGCAATAAAAAGATCAAGACAGACATCTCCAGGGAAAGATCAAGTAAGCTATGTAATGTTAAAAAATTTAGGGGAAGGAGCACGATTGAAGTTGTTGTATATTTATAATAAAGTGTGGGAGGAAGGTAGACTGCCAAATGCGTGGAAAGGGGCAATAGTTATTCCAATAAGGAAACCTGGTAAAGACCCTTCAAAGCCAACCAGTTATAGACCCATTGCCCTTACTTCTAATGTGTGCAAAATAATGGAAAGAATGATCACAGAAAGACTAACATATGAACTTGAGAAAAAAGGAATGCTGGCTAATTATCAGAGTGGATTTAGGCAAGGAAGAAACACCATGGACACAGTGATAAGACTAGAGAATGAAATACGTAAAGCTCAGGCAAACAAAGAAGCAGTAATTTCAGTATTTTTGGATATAGAAAAAGCGTATGACATGATGTGGATGGAAGGAGTGTTAATTAAACTTCATAGGATGAGAGTTGGTGGGAGGGTTTTCAACTGGATAAAGGACTTTTTGTTTGGTAGGAAAATCCAAGTGCGAATTGGCTCGGAAGTGTCAAATCTGTATGCTGTTAGAAATGGCACACCGCAAGGTAGTGTTATTAGCCCATTACTCTTCATAGTAATGATCAATGATATATTTTTTAAATTACCAACTGATATAGGGAGGTCACTTTTTGCAGATGATGGGGCCTTGTGGAAAAGAGGGAGGAATGTGGAGTTTATAGTTAGGAAAATGCAAGAAGCAGTGGATGAGGTGGTCAAGTGGGGATATGAATGGGGATGCAGATTTTCAGTGGAAAAAACTCAAATGGTAATCTTTACCAATAAAAGAGTAGAGGATCGACTGAAAGTAAGGATATATGGGGAAGAAATAGAAAGGGTTGGAACATTTAAATATCTTGGAGTTAATTTTGATTCTCGAGTAACATGGGCAGAGCACATAAAGAGAATAGAAGGAAAGTGTAAAAAGGTAATAAATATTATGAGATGTTTGAAAGGAAGAGAATGGGGAGCAAGCTGTGCATCTTTGAAAAGAATATATGTGACCATAATACGATCAGTGTTGGATTAGGGGAGTATAGTGTATATGTCAGCTGCAAGATCTCTTTTAAAAAATTTGGATGTTGTCCAGGCGCAGGCACTGAGAGTATGTAGTGGGGCTTTTAAAACTACACCAGTTGCGGCATTGCAAACAGAAATGGGGGAAATGCCACTGGACATAAGAAGGATGCAGTTGATAGCGAATTATTGGGCTAATTTGCAAGGACACAATGATGGTCACCCTACAAAAGGGGTGTTAAACCATGAGAAATGTAAAAAAGATAACTTTGGACAAATAGGAAATGAAATAGTAAAAGTGATTGGGGTGCAAGATATGAAGATTAGCCCAACAGTGGTATACCCGGCAATGGCTCCATGGAATATGATATGTCCTGAAGTAGATTGGAAGTTGTTAAAGATAAAACAAGAAGCAAATGTTGATTTGGTTGATGCTTTTAACGTCCATATAATGGAAAAGTATAAAGATGTTATGCAGATTTATACTGATGGAACAAAGAAACCAGTGACAGGATTTGGTGTGGTGATTCCAAAGAAGGGAGTAGAAATAAATAGAAGGACTTCAAATAATCTAGGAGTATATACAGTAGAGATGGTAGCAATTTTGATTGCTTTAAAATGGGTGGAAAAATCAAAAATAGACAAAGTTGTCATTTGTTCAGACTCTTCATCAGCCCTGGTAAGCTTAAGATCATTTAGATCCAAGAGTCGTCAAGATATATTATTTGAAGTACTTCAATCTGTCACAAGGATAATAAAACAAGGAGGCCAGGTTAAATTCTTGTGGGTACCAGCGCACGTGGGAATAAAGGGCAATGAGAGAGTTGATGAGGAGGCAAAAAAGGCATTAATGAAAACAAATGTTGAGATGCAAATACAAATTAGTAAAGTAGAGATGAAATGTATAATCTGGGAAAAAATTAAACAAATGTGGCAAGTTAGGTGGGATGAAGAGGAGAAGGGGAGACATTTATATTATATCCCAAAAAATATCAAAGTAAACAGAGTATGCAGTGGAGACAGAAGAGAGGAAGTAGTATTGACAAGGTCAAGGTTGGGACATTGTGCTTTAAATAAATCATTAAAAATGGTAGGGAAACATCAGTCAGGTGTGTGTGAAGACTGTTAAGAAGAGGAATCAGTGGAACATGTAATTTTGAATTGTAGGAAATATGGGATACAGCGAGAGAATATGAAAAATAATCTTAATAAATTAGGAGTGCAAGAGTTAAATCTAATAACAGTACTGGAGATGAGAACAAGAATGGAAGTTAGAGAACTGTTAAACTTTTTGAGGGAAACAGGGCTTTTTCACAGGATATAGTAATTTGTTTGTGGGGTTTTTTTTGTTGTTTTTTTTGTTTTGTGGAAGTTGGATCTGGAATCTGATTCACACTCCGGAGTAGAAGGTGGCGGTAATGCACCAAAACCTGGATGCCAACCGCCGTTAAAAAAGAAGAAGAAGAATAAGAGGCTTGTTGTCAGATCGTTGCAGTGTGTCCTGTGGGTTCCTGTCCTCGTTGTGTGTCGTCGTGGGATTCTCTTCGCTCCGGTTCCTGTTCCCAACGACCGTGTCTGCCCTTGCCTCCCTGTTTCACGGATTGTGCTTCCTGGATTCAGATCTTCTTGTCTTCAGTGACTCTGCTGCTTCTTGCCTTTCAGTGACTTCACTGTTTACTCACCGTGTGTTTTGGGAGTAATAAATTACTGTTTATTTGCAATAGACTCTATGCACGAACTCTGCTTACGTATTTCCGGTAGAATCTCAGACCGCGTCTTTACTTCCGCATAGCGCATTCTACACAGCGAATTGTACTCCTGGCAAAACTCATTCATAAAATTTATTTGACAGCGGTATATAACTTAATTGAAGCATTATATTATATTATATAGTTTATAACTAATGGCTTCCAGAAAGTTTAAATATCAACGGCGTGAAGACAGTACTTCGGCTGATCATTGTTGTGTCCCATTATGTTTGGCCTCCTCAAAGTTCAACTCCGTACTGAGTTTCCACACTTTTCCTGTGGACGAAGAAACACGCAGAAAGTGGATTCACAGCATTCGACGTGAGCGATTTAACATCACATCTCATACAAGGGTCTGCAGTCGTCACTTTAGAAGTGATGACCTGATCGAGCCATCGACCCCTAAAGGACGCCGCTTGCTGAGGAAGGGAGCTGTACCGATCTTATTCCAGTGGAACGGCTACTCCGTTGCTGAACCAAGGCGCACTGGGGTATGGCAAAGAAGGGAGGATGACAGCCAAGTGGATGCGGATCCTGGGACAACAGATGCCCAGCATCTAGAACATGATTATTGTTCAGTTCCAGAACCCGCAGCAGTAGATAATGCACTGAATCAAACCGAGGAGCTCCGTAAAGAGGTGGACCGACTAAGGAGACATGTGGAGGAGTTGTCGGTCAGCCAAAGGTTTTGTTTGGGGCGATTTGCTGCTGCCGATGATGATATAAGGTTCTACACCAGGTACGATTTAAACCCATATATATATATATATATATATATGTGTGTGTGTATATATATATATGTATGTATGTATGTGTGTATATATATATATATATATATACACACACATATATATATATATATATATATATATATATACACACACACACACACATATATATATATATATATATATATATATATATATATATATATATATATATATATATATATATAATGTGTGTGTGTATGTATATATGTGTGTGTGTTCTTTCTTTCAAGTAATTAATTTTAGTTTGTGGTTTATATGATATATATTTTAGATTCATTGCACACCAACTGAAATATTTCAGGTCTTTTATTGTTTTAATACTGATGATTTTGGCATACAGCTCATGAAAACCCAAAATTCCTATCTCAATAAATTAGCATATCATGAAAAGGTTCTCTAAACGAGCTATTAACCTAATCATCTGAATCAACTAATTAACTCTAAACACCTGCAAAAGATTCCTGAGGCTTTTAAAAACTCCCATTACTCAAAACAGCAATCATGGGTAAGACTGCCGACCTGACTGCTGTCCAGAAGGCCATCATTGACACCCTCAAGCAAGAGGGTAAGACACAGAAAGAAATTTCTGAACCAATAGGCTGTTCCCAGAGTGCTGTATCAAGACACCTCAGTGGGAAGTCTGTGGGAAGGAAAAAGTGTGGCAAAAAACGCTGCACAACGAGAAGAGGTGACCGGACCCTGAGGAAGATTGTGGAGAAGGACCGATTCCAGACCTTGGGGGACCTGCGGAAGCAGTGGACTGAGTCTGGAGTAGAAACATCCAGAGCCACCGTGCACAGGTGCTCTGACCTGGGCTACAGAGAAGCAGCAGTGGACTGTTGCTCAGTGGTCCAAAGTACTGTTTTTGGATGAAAGAAAATTTAGCATGTCATTCGGAAATCAAGGTGTCAGAGTCTGGAGGAAGACTGGGGAGAAGGAAATGCCAAAATGCCTTAAGTCCAGTGTCAAGTACCCACAGTCAGTGATGGTCTGGGGTGCCATGTCAGCTGCTGGTGTTGGTCCACTGTTTTTTATCAAGGGCAGGGTCAATGCAGTTAGCTATCAGGAGATTTTGGAGCACTTCATGCTTCCATCTGCTGAAAAGCTTTATGGAGATGAAGATTTCGTTTTTCAGCACGACCTGGCACCTGCTCACAGTGCCAAAACCACTGGTAAATGGTTTACTGACCATGGTATTACTGTGCTCAATTGGCCTGCCAACTCTCCTGACCTGAACCCCATAGAGAGTCTGTGGGATATTGTGAAGAGAAAGTTGAGAGACGCAAGACCCAACACTCTGGATGAGCTTAAGGCCGCTATCGAAGCATCCTGGGCCTCCATAACACCTCAGCAGTGCCACAGGCTTATTGCCTCCATGCCACGCCGCATTGAAGCAGTCATTTCTGCAAAAGGATTCCCGACCAAGTATTGAGTGCATAACTGAACATAATTATTTGAAGGTTGACTTTTTTGTATTAAAAACACTTTTCTTTTATTGGTCGGATGAAATATGCTAATTTTTTGAGATAGGAATTTGGGGTTTTCATGAGCTGTATGCCAAAATCATCAGTATTAAAACAATAAAAGACCTGAAATATTTCAGTTGGTGTGCAATTAATCTAAAATATATTAAAGTTTAATTTTTATCATTACATTATGGAAAATAATGAACTTTTATCACAATATGCAAATTTTTTGAGAAGGACCTGTATGTATGTATGTATGTATATATATAACACTTTTTTTTACAATATCATTGTTACATGTACTTACCACATAGTAATAACAGTAAATTATGCGGTATGTAAGTACTATAGTAAGTACATGTTGTTAATTAGTAGTACTATTAATATTAAATAATTACACTTTAACAATAACTCCTTAAAATAAAGTGTGTGTGTGTATATATATATATATATACATATATATATATATATATATATATGTGTGTGTGTGTGTGTGTGTGTGTTTTCTTTAAGTAATTATATTTAGTTTGTGATTTTATGATTGATAAACATTTAAAACATGTCCTACATCTCATTTAGGTTCGTGACTTAACAGCCATTTAATGACTTTCTGGAAACTCATTGAACCTGCATCCCACAACATGATTCGTGTGTCAAGAGCAAGAGCAACTACAATTAAAGCTGCTAGCAGCGATGAAAGGGCCCTCGCACATGCACCGCCACCCGGTGGCCTCAGGAAAAAAGTGAATAGTGGGCGAAATGCATTTAAGCGGGTCAATATAGGAGAAATATGGCAAACTCACTTCAATGTGCCACACTTCCTTCTGCCAGCAGGTGGCGCTTCGACTATAACTGAATATTGCCATGTAGTCTTCAGGTCAGGACTATTATCAAACATGTGAAATTGTAGGCAGATCGGACATTGTATACCTGAGTTACAACAACTTCCTGTTTAATACCGTAAATCACATACAGTAGCACGTATCCATGTGTTGCAAGATTTATTGTGTTTCTAGCATGTTTGGGATTTCATGGCATATTTAAAAGTGTTTCTGAGAGTGAATTATAGTATAAAGCATGCCATTTCCTGTTGCCAGCAGGTGGCGCTATGACTTACTGAATATTTGCATGTAGATGGGTTTAGGTCAGGACTCTTATCAAACATGTGAAGTTTGGGGCAGATCGGACATTGTATGCCTGACTTACTACAGCTTCCTGTGTCATGGCGAAACATCAGACTTTGTCAGGCCACCACGGACACGCCCTTCAGGGAAAACTCAAGATCTTCACAATATAACATCACCAAGGCCTTTAGATTAGACTGACCAAATAGGATGTTGTTTTGGTTACATCTCAATAAGGAGTTCATCACAGTGTTAAACATGCCATTTCCTGTTGCCCACAGGTGGCGCTATGACTGTCACTGAATATTGGCATGTTGATGTCTTTAGGCAAGGACTCTTATAAAACATGTGAAGTTTGGGGCAGATCGGACATTTGTATGTCCCAGTTAAAACAACTTCCTGTTTCATGGCAAAACATCAGATTTTGCGAGGCCGCCACGGACACGCCCTTCAGTGAAAACTCAAGATCTTCGCAATTTAACGTTGCAAAGGCCTTTAGATTAGACTGACCAAATATGATGTTGATCTGATTAAATCTATATGCGGAGTTGATTAAAGTACAACATCTGGAAATGGGAAAATTTGCAACAATTTAGTAAAGAAAAATCAAAATATCTCACTTCCTGTTGGTTTTTCAGATTTCGTACCAGGGAACTTTTTTGTAGGTATTGGGCTGTTACATATGTGTACCGACTTTCATACATGTACGTGAAACGTAGTGGGAGGGGCACTTAGTTGAAATGTTGTAGGTGGCGCTATGGAGCCATTTTGGCCACGCCTAATTCTGAAACTCATATGTAGATGTCTTCAGGCCAGGACTCTTATCAAACATATGAAGTTTGTGGCAGGTTGGACATTGTATGCCTGACTTACAACAACTTCCTGTTTCATGGCAAAACATCAGATTTTGCGAAGCCACCACGGACACGCCCTTCAGTGAAAACTCAAGATCTTCGCAATTTAACGTTGCAAAGGCCTTAAGATTAGACTGACCAAATATGATGTTGATCTGATTAAATCTCTATGCGGAGTTGATTAAAGTACAACATCTGGAAATGGGAAAATTTGCAACAATTTAGTAAAGAAAAATCAAAATATCTCACTTCCTGTTGGTTTTCAGATTTCGTACCAAGAGACTTTTTTGTAGGTATTGGGCTGTTACATGTGTCTACCGAATTTCATACCTATACGTGAAACGTAGCGGGAGGGGCACTTAGTTGAAATGTTGTAGGTGGCGCTATGGAGCCATTTTGCCACGCCTAATTCTGAAACTCATATGTAGATGTCTTCAAGCCAGGACTCTTCACAAACATGTGAAGTTTGGGGCAGATCGGACATTGTATGCCTGACTTACAACAGCTTCCTGTGTCATGGCGAAACATCAGACTTTGACAGGCCACCACGGACACGCCCTTCAGGAAAACTCAAGATCTTCACAATATAACATTACCAAGGCCTTTAGATTAGACTGACCAAATATGATGTTGATCTGGTTACATCTCAATGAGGAGTTAATCACAGCGTAAAACATGCCATTTCCTGTTGCCCACAGGTGGCGCTATGACTGTCACTGAATATTGGCATGTTGATGTTTTCAGGCAAGGACTCTAATAAAACATGTGAAGTTTGTGGCAGATCAGACATTGTATGTCCGAGTTACAACAACTTCCTTTTCATGGCGAAACATCAGATTTTGCGAGGCCGCCACGGACACGCCCTTCAGGGAAAACTCAAGATCTTCGCAATTTAACGTCGCAAAGGCCTTTAGATTAGACTGACCAAATATGATGTTGATCTGATTAAATCTCTAGGAGGAGTTCGTTAAAGTACAACGTCTGGAAATGGCACATTTTGCAACAAAAAATAATAAATATCTGACTTCCTGTTGGTTTTCAGATTTTGCACGTAGAGACTTTTTTTGTAGGTATTGGGCTGTTACATGTGTATAACGAATTTCATAGCTGTACGTGAAACGTAGCGGGAGGGGCACTACGTTAGGTGGCGCTGTCGAGCCATTTTGCCACGCCTAATTCTGAATACCATAACAAACGTAAATTTTCGCCAATTTGGACGAGTTTTGAAAGTTTTGTGAGTTTTCGAGCGTGTTTAGGACCCCAAAAAAGCGATTCATTCGGGAGAAGAATAATAATAATAATTAAAGCTGCGAGCAGCGATGACGGGCCCAAGCCGGTGGCACCGCCACGCCGGTGGCATCAGCTTAACTGTGCACGGCAGGCAATAGGCATTTAAAATGGGAAAACATAAAAGGACTATGTCAAAGTCATCTGAATTCACCACATTAACTGCAGCAGTTGGTGCTGCCTATGACCACAACAGCCACATCTATGAGATCAATTAAATTTATATGAATTTCATGTCAGATTATGTCAAAGGTCAAATTGGAATGAGTTCAGAATACCATTCGAATGCTGATGTTGTTTTATTCTAACACTTCTCTTCATGTGTTTTTGAGCTACCTTAGCTACCGTTTGTGCACCAATCTTATGCACCATAAAACATGCTTTCATTTCAATATGGGTGGTCCAATAAATTCTTTTTAATAAAAAATGTATAAATGGAGCCAAATCACAGAAACTGCAAAGATGATTTTAATATCAGTGTCAGGTAAGAGTAAGATGCGTGTCTACATTTTATGGAAGTTTATTATAAATAGCCACTTTTATAAAATCATGTGAAATTTATGTTTTAATACATTTATATTATATCAGTAAATAATTAATTTAAAGACATGTGCATCATACGTGATCTTGGCAAACACATCACATGACGTTTTTATTTTAAGTGATAGTTATTTGTGATAGCCTATATGAAAGGGTTAAATTATGATCAAAAGAGAAAGGCACACACACACACACACACACAATGATAGAGTGAGAGTGAGGGGGAGGGGAAGGACTGAGAGAAAGGCACACACACAAACTCACAGGGTGAGAGAGACCCCCCCCACACACACACACACAGATAGAGAGGGGGAAGGGGAAAGACAGGCAGATGGCATTCCATAGACTTAATGGTTTGTATACTGTAAAAACTGTACATTCTATCCCCCTACACTACCCCTAAGCCTACATATCACACACACACACACACACACACACACACACACACACACACACACACACTACCCCTAAACCTACCATCACAGAAAACATTCTGCATTTTTACATTTTTATTAAAAAATTGTTTAGTATGCTGTTAAAGCTATTTTTATTTACGGGGACACATGAAATGTCTTCATAAACCATGATTATGTTGTAATAAACACCCCTCCAACACACGCATTTCTGAGGCTTTGCCCATTTCCACTGACTGACATCTCTGATGTGTGTGTTGAGTTTCAAGCAATTTCAAGCATGCTAAGAGAAATTATACAAATATTCACGTTCAAACCAAAATATCTGACTTCCTGTTGGTCAGAGCTAATGACTGTAAAGTAAAAAATTAACTAATTAATCACATTTTTTTCTGTAATTAATCACGATTAATCGCAAGTTTTTAATATTTTAAGTTTGTAATATTTTGATATTGTAATAATTTCAGTTACTCTCCAAATTAATTTAGAAACAATTTAAAGACAGCATATTGTAAATATGTGTTGTATTGTCATTTTTTATGAATGAAGGCCAGTATCACTGATACTAAATTCTCTATGAAACATTAATGACGTTACATTACAGTATAACTGAAAGCTCCCAATTTCAACATTTATTAGTCTTTAAAAAACAACTTTTAATTTAAGTGAACTTAAAAAAATCTTTACATAAACCCAAAATAATAAATGTTATATTTACCCATGGCCTTCCCTGTTATACAGAAATGTAATAGTTATCAAACCTTCCTTAACTGCATAAATAATAAATGAAATATAGATGAATCATCATTAAAGCTACAATTTTCTCTGTTCCCGTTGTTCTTTGATGAACATTAATGACAGGCATCATCAGTGCTCCTGTCACTTTAAGAACAACCGCGGATCTCACGCGCGGTCCCGCGCATCTCATTTCCTCACAACTCTTTAAAGTTCATTTAAGACGTTATTTAACTAATTTAAGACAGTATGAGAATACTCAAAATCCTCTGTGTTATTGTTTGTTCAACAGCAAAAGAGAACTCGATGTGAGCAGGAAACTGACGCGAGTCTATCTATGCGTCGAGTGTGTGTGTGTTTGTGTGTGTGTGTGTGTGTGTCAGTGTCCCTTGATTAGCTGACATGAGACGCATCCACACAGACAGGACACTGACACACACACACACACACACACACACACAGACAGGACACACACACACACACACACACACACAGACAGGACACTGACACACACACACACACACACACAGACAGGACACTGGCATACAGCGCGCGCTCTTGTGTCTTGTCGCGCTTGGAAGCATTTACATGAATAGGAGCGTGATCATGTAACGCTAAGCAAAAATGGATATAAAAACGGACGCTGTGTTATTTGCGTTAAATATTTTTAATGCGTTAAGCTTCCGTTTCACGTTGACCGAGTTTGGTGGAGATTGAATAAATCACCTACGAGGAGAACGTAAAAACTTAGACCCTGAATTATACAAATATTCACGTTCAAACAAAAACTTTCTGTGAAAAAAGACACTTATAAACAGACACTTGTAGAAAATAATGTGAATTTTTTTTTTAAATAAATTTGAACTATGTCAGTATGAATTTAAAGACAAATGTGTCAAAAGTGATCTTTGCAAACACAGCACATGACCTTCTGTAAAGCACATGTATAGAAAACACACTCACACTCCTGTTTTAAAAAAAGAGTTCTGTCTGAATGAGTACATGAAATCACGGCTGTCAGGTGAAAAGAATTGTAACTCAAATGTAATTTAGAAAATGAGTCCTGTACTGATATAGTGTCATAGTTCATGTCCACATTAACCACTACGTTGTAATACAATACCCATGTCATCATACACATTTGTGTCCTCATAAATCACATAAGCAAGCACAGAGAGAGAGAGAGAGAGAGAGAGAGAGAAAGGGAGTTTCAAAAATAATACAACACTGCCCCCTTTTGGTGATAGAGGGGAGGGCACACAAACAGTCAAAAACATTATTAAACTTTGACATGTTGCCATGGCAGCATTATTTGAAATATCAGGAATTCATTCATATGTCTCTATCTGTCATGTTTTCACATTATACTGATGAAGTTTGAAGTCAATCGTGTGAAAATAAGATGGTGATTCAAAGCATTTTTGAAAGTGACACACTTCCTGCTGCCAGTTGGTGGCGCTATAACTTTGACTCACAAAAGTCATATCCATGTGATCGGCCTCTTACAACGAACACACAGCTGAAGTTTCATCCAAATCAGTCAATGTTTGCACAAGTTATTACACACTTCCTGTTTACCTTTTCTCGCCATAAATTCGTTGCTTCGCCACGGCCAAACCGTTTAAGATATCAAAAATCCGTTCGCAATTTAGCATCCTCTGTGTCTTGACTTCATGCTGACCGAGTTTGGCACTGATTGAAACAATGGCCTCGGAGGAGTATATTAAATTCCAGAGCATGTGTTTTCAGAACAACCCATATTAGCTCACTTCCTGTTGGGCTGACACGTAACTTAGAGCACGAAAGTTGTTTGGCCCGATGAGGTCTATATGTGTACCGAGTTTCATACATGTACGTGCAAGTGTGTTTGATATATAGACCAAGTTTTCAGACACCACTTTAGGGGGCGCTGTCGAGCCCCCCTGCCACGCCCGGGTACCAGCTTCAGCCCGGCTCTGATGGCCGCGCATTCCGATGTGTGTGCAAAGTTTCAAGAGTTTTTGAGCATGGTAAGGGCCCCAAAAGTGCCCGAGAAGTCGATAAAATAATAATAATAATTAAAGCTGCGAGCAGCGATGACGGGCCCAAGCCGGTGGCACCGCCACCCCGGTGGCATCAGTTTAACTGTGCACGGCAGGCAATAGGCATTTAAAATGGGAAAACATAAAAGGACTATGTCAAAGTCATCTGAATTCACCACATTAACTGCAGCAGTTGGTGCTGCTATGACCACAAACCACAACAGCCACATCTATGAGATCAATTAAATTTATATGAATTTCATGTCAGATTATGTCAAAGGTCAAATTGGAATGAGTTCAGAATACCATTCGAATGCTGATGTTGTTTTATTCTAACACTTCTCTTCATGTGTTTTTGAGCTACCTTAGCTACCATTTGTGCACCAATCTTATGCACCATAAAACATGCTTTAATTTCAATATGGGTGGTCCAATAAAATTTTTTTAATAAAAAATGTATAAATGGAGCCAAATCACAGAAACTGCAAAGATGATTTTAATATCAGTGTCAGGTAAGAGTAAGATGCGTGTCTACATTTTATGGAAGTTTATTATAAATAGCCACTTTTATAAAATCATGTGAAATTTATGTTTTAATACATTTATATTATATCAGTAAATAATTAATTTAAAGACATGTGCATCATACGTGATCTTGGCAAACACATCACATGACGTTTTTATTTCAAGTGATAGTTATTTGTGATAGCCTATATGAAAGGGTTAAATTATGATCAAGAGAGAAAGTCACACACACACACACACACACACACAATGATAGAGTGAGAGTGAGGGGGAGGGGAAGGACTGAGAGAAAGGCACACACACAAACTCACAGGGTGAGAGAGAGACCCCCCTCCCCACACACACACACAGATAGAGAGGGGGAAGGGGAAAGACAGGCAGATGGCATTCCATAGACTTAATGGTTTGTATACTGTACAAACTGTACATTCTATCCCCCTACACTACCCCTAAGCCTACATATCGCACACACACACACACACACACACACACCATAGCTGTCAACCCTCCCGTTTTTTCCGGGTTTCTCACGTATTTTAGCTCTTTTCCCGCTGTCTTCCCGTTTTAGTATTTTCCCGTAAAATATCCCGTATTTTTACGTTCTGATTGTGTTAACTCAGAACACGCAACTATCTGGTTTAGTGCCAGAAGACGCGAATGAGAAGTCGCGCGCACTGTGAGAAAATTTTCCGTGCACTCATCCGAGAGCGCGCACACGTCTCTCAGCGCGCAAATATTGAGTTCTCTTTCAAGTCTTGCTCTTGAATGGACAAACTCACACAAAAAGTATGTCAACATATTGATGAGTATTCTAGCAGACATAGTCTGTATATGGCTTAAGTAAGCTTTATACAGTCCAGAAAAGACGACGCATATCCGAGGTCTTAAAGGGGCAGTAGCCTTTACTGCTGTCTGTTTAATGTCAAACAAAAGACAAGGGCATCACTCACTGCTCTTGATTGAATAACGTTTGTAAGTTTAATAGGATTAATCTTTAATTTATACAGTCATATATGCAATGTTATTTTACATTTGATCAATTTCTGTACCTGAAAACTAATGTTAGACGTACCTGAAAAACCTGAAAAGCATAGTTTATTTTATTAGTATCTTTGCTCAATAGTATTTATTTGTGCTGCTGCTTGTATTTAAATGATTTGTTCTTATTATTTTCTTTTGTTTTATTTGACAGTAGTCCTTTTTTCCCTGAACATAGCAAATACTGAACCGTACTGAAACGGTGAACCTTAAACCGTGATACAAACCGAACCGTGAGCAATCTGTACCGTTACACCCCTAGCGTAACGTATGATAAAATGACTGAAAAAAGGTTGGGAAACACTGGCTTAGGCTACTATCGAAGAAGAAGAAGACAGTTGCAGCCGCGGTTGGGAGGAAGAGGGAAAAAGTAGCGGGAAGTAAACTTCAAGGAGAGTATAGTAATAATAAATGATAATAAATGGAATAAATAAATAATAAATGAAAATAATAAATGTTATATTTACCCATGGCCTTCCCTGTTATACAGAAATGTAATAGTTATCAAACCTTCCTTAACTGTATAAATAATAAATGAAATATAGATGAATCATCATTAAAGCTACAATTTTCTCTGTTCCCGTTGTTCTTTGATGAACATTAATGACAGGCTGACTCCACAAAATGACTCTAATTTGCCTCTTTGAAAAATAATTCTCTAATTTAACCTTATTACTATACTAATTGTAATATAAATAATACAAATATTAGAAGAAAAATATTTTAAGTGGTCATTATTGACAATAAATATTGCACAACTAGTATTTAGTACCAAAAGATCTCCTCAAAATATTCAATAAATATTATTGAACTAAAATATAGAACATTTATTTAATTGAAAAATAGTTAAGGTGTATGGTCACATTTGACCATCAATTAGTATGAGTATGACCAATTAGTATGGAATACCTGAAGGCTAAGTACAATAAAAAACATTAACATTAATGTTAACATTGTTGCATTACTCTCCATTATAAAACGATCCTGTATGGTTGATGTAATAATCAATGCACACTATGCTGTACTGTTTACCAAAACTTGCTGCAAACCCCTGTAAAGTGGAGCTGTTGTGTATCAAGCCATTCAAATGTATTGACACAGCGCTAGAAGTATTGAGATTTCTGTGAAGCACGACTGCGCGCGCCGCCGGGAGATGAG
This sequence comes from Gobio occitaniae, assembly GCA_033150135.1. Taxonomy (NCBI): domain Eukaryota; kingdom Metazoa; phylum Chordata; class Actinopteri; order Cypriniformes; family Gobionidae; genus Gobio; species Gobio occitaniae. The sequence goes on from JARQWZ010000124.1 coordinate 320,797, forward strand.
AGAGCATGTCGCAACTCCGTATGGTTTTTCAACACTCTGGCTTTAACTGTTATGCCATATTAGCGCCAAAACGCTATTTATTGTTTGAATTTCGCATTAAAACTTTAAAAAATGTAAAAGCTTAGACATTGTTTAATATCAAAAGCAGGTTTGGCAATTTGGCGTGAGATTAAGTTGGGCAGCGTGAGAGCGTGAGACAGAGCCTGAAAGCGTGAGTGTCACGCCAAATGCGTGAGAGTTGGCAACCCTAGGCAAAAGAGAACTCGATGTGAGCAGGAAACTGACGCGAGTCTATCTATGCATCGAGTGTGTGTGTGTGTGTGTGTGTGTGTCAGTGTCCCTTGAATAGCTGACATGAGACGCATCCACACAGACAGGACACTGACACACACACATACACATACACACACACACAGACAGGACACACACACACACACACACACAGACAGGACACTAACACACACACAGACAGGACACTGGCATACAGCGCGCTCTCTTGTGTCTTGTCGCGCTTGGAAGCATGTACATGAATAGGAGCGTGATCATGTAACGCTAAGCAAAAATGGATATAAAAACGGACGCTGTGTTATTTGCGTTAAATATTTTTAATGCGTTAAGCTTCCGTTTCACGTTGACCGAGTTTGGTGGAGATTGAATAAATCACCTACGAGGAGAACGTAAAAACTCAGACCCTGAATTATACAAATATTCACGTTCAAACAAAAACTTTCTGTGAAAAAAAGACACTTATAAACAGACACTTGTAGAAAATAATGTGAATTTTTTTTAAAAATAAATTTGAACTATGTCAGTAAATAATGAATTTAAAGACAAATGTGTCAAAAGTGATCTTTGCAAACACAGCACATGACCTTCTGTAAAGCACATGTATAGAAAACACACTCACACTCCTCTGTTTTAAAAAAAGAGTTCTGTCTGAATGAGTACATGAAATCACGGCTGTCAGATGATAAGAATTGTAACTCAAATGTGATTTAGAAAATGAGTTCTGTAGTGATATAGTGTCATAGTTCATGTCCACATTAACCACTACGTTGTAATACCAATAGCCATGTCATCATACACATTTGTGTCCTCATAAATCACATAAGCAAGCACAGAGAGAGAGAGAGAGAGAGAAAGGGAGTTTCAAAAATAATACAACACTGCCCCCTTTTGGTGATAGAGGGGAGGGCACACAAACAGTCAAAAACATTATTAAACTTTGACATGTTGCCATGGCAGCATTATTTGAAATATCAGGAATTCATTCATATGTCTCTATCTGTCATGTTTTCACATTATACTGATGAAGTTTGAAGTCAATCGTGTGAAAATAAGATGGTGATTCAAAGCATTTTTGAAAGTGACACACTTCCTGCTGCCAGTTGGTGGCGCTATAACTTTGACTCACAAAAGTCATATCCATGTGATCGGCCTCTTACAACGAACACACAGCTGAAGTTTCATCCAAATCAGTCAATGTTTGCACAAGTTATTACACACTTCCTGTTTACCTTTTCTCGCCATAAATTCGTTGCTTCGCCACGGCCAAACCGTATAAGATATCAAAAATCCGTTCGCAATTTAGCATTCTCTGTGTCTTGACTTCATGCTGACCGAGTTTGGCACTGATTGAAACAATGGCCTCGGAGGAGTATATTAAATTCCAGAGCATGTGTTTTCAGAACAACCCATATTAGCTCACTTCCTGTTGGGCTGACACGTAACTTAGAGCACGAAAGTTGTTTGGCCCGATGAGGTCTATATGTGTACCGAGTTTCATACATGTACGTGCAAGTGTGTTTGATATATAGACCAAGTTTTCAGACACCACTTTAGGGGGCGCTGTCGAGCCCCCCTGCCACGCCCGGGTACCAGCTTCAGCCCGGCTCTGATGGCCGCGCATTCCGATGTGTGTGCAAAGTTTCAAGAGTTTTTGAGCATGGTAAGGGCCCCAAAAGTGCCCGAGAAGTCGATAAAATAATAATAATAATTAAAGCTGCGAGCAGCGATGACGGGCCCAAGCCGGTGGCACCGCCACGCCGGTGGCATCAGCTTAACTGTGCACAGCAGGCAATAGGCATTTAAAATTGGAAAAACTAAAAGGACTATGTCAAAGTCATCTGAATTCACCACATTAACTGCAGCAGTTGGTGCTGCTATGACCACAAACCACAACAGCCACATCTATGAGATCAATTAAATTTAAATTAATTTCATGTCAGATGATGTCAAAGGTCAAATTGGAATGAGTTCACAATACCATTCAAATGCTGATGTTGTATTATCCTAACATTTCTCTTCATGTGTTTTTGACCTACCTTAGCTACCGTTTGTGCACCAATCTTATGCACCATAAAGCGTGCTTTCATTTCAATATGGGTGGTCCAATAAATTTTTTTTTATAAAAAAATTTATAAATTGAGCCAAATCACAGTAAAATGCAAAGATGATTTTAATATCAGTGTCAGGTAAGACAAGATACGTGTCTACATTTTATGGAAGTTTATTATAAACAGCCACTTTTAGAAAACCATGTGAAATTTACTTTTAATACATTTAAATTATATCAGTAAATTATTCATTAAAAGACATCTGCATCATATGTGATCTTGGCAAACACAGCACATGACGTTTTTATTTCAAGTGATAGTTATTTGTGAAAGCCTAAGAGAGAGTGGCAGAAAGAAAGACATGGAATGTTTTTTATATCCTGTTTCAAAACTAACACAATGCTGCCATCTTTTGTTCATTGAGAGAAGGGCAGCACACACAGGCACAATAGATTATTCAAAGAAATATTTATAATATATATATTAGTGCTGGGCATCGTTAACAAAAAAATTAACTAATTAATCACATTTTTTTCTGTAATTAATCGCGATTAATCGCAAGTTTTTAATATTTTAAGTTTTTTATATTTTGATATTGTAATAATTTCAGTTACTCTCCAAATTAATTTAGAAACAATTTAAAGACAGCATATTGTAAATATGTGTTGTGTTGTCATTTTTTATGAATGAAGGCCAGTATCACTGATACTAAAGTCTCTATGAAACATTAATGACGTTACATTACAGTATAACTGAAAGCTCCCAATTTCAACATTTATTAGGCTTTAAAAAACAACTTTTAATTTAAGTGAACTTAAAACAATCTTTACATAAACCCAAAATAATAAATGTTATATTTACCCATGGCCTTACCTGTTATACAGAAATGTAATAGTTATCAAACCTTCCTTAACTGCATAAATAATAAATCAAATATAGATGAATCATCATTAAAGCTACAATTTTCTCTGTTCCCGTTGTTCTGTGATGAACATTAATGACAGGCATCATCAGTGCTCCTGTCACTTTAAGAACAGCCGCGGGTCTCACGCGCTGTCCCGCGCATCTCATTTCCTCACAACTCTTTAAAGTTAATTTAAGACGTTATTTAACTAATTTAAGACTCTAATATGAGAATACTCAAAATCCTCTGTGTTATTGGTTGTTCAAGAGCAAAAGAGAACTCGATGTGAGCAGGAAACTAACGCGTGTCTATCTATGCGTCGAGTGTGTGTGTGTGTGTGTGTGTGTGTGTGTCAGTGTCCCTTGATTAGCTGACATGAGACGCATCCACACAGACAGGACACTGACACACACACACACACACACACACACACACACACACACACACACACACACACACACACACACACACACACACACACACACACACACAGACAGGACACTGGCACACACAGACAGGACACTGACACACACACACACACACACACACACACACACACACACACACACAGACAGGACATTGGCATACAGCGCGCTCTCTTGTGTCTTGTCGCGCTTGGAAGCATTTACATGAATAGGAGCGTGATCATGTAACGCTAAGCAAAAATGGATATAAAAACGGACTGTGTTATTTGCGTTAAATATTTTTAATGCGTTAAGCTTCCGTTTCACATTGACCAAGTTTGGTGGAGATTGAATAAATCGCCTACGAGGAGAACGTAAAAACTCAGACCCTGAATTATAAAAATATTCACGTTCAAACAAAAACTTTCTGTGAAAAAAAGACACTTATAAACAGACACTTGTAGAAAACAATGTGAATTTTGTTTTAAAATAAATTTGAACTATGCCAGTAAATAATGAATTTAAAGACAAATGTGTCAAAAGTGATCTTTGCAAACACAGCACATGACCTTAAAGCACATGTATAGAAAACACACTCACACTCCTCTGTTTTAAAAAAGAGTTCTGTCTGAATGAGTACATGGAATCACGGCTGTCAGGTGATAAGATAATTAGTCCAGAGATGTTTTTTCAAGAATTACTTTTTGTAATTGCAATTTTTTTTTAACTATCCACTCACCTAATTTAATATATATTTTTGTTATAGCTTATGATTATATATTTTTATTTTATTGCTCAACAGTAGTTCTCATCGCCGATGAGGTCTTTAAATATTTTGAGAAGGTCTTAAAAAAGTCTTAAAAAGGTATTAAAATTTACTACAGGATTCCTGCATATACCCTGCATATGCATCATACGTGATCTTGGCAAACACAGCACATGACGTTTTTATTTAAAATTAGAAAGTTTTAAATTAGTTAAATTAGATTAGTTAAATTAGAAAGTTGTCCGGCTCGAAGAGAACAATATATGTACGGGGACACATGAAATGTCTACAAATGTATGTCCTCAGAAATCACAGACACACACACACACACACACACACACACACACACACACACACACACACACACACACACACACACACACACACACACACACACACACACACACACACACACACACACACACACACACACACACACACACACACAGAGAGAGAGAGAAACAAGTTTTTTTTTATCCTGCTTCAAAACTAACACAATGCTGCCATCTTGTGTTCATTGAGGGGAGGGCACACACGGGCACAATACATTATACAAATAAATATTTATAAAATATATATATATTCATCTGAAAAATAGTACAGTCATTTTAAATTAATCTAAGTTCAATTACCAAACATACAATCTTAATTTAATTTAAATCAAAATATTATTTTACAAGATATGAGACAATTTCTGTTCCCCTTTTTTTGTCCTTATTTAATCCCTCGCCATGGCAACACCGTTTGAGATATCCAATATTCGTTCGCATTTTAGCATCTTCCGTATCTTTGTTTCATGTTGACCGAGTTTGGTGGATATTGAATAAATCGCCTACGAGGAGAACGTAAAAACTCAGACCCTGAATTACATAAATATTCACCTTCAAACCAAAATATCTGACTTCCTGTTGGTCGGAGCTAATGACTGTAAATTAGAAAGTTGTCCGGCTCGAAGAGAACAATATATGTACCGAGTTTGGTGACTGAAGATAAAACTAACCCCCCCACTTTTGTCAAAAGGTGGCGCTAGAGAGCCCCTCATCCCCGCCCGTTTCTGAGGCTTTGTCCATGTGTACTGACTGACATCTCTGATGTGTGTGTTGAGTTTCAAGCAGTTTCAAGCAATTTCAAGCATGCTAAGAGCCTCAGAACAGCCAAAAGATTATTAAACTTTGACACGTTGCCATGGCAACAGTATTTGAAATTTCAGGAATCCATTTCATACATCTCTATCTGTCATGTTTTCACATTATACTGATGAAGTTTGAAATAAATCTGGTGAAAATAAGATGGTGATTCAAAGCATTTTTGAAAGTGACACACTTCCTGCTGCCAGTTGGTGGCGCTATAACTTTGACTCACAAAAGTCATATCCATGTGATCGGCCTCTTACAACGAACACACAGCTGAAGTTTCATCCAAATCAGTCAATGTTTGCACAAGTTATAACACACTTCCTGTTTCCCTTTTCTCGCCATAAATTCGTTGCTTCGCCACGGCCAAACCATTTGAGATATCAAAAATCCGCTCGCAATTTAGCATCCTGGATATGTTCTCTTCATGCTGACCGAGTTTGGCAATGATCGAAACAATGGCCTCGGAGGAGTATATTAAATTCCAGAGCATGCGTTTTCCGAACAACCCATAATAGCTCACTTCCTGTAGGGCTGACGCATAACTTAGAGCACGAAAGTTGTTCGGCCTGATGAGATCTATATGTGTACCGAGTTTCATACATGTACGTGCAAGTGTGTTTGATATATGGACCAAGTTTTCAGACCCCACTTTAGGGGGCGCTGTCGAGCCCCCCTGCCACGCCCGGGTACCAGCTTCAGCCCGGCTCTGATGGCCGCGCATTCCGACGCCCGTGCGAAGTTTCAAGAGTTTTCGAGCATGTTAAGTGCCCCAAAAGTACCCGAGAAGTCGAAAAAAAAAATAAAAAAAACAAAAAAAACAAAGAATTAAAGCTGCGAGCAGCGATGACGGGCCCAAGCCGGTGGCACCGCCACCCCGGTGGCATCAGCTTAACTGTGCATGGCAGGCAATATGCATTTAAACAGGATAATTTTTTTTAATCGCTCGAATGTGTCACATTTACCGCAGCAGCTGATGCCACTATCACCACAAGCCACACCCATGATGTCATTTAAATGTAGATGATTTTTAATGTCATAGGATGAAATAGATTACTTTCAAATATGTAAAATTTATTTATTTACAAATAAATGTAAAATAACTATATCAAAGTAATCTGAATACACCACATTTATGCCTACAAATGTATGAGTTAAACTTTACTCCATCAGAATGCCAGAATGCTGTTGTATGCTGCAGGCAACGGATATCCAGCCATCCCCCTCCACACACACAGAGAGAGAGAGAGAGAGAGAGAGAGAGAGAGAGAGAGACAGACAGACAGACAGACAGACAGACAGACAAGGTTTTTTTTATCCTGCTTCAAAACTAACACAATGCTGCCATTTTCTGTTCATTGAGGGGAGGACATTCAGAGAGTGGTATATAGATGAATTATTTTAAATAAATAAATATATTGATCTGAAAAATAGTATATTCATTTTAAATTCATCCAGGTTCAAGAGGTAAATAAACATCATCAAGAGAGAAAGTCTCTCACACACACACACACACACACACACACACACACACACACACACACACACACACACACACACACACACACACACACACACACACACTCACACACTCACACAGTGAGAAAGTGAGAGTGAGGGGGGGAGGGGAAGGAAAGGCAGAGGACATTGCATAGACTTAATGGTTTTTATACTGTACAAACTGTACATTCTATCCCCTACACTACCCCTACTCCTAAACCTACCATCACAGAAAACATTCTGCATTTTTACATTTTGAATAAAACATTATTTAGTATGTTTTTAAAGCTAGACAGTGAATTAAAGCATTTTTGAAAGTGACACACTTCCTGCTGCCAGTTGGTGTCCACACACACACACACACACACGTTGGGTTTTCATGTTTTATGGGGACCTTCCATAGGCGTAATGGTTTTAATACCGTACATACCGTATATTCTATCCCCCTTCACTGCCCCTGCCCCTAAACCTACCCATCAAGGGAGACATTCTGCATTTTTACATTTTCAAAAAACATCACTTAGTCTGATTTATAAGATGTTTTCCTCATGGGGACCTAAAAATGTCCCCACAAGGATGAGGATTTCGGATATTGCCATCTTTATGGGGACATTTTGTCCCCATAACGTAGGTGTTACCCATGAAATGATAACATTAATTTGGAATTTTTTTTTTTTTTTTTACTTGTATTCCTCTTGTGCAGAACTCACACAGTACACATTTGGTCGTTGTTATTGTAGTTTACTTTAGTTGAGTATTTGTGCACATTTGTGTGTGTGCGTGTGTGGTCAAACTGCAAACACAAAACAATTCACAATTATTATCTAGTAATGTTCACATCACCAAATACGTTTCTAAAACATTGTAACATCAGCTTTGTGTACTAAGCATTAAACTTTGTTTAACTAAATGCAACATATTTTACAGGCAATACAAACTGTAAATGTCTAAAACAAAACAAATATATAACATTAGGCGTTTAGGCGCTAATCGCAAATAGCGATCTTCATAGTGATACACAAACCATCACAACACTTAAACAACATAACACTTCTCACCACGCTGGGAATATAATGTAAGATAATAGTTTTAGCTGGAATTGTTAAATGTTCAAATCTTCATTTGAGATCAACATGGCTTTCTCACTCAGTTCTCTAAGTTCAGTTTGTTTTTCCCTGCACTTCTTCCTGCACGATCACATCACTTGCGCTCACCGGAACAACGTCCTTAAAGGGGCAGCACCCAACATCAGGGATTACCAGTCCCCACACACACACACACACACACACACACACACACACACACACACACACACACACACACACACACACACACACACACACACACACACACACACACAGACAAATCCCTGAAGAGATGGAATGTTTTTTTTTTTATCCTGTTTCAAAACTAACACAATGCTGCCATCTTGTGTTCATTGAGGGGAGGGCACACACAGGCACAATACATTATTCAAATAAATATTTATAAAATATATATATATTCATCTGAAAAATAGTATAGTCTTTTAAAATTAATCTAAGTTCAATTGCCAAACATACAATCTTAATTTAATTGAAATCAAAATATGATTTTACAAGATGAGAGAATTTCTGTTCCCCTTTTTTGTCCTTATTTAATCCCTCGGCATGGCAACACCGTTTGAGATATCCAAAATCAGTTCGCATTTTAGCATCTTCAGTATCTTTGTTTCATGTTGACCGAGTTTGGTGGATATTGAATAAATCGCCTACGAGGAGAACGTAAAAACTCAGACCCTGAATTATAAAAATATTCAGCTTCAAACCAAAATATCTGACTTCCTGTTGGTCGGAAATAATGACTGTAAATTAGAAAGTTGTCCGGCTCGAAGAGATCAATATATGTACCGAGTTTGGTGACTGAAGATAAAACTAACCCCCCCACTTTTGTCAAAAGGTGGCGCTAGAGAGCCCCTCATCCCCGCCCGTTTCTGAGGCTTTGCCAATGTGTACTGACTGACATCTCTGATGTGTGTGTTGAGTTTCAAGCAGTTTCAAGCAATTTCAAGCATGCTAAGAGCCTCAGAACAGCCAAAAGATTATTAAACTTTGACACGTTGCCATGGCAACAGTATTTGAAATTTCAGGAATCCATTTCATACGTCTCTATCTGTCATGTTTTCACATTATACTGATGAAGTTTGAAATAAATCGGGTGCAAATAAGATGGTGATTCAAAGCATTTTTGAAAGTGACACACTTCCGGCTGCCAGTTGGTGGCGCTATAACTTTGACTCACAAAAGTCATATCCATGTGATCGGCCTCTTACAACGAACACACAGCTGAAGTTTCATCCAAATCAGTCAATGTTTGCACAAGTTAAAACACACTTCCTGTTTCCCTTTTCTCGCCATAAATTCGTTGCTTCGCCACGGCCAGACTTTTCGAGATATCAAAAAGCCGCTCGCAATTTAGCATCCTCAATATCTTTTCTTAATGCTGACCGAGTTTGGTGCTGATTGAAACAATGGCCTAGGAGGAGTATATCAAATTGCAGAGCATGCGTTGTCCGAACAACCCATAGTAGCTCACTTCCTGTTGGGCTGACGCATAACTTAGAGCACGAAAGTTGTTCGGCCCGATGAGGTTTATATGTGTACCGAGTTTCATACATGTACGTGCAAGTGTGTTCGATATATGGACCGAGTTTTCAAACCCCACTTTAGGGGGCGCTGTCGAGCCCCCCTGCCACGCCCGGGTACCAGCTTCAGCCCGGCTCTGATGGCCGCGCATTCCGATGCGTGTGCAAAGTTTCAAGAGTTTTTGAGCATGGTAAGAGCCCCAAAAGTGCCCGAGAAGTCGATAAAATAATAATAATAATAAGAAACAGAGGAAGAACAATAGGGCTCTGCGCCCTTTCAGGGCTTGGGCCCTAATAAGAAACAGAGGAAGAACAATAGGGCTCTGCGCCCTTTCAGGGCTTGGGCCCTAATAATAATAAGAAACAGAGGAAGAACAATAGGGCTCTGCGCCCTTTCAGGGCTTGGGCCCTAATTAAAGCTGCGAGCAGCGATGACGGGCCCAAGCCGGTGGCACCGCCACCCCGGTGGCATCAGTTTAACTGTGCACGGCAGGCAATAGGCATTTAAAATGGGAAAACATAAAAGGACTATGTCAAAGTCATCTGAATTCACCACATTAACTGCAGCTGTTGGTGCTGCTATGACCACAAACCACAACAGCCACATCTATGAGATCAATTAAATTTATATGAATTTCATGTCAGATTATGTCAAAGGTCAAATTGGAATGAGTTCAGAATACCATTCGAATGCTGATGTTGTTTTATTCTAACACTTCTCTTCATGTGTTTTTGAGCTACCTTAGCTACCATTTGTGCACCAATCTTATGCACCATAAAACATGCTTTAATTTCAATATGGGTGGTCCAATAATTTTTTTTAAATAAAAAATGTATAAATGGAGCCAAATCACAGAAACTGCAAAGATGATTTTAATATCAGTGTCAGGTAAGAGTAAGATGCGTGTCTACATTTTATGGAAGTTTATTATAAATAGCCACTTTTATAAAATCATGTGAAATTTATGTTTTAATACATTTATATTATATCAGTAAATAATTAATTTAAAGACATGTGCATCATACGTGATCTTGGCAAACACATCACATGACGTTTTTATTTCAAGTGATAGTTATTTGTGATAGCCTATATGAAAGGGTTAAATTATGATCAAGAGAGAAAGTCACACACACACACACACACAATGATAGAGTGAGAGTGAGGGGGAGGGGAAGGACTGAGAGAAAGGCACACACACAAACTCACAGGGTGAGAGAGACCCCCCCCACACACACACACACACACACACAGATAGAGAGGGGGAAGGGGAAAGACAGGCAGATGGCATTCCATAGACTTAATGGTTTGTATACTGTACAAACTGTACATTCTATCCCCCTACACTACCCCTAAGCCTACATATCGCACGCACACACACACACACACACACCATAGCTGTCAACCCTCCCGTTTTTTCCGGGTTTCTCACGTATTTTAGCTCTTTTCCCGCTGTCTTCCCATTTTAGTATTTTCCCGTAAAATATCCCGTATTTTTACGTTCTGATTGTGTTAACTCAGAACACGCAACTATCTGGTTTAGTGCCAGAAGACGCGAATGAGAAGTCGCGCGCACTGTGAGAAAATTTTCCGTGCACTCATCCGAGAGCGCGCACACGTCTCTCAGCGCGCAAATATTGAGTTCTCTTTCAAGTCTTGCTCTTGAATGGACAAACTCACGCAAAAAGTATGTCAACATATTGATGAGTATTCTAGCAGACATAGTCTGTATATGGCTTAAGTAAGCTTTATACAGTCCAGAAAAGACGACGCATATCCGAGGTCTTAAAGGGGCAGTAGCCTTTACTGCTGTCTGTTTAATGTCAAACAAAAGACAAGGGCATCACTCACTGCTCTTGATTGAATAACGTTTGTAAGTTTAATAGGATTAATCTTTAATTTATACAGTCATATATGCAATGTTATTTTACATTTGATCAATTTCTGTACCTGAAAACTAATGTTAGACGTACCTGAAAAACCTGAAAAGCATAGTTTATTTTATTAGTATCTTTGCTCAATAGTATTTATTTGTGCTGCTGCTTGTATTTAAATGATTTGTTCTTATTATTTTCTTTTGTTTTATTTGACAGTAGTCCTTTTTTCCCTGAACATAGCAAATACTGAACCGTACCCGAAACGGTGAACCTTAAACCGTGATACAAACCGAACCGTGAGCAATCTGTACCGTTACACCCCTAGCGTAACGTATGATAAAATGACTGAAAAAAGGTTGGGAAACACTGGCTTAGGCTACTATCGAAGAAGAAGAAGACAGTTGCAGCGGTTGGGAGGAAGAGGGAAAAAGTAGCGGGAAGTAAACTTCAAGGAGAGTATAGTAATAATAAATGATAATAAATGGAATAAATAAATAATAAATGAAATGTATTTTCCTCCGCTGTAGCTGTCCATCATTCTCCGTTCAGAATTCAAACTGCGCGTCGCGTTTGGTTACAGTCAGTCAGCGTCTCGGTAAAGCTCACTCCAAGATGATATATTCCCATTATAATACTTGATATGTAGATAAAATAATTTATCTTCCTGGAGTTTATCTAGCGGTTTCTGAACGATGTTGTGCTCGCCACCCGGGTGACAAAACAAGGCATCACACGCACAATAACCGGAATTTAAAACTGTGAAGAAACCGACCGATATACATAGTAGACTAGGATTTGTGCGCTCAACGCTCATCGTCTCTTTATGCCGTGAACTTTTCAATGTGCACTCGCGCTGCACTGCGCCCTCTGACTCCATGTTGCTTTAAGCGCATCATTTTGCACCCGGGATGCGAATAAGCACATTGTGCCGCGCTTTCATATATTTTCATAGTTTTGATTCTTGTTCTCACGTATCTATCATATATTTGTTGTCCCTTTACAGAGCTGCACATTATGTTTACAATAAACTATAAATCTTGAAATGTTGTATTATTTGTGTAGGCCCATATAATTATTTACATTCATATATAAATTAAATATAAATCGTTTTTTTTATAAATGTATAAGAACACAAAGTAATTTGTACCTTTTCATTAACATGTTTAGATTTTATAAAAATTAGTCCAGAGATGTTTTTTCAAGAATTACTTTTTGTAATTGCAATTTCTTTTAACTATCCACTCACCTAATTTAATATATATTTTTGTCATAGCTTATGATTATATATTTTTATTTTATTGCTCAACAGTAGTTCTCATCGCCGATGAGGTCTTTACATATTTTGAGAAGGTCTTTAAAAAAGTCTTAAAAAGGTATTAAAATTTACTTCAGGATTCCTGCATATACCCTGCAAATGCATCATACGTGATCTTGGCAAACACAGCACATGACATTTTTATTTCAAGTGATAGTTATTTGTGAAAGCCTATATGAAAGGGTTAAATTATCATCATGAAGAGAGAAAGTCACACACACACACAGAGAGAGAGAGAGAGAGAGAGAGAGAGAGTGAGAGAGAGAGTGAGGGGGAGGGGAGGAGAGGGGAAGGACAGAGAGAGTGAGATTCTGATTGAATAAAAACATTTTTTTTTTTTAAATCTAAACAGTGGGAGAGAGTTGGTATTTCATTGTCTGAAACTTTATTTTACTATAGGAATAAGTTTTATCTTCAAAATAGATTCTGCATTTACATTTTTAATAAAACATTGTTTAGTCTGGTTTTTTTTGGACACATGAAATGTCATAAACCATGTAATACCAGTGTAATACCCATGTCATACAAATTTGTGTCCTCATAAATCACATAAACAAGCACACACACACACACGCACGCACGCACGCACGCACGCACGCACGCACACACACACACACACATACACACAGGCAGAGATGCATGCTTAAGCGGCCAACCCCCACCCCCCTTCAAACACACACAGTGAGAAAGTGAGAGTTAGGGGGGGAGGGAAGGAAAGGCAGAGGGCATTGCATAGACTTCATGGTTTTTATACTGTACAAACTGTACATTCTATCCCCCTACACTACCCCTAAGCCTACCATCACAGAAAACATTCTGCATTTTTACATTTTGAATAAAACATTGTTTAGAAAGCTAGACAGTGAATTAAAGCATTTTTGAAAGTGACACACTTCCTGCTGCCAGTTGGTGGCCACACACACACACACACACACACACACACACACACACACACACACACACACACACACACACACACACACACACACACACACACACACACTCACACTCACACTCACACTCACACTCACACTCACACTCACACAGACAAACCCCTTAGAGAGAAAGAGAGATGGGATTTTTTTATCCTGTTTCAAAACTAACACAATGCTGCCATCTTGTGTACATTGAGTTCATATATATATATTTAGCATCCTGAATATCTTGTCTTAATGCTGACCGAGTTTGGCAATGATCGAAACAATTGCCTCGGAGGAGTATATTAAATTCCAGAGCATGCGTTTTCCAAACAACCCAAAATAGCTCACTTCCTGTTGGGCGAAGTTTATGACTATGAGTGCGGAAGTTGTTCGCCCCGATGAGATCTATATGTGTACCGAGTTTCATACATATACGTGCAAGTGTGTTTGATATATAGACCAAATTTTAATAGGGGGCGCTGTTGAGCCCCCCTGCCACGCCCGGGTATCAGCTTCAGCCCGGCTCTGATGGCCGCAGATTCCGATGTATCTGCAAAGTTTCAAGAGTTTTCGAGCATGGTAAGGGCCCCAAAAGTGCCCGAATAGTCGATAAGAAAAATAATAATAATTAAAGCTGCGAGCAGCGATGACGGGCCCAAGCCGGTGGCACCGCCACCCCGGTGGCATCAGTTTAACTGTGCACGGCAGGCAATAGGCATTTAAAATGGGAAAACATAAAAGGACTATGTCAAAGTCATCTGAATTCACCACATTAACTGCAGCAGTTGGTGCTGCTATGACCACAAACCACAACAGCCACATCTATGAGATCAATTAAATTTATATGAATTTCATGTCAGATTATGTCAAAGGTCAAATTGGAATGAGTTCAGAATACCATTCGAATGCTGATGTTGTTTTATTCTAACACTTCTCTTCATGTGTTTTTGAGCTACCTTAGCTACCGTTTGTGCACCAATCTTATGCACCATAAAACATGCTTTCATTTCAATATGGGTGGTCCAATAAATTTCTTTTAATAAAAAATGTATAAATGGAGCCAAATCACAGAAACTGCAAAGATGATTTTAATATCAGTGTCAGGTAAGAGTAAGATGCGTGTCTACATTTTATGGAAGTTTATTATAAATAGCCACTTTTATAAAATCATGTGAAATTTATGTTTTAATACATTTATATTATATCAGTAAATAATTAATTTAAAGACATGTGCATCATACGTGATCTTGGCAAACACATCACATGACGTTTTTATTTCAAGTGATAGTTATTTGTGATAGCCTATATGAAAGGGTTAAATTATGATCAAGAGAGAAAGTCACACACACACACACACACACACACACACACACATGTTTGGTTTTCATCTTTTATGGGGACTTTCCATAGGCGTAATGGTTTTTATACCGTACATACCGTATATTATATCCCCCTACACTGCCCCTGCCCCTAAACCTAACCCTCACAGGAGACATTCTGCAATTTTACATTTTCAAAAAACATCACTTAGTCTGATTTATAAGATGTTTTCCTCATGGGGACCTAAAAATGTCCCCACAAGGATGAGGATTTCGGATATTGCTATCTTTGTGGGGACATTTTGTCCCCATAACGTGATGATTACCAGTCCACACACACACACACACACACACACACACACACACACACACACAAACACAATGATAGAGTGAGAGTGAGGGGGAGGGTAAGGACTGAGAGAAAGGCACACACACAAACTCACAGGGTGAGAGAGAGACCCCCCCCCCCCCACACACACACACACACACACACACACACAGATAGAGAGGGGGAAGGGGAAAGACAGGCAGATGGCATTCCATAGACTTAATGGTTTGTATACTGTACAAACTGTACATTCTATCCCCCTACACTACCCCTAAGCCTACATATCGCACACACACACACACACACATACACACACACACACACACACACACACACACACACACACACACACACACTCACACACACTACCCCTAAACCTACCATCACAGAAAACATTCTGCATTTTTACATTTTTATTAAAAAATTGTTTAATATGCTGTTAAAGCTATTTTGATTTACGGGGACACATGAAATGTCTTCATAAACCATGATTATGTTGTAATAAACACCCCTCCACCTATATATGTTATATATATATTATGTTATATATACCATGATTATATCCCAAAATAATAAATGTTATATTTACCCATGGCCTTCCCTGTTATACAGAAATGTAATAGTTATCAAACCTTCCTTAACTGCATAAATAATAAATGAAATATAGATGAATCATCATTAAAGCTACAATTTTCTCTATTCCCGTTGTTCTTTGATGAACATTAATGACAGGCATCATCAGTGCACCTATCACTTTAAGAACAACCGCGGATCTCACGCGCGGTGCCGCGCATCTCATTTCCTCACAACTCTTTAAAGTTCATTTAAGACGTTATTTAACTAATTTAAGACTCTAATATGAGAATACTCAAAATCCTCTGTGTTATTGTTTGTTCAAGAGCAAAAGAGAACTCGATGTGAGCAGGAAACTGACGCGAGTCTATCTATGCGTCGAGTGTGTGTGTGTGTGTGTGTGTGTGTCAGTGTCCCTTGATTAGCTGACATGAGACGCATCCACACAGATAGGACACTGACAGACACACACACACACACACACACACACACACACACACACACACACACACACACACACACACACACACACACACACACACACACACACACACACACACACACACACACACACAGCATACCGCAGCATAGCCATACAGTTTAAGTTCACCCACACTATATATTAATAAAAAGGTTTACAGTGCAAATACTGTTGTTGCAAATACTGTGCATAAAATTTGAAAACATTTGCAAAAAACACCACTGTATCATTACATTTTTTTTTTAAACCTTTAAGTAACCATTTTTTAAACATCTATAAACATTACATTTACATAGATAGACGGACCAGATATTCCTAACACTTTGGGAATACTTTAGGGTTACTAGTTGTTTTGTAAACTGTCTATAAACATTATCTGGATGGTTATTGTAAAGTTGCAACCGATGACTATAATACCTTGTTAAATAGTTTAATAAACAGTACCAGTAAAACGTGGGCAGTACCAGTAAAACATGTAAACAGTACCAGTAAAACATGTGGGTTGTCCTGATACTGTACTTCAAAATGTAATAGTGTAAAAATTGCCACAGAATAAAGTAATTGTTCAAGATCTATTGGTAACTCATAAAAATAATGTCATATTTGCATAAACTGTCACTACCGTATATATCCCGACACTAGCACATTAAGATAAGCTATGAAAAAAATCATGTTCCTCTGCCTCTTTCTGGTTAAATAATGTTTATAATAATTGTTAATATAGCATGCTATATTAACTATTCCAGGTTATTTATGCATAGCATAAATAATAGTTAGTATAGCATGCTATGCCACTTTCATCAAAACATATTACAAAGCTATAGCGATCTCATGTCATTCCGTCTGTTCGAAAAAAAAGTTGCTCTAACTGTTCGTTACAAGCAGCATTTGCCGTCAGGCAGGTAACGATAGCTAACATAAACATATTTTTGCTAGCCTACCTGCTGCAAACTTACACTTTTTTTGTACAAGACAAGTAGAGCTATTTTATCCAGTGTAATTTATCACATACCACTATCTTGTTTTTTCTTATCCTCCTCTTCCTTTCTCTTTTTTCTTTTCTGGCTTCCTGAAGCATAAAATTCCGCTTCAAATCCGAAGATTTTGTATTTTGCCGCAGCAGAGATCGCGTGGTTGGCTGGCTGCTGTCAGCGACTTCTGAGAGGGGCCCCTTAAGGGGGATCCCGATAACAGTGTCATTGCACTTTACTGCATTGACTATCAATGGGGCGCTCACACAGTTTGTCGTTTCATTTTATTCTTAACCTGTCGCTGTCTTGGTGCCCCAGGCCAGCTCGAGGCCCCAAGCAATTGCTTGGTTTGCCTGCCTTGTCGCGACGGGCCTGCACACACACACACACACACACACACACACACGACACTGACACACACACACACACACACACACACACACACACACACACACACACACACACACACACACACACACACACAGGACATTGGCATACAGCGTGTTCTCTTGTGTCTTGTCGCGCTTGGAAGCATTTACATGAATAGGAGCGTGATCATGTAACGCTAAGCAAAAATGGATATAAAAACGGACGCTGCGTTATTTGCGTTAAATATTTTTAATGCGTTAAGCTTCCGTTTCACGTTGACCGAGTTTGGTGGAGATTGAATAAATCGCCTACGAGGAGAACGTAAAAACTCAGAAACTGAATTATACAAATATTCACGTTCAAACAAACTTTCTGTGAAAAAAGACACTTATAAACAGACACTTGTAGAAAATAATGTGAATTTTTTTTTTTTTTATAAATTTGAACTATGTCAGTAAATAATGAATTTAAAGACAAATGTGTCAAAAGTGATCTTTGCAAACACAGCACATGACCTTCTGTAAAGCACATGTATAGAAAACACACTCACACTCCTCTGTTTTAAAAAAAGAGTTCTGTCTGAATGAGTACATGAAATCACGGCTGTCAGGTGAAAAGAATTGTAACTCAAATGTCATTTAGAAAATTAGTCCTGTATGAGTAGTGATATAGTGTCATAGTTCATGTCCACATTAACCACTACGTTGTAATATCAGTGTAATACCCATCACTGCATGAAAAAAGGTGTATCCGGACCAGGATACTCCTGTATACACTGCTGAAATTCGGAAGAATCCAGGAGTATACTGGCCGGATAGGTCAAATTCCATGGATCCGTATATGTCCGTATTCATCCGAAATGGTACCAAATCGGATGTATGTTGTGCCCGTATACTCCCATGCTACAGCCATTTGTTGCCATGGCAAATAATCCCATCAAGTTTTTCCCAGGAGACATTTTCACACCTCTAAACAGCTTTGCCTTCCACCCCCTATTGGTCCTTCATCTCAAACTGGATTGGTTGTTTTTTTTAAAACCACTCCCAAAACCCAGACTGCTATTGGAGGACAGGACGCATTGAAAACCCAGTCAAGTGACTTTATTGGTTACTTCTAAGGCTAAGGGTGGGCTAGGTTTTGTAGCATAGGGACTTGATTGGTTATAGGCCAGCTATGCAGATTTTGCTAATTAATATATAATATATATATATATATATAAAAAATAATCCCCTCTCCCTCCCAAAAGAAAAATACACACAAAACAATTTGAGAAAGTCTGAAATATTTATTAAAAAGGTATATAAAAAAAAAAACAATTCTTAACAGCATTATAAACGAACATTAAAACAATGGTGAAACAAAAACAAGTGAACTAAATGTATTTAAAAGGGATGAAAATGTAAAGGAACAAATGTAAAAATATAAACAGTCCAAAGAACATAAATATACGTTAAATTGAATTGGTAAAGAAACAAAAAGGGAAAAAAAATTAACAAAATGCATTTAAAAGACAGATGTAAAGGAATAAAATACACAGTGAACATAAAAAGGAAAAGAATAAATATACAAATTAAACAATATAAAATGAGAACAATAAATTTATAAGACAAAAAAAAGTGTATATAAAATACACAAATATTCCAAGTAAACAATATAACCAAATAAAAAGAACAAAGAGCATTATAAACATACATTCACATGAATGGGGGAAAAGATAAGTGAACAAAATGTTTCTAAAGGAAGGCGACGTAAGAGGAACAACAATACAAAACGTGGAGATCAAAAGCAACATGGACATCTAAAAAGTTACAAACATACAAAGTATACATTATAAAACGAGACAAAGAAATCTATAAATTAAAAAGTGTATATAAAATATATGTAAATGTTCTATATATGGGAACCAATAAAAGTATAAGTATATAAACATAGGAATAAAGAAAATATAAAATGGAACAATTGAATATTAAAATTATAATTATAAAATAATTGTGACCAACTCTAACACAATGTTGTTTGAGCTAGCCAAACCATCCACACTGGCCTTCCATCAACAACAGCATCATCATCTTCATCTTCATCAGGTCTATAGTTGCAGTCTTCCACAGGTTCTGTGTTGGTTTGTGCAACCCTGGACCTGGTCTCCAGCAACTGCAAAACATGACAGTAAATTAACCACTAAAACTCAGAGGTGAGTATAGTAACATTCTGGAGGGAAAAAGCTTAACCGGTTTCTTAACTTACCCGTCTCTTTCTCTGACGGTTCTGTGTGATGTTCTTCATAGTGTTTCTTTTCTGGGCCTTTTCAGACTGAGCCAAAGAATACTTCCTCAGCAAAGTCTCACAAAATAAAATACATCTTGCGACCTGCCAAATAATACATTAATAATATATAGTTAATGCCAATAAAAGTAAGTAAAACAATTCAATTAAAATGTATTTGTATAGCGCTTTTCACAATACATATTCAGGGTTTTTCCTGGGTCAAAAATGGTCTTCGGTGGTGGCTGACAGACATGGTCATCCACACACACACACACACACACACACACACACACACACACACACACACACACACACACACACACACACACACACACACACACACACACACACACACACACACACACACACACACACACACACACACACACACACACACACACACACACACACACACACACACAGTAAAAAAAAAAATACCCTACCCACTTGATCTGCAAGCACAAAACTGACAATAAATTTGAAATAAATTCAAAGAAAGTTTGTAACTTTTGCTTATCTTATTTTGATACCTTGATGTTTGTTTTTTTTCCTCATTTCCTCATTTACACTATTTACTGATAATTGTTTGTTTTGGTAATCATATCAAAATTAAAAAAATGAACAAATAGCCTAATTTTCTGCCATATACAATCAGCTAGCTAACAACAACTTTGTTCTGGGTTCACCTCACTCCAGTCTAAACTAAATGATTTTAGGCGATTTATTTTACTACACATTATGAACATAAATAAGCTGAAAGACTGTTGATAATTAAAACTAATTCTTACAATCCACTCTTGCTAAAGTGGGTAAGCACACTTGTGTTCTCATTTCAGGTGTTGTTCTGAGTAAATGATTAAACTAATTTGTGAGTTCAGTGTTGGACAGATCAGTTGTTCTAACCAGTTGTTAAAATGATTCAGTTCAAAGGAGTCATTAGGTGGCAAATCGGACATTAGCAGACGCGTTGTGTGTGAATCCCGTCTTTAGAACATCGCGAAAGATTTGTCAACACACAGAAAACACTACATAACCGGATAGGATTTGTTTCCTGTTTATTTAAAGTATGCTTTATGTCAGCTGGTCAGAGAATCAGTCAATGTTTTTTGAGCGCATTTCACACCCAGCGGTAATTAAAGGAAGACATCGTCTGATAGCGCCACGTGCAACATGGATTCGGTCTTCCGACCTTTTGATTTTGATTAACGTAATATGTGAAACATTAGAAAGCTAAGAATGCTTATTTTGAAGACAGAGAGCGTGCGAGAGGGATGAGCTCACTGGTCATTCTCTCTGTCACTCAGTTAACTCAAGTGCAGCAGTCATCTGTTCTACATCACTCATAAATCACAATAACTCAACAAATAAGGCTTTGGCGGGACAAAAATTTGTTTTGGCGGCCGGCAAAAAATTTTCAATGTAGGAAAAACCCTGATATTGTTTCAAAGCAACTTCACAGAAAATGCATGCGTCTACATTACAGAAAAAAACAGAGAACATTAAAATAATTTTTAAGATTACCTTTTACACATTCAGGGTCAACATCTGTAAAAGTTCTTCACGATCATGGATCCAAAACTTCTGGATCATGAGGGGGGAAGAAACATGCACACACACAAATGAATATTAATTTGTTTGATAAAACATTAATATTAATGATCAACTTACGGACAAGGACTTGCAAAACATACTCACCAGGCCCATACAAAAACTTCACAGTAGAGACAAAATCCTGGTTCTCCTGTAATTCTTCAGAGTCCAAGGATGGTGGATTCCTGTCCTCTCTGTTGAACAAGTGTACATGACAGTGTTTTCGGATTACTCATTCCAAAACTCTGTTACATTTTATGACAAGCTTGATCTTAAAACTAGCTGACAGTATGGATGGGCATTATGACCATATAATTATACATACATGAGAAATTTTATTTTACAATAACGATATCACAATATATTTATTTTGATGGATATTTTATTAAAATGCTACAGAATAATACTGCTTTAAAAGTCTTCACTGTATGATATTCAATTAATTAATATCACATGATTCTTAAAGAAGCAGAAGGTCTTCTCTATTCTTTTGTTTTATTAAAATGATGACAAAGCTGCAGCCCCTTTAAGAACGGATGCACAGAATGACACGCATCCGGGTTTCCCCACGTTAACTTGAACTGTTTAACTTACTTAAGACATAACTGACTGTTTAAATCAAGTGAATACCTCACATGACAAGGTTTCTGAGATAATTGTGTGCATTTTACAGAAAGATAATTGATTTCGGGATCGCATGCTGTCTGAGAGAGGCTTATTTTAACACATGCATGTCCCGTTCATTATTCTACATTCATGCATGTTTCCTTGTCAAAATGTCAAAAAGTTTTAGTACAGTCAGTGCTGCGTTATATACGCTATATTCCCATTCCGCAATATAAAAAGGTAATGTAAACATTTACAGCAAAATCACTAACAATAGTCAGTATCATCAGATCACCATAACACCCTGCCCTATCTTAACAATATTACAACACAACAAAACACAGAAACAGAATATTTAAGTTAATCATGATTAGCATATGACTTTAATGCACTAACGTTATATCTTGATGAGCAGTAGAAACAATATAAAGGGATTTACGTTACCTTCTGCCGTCTGCTGTCCGCCATTGGAAACTTAGTCTGTTCGTATTCATGTTTTTTCGTTCTCAGTCGACATCCCACAATCAAAATTCGTCCAAAATAAGATTTTAACAGGTTTAAATGGTCCATGCAATGCCATTAATAGACCGACGTGAAGATTAGAAGCCGCGATCGCGTCGCGTCCCCACGAGCAACTCCAACGGCAATGGGTGTATAATTCAAACTGAAGGCGCGCACTGTCATTGGCCAGATTTCAAAATGACGTTCAGATTGACCAATCACGCTCAAAAGGACACGGAAAGACAGCAAATATCCTTGCAAATATAGAAAAAAACGTGTTTTAAACAACAGTTAGAAAATGTGTATATTTATTTTTATTTGCTGTTATATTTAATTAATTGGTCAAATGGTGTTTTGTGGTGTGGGCAGAGGCCTGGAAGTTTCAACCTGGAGAGCAGTGCAGATTTGTACTCTTTAAAAACAATTATTGTTTGATATTTAGTTTGCTATATATTTAGTTATATTTGTATCCAGAATTGAATGTAAAACCAGTTTGAATGTAAAAATACACCTTCACTGTAAAACAGAAAATTAAAGTAAAATATCTTAATTTAAATAAGGAAAAATCTGTAAACTAATAGTGTTTTCTCTAAAACGTTTAATGTAAATTTCTGTGAAGTTTTTTAACTTTATTTGACTTAAGATATTTGACTTTAATTTTACGGTTTTTGTTTTGCAGCTGTAGCTGCTGTTTTTTTAGGTTTTTATTTTTACAGTGTAAATATAAAACTAATAAGATTTACTTTAAAATGACAAAGAATAATGTTAAATTGTTAGTATGGACATAAACATAAACCTTTAATATAATGAGCTAAATATTGTATTACAGTTGTTAATTTACAGATATTGTTTGTAATTTTGCATGAATTTGTTATTTATGAAAACAGAAAAATAATACAGTGATGTTCCTGTATAAAAAAAATGAGAATTACTGTAGTTTGTCATTAATGATATAATCCTTAAAATAACAGTCAAGTTGTTTATTTAGATATTGTTTGTAATTTTACATCGTTTTAAACATAATTCAAAATTACAAGAAAATAGTTTTTTTCTGTAAAATTAGGATTATTTTTATTGGTTGCCTTATTTTTATTGGTAACCTAATTGGTTGCACCTCATCTATTGTGAGTGGTGGATTTCAAACCTCAAAACGCCCCTCTTTTGCAGCGTGTTAAAGTTAAGAATCTTGGAGTGACACTTTTTGTTAACAGTTGCAGAGCTGAAAGATCTGCTTGTGTTTCTTGAGCAAGTGAATCCCTGCTCTTTTTTATTCCATATTTTTATTTTGAGCATATCAGTTTTTGGTGTTTTTAAAACAAACTTTTTCATTTTCCACATTTCATCTCCTTTTTATTTAATTCTATTATTGCCTACAATTTGTAAAACTTTGCAAAAATTGTTTGGGGATAGTCTAAAATGTTTGGTTAATTATCCTTTGTTAATTCCATTACATTTCTTTGTTTATTTCATTACCTATTCAGATTTTTTTGTGAACGTATATGTTCAGACAGGGTTTTTATTTTGTACTGTTTTTATAAAAAATATTTGATTAAGAGACTCTTTTCATGCAGTGGCTTTAAGGCCCTGACACACCATTCTGATGGTTTGGCCCAGACCCAGGCAACGTGAACCAACCCCACAGTCGGCTTTAGTCATTGCTAGTTCAGTTTATTGTTTCAGGGCCTTAAGAATTCTTTTTTCTGTGCAAAAAGCTTGTTTGCTGTAGCCTACAGTAGACCAGAGATAATTCTCAATCCTGAAGTCCTCCCCTGCCCCCCCTCCCTCTGAGAACAGCCAGCACAAGTGTCAGTCATTAACATATGAAAGGTCTTCTTCACACCTAACAGTCTTCAGTCCTAGCACACCCAGCAGTGTTTCAGCTGTATATGTCCGTGAAATTTCACGGATTCCTGTATACGTCCGCATACGTGAGGTTTCCGGGTTTTTCTGGAAATATACTGTTCCGTGTTACTCTGATCCGCTTTTTCCCACATACATCCGGTAAACATCAAATTACACAGGAGTATACCATGCCCGGATAGTGCCGGATTTCAGTGTTTTCATGCAGTGCATGTCATCATACACATTTGTGTCCTCATGAATCACATTAACAAGCACACATACAGAGAAAGGGAGTTTCAAAAATAATACAACACTGCCCCCTTTTGGTGATAGAGGGGAGGGCACACAAACAGCCAAAAACATTATTAAACTTTGACATGTTGCCATGGCAACATTTTTTGAAATATTAGGAATCCATTCATATGTCTCTATCTGTCATGTTTTCACATTATACTGATGAAGTTTGAAGTCAATCAGGTGAAAATAAGATGGGGATTCAAAGCATTTTTGAAAGTGACACACTTCCTGCTGCCAGTTGGTGGCGCTTTAACTTTGACTCACAAAAGTCATATCCATGTGATCGGCCTCTTACAACGAACACACAGCTGAAGTTTCATCCAAATCATTCAATGTTTGCACAAGTTATTACACACTTCCTGTTTCCCTTTTCTCGCCATAAATTCGTTGCTTCGCCACGGCCAAACCGTTTGAGTTATCAAAAATCTGCTCGCAATTTAGCATCCTCTGTGTCTTGACTTCATGCTGACCGAGTTTGGCACTGATTGAAACAATGGCCTCGGAGGAGTATATTAAATTCCAGAGCATGTGTTTTCAGAACAACCCATATTAGCTCACTTCCTGTTGGGCTGACACGTAACTTAGAGCACGAAAGTTGTTTGGCCCAATGAGGTCTATATGTGTACCGAGTTTCATACATGTACGTGCAAGTGTGTTTGATATATAGACCAAGTTTTCAGACCCCACTTTAGGGGGCGCTGTCGAGTCCCCCTGCCACGCCCGGGTACCAGCTTCAGCCCGGCTCTGATGGCCGCGCATTCCGATGTGTGTGCTAAGTTTCAAGAGTTTTTGAGCATGGTAAGAGCCCCAAAAGTGCCCGAGAAGTCGATAAAATAATAATAATAATAATAATTAAAGCTGCGAGCAGCGATGACGGGCTCAAGCCGGTGGCACCGCCACGCCGGTGGCATCAGCTTAACTGTGCATGGCAGGCAATATGCATTTAAACAGGAGAATATTTTAAAAATCACTCGAATATGCCACATTGACTGCAGCAGCTGGTGCAATTATGACCATAAGCCACACCCATGATGTAATTTAAATATAGATGAATTGTAATGTCATAGGATCACATATAGGACCACATCTATGAGATAAATTACATTTAAATTAATTTCATGTCAGATGATGTCAAAGGTCAAATCATAATGAGTTCAGAATACCATATATTACATGTAGTAATTTACATGATTTATACTTTATTTGTGGGAACACTTGTATATATAATGTGTAGTTAGTTTAAATGTAATTAAACTATTACATTCTATGTAGTTGGTACAAAATAACAAGGACACAGTAGGGAATTGAACCCCATCCCAGTAAACCAGGAGTACCATTACCAACGCCAGTGCTTGTAGTGGAAAAAATAAAGTGCCGGTACTCACCAGAGGGGGCGGGGCTTTGTTGTGGGCGTGGTTATGGGGGGATTGTTTATTCAATAATTCAAGAAGGTCCGTATTTTAAAGCTCTTTCTAACTTGTTCTCAGCCTTAGATCTAACATATAGTTCTTGTAATTGTTTAACTATATCATTTGTTACAATAAGGGTTTATTTACAAAGGAAGACCATTGACGGCACCTCATTAGGCTACCATGCAGGCCAATGTTCACTTCTGTCTTTCTCTTTTCTAATCAAATAGCAACACAGTTAGAAACTATAGCTGGGTCATTCCTGGTATGCGGTAACATTTTGGCTTCATAAATGTTTGAAAAAAAAGTACATGATTTTCATGTTTTTAGCATTCTACCAAAATGGTGACATGTTTAACTAGTCGGAATACATATTGGTCAAGCTCAGGGACTAAAAAAATAATAATTATGGGTAGATTCATTGTTCAGACACGGGCCGTGAAGATGTTCCACCCTTTTAGGGACATATACATAGTTATCACAAAATGTTAATGTTAAACAATAACAAGTTTTTCTTGGATAGTATATGTCCCTTATGCCATCATGGTATTTTTTTAAATTCTTGAAACAATAACAAAACTATTATTGATGAATAGAATGTCTTGATTATTAAGAACAGGTACTTTTTGTACCCATTTTTGCCAACAGGATGGTAAATAATAAAAAAATGTGTTCAAAAACATATATTGTATATGCTGTTAATGATCCTCACCTCCCAAAATAAAACATAAGTATGCAAAACATTTAACGTTGCAGTCAAATTATTATTTAAAAATGACTCGCCTAACAGGGTGGAAGACCAGAACAGTGGAGGAGTTTTCCCTCATTGTCCTGCATGATTTGCCATCAGTAATGTGTGGCACTGCACCTATAACATGGTTTTATAATATTTATATATGCATATATGTGTTTATAGAATTTGCAATATACACTAAATACGATTTATTCTATTAGAATGTCCACCCTGTTAGGTTTATAGATCTAACAGGGCGGAATCAACAGGGTGGAAAATTTTAAGATAAGTTAGCCGTAGCTCTTTCACTTAAACTTAGCTCTATCAGACCATTCTTTCCTCTGAAGTGAAAACTTTACGGCCTCCTCCAGTGGCTTGAGCTTTCTCATTTCAGCCATTATCTGATGTGTCTGCTGAAATAGAGAAAAACACCAATAATTATGAGCATTGCATTTAATTTGACATTCTTCAGCAAGATTGTTTTCATAATAAAAATTAATACTTACAGTTCTATTGGTACAGAGTATATTTTATTACATTCAGGAGGAATAAAAGCATATCTTGATCGCTTTGTTTCTTAATAATAATATAATAATAATAATAATAACTTTAAACCAAGCTAACGTTAAACTGCAGTAATATTTAACAGTAGCATGTCAGGATACTGTATCCCCTTCACAGACTGTAGTCATGACAATGCATTGTTACGATGGCTAGACTGATTTATGTGCTCAAAATAAGTTATTTACAATTATATTGGAATCTAAAACAAATTAAATCTTACAAGCATCTCTGATTCTCTCCTGACAGTCTGGGATCAGAATGACTATGCTAGCGCCGTTAGCATCAGGCGCTAGCTGCTTTCTGACTGCAAAACGAGCAGAAAAGAGCTTATAAAACACGCACAAACAAGCCAAACTTAGCCACAAGCGATTAAACTGCAGATTAACTTACCTTTCTTTTAATAGTTGCTGCAAACAGGTCCAAATCACAGATGTTTTCTCAGGTGCTGTTTCTATCCTGAATAAACGCACTTGTACACAGTGGTCTGACAAAATCTGACATTACGATAAACGGGAGCGAATATTCATGAGGGGCGCAGTACCACACACACACACACACACACACACACACACACACACACACACACACACACACACACACACACACACACACGTTCACATTTTAGCATCTTCCGTATCTTTGTTTCATGTTGACCGAGTTTGGTGGAGATTGAATAAATCGCCTACGAGGAGAACGTAAAAACTCAGACCCTGAATTACACAAAAATTCACCTTCGAACCAAAATATCTGACTTCCTGTTGGTCGGAGCTAATGACTGTAAATTAGAAAGTTGTCCGGCTCGAAGAGAACAATATATGTATGGGGACACATGAAATGTCTACAAATGTATGTCCTCAGAAACACACACACACACACACACACACACACACACACACACACACACACACACACACACACACACACACACACACACACACACACACACACAGAGAGAGAGAGAGAGAGAGAGAGAGAGAGAGAGAGAGAGAGAGAGAGAGAAACAAGGTTTTTTTATCCTGCTTCAAAACTAACACAATGCTGCCATCTTGTGTTCATTGAGGGAAGGGCAGCACACACATGCAGGCACATTAGACTATTCAAATAAATATTTATAAAAAATATATATATTCTTCTGAAAAATATTATAGTAATTTTAAATTAATCTAAATTCAATTACCAAACATACAATCTTAATTTAATTGAAATCAAAATATGATTTTACAAGATATTAGACAATTTCTGTTCCCCTTTTTTGTCCTTATTTAATCCCTCGCCATGGCAACACCGTTTGAGATATCCAATATTCGTTCGCATTTTAGCATCTTCCGTATCTTTGTTTCATGTTGACCGAGTTTGGTGGAGATTGAATAAATCGCCTACGAGGACAACGTAAAAACTCAGACCCCGATTTAACCAAAAAGTCACCTTCAAACCAAAATATCTGACTTCCTGTTGGTCGGAGCTAATGACTGTAAATTAGAAAGTTGTCCGGCTCGATGAGGTCAATATATATACTGAGTTTGGTGATTGTAGATGAAACGAAGCCCTTCACTTTTGTCAAAAGGTGGCGCTAGAGAGCCCCTCATCCCCGCCCGTTTCTGAGGCTTTGCCCATGTGTACTGACTGACATCTCTGATGTGTGTGTTGAGTTTCAAGCAGTTTCAAGCAATTTCAAGCATGCTAAGAGCCTCAAAACAGCCAAAAGATTATTAAACTTTGACACGTTGCCATGGCAACAGTATTTGAAATTTTAGGAATCCATTTCATACGTCTCTATCTGTCATGTTTTCACATTATACTGATGAAGTTTGAAGTAAATCAGGTGAAAATAAGATGGTGATTCAAAGCATTTTTGAAAGTGACACACTTCCTGCTGCCAGTTGGTGGCGCTATAACTTTGACTCACAAAAGTCATATCCATGTGATCGGCCTCTTACAACGAACACACAGCTGAAGTTTCATCCAAATCAGTCAATATTTGCACAAGTTAAAACACACTTCCTGTTTCCCTTTTCTCGCCATAAATTCGTTGCTTCGCCACAGCCAAACCGTTTGACATATAAAAAATCCGCTCGCAATTTAGCATCCTGGATATGTTCACTTCATGCTGACCGAGTTTGGCAATGATCGAAACAATGGCCTCGGAGGAGTATATTAAATTCCAGAGCATGGGTTTTCCGAACAACCCATAATAGCTCACTTCCTGTTGGGCTGACGCATAACTATGAGCACGAAAGTTGTTCGGCCCGATAAGGTCTATATGTGTACCGAGTTTCATACATGTACGTGCAAGTGTGTTTGATACATGGACCAAGTTTCTAAACGCGTTCTAGGGGGCGCTGTCGAGTCCCCCTGCCACGCCCAGGTACCAGCTTCAGCCCGGCTCTGATGGCCGCGCATTCCGACGTGTGTGCAAAGTTTCAAGAGTTTTCGAGCATGTTAAGTGCCCCAAAAGTACCCGAGAAGTCGAAAAAAAAAATAAAAAATAAAAAAAGAAAAAGAAAAAGAATTAAAGCTGCGAGCAGCGATGACGGGCCCAAGCCGGTGGCACCGCCACCCCGGTGGCATCAGTTTAACTGTGCACGGCAGGCAATAGGCATTTAAAATGGGAAAACATAAAAGGACTATGTCAAAGTCATCTGAATTCACCACATTAACTGCAGCAGTTGGTGCTGCTATGACCACAAACCACAACAGCCACATCTATGAGATCAATTAAATTGATATGAATTTCATGTCAGATTATGTCAAAGGTCAAATTGGAATGAGTTCAGAATACCATTCGAATGCTGATGTTGTTTTATTCTAACACTTCTCTTCATGTGTTTTTGAGCTACCTTAGCTACCATTTGTGCACCAATCTTATGCACCATAAAACATGCTTTAATTTCAATATGGGTGGTCCAATACATTTTTTTTAATAAAAAATGTATAAATGGAGCCAAATCACAGAAACTGCAAAGATGATTTTAATATCAGTGTCAGGTAAGAGTAAGATGCGTGTCTACATTTTATGGAAGTTTATTATAAATAGCCACTTTTATAAAATCATGTGAAATTTATGTTTTAATACATTTATATTATATCAGTAAATAATTAATTTAAAGACATGTGCATCATACGTGATCTTGGCAAACACATCACATGACGTTTTTATTTCAAGTGATAGTTATTTGTGATAGCCTATATGAAAGGGTTAAATTATGATCAAGAGAGAAAGTCACACACACACACACACACACACACACACACACACACACACACACACACACACACACACACACACACACACACACACACACACAATGATAGAGTGAGAGTGAGGGGGAGGGGAAGGACTGAGAGAAAGGCACACACACAAACTCACAGGGTGAGAGAGAGACCCCCCCCCCCCTCCCCACACACACACACAGATAGAGAGGGGGAAGGGGAAAGACAGGCAGATGGCATTCCATAGACTTAATGGTTTGTATACTGTACAAACTGTACATTCTATCCCCCTACACTACCCCTAAGCCTACATATCGCACACACACACACACACACACACACACACCATAGCTGTCAACCCTCCCGTTTTTTCCGGGTTTCTCACGTATTTTAGCTCTTTTCCCGCTGTCTTCCCGTTTTAGTATTTTCCCGTAAAATATCCCGTATTTTTACGTTCTGATTGTGTTAACTCAGAACACGCAACTATCTGGTTTAGTGCCAGAAGACGCGAATGAGAAGTCGCGCGCACTGTGAGAAAATTTTCCGTGCACTCATCCGAGAGCGCGCACACGTCTCTCAGCGCGCAAATATTGAGTTCTCTTTCAAGTCTTGCTCTTGAATGGACAAACTCACGCAAAAAGTATGTCAACATATTGATGAGTATTCTAGCAGACATAGTCTGTATATGGCTTAAGTAAGCTTTATACAGTCCAGAAAAGACAACGCATATCCGAGGTCTTAAAGGGGCAGTAGCCTTTACTGCTGTCTGTTTAATGTCAAACAAAAGACAAGGGCATCACTCACTGCTCTTGATTGAATAACTTTTGTAAGTTTAATAGGATTAATCTTTAATTTATACAGTCATATATGCAATGTTATTTTACATTTGATCAATTTCTGTAGGCCTACCTGAAAACTAATGTTAGACGTACCTGAAAAGCATAGTTTATTTTATTAGTATCTTTGCTCAATAGTATTTATTTGTGCTGCTGCTTGTATTTAAATGATTTGTTCTTATTATTTTCTTTTGTTTTATTTGACAGTAGTCCTTTTTTCCCTGAACATAGCAAATACTGAACCGTACCGAAACGGTGAACCTTAAACCGTGATACAAACCGAACCGTGAGCATTCTGTACCGTTACACCCCTAGCGTAACGTATGATAAAATGACTGAAAAAAGGTTGGGAAACACTGGCTTAGGCTACTATCGAAGAAGAAGAAGACAGTTGCAGCCGCGCGGTTGGGAGGAAGAGGGAAAAAGTAGCGGGAAGTAAACTTCAAGGAGAGTATAGTAATAATAAATGATAATAAATGGAATAAATAAATAATAAATGAAAATAATAAATGTTATATTTACCCATGGCCTTCCCTGTTATACAGAAATGTAATAGTTATCAAACCTTCCTTAACTGTATAAATAATAAATGAAATATAGATGAATCATCATTAAAGCTACAATTTTCTCTGTTCCCGTTGTTCTTTGATGAACATTAATGACAGGCTGACTCCACAAAATGACTCTAATTTGCCTCTTTGAAAAATAATTCTCTAATTTAACCTTATTACTATACTAATTGTAATATAAATAATACAAATATTAGAAGAAAAATATTTTAAGTGGTCATTATTGACAATAAATATTGCACAACTAGTATTTAGTACCAAAAGATCTCCTCAAAATATTCAATAAATATTATTGAACTAAAATATAGAACATTTATTTAATTGAAAAATAGTTAAGGTGTATGGTCACATTTGACCATCAATTAGTATGAGTATGACCAATTAGTATGGAATACCTGAAGGCTAAGTACAATAAAAAACATTAACATTAATGTTAACATTGTTGCATTACTCTCCATTATAAAACGATCCTGTATGGTTGATGTAATAATCAATGCACACTATGCTGTACTGTTTACCAAAACTTGCTGCAAACCCCTGTAAAGTGGAGCTGTTGTGTATCAAGCCATTCAAATGTATTGACACAGCGCTAGAAGTATTGAGATTTCTGTGAAGCACGACTGCGCGCGCCGCCGGGAGATGATAGAGCATGTCGCAACTCCGAATGGTTTTTCAACACTCTGGCTTTAACTGTTATGCCATATTAGCGCCAAAACGCTATTTATTGTTTGAATTTCGCATTAAAACTTTAAAAAATGTAAAAGCTTAGACATTGTTTAATATCAAAAGCAGGTTTGGCAATTTGGCGTGAGATTAAGTTGGGCAGCGTGAGAGCGTGAGACAGAGCCTGAAAGCGTGAGTGTCACGCCAAATGCGTGAGAGTTGGCAACCCTAGGCAAAAGAGAACTCGATGTGAGCAGGAAACTGACGCGAGTCTATCTATGCATCGAGTGTGTGTGTGTGTGTGTGTGTGTGTCAGTGTCCCTTGAATAGCTGACATGAGACGCATCCACACAGATAGGACACTGACACACACACATACACATACACACACACACAGACAGGACACACACACACACACACACACACAGACAGGACACTAACACACACACAGACAGGACACTGGCATACAGCGCGCTCTCTTGTGTCTTGTCGCGCTTGGAAGCATGTACATGAATAGGAGCGTGATCATGTAACGCTAAGCAAAAATGGATATAAAAACGGACGCTGTGTTATTTGCGTTAAATATTTTTAATGCGTTAAGCTTCCGTTTCACGTTGACCGAGTTTGGTGGAGATTGAATAAATCACCTACGAGGAGAACGTAAAAACTCAGACCCTGAATTATACAAATATTCACGTTCAAACAAAAACTTTCTGTGAAAAAAAGACACTTATAAACAGACACTTGTAGAAAATAATGTGAATTTTTTTAAAAAATAAATTTGAACTATGTCAGTAAATAATGAATTTAAAGACAAATGTGTCAAAAGTGATCTTTGCAAACACAGCACATGACCTTCTGTAAAGCACATGTATAGAAAACACACTCACACTCCTCTGTTTTAAAAAAAGAGTTCTGTCTGAATGAGTACATGAAATCACGGCTGTCAGATGATAAGAATTGTAACTCAAATGTGATTTAGAAAATGAGTTCTGTAGTGATATAGTGTCATAGTTCATGTCCACATTAACCACTACGTTGTAATACCAATAGCCATGTCATCATACACATTTGTGTCCTCATAAATCACATAAGCAAGCACAGAGAGAGAGAGAGAGAGAAAGGGAGTTTCAAAAATAATACAACACTGCCCCCTTTTGGTGATAGAGGGGAGGGCACACAAACAGTCAAAAACATTATTAAACTTTGACATGTTGCCATGGCAGCATTATTTGAAATATCAGGAATTCATTCATATGTCTCTATCTGTCATGTTTTCACATTATACTGATGAAGTTTGAAGTCAATCGTGTGAAAATAAGATGGTGATTCAAAGCATTTTTGAAAGTGACACACTTCCTGCTGCCAGTTGGTGGCGCTATAACTTTGACTCACAAAAGTCATATCCATGTGATCGGCCTCTTACAACGAACACACAGCTGAAGTTTCATCCAAATCAGTCAATGTTTGCACAAGTTATTACACACTTCCTGTTTACCTTTTCTCGCCATAAATTAGTTGCTTCGCCACGGCCAAACCGTTTAAGATATCAAAAATCCGTTCGCAATTTAGCATCCTCTGTGTCTTGACTTCATGCTGACCGAGTTTGGCACTGATTGAAACAATGGCCTCGGAGGAGTATATTAAATTCCAGAGCATGTGTTTTCAGAACAACCCATATTAGCTCACTTCCTGTTGGGCTGACACGTAACTTAGAGCACGAAAGTTGTTTGGCCCGATGAGGTCTATATGTGTACCGAGTTTCATACATGTACGTGCAAGTGTGTTTGATATATAGACCAAGTTTTCAGACCCCACTTTAGGGGGCGCTGTCGAGCCCCCCTGCCACGCCCGGGTACCAGCTTCAGCCCGGCTCTGATGGCCGCGCATTCCGATGTGTGTGCAAAGTTTCAAGAGTTTTTGAGCATGGTAAGGGCCCCAAAAGTGCCCGAGAAGTCGATAAAATAATAATAATAATAATAATTAAAGCTGCGAGCAGCGATGACGGGCCCAAGCCGGTGGCACCGCCACGCCGGTTGAATCAGCTTAACTGTGCACGGCAGGCAATAGGCATTTAAAATGGGAAAACATAAAAGGACTATGTCAAAGTCATCTGAATTCACCACATTAACTGCAGCAGTTGGTGCTGCTATGACCACAACAGCCACATCTATGAGAATAAATAAATGTAATCAATTCAAAACCATTCAAATGCTGATGTTGTATTATTCTAACACTTCTCTTCATGTGTTTTTGACCTACCTTAGCTACTGTTTGTTCAGCAATCTTATGCACCAAAAAGCGTGCTTTCATTTCAATATGGGTGGTAGTCAATAAAAAAAATTATAATAATAAAATAAGGAGGCAAATCACAGAAACTGCAACAATGATTTTAATATCAGTGTCAGGTAAGATGGTGTCTAAATTTTATGTTAGTTTATTTATTATAAACATTTTTTTCAAATGTCTTGTAGTACATTTGTCCTGTCTGAATGGTGATATAGTGTCATAGTTTAATTTCAAATGTCAAGTGGTTTTTGATGCAATATGATTTTAATTATATTGTGAGATAAATGAATTTACCTCACATATTACATGTAGTAATTTATACTTTATTTGTGGGAACACTTGTATATATAATTTGTAGTTAGTTTAAATGTAATGAAACTATTACATTCTATGTAGTTGGTACAAAACAACAAGGACACAGTAGGGAATTGAACCCCATCCCAGTAAACCAGGAGTACCATTACCAATGTCTTTTGCTTTTTGAAACTACATAGATGGTAAAGCAAAACCTGCATTTGCAACAACATAAGAGTGGAAACACTGTATAATGTAGGTTAGGAGATAATTTATGATTTAAATGTCATAAAATTGAAAGGCACAGTTAAGGGTCAACAGTAAAGTTTAATTAACAGTTACAAATTATAAACTGTATGTTTTCTATGTATGCAGAAAGGCATTATAAATGATTAGCCTAAAGAATTCAGAAACACAAAAGTAACTCAATTTTGTGGTTGAATGTAATACTTTCATCTTATGATATACATGATAAATTAAATAGTACCATATTAATTTGAAATGTATTTAGTTATAGTAATTTCTTGTATTTGTTTCATAATTGTTTTTGTATGTGAAACATCAGTTGTTGGCTGTCTTTGATCTTTGTATTGACTGTATTAATTTAATCTTAAGCATAAGAGATTATTTGTTAATGGTGTAAAATTAGTCATTTAACAGATATAAATATCAGATCTAATGTGCCCCCCCCCCCACATTAGCTAATGTGTTAATGTTTTTTAAAATAACTGTTAATGGAGATTAATATGAAAAATGTTCTAAATGTAAATGTTGTTGCAATGCAGGAAAAAAAAAACACATTTTGAAATTAAATTTGATTATGGAAGGTTATAGGTTTGAAATTATATTTGATTATGAAAGTTTGTAAAGGTTAATTACAGGTATAGTGTAAGGATGTAAATTCTGTTTGATTCCTTAGTAAAACAAATCGGTTTAACATGTTATACTTAAATTTTTACCTAGCAGTGAAGAATTAGTGCAATAAAGCTATTGTGACAGGGATGTGAATCCTCTGTCCAACGACTTTGCAGTCAAGGCTTGTTAAGAAGTAAAAGTTTAATTTCTATCACGCAGTAAAGACGCACTGCAATACAGCTATATTTAGCTTAACAGAGATAAAGTAGCAACATGGATGGGAATTCCCTCTCCATCTCCTTCGCCAAACAAGGCTGAACAGTAAATCCTACAATTGGTCAAATTCGAAACATTACACTGAGCAGAACAGTGACTCATTTGGCATAACACAACCATATACGCAAACCCATTGGACTAAGGCTGTCAAAGCCCCACTGTAGTCGTTAATGCGGATGCAGCGGCCAAGGTTCCGTATGACATAACTACAACACAACCATATACGCAAACCCATTGGACTAAGGCTGTCAAAGCCCCACTGTAGTCGTTAATGCGGATGCAGCGGCCAAGGTTCCGTATGACATAACTACAACACAACCATACATGTAAACCCATTGAACTAAGGCTTTTGTAGCCCCACTGTAGTCGTTAATGCGGATGCAGTGGTCATGGTTTCGTATGGGATAAAATTGCAACACACAACAATACACATATACCACGAAAAGTCAATTTATGCAAAACAAGTACAAAGGATTATGATAATTTTTATAACTATGTTAGACACCCGACTGAAGGCACAAATCTGGATGAGAGATGTATGTGTGTCCCAGTAGTGTGCTTTTTAGTTGTTGCTGTGGTGATCAGTTGCATGTATCTTTTAGAGCTAAATAGTTCCAGAACAGTTTTTTCCCTGTGCATAGGGCAGTTAGAGATAAGCTCTGTCCTCATGATTCTTGTGTCTTTCACTAGGTAAGCAAATCTGTACATAACCAATGAACTATGTATATTTAGAATACCCTGAGCAGACCAGTGTCATTGTGTTAATGTGTGTAAAAGTAATATTGCATCCATAAGCTATAGTTGTCTAACACATTTAAACTTGTAAGCCTTGAAATGAACACAAAACTCCCTCATGTGTGCTTAAGTAAACTGGCACAACATTTGTGTGCACTGAAAACTCTTCAATGTTCTTCACATACACATGGTCAATTAAGGTTCCTTTTTCAGTTGTTGGCTGTTTAACAAGTTGAATAAAACCCCTAAC
Source organism: Gobio occitaniae (assembly GCA_033150135.1). Lineage (NCBI taxonomy): Eukaryota > Metazoa > Chordata > Actinopteri > Cypriniformes > Gobionidae > Gobio > Gobio occitaniae. Next base: position 358,398 of record JARQWZ010000124.1, read on the forward strand.
TGACATGAAAGAGCACATTGATTCTGATTTCAATGCATCATTATTAAAGTCCCCTATAAGTACAATTTTATTGCATATTGAAGACATTAAATCAATCAATGTATCTACATTTTCTTGGAAAATGGACAAAGGATATGTTGGGGGTCTATAAACAACTGCAAGCAATATGCCAATTTCAGTGAAGTGTGTCAGCATACATTCCAAATTAAGATTTGGGAATGTAATAGTAGTGTTTTCCACACCACATACTGTGTATAAGCCAACACCACCGTGTTGTTGAGCTTTAAGATTACTGAAAAGAGGACAATTGCTGGTGTATGCTGCAGATCGAGAAAGACCCACAAAATTATAATTGTCTAAGTGCACATCGTCTGTCTGATGGCAAGCAGGCAACCATGTTTCAGTTAAACCTATACTCGTGGGTTGTAAATGTTGAACACAAACCATCAAATCCTGTTTATGACATCGCAAACTCTGTACATTTAACAAAAAGACTGAAAAAGAATGATTTTGTAGCGTAAAACTGATATCATCGCGTGTCATAAAACATGACATTTCATTAATCGCCTCAAAGACTCTCTCATTACAATAAATGCTTTTTTCATTAAAGTCTTTAATTGTCAAACCAGACAAACGTCTTACTCGACTTAATGCTACATATGCCTGGCCAGCAGTAAAAACTCGTTTTAAACGAACAACCGCACTATCGACAGTTAAACCCTGCACTTTATGAACAGTGCACGCCCATGCTAATTTTAAAGGAAACTGGCGACGAAGTCCACCTTTTGTAGTAACAGTTTCCTCCTCTACATATATTGGTGTAGACTCAAACAATCTTGCTGGCTCAGACAAACGCTGCTTACGTCTTTTCAAGCCCACAATACTATCATCAAAACGGACGTACACAGTTTCAGGTAATTTATTTTTATCTGAACGTGCAATGTGTGTAACTGTACCACATACACCATTAACTAGTCCATCATCGACGTCGAGATTTTTAATTAACATGACGCGTGCATTTATGCCTATGAGCAACTTTGCTGGCAAGCACGTATTGTAAACCTTTACATGATGACCAGCAAGCAATGCCAATTTTCCAGTCTGTTTACTACGTGCAAAATCTTCAGCCTCTATAGTTTCTACGTCTGCGCAGATTTGTATTAATTGCTCTAGGTTATGCTCATGAACTTCATCATTTGTAGAAAAAATATGTAAAGAGTCATTATTTAGATCGTTCTCACACCTTGATAGTATTTCAAAATCTTCTTTTCTTAGCGGCGACGTTCTGCTTTTCTTTCTTAATCGATTTAATAATTCCGCAAATGTGCTGTCCTGTTGCCTAACAACCTGTGTTAACTCTACAACACTAAAATAATTAATCCATAAATCTACTCCTGGTACATCCACAAAGAGGGGTTTACCCTTCACGGGAGCTAATTGGAAGAAATCGCCAACAGCTATGACAGCAATATTACCAAAAACAGAAAAATCTCCGGTTTGCTTAATTTGTCGCAATCTTCCATGAATGTATGTCAGCAGTTTATGGTCCACCATTGATATTTCATCTATAATTAATATTTGAAGGCCACGGAATTTTGTACGTAATGAATTTAGTTTGTCTTCTCCTAAAGGCGTGTATGGCAACTTCACATTTGTACCAATAGAAAAAGTTGAATGGATTGTGGTTGCTTTTAAACTGTACGCGGCTATGCCTGTTGGAGCTGTTAAAAGAACACAAATGTCATCTGGGTGCAAAGCTGTTGGAGACAATAATCGTGTTGCTTCATATTGTATTGCTTTAATTAAATGGCTTTTTCCTGTGCCTGCTCCACCAGTAATGAAAGCGTGAAATGCTTTTGGATTTTCCCCTCTAATTTTATCCAAACACCACTGTCTAATTTTATTGAAAACTGCCATCTGGGTCTTGTTTAAAGAGCGAATTAAGCTCAATCCATCTACACGACTCAGAGAACTAGCTTTCTTTTCTACCTGAGGCATTTGCTGATTGTTACATAAATCTGGAATACTTTCATTTCCCTCTATTTCCTGATCTGTCTCACGTCTAATCTGCTCACACTCAAAACGTTCCAATTGTTGTTCAGGACAAAGTGCACACCATGCATTTTCTAACATGTCTTCATTATTAACATTATTTTGTACAGTGTCCAATACATCTGCATCTTTTTCAAAAAATCCTCTATTTGTATTTACGACATGTTGTACTAAATGTACAGATCCATTGTTAAAAGAAACCTCACCTTCTCTATAAAAATGCTCATAATTATTATAGCCCTCTGGTTTTAGTTGACTATCTGCACGATATGGTAGGAACAGTTGTAATAAACTTTGATAAAAATTCTCAGGACTCTTTGTCACTGAGAATCGTGCGAAACGTATAATAGCAGGTTGAGTGCGTGTTCTTTTCACAATAAAACCTAAGTTGTTTTGCAACATAATTTTATTAGAACATGACTGACCTTTGTATACAATCCGATACTCTGAAGCAAATGTGGCTAAACACATATCATTAAAAATATTCTGGTTTGGTCTATTCTTATATCGATCAACAAAACTTGTCATCCACATCTCTTCACTTTTTAGATTTTGAGACTCCAACTTGTTTTGTATAACGCTCAGTGGCAAACTCATACGAACAGTATTTTCACCTGTAGGAATAAACTGAACATTCCTTGAACACTCTTTTAAGTGCATATTGGTTAATCGATAAACTGCTTCCTGTGCGCTAACTTCACGATTGTGTAAATACACACTCCCTAGCTTCCTTAAAGCTTGCCTTGCATCAACATTACCTTGAGTTGTTGATTCACGTTGAGCATTAGCTAACAACAAACCCATTTCCCTTTCGGATTTTGAAATGTAAGAAATTATATAAACTATGCAGGCATAAGCATCCGTTACATATTGAATGTCCATATTAGCATTCCAGCACTGAAGGCCTAACTTATTATATTGGTTAACCCACACTTCATTTAATTGTCGTTTCAAGACAATGTGTGTAGAATTATTTATGCGCTTGTATGCCATTTCAAACAAATTCTGATTTATTCCAACACTATGAAACAAACTTTTGACAGAATTGATCTTCTCTTCTAAAAGAGCTGTTTTAACTGCGGTCATTATGTTACGAGCATATTCTACACTTACATTATCATTTATACTTCCACTTTTACCTTGATGACTATTAGTACAAACATCTCTATCAGGCTTGTCTTCCTGAGACACATCTTCTACTTTTCTCCGGCATATAAACGTTCGCATTGACGGTGGTTTAGGAAAGTTAAAACGACAAACAGTGTTTTTCTTTTTGCATGTTTTTGAGTGACGTTTACTGTGATGTTGTACAGATGTGACAATGTTGTGAAGTTCTTCATCTTCACTGGGCACTTCACAAGTAACATATCTGTCTATAAAGTCAACAACTTCCTCGTCAGAATCTTTATCTATTTGTGGAGCATTTTTGATCCAAAACAAACAATGAACATGGGGAGAACCACGTTGTTGAAATTCAACCCTATAAAAATAATCTACAATTTCTCCTATGGGTTGGACAGGTGACATAAGCACCTCTTTCAGAAAACAATGCCACCTGAAATCAAACGTGCGAGCTGCAGTAACAGGATTACGACGCAAAAGCTCACATTTGTCAGCCCATTCAAGCTGATCGAAAGTTTCTGGTCTACCTTCATTCCTTAAAATACTTGACATCAAATTTGTCCATCTCATGTCAGCAGATGAAAAAGAGCAAAACCAAGTGGGAATGCCCAACTGTCTGACCATTGCGAATAAGTCTTTTTGCACACCTTGCCAAAACGATGGAGTGCCGCGGATGGGCTTCAAAAACCTATACCCTTCATCAAAATTAAGAACTTGCCTTAAGGACTCAGTGTCTTTAAACATGTCTCTGGGTATGGATTTGCTAGTCCCATGCCCTTTCCTTAGAGCTATAGATACACTAGACACCACCTGTTGAACTTCTGACAAATACTGTGAATAAAAAATGTATTCAACATTTTGCGCAAATCTTCCATCTGCATGCAAAATTCTAGTATTAAAGTAGCGCGACAACGTTAATCGCTGTGGCCTTTTGTCCCGATAAGATGAACAACCATCTGGAAATAAAACAGGAAAACATTTTGCCTCGTTTGTTTCATCTGCAAGCATTTTCACTGGATTATTCCCTTCAGCAGGAGCAACATTCACAATTCCATCAAAGTAATGATCAAGAACTTCTTGCCCAATATCTACAGGCTGCAAACACGTGTCCATAAACACACAGTGCTGTTGCCTATCATGTAACTCCTCATCAACATTTACATTTTCCACTTCCTTCTCCTCAATGTTATCTTTATCATTATCATCTTCAGTTTCTTGCCTAGTAAACTCATTAAACCAATCGTCATTAAAAACTATATCGGAATAAAACTTGTTGCATTGTTTTAAGTAACACAATGCATGTTTAATTTTATTTGTATCAACATACTGATACTTATAATGACCTTTATATGTCAATTTGCGCTTTAACTTCACACATACGAAAGACCCTTCAGCTTCTGTTCTAGGTAAAATATTTGTTGTTTGTTTAACATTAGCTGGCACACAAGTAATAGGGCCATGGACGCCATTTTGCGATCCCTTTGGCAAAGCCAAAAGTTTCATAAATGGAATATGCAATGAAATTAAATGTTGCTCTAAGTTATTAAGGCAACTCAACTCGTCTGGTATTGGTTGCAATTCCAGATTGTTAACAGCACTTTCTGCCGGCATTTCACCTTTTTTCAACTTAGAATGACACGTAAAGCAAATCCAAAGCTGACCTTTACATGAATTCGCCAAATCACAGGAAATATCACATTGCTCACCACACTTGTGCAAAAAACGTTCTGTAATACATCTGTTGGCTACCGACGACATTGCAGAATTGTTATTGTAATATTCTTTTCTACAACATAATACCTGCTGTTTAAACAACAATCTATGGCAAACACAACAAACAAACTCTAAGCCGGAACTAACTTTATCTTCAAACTGTTTTCTGACAAAATCAAAATGCTGCTGATTTTGTTGTAATTGTTTCCTTCTCATCTTGCTTTTTCTTTTTACATTTTCTTTATGTGATGCATTGTTATACTTTAACTTACTATATTCCTTTACTGTATTTCTATGTTTTTCATTATTGTGGTATTTCACCTTGCTGTATTTCTTCACTTTATCTTTATGTTGGTCATCATCACGATATTTCACCTTGCTGTATTTCTTCACTTTATCTTTATGTTGGTCATCATCACAATATTTCACCTTGCTGTATTTCTTCACTTTATCTTTATGTTGGTCATCATCACGATATTTCACCTTGCTGTATTTCTTCACTTTATCTTTATGTTGGTCATCATCACGATATTTCACCTTGCTGTATTTCTTCACTTTATCTTTATGTTGCTGGTTTTGAAAATATTTTGTCTTACTTGCTTGTTTTAATGACTCGTTATATAAAACATTTCTATGATATCTCGTCTTAGTTTCAGTTTTCACATGTTGCTGAAACTCTGCATTGCTATGATACAACTCCAAAATATGTTGCTTGGCATTGTCATTAATTTTAGTTTTAACTCTTTTTAAAGAATAATACTTTTCCAAATAACTCCTCCTGTTAACAGATAAATCACGATTTGTATCTTGACTAGCAGAATCTGGCTCCTCATGTGTTAGATTAACTTTGTTCTGTGGCTTTATACTTTGCCTTGTGCACATTTTCCCAGTATCATCATCTTCGTTTTGACACAACTTATAACAAATATGCTTATCTGGTTGTCTTACACAGATAACAACTTCATAGTGATTCTCATTATAGTGTTTTAAATAGATCCCTTGATTGCACATCCTTTTATGCATACAACTGTACTTTAACCATTTGTCATTATGATATGTATAAATATCAACCCCTAAAAAATTTGCTGTAGACTGAATTTCCACTTCTGTGGCCCATGCTCCAACAAACTTCATTTTTGAACTTGACAAATAATCTTCCATAGATTTATACTGACGCCTTAACAGATTCCTGTATTCCACACTATGCAGTTCCATGTGTTTTACAATCGCAAGTCTAACCGTTCTGTGAGCCTTTTGTGTGCCACACACTGCTTGTGCCACTGACCTGAAGAAACAATTTCCATCACCAACAATACTAACGGTTTTACAAGGACAGCCCATTGGTCCAATGTCTGTTGGTAAAAGTACATGTTCACCATGAAGCTCTAGGTTAAGTTTATTACTTAGTTTTTGCTTAACTTCATGACACAGCGGATTGAAATTAAACATTCTATTAGTTCCATTTCCCAAACAAACTACATCTGAATTAACATCACTTTTAGAAATTGTTTCACTTGTCTCAGAGTTGTCCTTGAAATGTTGTTTATGTTTCTTCACAACCACACATTCTTTTTCTCCCAAAGTCAGATTTGAACACTGAAATCTCCTTTTCTTTCCAACACACTCTGGTTTTCTTAACTCAGTGACAGCTGCTTTATTGCTTGTAACTTGATGTACACAAACACCACTCATTTCAAAAACCTTTAGGTTTCCGCCAATGCATGTAGCCAATATTTGAATGTGTTTCAAAACACAGCTCAGTGAATTGTAATATACAACCACACTAAACCCATCACTATCTGCCATACCAGTGCTACTACGGGCATGCGAATCAACTATAGCAAACTTCCCATTTTGCTTAATAATAGCACAGGTACTACCATTTAAGGTTAAAAAGCATGCATCATATTTTTCAAACATTGATTGCAAACCATCAAGCAATGTCACACATGCACCAGACATGATAAATTCTCCATCAACCACATCTACAAATCCAGAAACAAAGTCCCCATATTCAAATTGAAATGCATTTGAATTAAAAGTGTACTGCTGAGGAAGATCTGGAACGGATAACAACTTTTCCTTTGTTGGATCAGTGATTGAACCACTTTGACGCAAACTAGAATATAAGCTGTCACCAACAGTTACAACATTATCCAAATCTTTTGTTTCCCATGAGAACACACTACGTACAGTGTGCATTGCCACTGTAGCCAAACTGATCGCAACACACTGTTTTCCTGGCCACAGGAACTTGCCATCACCCTGATGAAATGATCCACGAATGCTACTAACACCTTCTCTTTCATTCAATGTAGACGGTATGCTTTGTTCATTATCTTTGACTGTACACATACTAATTTCTTCAAGTCTATCAGTATTTCCCAAGGATGGCATATCTGATGAGATGTTGTCTACATTAATACCACAGATACTAAAGTTATCTGCACTCAGGCTTGTCATTAAATTATCAATGTGCCAAACCAGGTCTTGCCAGTTAGTGTTAAAAATAACAACTGATGTACCAATGTCTGATCCCAAACCACATGCGTTACGAACATTACAGTCTATAACGACATAGAAATCGTTGTGTCTGATAATACTGCATATGTCTCCATTTATGTTCATCAAACAATATTCATGACTGAACAGCATCTCCTGTAACTTTTCATACAAATCAATCTTTGTTCCACGTAATGCTTGTCCTACTGTTACTTTGCATGTTTTATTGAAAACATTATATTGGCCACCAAAGTTATGAGGAAACTGACAGTCTCCATTGCCTTTAGCGTTAATGTCCTTAACCAATTTACTTCCCTCGCTATTAATGTCCTGAAGATCTGATTTCTGCCAGGTACACACATTATGTATTTTATGTTTGACTATTGAAACTACACTGCAGGCTACACCTACAAGCTCCTCATTCACCTCTGCAGACTGCAATCTAACCTCATTGCCTGCCACAATGCCAGACACATCTGGGCACACGCAAACAGGGGAATCAGAGGCATCAGTCTTACTTTTGTTGATCAATGGCTGGCGCCGCATTCGAAGTCTCTTCAGCTTAGGCATCTAAGGAAAAACAATGTCATATACAAATTATAGTATTTATAATAATATAATAATAATAATAATAATAAGTACTACATACATTAACATTGTAATACATAATATATTTAAAATATTTATACATTTCAATTATAAAAATGTTTGCATGAAAATTGCAATCTTATGCTGTTTAAACAACTTTCCAAGGCAAACAGAACAAAACGGTAACCCAGAACTAACTTTCTTCAAACTGTTGAAAATGACTTAGATTTGTCATTTTTTACATTGTAAGTGGTTACACTGTATTATATGATCTTATTTGTAAACATAATTTGTTTTGAACTTGTGTTTTTAATTACCACAAAGTAGTTATATTTTTTGATTCCATGATAGACATGTTGATAATTTGAAGTAAACAGAAATTACAAGGAAACTTTAAATTGCTTAAAATTACCCATTAAGACTACATTACAATTTTTTTTCCAAATACATGCGGTTCATTTGAACTTGCTGTTTACCAAACATCCTAAAAAATCTGACTTTACACAAAAATATGAAGCAGCACAACCTTTCAACATGTAAAGATCAGCAAATTAGCATATTACAGGGCTCTACATAGCGACCATTTTGGGCGCATTTGCGCCTGAAAATTACTGCGTGCGACTGCGAAAAAATATTTAGGCGCACCGGTGCGAGTGACCCGATCGCTTCTCATGAATAGACGTTTAATACAATCGTAATAAAAACTACAAACACTGACTGACTGAGCAACGGTTATGTTTCATGCTGCAATCAACTGCTTTTCATGCCTTCTGTCAGCGGAGCATGTGCAAAAAACGTGTGCGACGGACTACACTTCACAGATTGAACCCACGGTCTATGGATGAAACGGGTGTGACGCAGCCATGCACTTACCAGACGCCTCACGCTGATGTTTCTTTGCAGCCAAACCTAACTAGAAATACCACATTTGGATTATCATAAACAAGGTCGGAAATTAACAGGGGCTTGGGGCAAAAATGCCACCAAATATGAATTAATAAAAAATAATTTAAAAACGCTCCTGTATGAGTTCTTGATGTAATCTTTATCAGCTGCAGTCCATAACATTTATTGTGTTTAAAATGACTAGATGCATACGAGTGAGTACATCATGAATCCATTTTCCAAACTGTGTTTTTAATCTTACCCTGAATCACTACGGTACACATATAATAAGTGTTTCTATTCTGACTATTCCAGTTCGGCTCGCAGCGCTGCGGAGGAACACAGTCTCTGTCTCTGTGTGACTCGCCATAGACATAAACAGAGAGAAGTAGATCTGGCTGCAATGTTCTTCCGCTAGATGCACGCAGTTCTGTTTATTAAGCGCCAGAGCGCCAAAAGTTACGGACTGCTATTGCTCCGAGTATTGGCATGATTGCAAATGTGATACTGATCTTGTACAAAAGTCCAATAGACAAGTTGATATTAAGTAACAACGTTTTAGCCACAATACTGTTTATTTCGTGAAAATCAAAACAACACCAGTTGAGCATCTCCAAGCGGTTCGATCGAATGAATCTGCGTTTGAATGACTGAATGAATCACTCCCACATAGACTTGACGCCCCCTACTGGCTGTTATATTTTCATATTTATACTTTGCATAGACTTTTTATTTAAAATAGAAATATTTTAACTAAGTTTAACTTGTGCATAGCCTATTTCTAAATTCAAAACTTATATTTAAAACATTTATGCAACATTATTTACCCATGAGCTGCATGTAAATGTATCTAAACACCATTTCAGATAGAGCTTCTGCGCCACTTCTACTTTTGATGCTGATTTAATTTGATTTGTAACAGTCTGGTTGTGTCTTATTGCTCTAACTGAATTTATTTTTTAAATTAACATTTAAAAAAAAAAACTTTTCTATTTTAAATTAAGAAATTGACAAAATATGGTGCATACATTTAATAAGATTAGAAAACATTGCTCCTATAATGGTAAAAATGCCCCTGGACATTAATTTAAAGGGACAAAGATCATCCTGTAATGGGAAAGTTATAATTGGAATGCGTGTTAATGATCAGAAAGTGCTCCTAATTTTTTTTAATTAGGAGCACAAGTGCTCCTCGAGAAAAATGTTAGCGTAGAGCCCTGTATTAAAAAGATTTCTGAAAGATAGTGTGACAGTGACACGACTGATCGAAATCGAACCACAATCGCGATTTGGCTTGTGTGCGATTATGAAAGCGCAAAAGCTGCGATTTTAATTAAATAAATAAATGCCAGAGTGTCAGTGAAGAGCTGATCTGTGATCAGTGAATGCTGCTCCATCTGAAAGACTGCGAGTTTGAGCAACATGTGTCAAACATCTTCACAAACTAGTAACGCGAAGTGTCCATAAACCTGTTGTCCAGCCAAATACAACATTTAATAACATGTTTTAACTCACTTCATATAGTCAGTCGAGCTGATGTGGCTTTTCATCACAGAATGCCAATCAGCACTGCATACTTTATTATTATGAAAATACCAGAGAAGGCTTGAAGAACTCAATACACCATATCACAGAAGTATTATCTTCATGTTTAATCAGTCAAAGCATTTCTATCTTCGTTTTATTCAGCTACAGCGCGAGCTTCACATTAGGGATTTCCTGAAAACAAACGATTACAGGTGGAACCGGGGATCGAACCACCAACCTTCCGGTTTGTAGACAACCTACATGAACCACTGAGCCACTGTCGCCCACAGACGTCCCGTACACGTCTAGTCAAGACGCACAAAAAAAAAACCTTAATGAAATACAAGATTTAGCCTATATTTAATTTATTTTGTTTAAATAAATTATAATCACAAAGTGCCCTGTGTGGTTAAGTGATTGTGATGTGAACCCACTGCATTTGAGTCATTATTTCAACCCGTTTTATGTATCCGTTGTTATTTTTATGGAATGCATGCATATACATGCAAAATATATCCATTCACCATTAAGTCTGACTTGAACGGTGCTGCCAAGATGTAGTAACAAAAGATATGAATAAATCTAGCGATATTTCAAAATCCCGCGATATTATAGATTATCTTGCGAGATGGCGTTCATGTGTTCTCCCGTTCCTTTCAACAACCACGAGGAGAAGAGGACTGGAGAGAGTTGTTTCGATATATTATTAAAAATCTACTGTTGGGTAAGTACATTTTGTAGTATTTGATTAATTTACATGAGTTTCACTTGTTTAAAATGAAGGAACCGAAAGAAATGCCCACATTGTCAACAGAGAATTACTTTTGAGTTTTGGCTAGAATTAGCTATAGGTTAAAAGTTACTTTCAATTTATACATAGTACGTTTAATGATACAGTACAAGTTATTACTGTAACCCAGGGGTCTCCAAACTCGGTCCTGGAGGGCCACTGTCCTGCAGAGTTTAGCTCCAACCCCAATTAAACACACCTGAACCAGCTAATCAGTCTAACTAGGGCCTTGTAAGACACCGATTAGCTGGTTCAGGTGTGTTTATTTTGGTTGGAGCTAAACTCTGCAGGACAGTGGCCCTCCAGGACCGAGTTTGGAGACCCCTGCTGTAACCTATTAATGTAGCCGTTTGAGAGTTTCTTTCAAAAAGTAATGCTTCCCTCCCCCACTAATCTAACACTTATTTAAAGCAGAACATCTTTTATAGAGTAAAATAAAATGTAATGCATGTTGATTACCTTTTTCTAATGTTTACCTCATGATTCAGTCATCTTGTTCCATGTTTTTTTTTTTTTAATTGAGCTGTAGGATAATTTTTTCAATACATTTTGAAAATAAGTGCATGTAATTTACCTCAAATCTTTCCTGTTATTTTAAAAATATTATATTCTCTTCCCTCAGATGCTGTGAATAGATGGACTCTGAGATTGATGCAGCAATGGCAGAACACCCGAATAACTCTCCAAGAAGAGCTGTTTGTGATGGTTACAAAAAAATTACAAACAAAACTACTTAATGTGTTTAAGGGATAGTTTAACACCCAAAAATGAAAATTGTCGTCATTTATTTACCCTCATGTTTCAAACCTGTATACCTTTCTATGTTCTGCTGAACATAAAGATGTTTAACCTTGTTTAACTCTCTTCATTTGGGAATTACACTCAGGGTCTTTGGGGTCTCCACAGACCCCAGGCAACAAAATTAAATTTAACAAAGTTGTAATTTTACTCTGTTTATTAATGTTTTTACTCAACATCTGTGCAGTTTTTTGAGTATTTATAACAATTGTTAAAGTTATATAAATAAATTATAAGCTTTTTTCAATGGATTTTCACAAAATCAGTTTGTAAAATTCACTTTATAAAAAAAGACCCAAATTTCTAACTTTCATTCGTGGGGATAACATGGATAATTAGACATTGTTTAGTGTAAGATTTTTGCCCATCCTTTGGAAAATACAGTTTTATAAAAATAATAATAAAAAATAAAAAAGACTTTTACCAGTAAATGGCTGCAGAGCTAAACTATTTGCTATGTGCTATTTGACTGACTGAAATACATCTTTCACAAGTATTTTTCAGTTTGATTCATATCTAAATGTTATTAATTCACAATTATAATAATTAAAATTAATTAATTTTGTCAGTTTAGTATTTTTTTGTTCTAAAAAATCTTTTCAATGTTACATTATGATTAGAATCAAACCAGAGTCTTTAGAGTTTATCATTTTATTTCAAACATCTGATTTTCTTATAATTGTACAAATTGAATGTACACTTCAGTTACTAACTGTAACAGAACAGAAATTAACAGTTATATTACATATTAAGTAAAAAATACACAACATGAACATCAAAATGCTAAGAACTGAACAGCAATAACAAATTGAACAAATATTCCTGCGTGTGTGTGTGTGCGCATGATCATTTTGCATTGTGGATGTTTTATGCATTGTTGGAAGTGTGCCACTTCATTTCTGTATGAGTGTTCGGTGTTGTTTTTGAGGGTGAATTTTGAATTTTCTAAGCGGCCTGAGTGTGACTTTTTTTGTCGCACACAAAAACAGATATCAATCCAATTCATTTTTTTTATTTGTAGATTTAGAGAGTGTTGACAACCATACAAAGTCTCATGCCATTTGGACAAAGGGAAAACATTTTTTTTATTTGAGCAAACGTCCCTTGGGGTCAGAAAAGACCCTTGAAGAATGTTTGTGACCAAGCAGTTCTCACCTCCCATTAACTACCATAATCATTTTTCCCTACAATGGCAGTTAATGGGAGGCGAGACCTGCTTGGTTACAAACATTTTTTTAAAACATCTTTGTGCTCAGTAGAACATAGAAATGTGGAATTCATAGGTTTGAAACGTGAGGGTGAGTAAATTAATTTTCATTTTTGGGTGAACTATCCCTTTATATAATGGTAATTCAGTATTTTGTAATTGTTATTTTAGTTTGGTTAATGGATGTTAAACATTAATGAAAGAAGAAAATCTGTGGCTGTTCAAAAACAATAAAATGTTTTGCCAAATCAGAACATGCTTCTTTTTGCTTATGTCCACAAATGTGTTCTTGTTTGTGATGTACACGTGATTAAAACGTTTCATGGACTTTCAGGTCTGACTGGACCGATTTTCAACCTTTTTAGAACCTGTCAAGATGTGTAAACCAAGACATAATTGATTGCATTTCACGATGTTACACAATGGGTATGTGATTTTATATGCAGGCTTATATATACACACTTAAATTATGCAGCAACACTTAAACATCCAGAAGACGACGCATTTAGACGTCCAGGGACGCGCAGAAAAGACGTGGTATTCACGGCCAGATGACGTCAAAGACCTCTGTTCAACTTTCATTTTGGAACTATTTTTCAACCATGACGGGACGTGTCGGAGGGACGTCTTTTCAACGGTCATTAAATGTTTTAATGTTTGCTGGGTTCTTAACCATAATAATAGCCTGAAACTTAATAGTCTATAATATAATTTATGTGCTCAGCTGTCGGCATAAAGCGAGCAATAGGCATATCCCAACAAAATACGAATGGCTGAGCAACAGTAAGAATATTGGCAGAACATGCTAATAAACTTTAGTAACTTTAAGTAAAACTTTATATACATGATAAACAAATAATAAATGTAGGTGATGAATGAAAGGCTATAATGAATGGAAAAAGCCTATAAATTCTTAAAACCAAAACCAGATAAATATTTGGTAAAATATAAAAATAAATGATTAAGAAGTTAATAAACCACTTGGAATAAAACAAATATCACTGGATGTTATTCATGTGGGGTTTTATGGATTAAACTATTTGACCCATTAAAAATACCACAATTTGTTTTCCAAGCATTTAATTCTACATGCGCAAATCGCAAGACAAACAATAGAATTTGTGTAGTGTCATGCAACAACCACGCTCTGCAGCAATGTGAATGGAGCATAACAGAATAAAATATATTATTGGCTCAACAAAATTAAAGAGAAAAGAACTGTAAATGGCTATTCTATGCTGAGTTTCTGTTCATTTTTGTTGAACCGAACCCGATTACCAGGGCATGGTGTTGTTTGCTTTACGTAACAAACACAATGTTTTGTTGTTAACAAAAAATAAAAATAACCCTTTACCGTTTAGAATGTTTTTTTTTAATGTGTTCATTAATTAATTTAACTTTTTTCCCCCCTGTAAAAAGGGGAAACATGATTTAAAGACAAAAGCTAAAGTTGTCTTTACAGGGATCCCATGGTGTTAAGACTTGTATGGCTTAATATAGAGTCTGGGAAACTACGTCATTGCGCATTGCATTATGGGTAGTCGCCGCCATGTTTTAGGACACGCTCAGGAGCGTACAATGATAACAAAGTTGAATCACCTGAGGAAAAAACGACTGTATTTACTTTAATACTTTTTAAGAACTCTTACTTGCACTCACTTATAATAAATGGACTAATATTTGAATCTCTTACGTACATGAGCGCTCAGTCGTGCGGCCAGGACATTGCACATATTCATCACGTTTCATGCAATCAGAAATCAGACGGCCGCCTTCTATCGCACCACACATGTCTTTTGCAGTTTATTTTTTAATAGCCTAACTAAAAAGTCTGTATCTGATATATAAAATAATAAATATACTTATAGCTTGATCTCAGCCAGTGGATAATTTATTCAATCAACATAGCCTATATCATATCGCCCTAATTCCTTAACGTTAAAGCATTAAAGGATAACAGATTATGGCTCGTAATGCAGCTTTTAAAATTATTTGTATTTGAAAGCGCTTTAGCCTACAGTACTAAAAAGTTTTACTGGACTTAAATGGAACAAGAACAATATTTCCTTCTACTGAGAGAAGCTGAACAATGAAGCATTTGCAGACGCGTTTCATGCATTATTTATGGTGTGAGCACATTCAAGCGGTTCAGAAAATATTCATCTGTAATATCGGTTATAAATAATAAATACAAATTATAAAGACACATTTTGGCTAAGTTGTTTATTTCCGAGTGTTATGCTGCCTTCACGTGCTCTCTGAATTATTGTAAATAGGAGTTTCCTAGGTAAAAATTGCACGTGAACGCGCTCCACCCCTCGAAATATGAACGAGATGAGTTCATACTTCATAATCACGACTTTAGAAGTGGGCAATTGTCAAATTTCCGATAGCACGTGAAGGCAGCATTACTTTCACTCACTTTTGTTATTTCCAAGCTGGTAAACTGAAATATTGCGCATGATTTGAGATATGTTTTTCCACGCAGGTTGTAAGAGAGGCTATGACAGTTCATAACACAGCAAGCGTTCACCATTCTAATGTGTTTTTAACTGTATGATACAAGTTTTAAAGTCTACCTCCACTACTACTCATTCTCTAATGTAGTGTCTGTGTCCTAAAGTCCGCGAATGCATTGCGTTGGTGACGTCACGTTCCCATTCTCTATAACAAATGAGGTCTCTTACTGAAATATGTAGTAGAAAATCCCATGAAAGTTATTTAAAATGTCCATTATATATACCATGTTATTTATAAAAAATCCATTATATATTTAGACAATGAGCGGCGCCATTTTGTTTGCGTTCTAGGTTGATGACGTAGAATGGTTGCACTATTTTACCACAACACACCTCGAAAAATATTTCAGAGTTAAACAAAACCCATCAATAGCTTTGTAGTTGCGTTTAAAACACTCAAACTAACATGTGCACACAAACACTCTCTCGCTCTCTCACACACACACACAAACAGATCGGCGCCGTTCAGTGCAACCATTCTCCGACATCAACCTAGAACGCAAACAAAATGGCGCCGCCCATTGTCCAAATTTATAATGGATTTTTTAAATATCAGATCTTTCAAGGGTTTTCTACTAAATATTTCAATAAGAGACATTATTTATGTTATATTAAGCCATACTAGTCTTAACGCCATGGGATCCTTTAAAGGGTTAACGTTAGTTCACCCAAAAAGGAAAATGTCATTAATTACTTACCCTCATGTCGTTGGACACCCGTAAGACCTCCGTTCATCTTCAGAACACAAATTAAGATATTTTTGTTGAAAGCTGATGGCTGAGAAATGCTTCAGATAGGCCTCGATTGGCATAAAGGGTCTTGTGGACTTACAATGGCCGCTGCGTGCGCGTGTCCGTTAAGTCCACGAGACCATAGGGTGTCCCATTTGTCATTTTACGGAAGACAAACACCCGTTGGATAAAGTCGTTATTTTGATTTTTTTTGCGCACAAAAAACTATTGTCGTCGCTTCGTAAAATTATTGTAGAGCCACTGTGGTGAAAAAGACTTTGTAACGACGTTTTAAGTGCCTTTTAAGAGTCTTGTGAGTGTCAATGTACTGAATGCCAATGGAGGCCTATCTGAAGCCTTTCTCAGTCATCAGCTTTCTACAAAAATATCTTCATTTGTGCTCCGAAGTTGAACGGAGGTCTTACGGGTTTGTAATTAATGACATAATTTTCCTTTTTGGGTGAACTAACCCTTTAAAATTATGTTGATTGAGAAAAACACCACATACCTTTGCTGAAAAGTCGTAGATTCGCAGAGATGTTTCCGATGAACAGATTCCGTGACAGGAACAAGAATTCGGTTCCGCTTTTCTATCAAGCTAGTGCTATTTGACGGTAAGGCGTTAAATTGCACTGCTTAAATGCTTAACCGCTGGTCAGAGCCTAACTCATTCAGCGGCAATTGTTGAAAAATGTCGAGAAAGTGAGACACGCCTCGCACTGGATCATCCTATATGTACTGGATGGATTTGTTTTGGCGATGTCACAGCCGCATGCGCATTACCGATCTCAGTTATGCGAATGCGCTGGTCTTAAGCGGCATGTATGCTCCATAGACATAATAAATACAGACGCCCTATTGGCCGCTTTAGAACGTTGCTGCAATACGTCAACGCGTCCGCCATATTGCTGAGGGCAAGACTGCACTGTAAACAAATGCAAGTAAACGGGTGAGCTGCGGCTTTTCTGGATAAAAACAAAAACAACGTTTAGATTTATCAACCGATTTCAGTGGTTTATGATGTATGTGGTATACTAAAAGTTCTATTCTATAGTTACTTAAAATCTTGATAGTTAGACTTATAAAATATATATTTTAATAAGGAATTGTCAAAGGCTTGTAATGCGTTTGGCTTTTTATACTTGAATAAGAATTATGAAGACGACCATACTGAGATATAATTTAATTTTCACATTAAATGAAATAAAGTTTTCTTATAGTGGAAAAGGCATTTTCTGTATTTAACCGATTTTTGCTTTTCTTGTGCTTAGAATTGACCGTCATTGAGAAAATTAAACATCTGCAAATACAAATCACACTGGCAGGCTGCTTTCTGTTTTTTATAGCACTAAAATGATAGATATTTACAGAGATACTCTAAATATACAATAACAAAGATAACTCATGGATCCTTTATACATATGATATGGTACAACTACACTGCAATGCAAATAGTAAATACATGATAAAGTGAGAAGTAATAGTAAATAGTGTATAGTCAATAAAAAAATAGTCAATGAAATAAACAAACAGTATACAGCAAATAAAATAATGAATAGTATAATTATATAATATCAAAAATACAATAATATAATGATAATAGCATAGTTTGTATAATACTATAATAATAGCAATAGAATATGAATATCAATTACAGAATAGAGACAATAATAAAACATTGTTAAATAGTAACTAGTGAAAAGTACAATAATTTACCAGCATAACTATAATAGATTGATAATTGCAAGTGGTATAATATAATAACGATAATAATAATAATAGCAAATACAATGTAATATCAATTGCAGAATAATATAGACAATAATAAAAATAGTAAATTAAATAGTGACTGGTAGGTACAATAATAGTATTGGTATAATAATAATAACAACATTAACAAAAGGCTGTATATTAACCATCAATCATCTATAATCAGTCATCCTTTGTAGGGTCACCATGGCACACATCACAGAAAAACACAAAACCTGAAATGTACACCAGGGCAATTGTCCACAAGGCTACCAAAGCGGGTTGGCAGGAAGCTGTGGTCACACACAAGTGCAGAAACGTTTACAAAAGGGGATGGAAGCTCCTCAGATTCTTCTACTGCTAGAGATTACATTTGAACAGATGGGGTCCGTTCTTCGTACCTCGCTTAATACATCTGAGATGATTTGACAGATCCCAGATCTTTTAATCGTGATCACTGATCTCTGGATAATTTGGTTCTTCAAACAAATTTGCGGATTGGATTAAAATATCTGGATTAAGTTATCTGAGATTACTGCACGTTCTTGTGTTCCCTGAAGAGGGCAGATACTCAAAACCACGATCAGCAATGCAGCGATTGGCTGGTGGCAAGACAGCAACGTAATGACATCATATAATTAAAAAAGCCACCTGGCTTTTAACTGTACGTGTCTAAACCTCTGATAAAATTATAATATATTCCATCACAAATAAATCTCTCAATCAAGTGGCTGTGTGTATAGTACTATACACAACATTATAGTATTATAATATTATTTTCAAATACTCATTTTTTATATGATTGTTATATTATTATTATTTAAAATTATTATTGCCCCAGGTTCAGTAATGAACTCTTGAAATAAAGTAGCAGTGGCTGGGACAGATTTTAAGTATGCAACCTAATCCTGTTTACATGAAATAAACCGCTCCTGAGCAGGTTTGAGTTTCCGGACCTGTTGCTATGACAGCAAGTCCAGGGGCCAGTTGCATAAACTAAGCCATTATGTTAAGACAGTGTCTTAAGATCTAGTATGAGCCACGAGCAGTTAGGCAAGTGGCATTCAGTCTTACTTTTCGTATCAAATTAAGCCAGTCTATGTTTTTATGTAACTGATTTAAAAAAAAATTATGAACAGTCTTAAAGAAAAAAATGTATGTCTAACTTGTAAGACTAGTCTTAATGGTTTATGCAACTGGCCCCCGGATGAGCTTCGAAGAACCAAACAATCCAAGATCATGCCAAATCGGCAACAATCAAGTCCAGCTAACTGAGTTAGCCACATACGAAGAACGGACCCCTGATAGCGACAGGGTCTCATCCTGTGGTTCCACTTTCCCTGAAGTGCTTGGAGAGACACCGCAACGGACCATGAGACACCGGAAAATGCCCTGGAACTGGCCTGCAGTTGGATGTTTATTCCATCCCCCTAAAACACACAAACACACACACACACACACACACACACGCGCACACACACACACACACTTACTTAAAGGGTTAGTTCACCCAAAAATGAAAATTCTGTCATTAATTACTCACCCTCATGTCGTTGGACACCCGTAAGACCTCCGTTCATATTCGGAACACAAATGAAGATATTTTAGTTGAAAGCTGATGGCTGAGAAAGGCTTCACACAGGCCTCCATTGGCATTCAGTACATTGACACTTCCAAGATCCATGAAAGGCACTTAAAACGTCGTTACAAAGTCTATCTCACCACAGTGGCTCTACAATAATCATACAATGCGACGACAATAGTTTTTGTGCGCAAAAAAAAAATCAAAATAACACCTTTATCCAACTTGTTCTCGACTTCCGTGTAGGCCTCCACGACGCATGCGCGAGAATATGATGCAGATCCGGCGTTCGGACATATGACCCAGAAGCGATTTGTTTACGAGCAGAGGAAGACGCGCGTGTCTAAGCTGTTGGATTCTACATTGATCGTGCTTTAGGTCTCGGCGTAGTGCTCAAAATGGGGCTTAAGTGTGTATTTCATCGATTCCCGAACACCGGCGCTACGTCATATTCTCGCGCATGCGTCGTGGAGGCACACACGGAAGTCGAGAACAAGTTGGATAAAGGTGTTATTTTGATTTTTTTTTGCGCACAAAAACTATTGTCGTCGCATTGTATGATTATTGTAGAGCCACTGTGGTGAGATAGACTTTGTAACGACGTTTTAAGTGCCTTTCATGGATCTTGGAAGTGTCAATGTACTGAATGCCAATGGAGGCCTGTGTGAAGCCTTTCTCAGCCATCAGCTTTCAACTAAAATATCTTCATTTGTGTTCCGAATATGAACGGAGGTCTTACGGGTGTCCAACGACATGAGGGTGAGTAATTAATGACAGAATTTTCATTTTTGGGTGAACTAACCCTTTAAGAAATAGTTCACACAAAAATTAAAATGAGCTGATAATGTATTCACCCTACCATCCAATATGTATATGTCATATAAACATAGATATATATGTCATATCTTGGCCAGCAGAGTTTCATATTTGGGTGAACTAGAACTGCACAATTCTGGATGAATCACGATTTTTTGCTGTAATCCTTCTTGTCAAAGGTTTTAATAGAAATAGCTGAATAATTGTAATTTAAGAATAAGATGATGTAGGTGTTTGAATTAATATTCGTTTTACAATTAATCATGCAGCTCTTCCTTTAATACAGATATTGCCTCTTTTCAGATTATATTTTGATATCTGAAATCCGTACCTGATGCTCAAATTCGAGCTCTGAAATCGTAGTTAAGAGTCACAATATGTAAGTCGCCTGTCATAAAAGTCTTTCAAAAATATATAGATGAATATTTCGATTTCAGAAAATTTAATGTATAATATAAAATATTATATAAACTAAAACTATAATATAAATCACGTCAACTCATGTCTCAACTATCACAGCTAGTAGCGACATCGCTAGCTATTTTAGTCTGACTCTGGTGACCAACTAACGTCACTAATACTAATTATATAATAATATAACGACCAAATATAACCAGAAACAAATGTTCAGTCTTACTTGTGAAAGGTAATTCCCCGAGAACTGTCCAATTGAGCGGTGATTTGTACAGCCGCCAGCAGCACACGAAGCAGGCATTTTTCCATCCCCCTAAAACACACAAACACACACACACACACACACGCGCACACACACACACACACACACACACACACACACACACACACTTACTTAAGAAATTATTACTTAAGAAATTACTTAAGAGTTATTGGAAAGTTGCCCTCCGCAATATGGCGGCGTCGTTGACGTGCGGTCCATCGGCCAATAGGGCGTCTATGTTTTTATAATGTCTATGGTTCTAACCGGTTCTAACGTGTGAAATACTATACTGATAAATAATAATACGTCATTATTTACATGTGTGATGCTTAAGTTATCCTAGTTTCACTCTACATACATGCAACATTTTAAATCACACAATTGTATAGCTTTCATTTTTTTCTCTTTACCTTTGTTAGATCACATTTAAGAATTGCAGCCTCGTGTGTTGTGCTCGCTACCGGGGTGACAACACAAGGCATTACACGCACAATAACCGGAATTTAAAACTGTGAAGAAACGAATAATCAGTGACCTTCTGGACCGATATACATAGTAGACTAGGATTTGTGCGCTCAACGCTCATCGTCTCTTTATGCCGTGAACTTTTCAATGCACACTCGCGCTGCACTGCGCCCTCTGACTCCATGTTGCTTTAAGCGCATCATTCTGCACCCGGGATGCGCATAAGCGCATTGTGCCGCGCTTTCATATATTTTCATAGTTTTGTGCACTTAAAGATGATTAAAAAAAATCTTGTTCTCACGTATCTATCATATATTTGTTGTCGCATCCACACAGACAGGACACTGACACACACACATACACACACACACACACACACACACACACACACACACACACACACACACACACACACACAGGACACTGACACACACACCACACACACACACACACACACACACAGGACACTGGCATACAGCGCGCTCTCTTGTGTCTTGTCGCGCTTGGAAGCATTTACATGAATAGGAGCGTGATCATGTAACGCTAAGCAAAAATGGATATAAAAACGGACGCTGTGTTATTTGCGTTAAATATTTTTAATGCGTTAAGCTTCCGTTTCACGTTGACCGAGTTTGGTGGAGATTGAATAAATCACCTACGAGGAGAACGTAAAAACTCAGACCCTGAATTATACAAATATTCACGTTCAAACAAAAACTTTCTATGAAAAAAAAGACACTTATAAACAGACACTTGTAGAAAATAATGTGAATTTTTTTAAAAATAAATTTGAACTATGTCAGTAAATAATGAATTTAAAGACAAATGTGTCAAAAGTGATCTTTGCAAACACAGCACATGACCTTCTGTAAAGCACATGTATAGAAAACACACTCACACTCTGTTTTAAAAAAGAGTTCTGTCTGAATGAGTACATGAAATCACGGCTGTCAGATGATAAGAATTGGAACTCAAATGTCATTTAGAAAATTAGTCCTGTAGTGATATAGTGTCATAGTTCATGTCCACATTAACTACTACGTTGTAATACAATACCCATGTCATCATAAACATTTGTGTCCTCATAAATCACATAAGCAAGCACAGAGAGAGAGAGAAAGGGAGTTTCAAAAATAATACAACACTGCCCCCTTTTGGTTATCGAGGGGAGGGCACACAAACAGCCAAAAACATTATTAAACTTTGACATGTTGCCATGGCAGCATTATTTGAAATATCAGGAATTCATTCATATGTCTCTATCTGTCATGTTTTCACATTATACTGATGAAGTTTGAAGTCAATCTGGTGAAAATAAGATGGTGATTCAAAGCATTTTTGAAAGTGACACACTTCCTGCTGCCAGTTGGTGGCGCTATAACTTTGACTCACAAAAGTCATATCCATGTGATCGGCCTCTTACAACGAACACACAGCTGAAGTTTCATCCAAATCAGTCAATGTTTGCACAAGTTATTACATACTTCCTGTTTACCTTTTCTCGCCATAAATTCGTTGCTTCGCCACGGCCAAACCGTTTAAGATATCAAAAATCCGTTCGCAATTTAGCATCCTCTGTGTCTTGACTTCATGCTGACCGAGTTTGGCACTGATTGAAACAATGGCCTCGGAGGAGTATATTAAATTCCAGAGCATGTGTTTTCAGAACAACCCATATTAGCTCACTTCCTGTTGGGCTGACACGTAACTTAGAGCACGAAAGTTGTTTGGCCCGATGAGGTCTATATGTGTACTGAGTTTCATACATGTACGTACAAGTGTGTTTGATATATGGACCAAGTTTTCAGACACCACTTTAGGGGGCGCTGTCGAGCCCCCCTGCCACGCCCGGGTACCAGCTTCAGCCCGGCTCTGATGGCCGCGCATTCCGATGTGTGTGCAAAGTTTCAAGAGTTTTTGAGCATGGTAAGGGCCCCAAAAGTGCCCGTGAAGTCGATAAAATAATAATAATAATTAAAGCTGCGAGCAGCGATGACGGGCCCAAGCCGGTGGCACCGCCACGCCGGTGGCATCAGCTTAACTGTGCACGGCAGGCAATATGCATTTAAACAGGAGAATATTTTAGAATCGCTCGAATATGCCACATTTACTGCAGCAACTGGTGCCACTATCACCACAAGCCACACCCATGATGTAATTTAAATCTAGATTAATTTTAATGTCATAGGATAAAATAAATAAAAGTTATATTTTCCTGCTCAAAATTTTGTAAGTCCAGAAGGCCAGTATTTAATTCAAGGTGTTTGTAGTTCTTTTTTACTTATTCACACTAAAGTGATAGTTTTTTGTGATAGTCTATGATACGAAAGGGGTAAATTATCATTCCGAGAGAGAAAGGCACACACACAAACTCACAGGGTGAGAGAGACACCCCCCCCCCCCCACACACACACACACACATACCACACACACACGTGCGCGCACACAATCAAACACACACACACACACACACCCAGGGTGAGCCTGAGAGTGAGGGGGGAGGGGAAGGACTGAGAGAGAGGCAATCCCCTTACGAAAATTAACCATGGTTTTTTTGTAGTAACTATGGTTTAACCATGGTTTTTTGTAGTAACTATGGTTTAACCATGGTTTTTTTTGTAGTAACCATGGTTTTTTGTAGTAACTATGGTTTAACCATGTTTTTTTTGTAGTAACCATGGTTTTTTTTGTAGTAACCATGGTTTTTTGTAGTAACTATGGTTTAACCATGGTTTTTTTTGTAGTAATCATGGTTTTTTGTAGCAACTATGATTTAACCATGGTTTTTTTTGTAGTAACCATGGTTTTTTATAGCAACAATGGTTTAACTATGGTTTTTGCAGTAAAACCATAGTAACTACAAAATGAACCATGTTTTTTACTACAGTAACCATGATAGTTTTGTAGAAGAAAACCATAACTGCAAAAATTAACCATGGTTTTACCACAGCATTTGCAGCTACAAAATGAAGAATTGTTTTACAACAGTACATATTTACGACGGACTTAGCCATTTCTTCCTCTTTATATAGAATAATCTGAATGTCAATATAATTAATCTAATTTATTATAATAGTTTGTGAAAATGAAACAATCATATAAAAATTGCCAAATGTTTTTTTGTAAGTTATTACAACAAATAACAGCTTTGAAAAGTTACATTTTAACTTGAATAAGTTGCATTTTATTGAATGTAAAAAAAAAGTTATTTATACTTTTGAAAATAACTTAAGTGAAAATAACATTTCACTGTATAAAATAAATGAAGCATGGGTAAGCAGAATTTATATATATATATATATATATATATATATATATATATATATATATATATATATATATATATATATATATATATATATATATATATATATATATATATATATAATTAATTATACATTTTTAGCACTTGATGTTTCATCTTTGAATGCAAGCATGGCAAATACAATTAGCAATTGTGAGTTTTGAAGTCTTCATAAATTAACAGGGAATCTAGGGGTAACTAATCAATCACACACACACACGAGCCCACAATATCTGAAAAGGCATCTTTTTAGATAAGACCCCCTCATATGAAAATACAGCCATATCAGATGGATGTTTGAAAATGAACAATCAATGAATGCACAAAATGTGTACACATTTATGCTTAAACTTCCCTGGAAATATTTCTAAATCATCTTGCAGCATGTTACTAAAAAGAAAAAGTATGACCATTTTATGTAATCTCTTTATTACTTTTGGTTTATGACACTATAACATCCAGATGTAAGCGCCATGTCAAAATATCTGTATATAATCAAGACAAAGCCAAGAAAATATTTAAAAGCACATACACATTTCCATAAATATTTTAACATGCCCAAATAATTGTCTTTTCACTAGTATACTGCTTGACTGGTCTTGACTGACTTGAACTGCTGGACTGGTCTGTTAAATAAACATACATGTTTTACAACATTTAACATTCATACACAGTCAACCAGCAAGTACATTGACATCTGCTTTTCTTTCAAAAAAAAAAAAAAAAAAAAAAACACAACAACTTACAAAACACATCCATACTTGCCATTAAAGGGATTGTTCACCCAAAAATGAAAATCGTGTCATTTACTCATCCTCGAATTGTTCCAAACCTGTATGAGTTTCTTTCTCCTGCTGAACACAAAAAAAATATTTTGAAGAATGTTTGTAACCAAGTAGATCTAAGCAACCATTGACTACCATTGTGTTTTGCTTGCTATTTTGCTATTATTGCTTGGATCTACTTGGTTACAAGCATTCTTCAAAATATCCTTGTTTGTGTTCAGCAGGAGAAAGAAACTCATACAGGTTTGGAACAACTCGAGGATGAGTAAATGACACGATTTTAATTTTTGGGTAAACTATCCCTTTAAACTGTGTTTAAAACACATTTCCTTCTGTCAATCTGGAGAAAAATATCTCCTGACTCCTAGGACTAGTCTGTGTGTGTGTGTGTGTGTGTGTGTGTGTGTGTGTGTGTGTGTGTGTGTGTGTGTGTGTGTGTGTGTGTGTGTGTGTGTGTGTGTGTGTGTGTGTGTGTGTGTGTGTGTATATATATATATAAAAACTTTGTATGGTGTAAAATGTAGCTTATAGATATTTGATCTACTAACACAAATGTTTGTAACAACACTAAACTTTTTTAGTCTGTTTCGATTGTGTTTACAATTGGGATCACATACTGTTTTTCCCTAATCTTGATGAAAACACTTTTTTTTTTTAGTGATGAAACAGGAACAGCAATTGTTTCGAGACTCTCTGTTACCTCTGTCACAAAATCCATACTTAAGTTTAATTGTCTGTCTGTGAATGGCACTTTTGCTTTTTCTTTGAGAGGATGACCAAGAATTAAAGGCATTGACGCGCAAGAACAATCACTAAATTCACAGTCACAATGACCCCTCAGCAAAACTAAATGCTGAATACGCAAAAAGCTTCCGTCCTGAAGCATCGCAGTAGAATTAATGCGCTTTCGCATTTTTGTGTACGTATCAGAAGTGTACAAAATGCCATCATGTAAAAATCTTTTGAAGAACTGTAATGGACGAAGTACCATAATGTGAAATGTTCGGTAAATAGCAGCAAGTTGGTTTGGTGCCAGTGGTTGAAATTTTGGAGTGCCAAAGAGATGCAGATTGTTTAAAATGAGCAGTTTTTGAACCTGTCTCATTCCCGTAAGTCTCCTGCAGTAATGGAAAACAAGACTACTTTGCTCTGTTATTGTTTGTCTAAAGATGTAACGCCAAAGGAGAAATGTGCGGCAGATCTGTTCAGGAACACACTGGGTACCATGAAAATACAGCATGAGATTATGATTATTACTTTCAAATGTAAATGCTGATATACACCACAATGGACCCCATAACTTGACACTATCAGCTAAATGTGTTAGCTGATGAACATTAAAGCTGATGTGTTCTCTGCCATATAAAGGTGTAACTTGTATCACAAATTTATGTAAAGCAAGATCAGCCTTTTGTATAGCTTGCCGTGAGATCTTATTCATAAGGAGCACATGCATAGCATAAACCAAAAGCAACCAGTGGTTTAGATACTGTGAGGGCAAGACACCTTGAAGAACAGCAAATGAGTAGTAAAGCAGCCAACTCTTAAATTCTGAAGCTTTCCAAAATTTCATCTTGTCCAATGAAGAAGGAGTACGTGTGACTTCCTTGGGGGGCTTAAGTGACAGCAACCGACTATTAAGGACTTGTTTTCTTGTTCCAATATACCATGGCTTGCAGTGATATGAGCTGTCAAACCACAGGGTCATAAACTGACGAACAACACCTAATAGGACAGCATGCATGTACTCTGGGATGAAACCAGTTATG
This sequence comes from Gobio occitaniae, assembly GCA_033150135.1. Lineage (NCBI taxonomy): Eukaryota > Metazoa > Chordata > Actinopteri > Cypriniformes > Gobionidae > Gobio > Gobio occitaniae. The sequence goes on from JARQWZ010000124.1 coordinate 385,978, forward strand.
ATATTAAAAAATGGCAGAAACATAAGTGGGGATATTCCTTTTACTCCCCTCACAGGAGAGCCCTCTTGTGAGGCCTTGACTGCATCCTCTTCCCATTGCTGGGGTTGCCTTTTTTCTACATGGGAATCATCATAAGGGTAGGTGTTCACAAAGCCATTTCCCTTTTCTACACGCTCACCAGGGTGAAGACACCAGTCACATCCATACTTGCCATTAAACTGTGTGCTGTCTTTTAGCATTGGTCTTGCAACAGCATCACAAGCACTTACAACTGCAAAGACTCTACTAGTGCGAATCTCTTCACCATCAATCCACTGTAGTCCAGTCTCCTTTAAAACTTCCATCTCTTCAACAAATGGCTTTAAAAAGGTCTCAATGTCCGGCTTTGACTTGCCAAACCATAGTGCTGACAGCAGGATGTGTTCTTTTCTCATAGCTGGTGGCAACTCATTGATTGTTACTTGTATTGGCCAGAGCGAACACTGAGATGATTCAAATACAGGAATTCCATCACAATTCCACAGTAATGTCAAATCCCACTGGCCAATTCTTTTGGTCTGAATGTGCTCTCTCATGACGTCACCATCAAAAATGTCGCAAATGGTGTCATCCCATTCCCATTCAGCTTTGTTTATTAGCTGTTGGGAGTTCTTTTTCAGACTTTCAAGGACATCTTTCAAAGAGGATGACAATGGCAAATAGAGCATGAATGATCCACTTTTAAGATTAGAGGCAATGTCAAAAGGAAGATCGCAATGAGGACATTTGGTGAGTACTGTTACTTCCTTACAAATGTATCCTTTGCATGACTCGCAGTAAAAGTGAATTTCAAATTGATTTGTAATGGATAGAAAGTACTTATCAAATAGGTATTTTGTGGCTGGCAGGATACTTGGAAACAAGATGTGCAGTAGTGACAGGAAATCTTTCAGACCCTCTCCACTTATTTTATGACGCAGGACAAATGTCAGAATCATTAAAATAGTCTCTGCCTTTGTGACATCACTTCCTGGATATATAGGTTCATCTCCATCATCCAAGTGCAAGGGATCCTAAAAAACAAAAAAAAACAGCATTCTTTTAAGCATTATCATAATTCCATTGTTGGTAAATATTTACGTTAAGGTTGTATAAGTTCACATTAGTTAAAGGGTTACTACTCATCCCCACCTTTTGGGGTTTAAAACAGGAGATGGAGGAGAGTTCTTGTAATGCATGAATGGGTCTAACAAAAGTTCACCCAAAAATGAAAATTAGCCCATGAAATTATGTAACACTAATGCCTCTCAGTTCAAAATGCTCACGCTACGTCTGATGGCAGTGCACACCAGTTACGCTCGTCAGACGCAGCGTGATCATTTTGAACTGAGAGGCGTGGGCGTTACACCTTTTCCGTAAGTTGAATACGGAAGGCGATTCACCGGAAGCTTGATCATTTACTTTATAAAGTCTTAGATATGGATATTTTTCCTTCCACAAACGCGTCGATTCGCTTCAGAAGGCCTTTATTAACACCCCAGAGCCGCGTTGAGCAGTTATATGATGGATATAGATGCACTTTTATGGACTTCAAAAACAGAGAAACAGTCAATGCCTTAATACAGCTGGGAAGAGCCAGGACATGTTTACTATAACTCTGATTTTATTCGCCAGAAAGAATTCATATACACCTAGGATATATTTTTTAGAAACGATACGGAATGAGGCAATATGGTTTATATCGATATACAGTAGATTGATACAAACACATCTGAAAAACAGCGGAGCAAGCAGAATGAGCTGATGCAGGGAAAGTGCATGATACAACTCATCCTCAACATGACATGTGCTCTACATTAAGGGCTACAAAATAACTGGTAAGATATAGTTAACACGTATAGTTTAAAGCGGCATGCAATCGCCATTCAACCAAAAAATACAGAGATATGATTTTTTTTTTTTACATATCGCCCAGCCCTAGTACCGTTACACCCTAATGATTACTATACTTCAAATCACACATCCTGATGTAACTATTGTGCACACATGATATCGATACTAAAACAATACATCGAGCACCCCTAATTAAAAAAATTATCCCTTTTTTGCCAGGGACTGAAGGTTGAGTTGACACCGAATGATCTAACACTAACTAATGACTACAAAATAAACACTACTAATTTCAAATTCAAACAAACCTTTGATGCAGTCTGCGAATTTACATCACTGCTCCATTCAGCATTTTGTGGGTCATCCAGTTCCTACAATAGAAAAAAAGAAAGAAAAAAAAAAGCATTTTTTATTTTTAACTGCTAGACAATTGCATTTACCTCACGGCCGTTTCACATCGCAAGCGTGCGCATCAGCTTCATGTTGGCGTAACTACATTGTTACTGCAGCTGCAGACGTGCAAGGGTAGTCACACTGGATGCATTTGTACAGCGTCACAGCAACGACTCCAAAGCTACATATAAGCCAGCAATTCTTTACAAAGACAACTATAAATTTGTTTTTGGAAGCTGGTCATTTATAAACTTGAGATGGGGCGGTGTACAGCATTTGCATGTAAATAGTAAACAACAAAAACAACCAAGAATACCGCTCCAATCTTGTCGTTTCAGTCACTTTGATATGTTTACAAGACTGCAAACATGTTTATTCTGTGCATTTTGTGTGAGATAATTTCTATTTTGTCCATCAAAAGTGTGCTTTCACTTTGAGTGTCAGCAGTGTAGCTAAATGAGACCCTGCTCCAAAACCCGTGCTTTAATGCTGTTTAACCGACACTCCTGCTTGACACTCAAAACAATGCTTCATGAAGCTTCGGTGTATTGAACCACTGAATCGACTCGCTGATTCGATACACTCCGAAGCGTCATGAAGCATTGTTTTGAAATCGGTTATCACTATACAAGTCGTTATTTTTTTGGCACACCAAAAATATTATCGTCACTTTATAATATTAATATTGAACCACTGTACTCACATATATACATATAGTGACCATAGACTGTAAAAACACAGGTAGAGAAACTGGGGGAGGACAAAGACAGCGAGCGAGTGTCACGCATGCGTGTGCGCCCGCCATCCACACTTGTGGCAACACAGCACAACTTCCTGTGTTTGCAATGCATTCTGAGCAGTGAAGAAGAACCGCGCAGTGGTTAGACAAAGCTAGTGGTCATAACTAGGTCTTGTTTAAGAAAAATGGTATCGGATCGGTACATGGGTTCAAGTACTCGCCGATACCGATGCCAGAATTTGTTGTGGTATCGGAAATATTTCCAATTATCAGCAAAAATGTATTTAGTGAACTAATACTTTAATGACAGACATCAGTGCTGCTGTCACTAAGATCGGACGCTGCCGAACATGACACGGATCTGACGCACAGTCCCGCGCATCTAATTTTCTCACAAGATCAGTTAAGACGTTATTTAACTAATTTAAGACTCCTGATATGAGAATACTCGACAAAACTGGCATTTGCCAAAATTCTCTGTGTTGTTATATATGCATACATACATGTGTGTGTGTGTGTGTGTGTGCAATTTCTGGGTAAACGCTTCATTCTACGCACCTCAGATTCCTCATCTGAACTGTTAGTCCTCTCATGGTCAACAGAAGTATTGCTTTCCTGTAAACCATATCACAGAAGTCAATAACGTGCAGAAAAGTGTGAATTGTCTGTACCACAAGTATGGAGATATATCCAGCTGCAGCCCAGCAGTTTCAGAAACGGAACCAAGGGGCAGGGCGGGTCATAGTTGCACTACCCATACACATGATTTTCTTTTATTAAAAACAAGCTGTTTTCACATGGATTTTGACATATAATCATATAATATACAATATGATGTACAATGATAATTTTTTTTTTAAAAAAGCCTATTGATCATGCTTAATGTCAATTAATGGTTGCAAACACAGTAGTATATACTTCATGGATACAGGATACAACTATACACTGTTTTTATTAAAAACAAATATTAATAAATGTGTAACATGTTGTTAAGCGTTTCCCATTTGACTGTATAGGTATACACCAGTGATGCGCGGGTCAATGTATAAACAACCCGCACCCGACCGACGTTTTCAACTAACCCGCCCGCAACTCGGACCGCAAAAAAAAAAAGAAGAAAATATTGTACCCGACCCGCTTCCTGACCCACATTTTTTAAAAGTAGTAAATGCTCATCGTAGCTCATTGGGCCATTGAGATAATATTTCAGGCCCTGACGTGGTGTGCTCAGAGGTGCAGCAGCGAGAGCAGGCAGTTCTTGAGGCGGCCCATCATTTTCCATTTCAGCTCCAGATGCATATTATTGATGAACGCGATGTTTATGTTTCGACCCGGCTTGAAGAATTCATCAGCCCACATTTGGAAAACATTTGGAAAAGTGTGAAAGCCCTTAGGAGCGCAAACTGTTATTTTTCTGAATGCTGTATGATATAGCCTAGTGTTATGTAATACAGGCTTGATTTATTCATTTATTTCGTTTAATTTTCTTAACAATTAAGATGCTGCATGTGTTTATCCAGTCTAATCGAAGTGTGCGTCTCTCCCCCGACTTTCCCAACAAAAATCCCGCCCCCTCTCAGAAAATACATAAAACTGACTTTAAATGCGTTTAAAAGTAGCCTATTAAAATGGTACAATGGCATTGCTCAGTTCAACGTTTTGGGAAATCGGGCATTTTGTCCCGCGTCAGCATTTATTCAAAAGTTAATAACGCTCAACATTCAAAAGGTAAATAAGGATTTATTGACGATCCGACCGACCGTGACCCGAATATCATTAAAAATATTTTTGGATGACTCGTAACCGCGGGTAACCGCGGGTGGCCGCGGGCACCCGCTCATTTTGGATCAACCCGCGCATCACTGGTATACACTACCGTTGAAAAGTTTTAGAACGGTAAGATTTTTTAAAGAAGTCTCTTCTGCTCACCAAGGCTGCAAAGCTGAATTTTGAGCATCATTACTCCAGTCTTCAGTGTCACATGATCCTTCAGAAATCATTCTAATATGATAATTTTCTGTTCAAGAAAAATGTATGATTATTATTAATGATGAAACAGTTTGTGTTTCCAAAAGAACAGTATTTGCAAAATCTTTATTTCAGATAAATGCTGTTCTTTTGAACTTTCAATGCATTAAATGATCCTGAAAAAATTTGTACACAACTGTTTTCATCATTAAAAATTATCATAAGCATCATATGGAGCACAGAAATAAATTGCATATATTCAAATAGAAAACAGTTTTAAATTGTAAAAATATTTCACAATAACACTGTTTTTGCTGTATTTTGGATCAAAATGCATCCTTGGCGAGCAGAAGAGACTTCTTTAAAAACATTTTTTTTTTTTTAAATCTTACTGGTCTGAAACTTTTGACCGGTAGACAGAGTGTGAACGTGACATATTTCAAATTTTCACATATCACGTTGAGGTCTCATTGGCTTAAATGCATGTTTCAAGGATAGGAACAGAAAAGTGACTTTATTTAAAAGTATTATTGTTAAATATTGTAGACAGCGATCTGATTAAAATCCATGTGAAAACAGCTTATTTAACAAAAGAAAATCAAATGTTTGGGTGGTGCCGCTCACTTCCGGTTCTGTGGGCATGGTTCTGAAACTGTGGTGCTGCGGTACTACAGGAAGTATGACCGAATTGCAAAAGCAAAATTTATTATCAGTCAGACTTTCTAAAATACTGCATGTAATTGGTCAGATAGAAATACAAATAGTTTGACCTATTGTTGCTGTATCATGCAGAGATTAGCTTGAATCCTAATCAAACATTATAATCATAAACCAAAGTGTAGCTTAAATTTGAGCTTACCTCTGGTTCAGCTTCTGAAAATTCATCCACATCTTCAATCTCAGCTGAAGTGGTGTATTGCTACACATCACATTACAAATGTTATTTATATGGCTGAAAATGTAGGACCTTTTATTTTAGACAAAAAAATAAATAAAAATAAAATGCCCTGTGACACTTAAATCAAATAACATTTAATACTAACCTCACATTCAGTTTCTGTAAATACATCAAAATCTTCTGAATTGTCTGGTTCCTAGAAAAAAATATTGCATTACAGAAGTATTTATCTATAATGCCATTGCTGGATTTTTTTTTATACATACATTAAAATAAATAAATAAATAAATACAAATTATACAAACCTGAGATTCCATTTCAGAACATACGTTGTGTATCGTTTGGGCATCGTTTGCCTAAATGTTTTAAGAATTAAATGGATAAGTGTTTGTCCACCATAACCTTATAAAACAAGACAGCTGATACTTGTGCTCTGATTTAAAATCAAAATTAAAAGTTTAAGTTAGCATGAAATTGAATTTGTGACTGACTTCATGTGGTGCTTAATGATGTCCAAATGCCTCTCTCTCTGTACATACCGTTTATTAACAGGGTTTGGGAGACTTTTCAAGCTCCACTCATTACATACAGAACTAGGATGTTTGATTGGATTGTGAAAATAATTTCTCATATTGAAATGATTTAAAAAAATAAACAAACAAAATAAAAAAATATGATCAATTTTGAATAAAATATGCATTACTCAAAAATATAGCACATGAATTCAATCACAGAACATTTGTATTGATTCATACGCAAAACACAACTGATGATTTCCGTGGATATTAATGTAACCCACACACACATCTTTTTTTTTTACCTGCAACCTGCGCCTTTTGGTAGTTGCAGGCATCTCGACCGCCAAGTCCAAAAGATACTTCTTGTATCGGCCTCGCTGCGCCATTATCAGTCAGTTTTGAATTATCAACCGTTTAACATTTTCTAAAATATGTAAAGAAAGATTAGTCACAGACGCATCGCTGCTAAACGAAACATTTAAACTGTCGTCATTTAGATATACATATTTTATAATAATAATACAATACAATAATACATATTAACGTTAACGTTACTCACCTTAATGTCGTCCACTCCACGTATTAGTTGGATTCTTTTAGCTTACTGAAGTCGACAAGACCTTGTTCCACGGCAAAGTTCCGATTTAAATAAAAAATAAGTAGTAAGTAAAGAGCAACATTACCTGTAAATATACGTTTTGTATGAAATATGTTATCAGTAGAAAAGAGCTTGAGTTGCAGCTAGTACCGCGCTCACAGTTCAAAACGAAAAAGACAGCGAAATGCATGTATAACATACTACCATGTATACTACGTGTTGCCGTACTCGCGTCATGTGACGTCGCGTGAGTCAAAACGTCAAACGACTCGGCTAACGGACGGTAATTTATGGATTAAATTGTGGTTCCAGTTTGCTTAGCCTTTATTCAGATTATTTTGTGGTAAAATGGATATGTCAAATTTCCACTGCCTTTTTTCATTTTTTGAAGAGGGGTCGTTTGCTGTAGGGCACATCAAGTTGGTAAACCTGAGAGGTTGCGGAGTGTCCAGCGACAAATTGAACCCACAAAATTGGGAAAAAGATACAGTGATAACCGTGAAATGGCCTACCAAAAAGGGCCAGTATGAGCTCTACCCTGCGAAAATTCTTAAAATGTCAGGTAAGTTTTTGGACCTCTTTGAAAATTGTTAAAATGTTTATTTTGTTCGCGGTCACTGTTCCCAACTAACATAAGTTACGTTAGTCGTTGCTAACTTCTGAGGACGGTCGACGTTATTCACTCACATTTTTGGTCTTATATTTAAAAATAATAATAATAATAATAAATAATAAACATATATATATATATAAAATAGCATAAATACAAAAAATAAATATAAAATATTTTCTTTTTTGTATTTATGCTATTAAACAAACAAACTGTGTTTAAAAAAAAAACCTGTACTGTAATGAAATTATTAAAGATTACAAATAAAACGTCTTTAAGCTGTAATAAGAAAAACAAACTGTGTCACTGCAAATAGTTGTATCAAGCCCACACAGATTCTGCTCAACTGTCAAATGCTTAAATTAAACCGCTTTTAGTAGTGGTTTGAATGTGATTTTATACACAATTTATTTTCCAAACAGCTGATAAGCACAGTCTGATCAAATTAAGAGATCAACTTATAAAGGGCAATGAAAGCGAAGAGGACTGTGGCCGTGGAAAAAGGAAGAGAAAACCTCTTTGCATCTCTTCTGATGAAGAGCCTGAGGAGAAGGAAATCATTAAGAAAAAGGTATGTAGCATGTGTTTAAAATAGTATTCAATTAAATGTATATAATTTAACCTGTAATATTGTATTAACTCTGCTAAAAATATATATTCTGTGCTCTTCTACACTTTTAAGCCTGAAAAGAGGCCTAGTCTCTTATCAAAACTGCTGGAAAAGCGCAAGGAGCAGTTTATTGTAAGTGAATGCATCATGATATAGTGCATGATTATAGTTGTTAGCTGTAAACGGGTACATGCATTGCAAAAGTTTGTACTATCAATATTATGTGTTTAGGAAAGTACAGCTATTCAGGAATGCAGAAATTGCTGTGCCCTGAAAGAAAAAATAAAACAGCTGGAAGAAGACAACAGAAGAGTAGTTCTTCACTTAGACACCATAAATGGTAACAATATTTCAGACATTTGTAGTCTATGTAAAGAGAGTGCATTGGTATTATTCATAGAAATTTATAGGGGCTGATTACATCTGGCCTCTTCGTGCATTTTAGCTGTCCGATCATGAAAAGATCAGGTGTAAATGCTCTCCGGAACGCATTCGAGGCAGATGTAAATCAGATCGCTCAAACCACTTTAGGAGGGGGTCTGGGCTGCATTCCAGACAAAACTGCTGTAAATGCATTTGGTTGATGAAACCGTAAATGTAAATTGTATTCCTCCCAACAATGCTAAAAAATAAACGTGTGAGAGTGTGTTTTAAGCTATATGTCCTGTAGTAATGCACAATTTATGAATCACTGTTTCAGAATTGAAGAGCATGGTGTGTTCACTTAAGGGGGCCTTAGAAGAAAGAAGTGCCCCTGCAAAGCATCAAAAACCAGCCATACTTGCACAGCCACACTCATCACAAGACAACCAAGTGGACCCCCTTGAGGATGATGTAAGTTTAATTGTTGTTTTAAAGCACAATTAGTTAATAAAATAAAATTGTAAAAGCTGGGTACATTTCTTATCATTTTGTCATAAGAATTCAACTATTTTTACATAAATTGAATCTTATTAACTAAAAAACGAGGCAGGTACTCGATTAACGTGTGTTGGAAGCAGGCGGTGAGTAAAAATGCTTCAAATGTCTTTGTGTTGTTAGCTATCGATTCCATTGTTTTTCTATGTAAAGATGCATAGCTCAACACAATAGCGGTGCACGCTCGTCATTCTTTAGCTCCGCCCACACGATACGCCCCCAGCTGCTCGTTTTTTTTTTTTTTTTCTCGGAAGAAACGGTAAAGCATGCATTTCTTTTACAAATATAGTAAAACTAAAGACTTTTCGGAGATATGAAAGATGCAATACTACTCTGTAGGCACTCAAGGTTGACATGAGATTGACTTAAAATTTGTGTCAGCCCCAACTTGATTTTAATACTGTATTAGTAAATGTTGAAATTAAAGGGATAGTTCACCCAAAAATGAAAATTAGCCCATGATTTACTCACCCTCAAGTCATCCTAGGTGTATATGAATTCTTTCTGGCAAATAAAATCAGAGTTATAGTAAACATGTCCTGGCTCTTCCCAGCTGTATTAAGGCATTGTCTGTTTTTGAAGTCCATAAAAGTGCATCTATATCCATCATATAACTGCTATACGCGGCTCTGGGGTGTTAATAAAGGCCTTCTGAAGCGAATCGACGCGTTTGTGGAAGGAAAAATATCCATATCTAAGACTTTATAAAGTAAATGATCAAGCTTCCGGTGAATCGCCTTCCGTATTCAACTTACGGAAAAGGTGTAACGCCCACGCCTCTCAGTTCAAAATGATCACGCTGCGTCTGACGAGCGTAACTGGTGTGCACTGCCATCAGACGTAGCGTGAGCATTTTGAACTGAGAGGCGTGAGTGTTACATATTTTCCGTAAGTTGAATACTTATAGCATGCATAGATATATAGATGCACTTTTATGGACTTCAAAAACAGAGCAACAGGCAATGCCATAATACAGCTGGGAAGAGCCAGGACATTTTTAATATAACTCTAAATATATACGTCTGAAAGAAGAAAGTCATATACACCTAGGATGACTTTAGGGTAAATCATGGGCTAATTTTCATTTTTGGGGGAACTATCCCTTTAACATTAATGAAAATTAATAAATGCTGTAAAAGTATTATTCATTTTTAGTTGTTTTTATTTTTAACATGTTAACTGAAGTAGTTAACTAATGACCCCTTATTGTAAAGTGTTTTTAAAGGCCATTTTGGATGTTCTACTATCATTTTTTTTTTTTTTATGTTTTAGGTGACCATTGCTGATGGTGTAACAGTTAACAAAATACAGCTTATGCGATGCAACCATCAGAGACCTACAAAACTTGTGTGTGATCTGCTTGGAGTGTTGTTCACACAGGAGGTGCTGTCAACACACTCCTTAACTGGATTAAAGGGAGGTGCATCAGAGAGTGTGAAACCTTGCTTGGATAAGAAGCTTGTCAATGCCATTTTTGGTATGATACTTCTTACATTATTTTGTATTCATTATATTGTGTACAGTTGTGTTAATTGTCACTAAATATTTCTCATAATTGTTTTAATTTTTTTTTTAGAATACACTTTAAAGAAGTTTCCATCTGCAAATATTAATGAGCTAAGAGTGGCAGCAAGAAACAAACTAAACAATGCAAGCAAGCTGTTCAGGAAAGGGTAGGTTAGGTCAAATAAACTAATAAATAAAATAAAATCTTGGTCAAGGTGATAGAATATTTGCCTTCCTATGACGTATGAGTTTGAGCTGGTTCTAGCTGTTTGTTCGAGCAATGGAAGACGAGGGTATAATTTCAAATATGTATACAAATATGTATAGAAAAAAAAAAAAATCTCAATGTCAGATTTTTACAAGACAAAGCAAAATTTGTCTGTGAACGCTTTATATAAATACAATATATTTAGGTCTAAATCCACATGATCACCCATATCAATGTTATATATTTTTTTTGTCTTTTACAACGATTTCGTGCAGTATGTAAAAGCATTAACGTGAGAAAAAAAATTATGTTTTGTGACCTCTGCTTTATGCTGATGTATTGTATGTTTGTGTATTTACAGATCTTACCAAATTCTGGATGAGGAGTAAAGAAAGGATATGGATACAATTTTTGATTTCGATTGATTTTTTGATTTTTCGATTTTTAAAAAAAATAAATTCTTATTAGTGCTCTCTAGTGTATTAAATGTTATTAATTTGAACACATTTAACAAATGGCTTTTACTGGGGTCAAAGCAGATGGGAAAAGGTAACAATGCCCAATAATACAACCGCCAAATCTTGTACTGTATGCCCTTATAGGTTTATTAGGCAATTTTGGTAAATTATTCACCTTTAGATTTTATTGTTTTGTATCTGACAAATTATATTAATCAGACATCATTAAATAACGTGACAAGATAAAAGAGGTGGTATATACATCCAAATAAAAAAAATAAAACCAGACTTTTCTGGACCAAAATTCAAAAAGTGTCAGGTAAGTTTTCAATCACATTTTCGTCTTTTCAACTTGTGGCTGCTGGTTCAAATATAAATCATAACTATAACCTTAAAATAATATTAATGAATATATATGGTACATAATCAATTGTTTTTTGTTTGTTTTTTAGCCAACTATACCCCCATGAAAAAAATACAGGACCTATAGAAAAGTGAGTTCTAATTCAAATGCATTTGTGGTAAGTAAAGTTGTAAAAAAAAAAAAAAAAATTAGTTTTAGTTTAACTTCCCAAATAAAATATGGATAAACATCTATATATTATTTATTTGACTATGATTCCATGTCACACTCTGCACTAAGCAGTGTGATTTGTTTTTCTTATCAAGTCACGTTTGATCTCATCTCACTGTGTAAATGTTACTACAATCAACAGGTGTGGAAAAATGGCTCGAGAAAGACGAGTTCTTGTGGTGGTCGAAGCTGGTGCCTGGAAATGTAAGACTGCCCCGTTTGGAGATTTATTTGTTTACCATCATTTCCTTCCGTGTGTAATGCATCTCACATTCACAGAACTTGTATTGTTATGATTGCAGACAGGAAGATGGAAGTTAACAGGAAGTTTATTGACAACAGTGAGCTATATAGAATAAAGCAGGTAAGTGAGATGCACAATGATAAATTGGAGAACTGGATGCTGGCAGCGAATGGAATGTTTCCACTTACAGGTGAGAGGACTGATGGATGATACGGTGGGTGACAAGGCCGATAAACACAGGTGGGAATGGAGACACGGTGGATTGACGATACACTGGAGAAGGAATGAGGAGAAAGCTGGGAGATTTTTTGGAGGTGTGTGTATTTATGGTGGAGGTGATGAGTGTGATGATGAGGTTCAGGTGTGAGTAATCTGTATTTGGGAGAGGGAGTTCACTGATTGGCTGGTGTGAGAACCTGGCAGATCTATTACCAATAGAAATTGAATTTGAATCTAAAATTGTGTTCTGTATTGTTAATATATTTTGACATCCACACAGAATTTAATTATCCCATAGTTCATCTGAAAATTCTGTCATTAATTACTCACCCTCATGTTTTTCCAACCTTTCGTTCTCATCTTCGGAACACAAATGAATATATTTTTTACGAAATCCAAAAATACGCCACGACGCATGCGCGAGAACTGAGAAGATGACGCTCACGATCATTTGATGGGAAACTGTGAACAGTAAGCCATTCATTCATTTTGCGGCATTGGTAAGGCACATTTACGTTTTCTCGTTGGTTTCTCACGATTCGGACATCCAGGAAATGCACACATTAGAACCATTTTAAACATTACATCGAGACTCACCTGCGTCATCTTCTCAGTTCTCGTGTATTCGTCGTGGCGTTCTCGGGAACTCACGTCAGAGGTCCACACAGAAGAAAATTCATATAAAGTCGTAATTTTTGTTTATTTTTTTGCACACAAAAAGTATTCTCATCGCTTGATAAACTTATGCTTGAGCCACTGTAGTCACTTAGACTACTTTAACAATGTCTTTACTACTATCTGGGCCGGCAAGTTTAAATTACCTAGAAGCCTAATGAGGAGTAAGACGGCTCTCAAATTGAATCAAAAATATCTTAATTTGTGTTCCGAAGATGAACAAAAGACTCACGGGGTTGGAACAACATGAGGGTGAGTATTTAATGACAGAATTTTCATTTTTGGGTGAACTAACCCTTTAAGCATTACATTTAATCACTGGACAATTTGTGACTAGCAAAAATGTGATTTCTAATTATCATCTTCTTTAATACAGACAAGAGAGAGTGTGAAAACATCAGCTGTTTGCCAGGTAAACAGTGAATGCCATTAATAAACATATAATGATTATATGGTATGTACAGTATATCTCAATTTTTTGTCTTTTAAAATCTTTTTTTTTTTCCAATCTGCCAAAAAGACCTGTCCAGTCTATACCAACATGAAAAAAAGAATTCTTGGACTGGAAGAAAGTGAGTTCTATTGGCAATTCAAGTGTATTATTGGTAAGTACATTTACAAAACCAATGATTTTTTGTCTAACAAATGTCGGTATAACTCCCCAAATTAAATATGATAAACATTAAAGGGATAATTAATTACCAAAAAATATTTTATATCTGTCATCTACGTTTTTTCTAGTGTTACTAGGTTCTAGAAAAGTATCGCTATACCCTGCTAAAATAATACATTTTATTAGTACCGGTACTTTAAGATTGACAGCACTCTAATAAGAGCAGTGTTGCTTAATTTGCATCTATGTGTGAGAGACAGCAGGGGTGAGGACGTGTGTGCAGAGCTCTGCTTTCACCGTTCACTAAACAATGGAAGCAAAACAGTCAAATGCGCATTACAAAAGAAAGCAACAGAAACATGCATGAGAAAATAAAGCGCTGCGTGGGACGTGCTCGTGCTGACGCTCTCTGACCTGAAGCGCGTGCACGCTTTTAAGAAAGAAATGGCATCCGATCGCTTCAGTTCTCTTTCACGGATTATTGGGTTTGAATTGTCAAAAATAGTAAGAAAACTATGGAAGCATATGGGTAGCAATATTCAATTTGCAATGCAATATGTAAAACGGCAATGCATTTCAGTATTTACATTTACATTTTTCATGCCATGTGTGCAACATTTGGAGCAAAAAAAATTCAAATTGAATAATTTAATTTACATTTGCTATTTCCTACACTAGTTTAAAGATAAAATTTAAACATATATTTTAACGCTTTACAAGTTGCAAAAATGAAAATGTATTACAGAAATTATTAGATGTGTTTAACATGTTCAAGCAAAAATTGTAGCAAAATGATCATTTAAATGTTATTTTTCTTAATTGCATTTACACTCACAGTCAAGATACTTGCGATTGCATTTTGCAAATGTCCCGCAATGAATGTAGCAAAATTCAATGTGGAATTGAAAATGCAATCCAAGCTGAGCAAGTCTCCGCCCCACCCTGTCAATCACTGCATCAAGACGGGGCCAGGTGTTGGAAACATGGCGCAGGCAGAGCTATTAGAGCTAGGCATTACTGGCAGATGAAGTGGAGCAAGAACACAGTTCGTGCATATGTCAGTGACTGTTCTGTTAGACCAGGACGTTATTAGAACCATAGATATTTATGGTTAGAATGTCTCACAGAGAACGCACCTGACGCTCGTGCACCTTAAAGGATTAGTTCACTTTTTACTCACCCCCATGTTATCCAAGATGTCAGTTTCAGTGCAGCTTCAAAGGGCTTTAAACGATACCAGACGATGAATAAGCGAAACGATCAGTCATTTAAAAAAAAAAAAAGTTTGAGTTTTATAAGCACAAATGCTCACCTTGCTCTGTTCTCTGATGCGTGAATTACATTATTTTACGTATGTAAAAATGACATACCGAGTCAGTGTTTACAAGTTTAACGTGCACATACTAAGTCAAACACCGTTTACAAAAAAGGGAGTTAAAAGGTAAAACAACGATGCCGGACGATTTTGACCTTTGGAAAAAAAGGTCAGAGGAAGAAATTAGGCAGATGGAAGACACTGTTGCGACGACACACACCTCTCAAGCATCGGGCAGACGAAGATCTAACGAGATGTGGTGGTGCACATGTGGCAAATGCCAACCAGAGGAAGAACAGAGGAAGAATCTCAATGCTGCCATAACTTGACCATTTCAATCCCACCATTAGAATCCGTCATTGAGTCAGCTGGTGAGACCCTGTTTATGTCGCTGCATTACCCAACAAAATGGATTTCCAACATTACTGAGCAACAGCGTTTTAGAGGTGTTTTTTAGTTTGATGCTAGAGAGGTTCTTCCTCTGTATTCCGCTTCAAAAAGGTAGGGCAGGGCAAAAACTTAATCTCTTCTTCTCCTCGAAGTTCAAAATCGTCTGACATTGTTGGTTTACCTTTTAACACCCTTTTTTGTAAACGCCGTTTGACTTAGGGTGAACTCACACTAGGCACTCAAGCGCATTTCGTGCCCAAACGCGTTTCACCTCCAAAGCCCAGTTCGTTTGACTAGTGTGAGCGCTCCGTTCCGTGCCCTGGCCTGCTTGGAAGCGGTGGGCCAGAGTGCGGTTTGGTTAGGCTTGAGCGTGGTTCACATGCAGTGTGAGTGCTAACCGTGCCAGAGCACGGAACAGTTGTGTGCTACTATCATCATTATTTACATTTATGCATTTGGCAGACGCCTTTATCCAATATTACAGGGACAATCCCCCTGGAGCAACATGGAGTAAAGGGTCTTGCTCAAGGACACACTGGTGGTGACCGCTGGGATTGAACCAGCAACCTTCTGTATATCAGTTCAGTGGTTTAACCCACTGGACCACCATCTCACATTATGACAGCAAACACCAAACTATTACTACTTGGATACACTTTTCAGTTAAATCAAGTAAATCTAGGTTTATAACGGTCCTGGTTCTCACCTTATTGATGAACATGAATTGTAGTTTGTGAAATAAAGGCTGCAAATTCCTCCTTAAAAGTCATCTGCCTCCGTAATCTTCTGTATCTTCTGATACGTGCAGTACAATCGTTGCGCGGCCTAAACGATAAATCTATTAGGCAGTCTATTAGTGAAAACGCTTTTTTTCCTGTCTTCTTCAAAACAAAAAGTTGCATCGTGAATGACACAAGCGTGCTCCAGCCCGGTGTGTTAAGTGCAATGTGAGTGCAGGCCAGCGGGGGAGTGGGGTAAGGGGACAATCGTGCTCGGGCACGGCTAGGGGTGTCGCAATATACCGGTATTGACGATAACCGTGATATTCAAAGCACAAATATCGACATTGTGTTAATTAGGGTGTGGCAATATACCGGTATTGACGATAACCGTGATATTCAAAGCACAGATATCAACATTGTGTTAATTAGGGTGTGGCAATATACCGGTATTGGCGATAACCACAATATTTAAAATGAATAGGACTCTTAGATAGCAAGACACGTAAATACTCCAGTGTCCCATTTGTAATGTCAAATTAGTTATATTTCGTTTAGTTTCTTTATTAAGTTCATTTAGAAAAAAAATTATCTTCACAATATGATAAATATCTGATCCGAGAAAACGAATGAAGTGAGCAGGTGTAAAAAGGCCATAATTCTTGCGGCTACGCTGAAGGAACGCGCGCTGCTGCTGCTGGTGCGGACTCTAAACACCAGTCAGAGCCAGTCGATGGTCGCGGTCTCATAGTTTCTTTTAATTAATCAATGTCTATTTACATAATGTCTATTCTTGTATTTGTATTGTCAATCTAGTCATGGCCAATAACATTTATATTAATATTTATTCATCATCATACTGTTGAACTTGACAGTATTTTCTCTCGTTATAATCATAGGGAGCTTCAAAGAAGATAACAGAGTATTACCCTGTGTTTACTAGTATCCAAATTTGTTTGTTGGGTAAAAAATAAATAAACAAAGTACAATGTATTGGTAACACTTAATAAGGTTCATTAGTTAACATTAGTTATATTAGTTGACATGAACTAGCATTTATTAATCTTTGTTGATGTTAATTTCAACATTTACTAATACATTATTAAAATCTTGCTAACATTAGTTAATGCACTGTGAACTAACATGAACAAACCATGAACAGCTGGATTTATATTAACTAATGTTAACAAAGATTAACTAATGCTGAACAGAGGTGTTGTTCATGGTTAGTTCGTTAACTAATGCATGAACTAATGTTAACTAATACAACCTTATTGTAAAGTGTTACCAATTAATTTGATAACTTTCCCCCCCAAGGTTTCTATAGATATTTTTTGGCCACAATAACCGTGGTGTGAAAAATCTATTATTGTGACAGCCCTAGGCACGGCACAAGCCAACAGTGTGAGTACACCAGCACGTTCAACTTGTAAACACTGACTCGGTACGTAATTGCATATTACGTGACGTCACAAATGCGCATCACAGAACAGAGCAAGGTGAGCATTTGTGCTTATAAAACAAACTTTTTTATACATTTTTTTAAAATGACTGATCGTTCCACTAGATAAGACTCTTATTCATCGTCTGGTATCGTTTAAAGCCCTTTGGACCTTGAACCGTTTGGGGCCCATTGAAGTCCATTATATGGAGAAAAAAACGATCGATAGTGGATAATAATATATAGCCTAATGTAATGTATAATAAACTGACAGTAACAATGTTGCGCTTTTGACACTCGTGCAGCCTATCGAGGAGAAATCACAACAAATGAGCACCGCTATAACGCATCTCTCTCACAGCAACAGTGTGTTACTGAACGATGCAGCGCTTTTAATTAATCGTTTGTATCAAAGATTCAAAGATCTGCAGATTTAAATATGTCAAAGCTGATTGAACACTGTTGAGAATATTTCTTCATATTTACAACACACACACAAATCTGGACAAGCACATGAACATGCTTAATGTCGAGGAGAACAAAAAAAGTGGCTGATAAAAAGTCACTGTGGTAGGTGGTCAAAAAAGTTAATTTCAGGCCCTGCATGGGGGTGAGTGAATTATCAGCAAAAGTTTATTTAAAAGTGAACTAATCCTTTAACATCTTAGCACCTTGACACCTTAACATGCATGGTCGAGTGTGCTGAAGTGCTGAAACTGAGCGGTGCTTTACAATAGGTTATTTTACCCTGAAATAAAGCTGTCCAAAACTATCTGTTTACCAGGTCCACTTGACTCATGCACTGTTTTCCAGGTTGAAAGTTAGCTTTTGAGTGAGAAAAGGTCTGTCTGGGTATTTCTCAATTATTTATTATTTATTATTTAAGATTGAATTAAGTGTCTAGAGCTCTATCCCTTTGTTGGTTACAGATGTCTCCATTCAAACTAATACTTTCTCTTTTGTCCTTTATTCCAACCCATTTTCTCTTTCGTGAAATGATGTATATATGAGACTAGTACTTTTTGTTTTGTTTAACCTTTCAAGAGTATAAGTAAAGGAGAATAGACTCAGCTGATCATATAATGTACATTCTTTCTGCTTGGCTTTTGGAGCCCTAATAATTTATGGGTTATGAAAACACTAAATGAATGGACATCATTGCACTATTACATGGCTGCTCGATAGTACAGTTGAGTATTACAGCAAGCCGTGTGTTAATGTGGTGTGTATTCTTCTCATTTTAGTTCCTATGTCCATTTGGGCTGAAGGTGAAGACAGAACCAAACCAAAGCTGGACTGTAACCTACTGGCCTGTATGACAGACTTAATACTGACAACTTCTGGCATGGATGCTGCATCACATGTTTTTGAAAAAAAACTTCTTCACCTAGAATTTAAAGTGTGGAGTATTCATCCCCCACGAGGAGACTCCGTGTCTTTATCTCTTGTGAGTGGATATCATTTTAAACATCCTTTTAAAGAACTGCTCATTTCTTCTGAATTTATTTTGTAGTATATGTAAGAATTTTCCATTTTAGTAATGTTTTTAAGTAATGTTGTAATCCTGTTAATGTATGTACAGTATAAATTGCAAACGTATGCTTGTTTTGGGCATGTATTTACAGGTTATGGACAGGAGGTAGACGCTGTGTATTTAAAGGTGCTCTAAGTTTTTTTTATTTGTAGGCCTATAATATGTTATTTTTGTATATAAATCATTATTACAGTGGAACAAATTGCTATTTTCTATTTGTAAATTAGCAACTGAATTCAACCATTGCACATCACCACTTTATCACCAATAATTTTTTACAACTTTGTAGTTTATTGTTTTATGTCAAATGTGAGAACAAATGCAAGTTTATTTTTTCTTTCAGATTATGTAATTTCAGTAATAAAGTCTGTATCATAGAATGGTAACTTCTTTCTGTTGTTATTTTGTTGATGTTTGTTTTAACTAAATGGCTTTAATGTAATTCAAGATAATTTAGTAAAACCACAGTTTTACTGTAGTATTACTACAATATAACTGTAGTAAAACCATGGTATCAAAACCATGGTTTTTAAAAATACCAGCTACTACAGTCATGGTTACTACGGTTTTACTATAGTATTACTACAATATAACTGTAGTAAAACCCTGGTATCAAAACCATGGTTTTTAAAAATACCAGTTACTACAGTCATGGTTACTACGGTTTTACTGTAGTATTACTGCAATATAACTGTAGTAAAACCATGGTATCAAAACCATGGTTCCCTTTCGTTCAGTCACTACGACGTACGTTAGTGACTAACGAATGGGGGTTTCGCTTAGAAGCCAATCATCTTCGAGTATTCAACAGCGCCCAATGGCAGTGCCAATGCCATGGGCATGCGGAATTTGCATGCGTAACTCCGCCCCACCTCGTGGGTATATAAGGAAGTACGCTGGCAACATCGCATTATGTTTCTGCTTTGGAGCCAAGAGGATCTCTTCACTCCTACAAGCCTGAATTCTGAAGTCTTCTCTTCAGTCTTCGAGACCAGCGGTTCTCCAGGGTGTTGGTGTTACGGCGCGTTCCAGCGATCTCATGCTGCCTGCCTGCTGATCTGTGCAGTGATCTGCAACAGCTGTGTGTGTTTTCCCTGGGCGCTTCGGCACTCTGCAGAGCTTTCCTCTCACAAAAAGAGCTTGCGCGTGGCACGTCTTTTTCAAGACGGTTCGCCCGTGCACTTCCGGGTGCGATCGATCTCCGTTGCTGTCTATGGGCACATTCACTGCTCGATGTGTTTGGGCTTTAGCACGTTCGGGCAGTGTTTGTGGATGCGTCATGTTCCCACTGCGGGAACGTGACCATCGCGATGTTGCGGTCGAGACTCAGTGATCTCCGTGAGGAGAGAGAGTCCCCTCTGCCACACCCCAATCTACCGTCTCCGAGTGAGGTGGTACTTTGGCTGGTGGCCAGGGTGACCTGAGTGCGGTGCCGTGGTATTAAGAACCCCGACGATCATTCCTCGGGCCATGCCCCCTCTCGCACATTGCTTAAACCCGCGAGTGTTGGACTGAAACAGCGGCCCGTCTCTGACGCCTCGTTCGTTTCGTCCACGCTCCAGATAGCAGTGAGATGTCGATCGCCGCATCCCAAGGTGGGCTGGAGTCCTTTGGGGATGACGATTAGGAGTTGTGCTACGCCTCCGGGTGTGTCAGCGCTGCCTGATCCGACCTAAGGTTGACAGCCATGTTATCTCGGGCAGCCGCGAGTCTCGCGCTGATGTGGAACTCCGCCCAGTCGCGAGTGCTCGTGGTTGCGCGATTGGGTTTTGGGGACGGCACCCGACAGCTGTTGGGCCCCGCCCCCAATGCCTTTCGCTCCCGAGGTGCATGAGGAGATCACGCGGTCCTGGAAGTCCCCGTGCTTCCCGCGATCGTTTGGTGGCCTCCTCCGCCTTCTCTGCCCTTGATGGGGCCGCGGCCTAGGGTACACTGGGGCCCCCTCACCCCCACTGTTGAACTCTCTGTTGCGCACTACGGTGTCCACAGAGGGCTTGACGTGGCATGGTGTGGCTGTCCTAAGCACCCTCCCAAAGCCTGTGGGCTCGTCTACTTCGGTGGCGTGGTCCTGCAGAGCTACGGGCAGGTCGCCGCCCCGTTGCACATGCACAAGGGTGGAGCCGACCCAGGGCTCTTCATTGAGCTGCGTGCCGCGACTGATCCCGCCCCCGGGCGGTGAAGGTGGCCACACGCTCCCTGGGTCGGGAGATGTCCACAGCTGTGGTCCGGGAGAACACCTGGCCTTACCTGGTGATTTGGAGGACGTTGAGTGGGCCCGCCCCCTCAACTCACCCATATCCCAGGCTGGCCTCTTCGGCGGCGCGGCTGGGAACTGCGCCCAACAGTTCTCGGCCGCCCCAGAGCAGACTGAGGCTGTAACACGTACTGCCCCGGCGGCCAGCTGCTGCACCAGCCACCGGCTCAGTCGCCTCAGTCCGTTCGCCGCCGAGGGCGCCCTCCCTCTTCCCGCCCGGCCCCAGCAGCAGCCTTAACCTGGGCCGCGCCGTGGAGGTGGTTGAGGATGTCGCCCAGTCCGCTCCCCAGACTGGTTAAACGCCACGCTGGAGGTGGACAACTCAGAGATGGGTTCCAGTTCTTCCCAGGGGATGGTAGCAGGGCCTCTCCTTCCCCCGGTGGAGGGCCGGGGGAAAATCCTTCCGCTGCTGGCCCCCGGGCTAGCAGCGCTTGGGAAGAACTCATGTTCCTGTCTCTGAGGACCCAGAGACCGGTGATGACAGTGCGCGCCACCCACGGGTCCCGCCACTCGCATCCCTCTCTGTCGCCAGCCTCCTGGCAGAGCAGACCCCAGTGGAACGCGCGTCCTTCCCTGGTCTCCTCTGTCAGGATGCAGCCGTTAACCGCACCCCCACACCGGGACGCCCAACAGCCTCCCTTGTCCGGGTCGGTAACGCTGCATCGCTGCCCCACTCCGGGTACACCTGTAGTCCGATTGACCCCGCTGGTGCAGTTCCTGGGAGCCTGGCTTCAGATTCCAGGGCTGTCCCGCTGGGTCGCGAAAGACAGTCAGGTGCGGCTACGCGATTCAGTTCGCGCAGGTTCCTCCCTGCTTCCGGGGAGTCCGTTCCACTATGATCGGGGCTAATGCCCCCGTCATGCGAGCGGAGGTTGCCACCCTACTGGCGAAGGGTGCGATCGAACCTGTCCCTCCAGCCGAGATGAATTGCGGGTTTTACAGCCCGTACTTCATTGTACCCAAAAAGACCGGTGGGCTACGGCCAATCCTGGACCTGCGCGTCTTGAACCGTTACCTTCACCGGTTTCCGTTCAAGATGTTGACAGCGAAACGCCTTTTCGAATGCGTTCGTCCACACGATTGGTTTGCAGCGATCGACCTGAAGGACGCCTACTTCCATGTCTCCATTCTACCTCGACACAGACCGTTCCTACGGTTTGCTTTCGAGGGGCGGGCATATCAGTACGCAGTTCTACCATTCGGGCTATCTCTGTCCCCTCGCGTCTTTACGAAGATTGCCGAGGCAGCCCTTGCGCCCCTTCGGCAGCACGGGGTTCGCATCCTGAACTACCTCGACGACTGGCTCATACTGGGTCACTCTCGAGAGCAGGTTTGCGGACACAGAGATTTGGTGCTCCATCACCTAGCCCGTCTGGGCCTTCGGGTCAACTGGGAGAAGAGCAAACTTTGCCCCGCGCAGAGGATCTCTTTTCTCGGTATGGATCGACTCGGTCGCCATGTGCACGCAGCTTTCGAGCGAGCGCGCGCAGTCTCTGCTGGCTTCCCTTCGACAAGTCGAGGGCAAGAGTGCGGTTCCACTGAAACTGTTTCAGAGGCTCCTGGGGCATATGGCATCTGCAGCCGCGGTAACGCCGCTCGGATTGCTTCATATGAGACCGCTTCAGCACGGGCTACGCGATCGAGTCCCGAGATGGGCATGGCGGTCTGGCACGCTCCGGGTACAAGTGACTCGGGCCTGCTTACAGACTCTCTCCCCGTGGTCGAACCTCAGTTTTCTACGGACCGGAGTGTCCTTAGAACGAGTTTCCAGGCATCTTGTTGTATCAACAGATGCATCATCCACGGGCTGGGGTGCCATGTGCAATGGACAAGCAGCCACGGGCTCCTGGATAGGACCCCAGCGCCTTCTGCATGTCAATTGCCTCGAGTTGCTGGCAGTACGGTTCGCCCTGCACCGCTTCCAAGCGTTGCTGAAGGGTCAACATGTACTAGTCAGGACAGACGACACGGCCGGGCGGTCTACGCTCCCGCCGTATGTCTCAACTCGCCCGCCATCTCGTTTTCTGGAGTCAGAAGCATCTGAGGTCCCTTCATGCTGTCCACATCCCGGGAGTCCTGAACCGTGCAGCCTACGAGCTCACGGCTTCAGCCACTTCCTGGAGAATGGAGACTCCATCCCCAGACGGTCCAGCTGATATGGGAACGGTTCGGCGACGCACAGGTAGTACTGTTGCCTCCCAGTACTCTTCCCATTGCTCCCTGTATTATTCCCTGACCTATGGTCGGCACGGATGCACTGGCGCACAGCTGGTCGTCGGGGCTACGCAATTATGCGTTTCCCCCAGTGAGCCTTCTCGCACAGGTACTGTGCAAGATCAGGGAGGACAAGGAGCAGGTCATGTCGGTCGCCCCGTTGGCACGGCCGGACCTGGTTCTCAGAACTGCTACTCCTTGCAACAGCCCCTCCCTGGCCTATTCCTCTGAGACTCCTCACTCAGAGACGGGGCACCTTTTGGCACCCGCGTCCAGCGTTCTGGAAGCTCCACGTGTGGCTTCTGGACGGGACGCGGTTGGTTGGAGTAGCCCTCCACCTGCGGTGGTCGCTACCATCACTTCCGCTAGGGCAGAGTCTACACGACACCTCTATGCGTTGAAGTGGGACCTCTTCGTCACATGGTGCTCTTCCCGCCAGGAAGACCCCTGGAAATGCCCGATCGGGTCTGTGCTTCGTTTCTCCAGGAGGGGGTGGGACGAAGGCTGTCTCCTTCCACCCTTAAGTGTACGTGGCCGCAATATCTGCCTACCACGATCTCCTGGGAGACAAAAAGGTAAGTAGCAGCACGACCTGATCATCAGGTTCCTGAGGGGGGCGAGGAGACTGAATTCTCCTCGCTCTCCTCTCGTTCCCTCTTGGGACCTCTCAGTAGTCTTAAGTGCTCTGCAGAGGCCTCCCTTTGAGCCTTTGCGGTCGGCTGAGATTAAGTTCTTGTCTATGAAGACGGCTCTGCTGACCGCATTGGCCTCGCTTAGAGGGTCGGGGACCTGCAAGCATTTTCGGTTGACGAAGCGTGCCTTGAGTTCGGGCCGGCTAACTCTCACGTGATCCTGAGACCCCGGCCCGGATATGTGCCCAAGGTTCCCACCACTCCGTTCCAAGATCAGGTGGTGAACCTGCAAGCGCTGCCTTTGGAGGAGGCAGACCCAGCCTTGGCATTGCTCTGTCCAGTACGCGCTCTCCGCGCCTACGTAGACATGACGCAGTGTTTCAGGACCTCAGACCAGCTCTTTGTCTGTTATGGTGGAGAGCGGAAGGGAAGTGCTCTCTCAAAGCAGAGGTTGTCTCACTGGATAGTGGACACCATTGTTTTGGCTTACCAGCAGCAAGGCCGACCATGTCCCCTTGGTGTGAGGGCACACTCCACCCGGAGTGTGGCCTCCTCTTGGGCTCTAGCGCATGGCGCCTTGCTAACAGACATCTGCAGAGCTGCAGGCTGGGCGACACCCAACACATTCGCCAGATTCTACAATCTCCGAGTGGAGCCAGTGTCCGACTATGTACTCGCCCCTACGGGTGGCCGGTAATGGACCAGGCTCAGGTGTCTTCGCTTGCTCGCCATTCCACTCCCAGGACAACAACGCCACTCAGCTGTCATCCAGTGCCCTGCGTAAGTGTGAGTACCCTGTCGTAAGACTAGTACGGACAAAGGACTCCCACTTATCACAGGATTACCAAGGTACACTGGGAAGCATATCCCAGTGAGGGAATGCCAAGATGCCTACCCGTGGGGAGGACTTAGAGAATACACATATGACCCGCTAAGGGCTGCATATGGAAGATCTCTAGGGTACCAGCCGAAGGTGGATTTTTAGGTTGAATGACACGTCTGCCATAGTCTGACGGGGTCTGTATCGTTTTTAATCGTACTTTTAAACTTCGGGTTTCGGGTAGTAACCCGAGAACAAAAAGAACTACAAAATTAGACTGCTTTACGGCATATACGTCACTTCCACCACCATCCCCACTTCCTTAAATTCGGACGTGCGTGAAAAAATCGCTCGCAAATCATTTGTTTGCCGAATGTTATAGTCATGGCCGAAGCAGCACAGAAAAATAAGAAAGCAAAGGTTTTGTCTGAGGAAAGCAAAAAGAGAAAACGAGAAAGTGATCGGATTAAAGGCAGGAGGATCAACATTGGGCCAGCGTTTGCTCGTTGGCGTGAGCTGGAGGAGGAGGGGCTACATTCTTGCAAGTAAATACGTAATACATACAAAATCATATTTTAGGATACCTAACATGTCTGTGATATTGGTTTATTTGTCTTTCCTCAAGCTTTAATGCAAATCGATTTTTCGAATTTGCAGATTCATCTAGGGTAGCTTGATATTATAATATTGACGATATATGGTTATTACCTACCACTCAAACATTGAATTGAAGTATCATATAGATTCTGTAAAACGGGAACCAATAGACTAGGCTACTATTGAATTGAACTTTATTGTCCATTCTGTTTGTCACAGAACAGAAATTTATCTTTGACACTGGTGACATATACAAATTCACACTACTACACAAAATCACATCATACATTTACAAAACAAATACAAAAAATTAAATTAAACAATTTGACATTGTTTCAGAGTAAGAAATGCTATACTACTTTAAAAAACTGCGATTTAAAATAATCACTGCCATTGGGACAAACGATTTTTTATACACATTCCTTCTGGCCAGATTAATTTTTAGTCTACGTCCGGATGGAAGCAATTCAAAGGTAGAATGAAGCGGATGAGTATGATCTTTAAAAATCACAATTGCTGTTTTTTCCATAAAACAGTCAAACAAGCCCTGAAGAGGCTGTTGTCTGTGCCCAGTAATCGACGATACTATAATGACGCTGGCTTGTAAACGTGAGCATCGCGATCATTTGGCGTTTGAAAAAAATAAAACCCATGAAATTGTATTCATATGACATGCTGAAACATATGCCATTGTACCTGGGATGAAGACATTTCACACGCGACGCAAGCAGAACACCTGCATGTGAACTCCGGCAGTGTTCAGGGCTATCATAGTTGTCATGTCAACAAATGCACGTGCGATGCATCCCCTGATGTAGAGTGACCGTTTACGACAGTAGTAGAGGACAATACTGTTTCACAACTGTAGGGGGAGCCCGAGAGCAAAAGTTACCTAGTGCGGCTTTAAATCGTAACGTTACATTACCCATGCTCTGGTTCATAGCGCCGCAGTTTGCCTCAGAGTTGTGAAGACGCCGGAGAGCTGAAAAATAGTCGAAAAAGTTGGCCGCGTCCATGCAGAGGAGTTGAAGGGGAGTTGAAGGGGAGCTGAAGGCGAGACCAAAGACTCATCTCCTCCTCGATTTGTTCGTGAACGAAATGAACCAGCTATTGAACGATACTGATAGCGAACATGTAGAGCTCGGCTTGTGTAGTTAGGCATATACGGTATGCAGCAAAGAAAGACATGTACACTTTACCATTTTAATGAAAACAGTGTAATAATGCAGGCTGATGGTTAAATGATGACTTAAAGGGTTAGTTCACCCAAAAATGAAAATTCTGTCATTAATTACTCACCCTCATGTCGTTTGACACCCGTAAGACCTCCGTTCATATTCGGAACACAAATGAAGATATTTTAGTTGAAAGCTGATGGCTGAGAAAGGCTTCAGACAGGCCTCCATTGGCATTCAGTACATTTATACTCCCAAGACCCATAAAAGGCACTTAAAACGTCGTTACAAAGTCCATCTCACCACAGTGACTCTACAATAATTTTACGATGCGACGACAATAGTTTTTGTGCGCAAAAAAAAATCAAAATAACACCTTTATCCAACTTGTTCTTCGCTTCCGTGTGTGCCTCCACGACGCATGCGCGAGAATATGACGCAGATCCGGCGTTCGGACATATGACCCAGAAGCGATTTGTTTACGAGCAGAGGAAGACGCGCGTGTCTAAGCTGTTGGATTCTACATTGATCGTGCTTTAGGTCTCGGCGTAGTGCTCAAAATGGGGCTTAAGTGTGTATTTCATGGATTCCCGAACACCGGCGCTACGTCATATTCTCGCGCATGCGTCGTGGAGGCACACACGGAAGACAAGAACAAGTTGGATAAAGGTGTTATTTAGATTTTTTTTTGCGCACAAAAACTATTGTCGTCGCATGTGTGTGTGTGTGTGTGTGAGAGAGAGATAGAGAATCACAAGAGTCCGGAAATCAGTCCACAGAGGGGCTTAATTTATCCCTACACCTCATTGAGGTTTCAGACCACCAAGGAGCTCCAGAAAAACCTATTATATTTATTTTCACTTTATTTAAGTTAATGGGTGTGGCAAATGTGCTTCAATTACATATAGGCATAACACCGTAACTTTTTATTTTGTGTGTTTTTTTTTTTTTACATAACATTGGTTATTGCTAATGACATACAGAGTAATTAATCTACACTGTTAGCCCGGACAAGTTGAATCTACTTAAAAAATTGGAGCAAACTGGTTGCCCTAAAAATTTAGTAATGTGAACTAAAACGAGTACATTTAACGTAAAATGTTTTAGTTAAAAAAATTCAGAACCTAGATAAAACTCCCCCTGCTGCTACTCTGATTTGCATTTGTGTAGCTCACAGCATGTTCATTTACATGATAAAGCCTCCCCTAGAATTAAGGGGAGGGGGGGTCATGGGGGGAAAACTGCCAAGCAAGGCCCACGTCAATTTCCGTAAATTTATGGCAGTTTTCGGTGTTGCCTGCAAATTGCCATGCACAGTCGTAAACCTGAAGTTTCACGGCAATCTACAGTGCCACATACTGACGAAAATCCCACTTTTCATGCAGTGTTGGCAGGTTTATCCATCACACTGTCAGCTTCACTTGAAACAGGTTCATCCAACAAATTATTATGTTCAGCTGGCACAGTCTCAGCCAACAAAACCTCACTTCCTGTTTCAGCACATTCATCGGACCAACTATCCATCTCACCTTCTCCAAGCAGATCGTCATCTTCTGGTTCACCAGCCTTTTCATCAGGCTTCACCTTGCTGAATTCAATCACTGCACTCTTCTGCATTTTGAATGAACACATCCCCATTTCCAGCAAATATACTCCTCAACATTCTGTGCATCCAGAAGCAAGATGCCCAGTCCCTCTTTCTGTACGTGGTTCTTTAAAACTGCATTGGACAGTTTAAGTTCCTCCTCTCCACAGTATGTACCTTTCGAAGGCAAATATGTACCTTTGCTGACTAAATTGTACTTTATAGTGCAATGGTACTATAATGTACCTTTAAATATGGTACAAATTTGTCCTTTTAAGGGTACTGCCCCAGTGACAAGCATTGTGCACCTTGTGATGGCAAATTTGTACTCTATTTAGCACATTAAAAAGGCCAGAATAATGTTAATCACATTTATTAAACAATTTAATTCTCACATTTTTATCACAATATGCATATATTGCACAAAAAAAAAAAATCTTTCCAACAGCACACATTTCATTAATTGCAACTTTATACCCTTAACATTTTATCACAAACGCACATTAAACATTCAAAACTATTACATTCTCACATTGTTTCACAATTTCATAACAGGATGCATATATATTGAGCAGATATATCAAGGGCCTGAAAAGTCCACCTTTGCCCTGGTTTTATAACACTCCATTCAAAGTCAATTTTACAGCGTACGCATGGAAGTGTGAATCAAATGACACTGGTATTAAAATCTTGCCACACAGAAACCATACAGTATTGACATTTAAAATGTTTTTAATTTGGAAAAATAGAGAAATTTCCTCTGCGTGGACATAGTCAACGACGAATACATCTTTTAAAACTTTGTCAACAGTCACATTTGAAACACGCTGAATGTCAAAATCTTAATTTCCATGTATATCTGTAAGAATTTTCTGTAGGTCTAATGGAAGCGAAGACAACGGAGTCTCTATACTCCTACCTAATACCACCTCAAACTCATAAGGAATATTGGGCAGGGAAAATTCCCTGCATTGTTTCATCTGGTATCTCTCACTTTAAGTTTTGGCAATGTTAATGAAATTTCTACAGCTGCTAGCAACAGTCTTGAAATACTGATGCTTTGCCTCGAAACGCATGCACCAAAGTAAACGTAACGGTCCAAACATTAATGTTAGTCTTGAGTAGTGTGTCAAAAATTTTTATAACGTCCCCAAAAACATCACTTAGCTGTGTCAGAAACTCAAAAACAAGTGTATCTAACATTAATAGATTTTCCTTTTTCACTCTTGGAGCCATTACAATGTCAACGATGTCACGACAAAACGGGTAAACCTTCCAATGTTTGCTATTGGGAGGAATACGGTGTGCCACTAAAAACGGCAAAATCCGAAACAAAAAACACTTTTAATAAAAGTGTTGTAATTCTCTTTAAAATAACAAAATAAAAAAATGTATGTCATTCACTATTTCCTGCTGGACAGTTTGTGGAATGTGATTTTTTCCTCTACATTTAAGAATGAAGCTGAAGAGATTTTTTCTTTAAAGTTTGTCAAAAGCTCATTCCTACTAGGTGGATGCATTTCGTCTGTCCTAGGCTGTAAGCTCATTGGTAGTCTCCATATCACTGTGACAGTCCATGTTCTCAAAACCATTGTCCATGTATTCAGTAGCATCCATATCATCATGAGGTAGAACAAGCTTCCAATGCTTTGTATAGACATGACACCTGAAAGACTGGTAAACTGTGAAAGATGACTCGCAGTTATTTAGTCCACAAGTGATGCTGAAATTGGGTTCATGGTTGTGAACCAGCCCAACATGTTAATAATAATAATAATTAATTACATTTATATAGCGCTTTTCTAGGCTCTCACTCAAAGCGCTTTTACATAGAAGGGGGGAATCTCCTCAACCACCACCAATGTGCAGCATCCACCTGGATGATGCGACGGCAGCCATATTGCGCCAGTACGCCCACCACACACCAGCTGATTGGTGGAGAGGAGACTGAGGGATGATACCAATCGTATATATATATGGGGATGATTAGGAGGCCATGATGGACAGGGGCCAATGGGCAAATTTTGTCCAGGATGAGTTACACCCCTACTCTTTATCGAAGGACATCCCTTTAATGACCACAGGTTTAACGTCTCATCCGAAGGAAGGTGCTTGTTACAGTATAGTGTCCCCATCACTATACTGGGGTGTTAGGACCCACACAGACCACAGGGTGAGCACCCCCTGCTGGCCTCACTAACACCTCTACCAGCAGCTACCTGGTTTTCCCAGTTTGGTCTCCCATTCAGGTACTAACCAGGCTCAGCCCTGCTTAGCTTCAGTGGGAAACCAGTCTTGGGCTGCAGGGTGATATGGCTGCTGGCCATGTTGAATTAGTTTCATTAAGGTGAAGGTTTTCCTTCTACACCTTGTGCATCAATATGTTTGTGGCATTTTTAACACAGGATATTAATTATTCTAGTGACAGTTATTGGAAGGGGCTTGCCACCCACCTCACTAATCTTTGCTATGGCGTTCTGCAGGAAGGTCAGTGTATTCTTCATGTAGAGTGGATAAGCCAAGTTGAAAACATAGTAGGCACTGAAGGCTGCAATTATCCCTTCTTTAACTCCTATTCCCCTGCACACCCCCACACCATCCACTTTGACAAGGACTTGAACCCTCTTGGAGAAAGCCATTTTCCAGTCAGTATCTACCAGATGTATGGTTGGGTATGGAGTATCAGCATCACACTGTGAGAATAAAAGAAAGTGTTAAACATCTATCAGTTAAACAATGCAAAAACTATTGTAACTGCATAAACGGACCTGTATCAGAGTATTACAAAGTGAGAGTTTAACAAATAGTTCCATACCTCTCCCAATGCGATTAGACGCTCAGCTTTCGCTTTTTTTTTGCAGAATCAGTGCTGCACGAAAGTCAGAATCTATAGTAAAAATAAATAGATAATGTAATATTATAAACTTCCTGCTTTCATATTCATTTATACCCTCCAAAAGTGGTTTCCTTTATTCATTGCAAGTCATATTTCAGAAATGTGATAAAAATCTCATTAACTGGAAATATCAACAAAAGTAACATTTAATACAGTTCACTTTTTTTTTTTTTTTTTACTAACCCTATAAAGTGATGGCAGCCTAATAATCCACAGCAATCACACTAGTGCTGGGCGGTATGACCAAAAATGTATATCACTGTATTTTTCAATTATAGCGTATAATGACGTATAATGGTATATGACGGTATTTTTCCCCCTATGCATGACTGGGTGTTAACCACATTTTCTACTAATTGAGTGATGCACCGAAATGAAAATTCTGGGCAGAAACCGAAACTTTATGATGCACTTGGCCGAAAACCAAAACAGTTTTTTTTTTTTTCGGCCCGAAACACCCGCTTCGAATGTTATCACTCGATTGAATGGGCGTTATCAGTGGTTATCAGCCCATAGGAATGGGCTAGAAGGTGCCTACTGTGCCTACTGGTAGGCTCAGAAGGCTGTTATCATCCATCCACATGGTTAATCAGCGATACGAATACAAGCGAAGACTCCAGATCCAATCCTGGAGGATTCCAGCTCGCCGGTTGTTGGAAATCTACTGGATGACGCGGCAACGTTGCGATATTTCCTGCTTGATATTTTCAGGTATGGAGTGTAAAGTGTAATATCACGGAATGAATGGGGCAGACGCGCCTGCACAATTAATTCACACAGAGACATAAAACATGCAGGATTCATATTTAAATAGTATTTTTGCCGTTTAATATTGCCAATATAGTCCATATCGCGATTTGATTGAAGTGTCGTGACTTGCATTGGATTTATTCATCCAGAATTTGACAAATTCCGTGACGTAGGCCTACCATAAACAGGAAATTTCATTTTCACTTTGAAAGTACAAAAATTAAAGGCTTGATATTTTCAGGTAAGACCATTCTTACAACCGAGCATTTATACTGTAAATAATTACACAATAAGGGAAAACAATTCATAAAAGTTGTTTTAGTGTTGCGTGACATGAGAGAACCGTATTGCAATTGTGTTGCGTTATTAGCCTATAGTTGGCATTAACGTTGCTAATAAGCATGTTTTACGTCTGAAGCTAATGGGGAAATTTAGTTTACTAGTTAAACGCAAAGTTCTACACTGTAAGACTATCTATCTATCATCTGACTATATATATATATATATATATATATATATATATATATGATTCCGACCCTCATCTGCATCCCATGTTCACTGATGTGTTTCTGTCTTTTAGGCTGTGAAAATAAGTACGGCTTGCACTTTGCTTTATTTAATAATTGCCAAATATTTTGATTTCAGATATGGGAAAAGCAGTTAAAACCACACCTTTCAGGAGCGTTAAGATTAAGGTGGTGAGGAGGTCTATCGCTGGCCCTGCAAAGGTTTCTTACCTTAGTCAAGGTCTTCCCCAGCCCGACTCCGAACAGACCCACCCTTCCGACCCTTACATGTCTATTACTTCTCAACAGTCTGAACCTGATGATGTGGCACTGAGCTGTAGTTCATGTTCTGAGACTGCATACAGTAAGGCAAAGAAGAGAGAGCTTCATGCTTGGGATGCAGTCAAGGATGACATGCTTAAGGTGTCGTTTGAATGTTCAGCACCAGTCACTGCCCAGTGTGTTGTCTGCCTTAAACATGCTGATTATAGGTGCATTGAGTGCAGCACCACTGCAGTGTTTTGTGAGGCTTGTTTGAAGAGGACTCACAGAAATTCACTCCATTTTTCTGATAAGTGGAATGTAAGAACAATAGCATGCAGTCATATATATATATATATAAACAGCAAATTTACAGTAATTTCACCAGATTCATTAGATACTTCAAATTGTTTTAGCATTATGTGATATCAACTGTCACTAAGTTAAAAACATGGTAAGAGCTATCAATATGTCTTACAGAATGACCACTATGAACCATCCTCCCTGGGGTTATTCCTATATTTACCCGAAGGCCATGGCACCCATGCTGTGTACATGAAGGACATGAAGGTCATTGTCAACACAGGTTTGTCATTTTACATGATACAAAATCTAATAGTTTTTCTCAGAAACTTTGGTACATTTCTCGATTCATCCTTGACATTTGCAAAACAGTAAGTGCATTTCTCAAAACAATTCGTACAAATAGCAAAACACAATTGATTACCTGCAAAAGCCAGTCTCTTGCTCAAAATCCTTAGTTCATCTCTCAAAAGTAAATATCTCTGTCAATGAACATGTCAGTGCCATCAGAATGACAAGTACTTGTGTCATTGTGTACGGATAAGACAGTCAAATTGTTTAGTCATGTTGTCAATAACACAGTGTACTCTTATGTACAATTATTGTAAATTGTAGGTTACACCTTATTCATGGGTTTCAGTCACGTGACTTTTTTGTCGCCATCTTTAGGACCTGCTTGATGAGCGGAAAGATGTCACACATCTAAATAGCGCACCTCACCACAGACGAAAAGCAACGATATGTAAATAGAATTGATACTTTAGGATTAGATCCTTATTTACTGCCAAGTGACTCCACTGAAGTCTAGTAAAACCTTGCCAAATTTGGCGTTTGCTGATATTTATATCTACCTCGTCCACAATCCCTCCCCGTACACCGGCGAAGCGCTCAAGGCATTTAAAAGCACTGAAGCCTACCACTACTTCACTTCAGGATGGGTTAACGATGCCAAAATGTATCATCTGGAGATGAAGAAAATGTTCTTGATCACTGGAAGGGTAAGTGGAAGTCTGTTATTCAAACGATTATAACATTACACAAATAGCATCAGCATCACTGAACTTAATTGCTCATTAATGATGGTAAAGCACATCGCTTGTATTATCACTTGTATAATGAAACGTAATTTAGCATACTAACTCTATTGAAGTAGGTAACGTTAGCAACATAATATAATTCAGCCATATAAATAAAGTTACTCATGTAAGTATAGTTAGCTAATGCTACTTAGATTTTTTTACTGAAAACAAGACAACATTATTACGCAAGGTAAACCTTTTTTTCCAGTGTAAACTGCATGTTTTAATTTAGCTATTTTGCCTGTAGTTTGCTAACATTATCTTTATTGAAATTGCTGGTGAAGCATTCACAAAGCCTCAGTGTAACCCCAACTCACCCCTGGATAACAGTACAGGAAGATGGGACCGTTCTCATGGCTCATTGCACCTGTAAGGCAGGTTTGGGAGAGGTATGCTCTCATGCAGCAGCTCTAATGTACAGTGTTTTGGCGGCTGTTGATATCAAGGATGGGCAGGCTTGCACACAGAAGCCCTGTGCATGGGCCCAGCCAAGTATGGAGTCTGTCAGAGATGTCCAATATGCAGAGATTCGTAACATCAGTTTCTGTCATAAACAACACGAGCCCCGTCACGTTCAAGGCCCTGGCTTTCCTGACATTACACCATCAGATGAAGAGTGCCGGACGTTTTTTGAGATGCTTCATCACAGTGAAATGCAAGAGTGCAATCCAAAGAAAAGCGCCATCCTTTCTGTCATTGAGGGCCACTCTCACAGGTACACAGTGGTGAAATGTGCATCCAATAACATAATGTATATGATACTTTATACTTTATGAGACTACATCTTCTCCACTGCAGGTACACACCAAAGATGATGCAGCTGGACTTGCCCACTCCTTTGTCAACCTTATATTCAAGCGCCTGGCTAGAGATGGACTTGCCCACGCTACTGGTTGAGAGTACCAAGGTCTTTGATAACCTACATCTGACACAGGAACAGGTAAGTGTTAAATACTACTAGTATTCCCACCTGTGCAGTTTAATTTCACAACAAATTAGCTGATGAACTAACAAACCTTTTCCCAGTGTTTGGTAGTTGAGGAGGAGACCAGGGAGCAAAGTAAAAGTAGGGTATGGTTTGATCAGAGGGCAGGGAGAGTCACAGGGTCAGTTTTCTACGAGGCAGCCAAAGCAAACAGACCGGTATCCTTGATCAAAAGAATTTGCTATCCACGCTCTTCTCAGTTTTCCACTTAGGCAACAAGGTAAATAGAATAAAGCACAGAGACATTAGTGAAGTATTTTTACTTTCTACTCAAGTACATTTTTCAAGTATATACTTTATCATTGTTTTTCTTAGGAAAATGTTTTAATGTAATGAAGTATTGCATGCTATTTAATATGAACGTAGTGCAGTAAAAAGTACAGCTTTATGCTTTGGAATATTGTGAAGTTAAAGTTCAGAAGAAAAACACACAGATAAACATGTACTTAAGCAAAGTAAAAAAATCCTCCACTACTGTCTGCCTTTGAGCACAATTAAACATGGTGAAGATTTTGGTATGTCGTTACTTGACATGAGGTTGTTTGGCCATTCAATACAAGTAAATCAAGAGAAGCAGATTACAAGCAAATTATAAACCAGGGCATTTATGACAGTTTTGTGGCCAGAGTGCAGCACCTTGAGGTAAATGTTGATAGGCCGTGAATGTCATTCAGTCAAATACATTTTAATTAACAGTTTTTATTTTGATTGTCAGATGGGGACAGGTGAAGGAGGAAAGAGCAAGGGCAAACTATTTATCTATGATGCAAGATCACCATGAAGACTTCAAGGTTTTAATAATTAATTGATCAATGTATATATATATATATATATATATATATATATATATATATATATATATATATATATATATATATATATATATATATATATATATATATATATATATATATATATATATGTTAGGGCTGCCAAAATAAAAGTTTGTGTTTACATAATATATTTGTGTGTACTCTGTATAATTATTATGTATATATAAATACAAACACATTCATGTATATATTTAAGAAATATTTCCATGTATATACTGTATATACATTTATATAATTTATATTATATATAAATATAAATATTTTATATATAAATACATTTTTTCTTAAATATATACATGCTTGTGTGTGTTTTTATATATAAATAATCTTTTGACAGCCCTAATATATATATATATATATATATATATATATATATATATATATATATATATATATATATATATATATATATATATATATATATGGTTCATGCATCAGGGTTCATCATCAACTCAGTCCTCCCCTGGATTGGAGCAACACCTGATGGAGTGGTAACATGCACTTGCCATGGTGACGGAGTACTGGAGATAAAATGCCCTTTCAACAGCAGGGACAGTTCACTCACTGAAAGCTGCAAAGGTCTGTCATTCTGTTTAGGCACAGGAGAGGATGGGACAATGGCACTTAAGACTGATCACAAGTACATGTATCAAGTGCAAGCTCAAATGCATGTTGCCACAGTGAGTTACTGTGATTTTATTGTATGGACACCACAGGAGTTTTTCATCCAGCGGATCAAGTACGATCCTGTTTTTTTCCACAATGCATACCTCAAAGTGTCTGAATTTATCAAGACCGGAGTACTACCAGAGCTGCTGGAGAAATGGTATACAGCACCACGTCCTACTCTCACAGATACTGCAACCCCTGAACAGCCCCCTGAGATGGGATGCTACTGTGGTAAACCTTGCGACACAGATTTACATCACCTGCACATCTGGACATTGTAGGAGGAAGTCTTTTTAACCTGTGTCGATCTTTCTCCAGTCATGAAGTCATGATGTTTATTATAATGGCCTCTCTCTTCTTCCCTTTCATTGAGTTCATGACTTGCCTCTTTCAATGCCATGAGATCTAGGGCAGAAACAGACATAAAACAATTTAGACATTTAAAGCATCAATAGCAGGGTACAGGATAGTATCCTATCCTAAGGATCAAGGGTGGGCAGTTTTGGTCCGGTCTTGCAGAGTTAAACTTTAATGAAAGACGCCTGCCTTTAATTTTCAAGCAGTCCTGAATACTCAGCAGGTTGAATTTTGCAGATGTGTTTGATTAAGGATGGAGAGGTTCTGGGCGGTTAGATGGTATATAGCCTATTAAATTAATACAATATTAATAATAATAATAATAATAAGTATGCTTTACTGTGCAATGTATGTAATCATTCCAAGCCGGCAAAATAAAAGCTCTGTCTACCTTGAAATTAAGACCTTTGAGTTTGTGTTTTAACAAACAGTATATTATTTATTCATTTATTTACTTATTACCTAAAGTATGCTCTAATGTACAATAGTAATATATTTGTTTGTTCATGTTATACCAAACTTTAATTTTGACTGGCTGTTGTGTAGATCTGTGATTTCCTGTGTATATGAAACAAATGTCGATAGTTGTATCAAATTAAACGATGAAATGTTCATTAAGTGACTGTGACACTACAGATGAAGATCATGTGCCCTTGAGACAGCAGGTGCTGAACAGTTTGTGTAGTAGTAGACGAAACCGCTGCGCTCATTCACACAGACATGGCAAAACAAACCCACTTCAGATTTCAACAGCTGTCTTTATGAGCTTTAATATTCGCAGACACTAGTCCGTATTGGTATCTAATTTATTGTACAGTCAATTTTGATCTATTCATCCAAATGTTCTCTGATATATCATGCTTATGTACTTGTACTCATACTCGTACCAAAGACCGATACCTCACATGACGTAACTGACAGAATTTTCTGCCAGAGTCACCGGCAGCAGCAGCAAACACAATGTCAGCCTCAGGGGTGTGGAAAGGCTTCACAATTAATGACAACAACCCACACATTGCGAACTGCATGCTTGAGGTATGAAACCCAGTGTAGCAATTATGGACGCAGACATATAGATGAGTTAATCTTCCAATGATTCGATCAAATTAACATCCTTTTCAACAAAGCACAATGCAGCTCCAGGAAACCATCATCATCACGAGT
Organism: Gobio occitaniae; assembly: GCA_033150135.1. NCBI lineage: Eukaryota > Metazoa > Chordata > Actinopteri > Cypriniformes > Gobionidae > Gobio > Gobio occitaniae. The sequence goes on from JARQWZ010000124.1 coordinate 424,075, forward strand.
GAGATGGGGGGTTTGTTTCTGCCCGGAGCTACTAGTTCTGACTTCCTATGGACTCGCCACCAAACTCAGTTAAAAGAGGACAAAAGGCTCGTGGTTGTCACAAGACAAAGAAACAACCAGACCTCTGTCTTTGCATGACCAGCAAATGAACTCCACGTGACAGCTAAAACTCAGAGTAAGCTCACAGAAACTGTTAGCTTATGGAGTACATCAAATAACTGATTATTGGACTTTCATTCAAATAGCCTTCGACATAACTTGTTAGTGTGTTTACAACTAATACACATGACTATCATGCATGTATATTACTCACAATTCATGCAATTATGTAACTATTGAATGAGTGGATGAAAAAGCATCGTGTTTGGTACCGGTGCGTTCGTATGGGTATAATCCAACAGATGAGCTGAATGAAATCTTTATAGAATTGATCATGTCCTTATAGTAAGAAATTAGGTCTAAATTTACTCTCTGCTTAAGAGCAGGAAACTAAATTCTAGAGATAACCTAATTTTGTGGGAGGGGTGGAGACACAGTCACCCCTGAAGCCTAATTGGCCAGAACCCATCCAGGGGATGGGCAAATGTTTGAGTTTAGTCTCAGAACACGAACGAAAAGTTCAGTTCTGTTCTCAAGTTCAGTTCTCAGTTCTGTTCACAGTTCTGTTCTCTACAGTTCTGTACAGTTCAGACCAGAAGCAGTGCAGAGTTCAGCTCAAGTTCGGTTCCAGTTCGGTTCGAGCTGGTTCGCGGCCTGTTCGCAGTTCAGAGATGAGCTCAGTCCTAGCAGTATGACCAGAGAGAGTTCGGAACGGAGTTCCCAGGAGACGATCTGACGATCGTGACAGACCAACATCAGAGAAAATGGGTTAACAACGATTTCATTCAGGCCATCTGCTTTTCTCTCACTTTCCTTTCTTTTACTTAAAGTTTATTTTATTTCCGCTAAGTCTCGGGTCTGTTAAAGTTTCGCCGTAAAAGTCTCTCAACAACGAGTTTCTAACAGCGCGCTCCAACTTCAAACAACGCCCACAAGACTTCCATCCAGCCGCCAACACCCCACGCGATTGGCCTCCCACAGACGTCGACCAGACCTTCAGCGAATCAAAGATCCGGAGAATCCCTGTACAGCCAGGAGAAGGGAATCCCCCTTTGTCAGACGACATGCGAAACCCAAACGCAAGTAACGCCTTTTTGATTCCAAGCTGAACTGGTGCATTAGATCAAATGTAATAACCCTGCCTAAGAAACGATAGGAGGTTAAATTACTGATCAATGGTTTCTTCAGGTCATGTTTCATAAATGCATAGATTGCTTAGGATTTCATAATTTCTCTCTCTCAGAACTTATTCTTTCCTCACCTTCTTCCTTTCTGCAACGTGTGAATGTGCGAGCGTGTGTGTTTATGTTATTAGTTTGATGTGTTAGATTAATCAATAAAGTTCCGTTTGTATTCAAAAATAACTGTTCTTGTGTTATGTGCTTATCAATTTAATGTCTTGAACTGCCGATCTAAGTTACCTGGCTGTTAAATAGTGTTTCACTATTGTTCGGATATTAATATCCGCTGCAGAGTTGATATTTACGGCCCGTTCAAATGAACGCTAGAAGAGTCATTTGCTCGGCTGTAAAATAGACTCTCAAAATTCCCTATGAATTCATTAAATTCATTCATTTGAGCTAAATATACATGTTTCCCTTTAACAGAGCCCACTTTAAGTCCTTACATATCGGCGGACGAATAAGTTAAGGTGTAAACATTAATTCTGAATTATTTATACTACATAGTGTCATTCGAGTCTTTCATTTTAATTCAGTTCCCCGTTGAGTTATTATTTTATCTGACTCATAGTCGCTACACCAGTACATATAATACAAGTAACCTGATAAAACATTTGAAATGAAAACACAAAAATGAGCACAGAGAATTTACCTCAAGGCGATTTTTGTCCCGTCAAAGCCTTATTTGAACAGTTATTGTGATTTATAAGTGATGTAGATGACTGAGCTGCGCTTGTGACACGGCGCATGTTAACTGGGAAAGAGAGCAGAAAAACTCACACACTCTCCTTGCACATATTAATCAAAATCAACTGAATTGACACAATGGTAAAAAGTCAGAAGACCAAATTCATGTTGCACATGGCACATTCTGAATTTTTTTTCCCCTGAATTACCGCTGAGTGTGAATTATAATGTTGCCTCTTCTCTGACAAGCGTTTCGCACGTGCAGCTGATAAGCCATACTTTCAATAAACTACAAAAAATCCTATCCAGTTTGAAGTGTTTTCTGTGTTGACACAAATCTTTTGCGATGTTCTGACAGCTGGGATTTGCCCCCAACGAATCCACTAATGTCCAATTTGTGACCTAATGACTCATTTGAACCGATTCATTTTAAATCACTGGACTCACACTGAATCCATCCAACCCTGAACTCACAAATCGGTTTATAATCATCTACCTCTGAGTCTGAAATGAACTCAAATGTTCTCACCCCATTAGTGGTTAGTAAGAATTAGCCTTAATAATGATAATCCACAGTATTTTTAGGTTAAAGTCCCTGTAAAGTCAAAACTAAACATGTGTTCTGAGTTCCTCACACCACAGATAAATGTGTTATTAACCACCCAGCCAAATTTGAAACATAAAAAAAATCATAAAATAGCTTATCAAATACTTGAAAAAATAAGCAGCATTCTCTGCTCTCAAACGCTGGGGGTGTGTCCGCTGTCGGCGCCGAAACCACGCCCACTCGAGGGGAAAGCTGCAGTAGCACACAAGAGTCAAGACAACACTCACGTTCTGATCACGACCGTCTATGATCACGACGCACCCGATGTCGGCGGGACGGGAGGATAAAGCCCGGGGCGGGGGATAGTCGGTTCTGCAGCGGATTATCAGTGAATCCCAGTTGTCTCTGGTGAAAGTTTTTTCAAGATTCAAGAGTTTTATTTGTCACATACACAGTTATATACACAATATACAACTGGCAGTGAAATGTAAACAGGTCCGCTCCATGGACAGTGCAAATAACAGTTACAAGAAATTAAATAGAAATAGAATAAAGTTAGAATAAAAAGTATTAACATAAGTAGAATTATAAATAAATCAAGTAAAAGATAAAAATAGGAAATAAGATAAAAATAAAAATATAAAAAATATGTGGATGATAAGTGAGATAAACTGTAGACTTAAAAATAAGTGGTTAACATAAAATATATAATATGTATATATAAAGAAGTATAATGTGCAAGGTTTATTACAGGTTGTTACGCAGTAACAATAGGGACGTAAAGTAAAGTGCAGTGCAATTGCAGTATGTGGATGTTAATGTTGAAAGACTGTATGTTTATGCGTGTGCGGGGGTGAAGTGAAGTCACGTGACTGAGTTCAGGAGTCTGATGGCCTGGGGGAAGAAACTCCTCCTGAGTCTTTCAGTCTTTGCCATCAGGCTACGGAAGCGCTTACCAGATGGCAGCAGGGTGAAGTGAGAGTTTGCAGGGTGATTAATGTCTCTGATGATTTTAGTAGCTCTACCTCTGCAGCGTTTGGTGTAGATGTCCTGCAGAGACGGGAGAGCTGAGCCTGAGATGCGCTCGGATAAGCGCACCACTCTTTGCAGGGCTTTGCAGTCGTGACTGGTGCTGTTCCCGTACCACGCTGTGATGCACTGAGTCAGGACACTTTCTATCGCCCCTCGATAGAAAGTTTTCAGGATGGCTGGTGAAACCCTGAATTTCCTCAGCTGGCGCAGGTGGTACAGTCTTTGCCTGGCTTTTTTCACCTGTGTCTGGATGTGTGTAGTCCAGGTCAGATCCTCGGAGATGTTCACACCCAGGTATTTGAAGCTGCTCACTCTCTCTACCGGTGTCCCGCTGATCATGAGAGGGGAGTATGACCGATGCTGTCTCTTCCTGAAGTCCACAATCAGTTCTTTGGTCTTGTTAACATTCAGAGAGAGACAGTTGTCCTGGCACCATGATGTCAGTTGCTCCACTTCGTCCAAGTATGCCGTCTCATTGTTGTTGGAGATGAGACCCAGGACAACAGTATCATCAGCAAACTTGATGATGGAGGTGGAGCTGTGTGTGGACAAACAGTCATGGGTGTAGAGAGAGTAGAGCAGGGGACTCAGCACACAGCCCTGTGGAGCTCCAACACTCAGGGTGATGGAGGTGGAGGTGAACTGGCCTACTCTCACCGCCTGGGGTCTGCCAGTGAGGAAATCTTCAATCCAGAGGCAGAGAGAAGAATTCAGGCCTAGATCCAGGAGTTTGTGTGTTAGCTTAATGGGAACTATGGTGTTAAAGGCTGAGCTATAGTCAATAAATAGCAGCCTGACATAGTTCCCACTTTTGCTGTCGATGTGAGTGAGGCAGGAGTGAAGGACGTGAGAAATGGCATCTTCAGTCGATCTATTGGGACGATAGGCAAACTGAAGAGGGTCCAAAGTGTCAGGAATGGAGGAGCAAATGTTGTTTTTAATGAGTCTCTCAAAGACCTTCATGACTAAAGATGTGAGAGCCACTGGACGATAGTCATTTAGGCAAGAGGGTTTACTGATCTTAGGTACAGGGATGATGGAGGATCGTTTGAAGGAGGTGGGGACAACAGATGTAGCAAGGGACTCGTTGAATATGGATGTAAAGAGCCCTGCGAGCTGATCAGCACAGGACCGCAGAACACGACCTGAAATACCATCCGGCCCAGCAGCTTTCCTGACATCCACACGTTTGAGTGCCCTCCGAACCTCGTCCTCCGAGACAGAGATCACGTGACCGTTGCTGCTCTGAGGGACTCTCTCTGACGCGTCACTCGCCGGAGTCGCGCTGCCGCGATTACCATCAAAGCGAGCGTAGAAAGAGTTTAACTCGTTCACCAGTAACGGATCAGCTCTCACCTCTGCAGAGGATTTAGTTCCAAAAGCACAGATGGTTCTCAGTCCCTGCCACATCCGCCGGGAGTCGTTGAGTTGGAAATGAGATTCCACTCGGTCTTTATAGCGGAGTTTTGCGGCTTTAACGGCGCGCCGGAGAGCGTAACATGAAGCTTTGTACTCCCTCATATCCCCCGTTAGGAGACCGGCATTGTAAGCGGTGGTGCGCGTAAAACGATCCGTTGTAAAGTCACTTCAGAGGCAGGAAACGGTGGTGATCCTCAGCTCTCCATCAAGGTAGCTGTTCACAAAATTAATCCACCTCTTCTTGATCATCGTTTTTGTTTTGAAAGCTGTTTTGTAAGTTGTAGGCTGTAATAACTAACAGTACTGACAGTAACTCGCGATCAAGCGGGCAAACTGATGCGAATGCGCTCTGGTTATGGTCGTGTTAGGGGAGGAGCCAGGCTCGGTGGCTCCAGTGCGTCATCGAGCCACCGTTTTAGCCCCGCCCAGAAAAACCTGAACACAGCAATGGTGAAACGGTCTAACTTCTGAATTCAGTACTACATAGTTCACAGTCTTTGTAATGTGTTTCAGCAATACATTACTAACATTTATAATGTGTTTAGAAACAAATGTCAGAATTGCCTTTACAGGGACTTTAAAGACTTTGTGTAGTAAAAAACCTATAAAATCATTTAGTTTAGACTGGAGTGAAGTGAAGTGTGGCCAAGTATGGTGACCCATACTTGGAATTTGTGCTCTGCATTTAACCCATCCAAGTGCACACACACAGTAGTGAACACACACCCGGAGCAGTGGGCAGCCATATTGCTGTGGCGCCCGAGGAGCAGTTCGGGGGTTCGGTGCCTTGCTCAAGGGTCTCACCTCAGTCCAGCTCAAGAGTCTCGTGGTATTGAGCCCTCGACCCTCAATACCACGAGACACTTGAGCTGGTTATTCACTCCCCCCACGACAATTCCTGCTGGACCTAAGACTCGAACCGGCAATCTTCGGGTTACAAGTCTGACTCTCTAACCATTAGGCCACGACTGCCCCAAAGACTTGTTCCCTGACCGGGAATCGAACCCGGGCCGCGGTGGTGAGAGCACCGAATCCTAATCACTAGACCCCCAGGGAATCCATCCAACCCTGGTACTTTTGGTGAAGTGAAACCAGAACAAAGCAAGTTGTTTGTTAGGTAGCTGTTAATTTTTGTTAATTTACTTTTTAATATTAAAATTAATATTATTAAAATTTTTATATATTTAATGAGCAGGTTAAGCTGTGGGTGAATCGCTCACCCAAGAGAAAAAATTTGCAATCTCCAGATTTCGATCACAGAATATCATGTGTTTGATACAAAACGAAATAAAGTGAAAAAATTCATAACTGAAACTGTTTTCATAGTATTTTATTTTTTAGGAAAACTGTTAAAGACAGACCTACTGCAGACCTGCCAACATGTATGCATTTTTCGTACCCGGCACGCATTTTAACTCTTTGGTACGCTTGTACGATACGCATTTTGTTGCATCTCGCATTTCGCCGGTTTCAGTGCAATCTATGACGTTGATTCTGCCACTGAGCCACTGAGCCGCTGTGTGTAAGTGGAGTGAAAAGCTTTCGGCCAATCAGAGCGCTTCATTTTAACCCTCCGCTTACATACCCCTACTAGCCAAATGCTTCGCGCCCGCACCGCGTGCGTTCATTTCAATTCAGTGCCTCAAGCAAGCAAGCCAGGCAGGCCGGATAACTGCAGGCTTGCATGCCATGGCTGAACTGCCTCATAGAGATACGCTGACTTGACGAAAAATTATATTTTAATTAAATTCGGGCAGGTGGCGGTTGAACCAATCAAATGAAAAAAATATATACATTTTGTTACAGCACCTAGTAGGCCACTAAGCAAACCTGCAAGCTATGAGCCCAACTGTCAGAATGGAGGCCTACGTCTCGTAGATGAGACTGCTTGGGTTATTTTGTTATGATATTAGATATATTTTAAAACAGCCAGTCATTGTAGCCTACCACTCGGGGAATAGGCATTTAAAAAATAGACAGATTACGGAGTGATATAAAAATGGCATCGGGCAATGGCAGCACAAGATGTTCAGAAGAATGCAAGAGCGAAACTTCTACAAACTCAATAACATCCACAGCAACAACAAAAAAACAAGGTAAGAAACATAGTCGGAAAACTTTGCCCATCGCTTATTAGCAGATGTGCAAGGCAAGCGGGCAAGTTTTGGGGTTGTTATGGATAATTAAAATGTGAACATGCACGTTGCACAGTTGTGCGGTGGACTTTCAGCGAATTTCAGTGAATGAATAGAGTTGGCGTTTCTGTAACATCAAAGCTCCATAATTAGTTTCTTCTATGATTTTGTTAGGCCTGCTGGTATAAAATGAATTAACGTAACTTATTAACGCACAGTAAAGGTTACAGTTAGGCTATTTTTAGATTTTAAATTTGCTTGAAAAGCAAACCCCCCACAAAAAGGTAACTTAGTCCACAGACTCGTCCAGCGATTGAAGTGCGTCAGAAATAGAACGTGCGATCAGTTTACCGTTGGAAATTTGTTGTATGTAGAAAGCAGCTTTCATTTGCTTACCGCGCACCAGGTGTAGACAAAAAGTTACCTGATTGTGACAGATGGCCGAATTCACATCAAAATCGAATTTGCATAGTATTAAGATACTAGTAAATGAATGGCAGTTATTTTTACCTTAAACTTTATACCTTTATAACCTAAACTTCATAAAAAAAATGTTCTGGGTTGTCTAGAGGCCTCAGACTGACTTTGTCACAATCTTGTCAGTTTTTTATTAATGTGTTTATTCTGCAGTTGTGTAGCTTTGTGTAGTCGTGTTAAATTATATTAATTTAAATGTATTAATTAAAATTAATATTTAATTTGATAAATATTAAGTGAAATTTACATGTAAATTAGTAATAACAGGCAATATAATAGCAAAATTTTATCCATCCATCCATCTTATTCCGCTTATCCGGGGCCGGGTCGCGGGGGCAGCAGTCTAAGCAGGGATGCCCAGACTTCCCTCTCCCTAGACACTTCCTCTAGCTCTTCAGGGGGGACACCGAGGCGTTCCAAGGCCAGCCGGGAGACATAGTCCCTCCAGCGTGTCCTTGGTCTTCCCCAGGGCCTCCGCCCGGTTGGACATGCCCGAAACACCTTCCCGGGAAGGCGTTCAGGAGGCATCCGGAACAGATGCCCGAGCCACCTCAGCTGTCCCCTCTCGATGTGGAGGAGCAGCAGCTCTACTCCGAGTTCCTCCCGAGTGACTGAGCTTCTCACCCTATCTCTAAGGGAGCGCCCAGCCTCCCTGCGGAGAAAGCTCATTTCGGCCGCCTGTATCCGGGATCTTGACCCAAAGCTCATGACCATAGAAGAGTAGGAACGTAGATTGACCAGTAAATTGAGAAACTTCGCCTTACGGCTTAGCTCTTTCTTCACCACGACAGACCGGTACATTGACCGCATTACTGCAGAAGCTGCACCGATCCGTCTGTCAATCTCCCTTTCCATCCTCCCCTCACTCGTGAACAAGACCCCTAGATACTTGAACTCCCCCACTTGGGGCAGGAACTCTCCACCAACCTGAAGTGGGCAAGCCACCCTTTTCCGACTGAGGACCATGGCCTCGGATTTGAAGGTGCTGATTCCCATCCCAGCCGCTTCACACTCGGCTGCAAACCGTCCCAGTGCATGCTGGAGGTCCTGGTTAGAAGGGGCCAACACGACAACGTCATCCGCAAAGAGCAGAGACGAAACCGTGTGGTCCCCAAACCTGACACCCTCCGGCCCTTGGCTGCGCCTAGAAATTCTGTACATAAAAATTATGAACAGAACCGGCGACAAAGGGCAGCCCTGCCGGAGTCCAACATGCACCGGGAACAAGTCTGACTTACTGCCGGCAATGCGGACCAAACTCCTGCTTCGGTCATACAGGGACCGGACAGCCCTCAGCAAAGGACCCCGGACCCCTTATTCCCCCAGCACCCTCCACAGGACGCCACGAGGGACACAGTCGAATGCCTTCTCCAAATCCACAAAACAAATGTGGACTGGTTGGGCAAACTCCCATGAACCCTCCAGCACCCTGTAGAGCAGTGGTCACCAACCTTTTCAAGCCAAAGATCCCTGACCTCAGCCTTGATGAAAGGCAAGATCTACTCATAGATTTTTCATGGCCGAGGTTTTTTTTATTTATTTTGAGAACATCTGTCGTTTTTTTTCTTTTTCTTTGCTTAAGCAAATTATTTTGTTGTTTATTTGCTCTATAACAGCCCAAACTAGCCTTAAGAAAAATAGCCATTTGAAATGTGAGGCAACCACTGCATTTTAATCACTACCCAAACAAAGATACACACATGTAGCATGAGCAGTGTTTTTTTATTTAAATTAGATTGCAAAATTTCAAGACTTTATTCAGCTTTAGCTTTGTGAAATTGATACATAAGACACACCTGCACAAAACAAAAACAGATGGACTGAATAAAAATGCTAATGCTGATGGTGCTTATGGAAAAGAAGCGTTTCTTTGGGTACCGCTGTAAAATGCCATCAAAACTATTCTGGAGACAGTTTCGTTCAGAGATACATTCATTTAACCCCCCTCCCCTCCCCAATTCAATATGTATATTTTTCTTCCTATATTCCTATATTTCAAGCATCCGGAACAGTTATCTTGCTGGGACTATTTATACCTGGTCCACTTCGTGTTTTTACAGATCAGATATCTGATTTATCAGAACGATTCCATTCCATTTACACTTGGTCACATAAATGTGGTGTCTTCCATTCCCACGTTATATGCATTTTTAATGGAGTTCACGTCACCTAAATCAACAAATATGAGCTGCATTGTATTGATCAACAGCTAATTTCAAATCAAGGACTGCAATAGGAGAGAGAGTGGCATAAGCACTGATCATTTAGTTACTTTACTTTTAATGATAATGAGCGTCTGCAACTTTTACTTTCCTTGGCAGTTTGCTGAAGAGATATTCATCTGCAGTAGCGCTGTCATAACTATAGCATCGGTCGATTTGTGTTGTGTGAATTGAGGTTGCAGAGAATACATTTTGGGAGCATAAGGAGCGATTTCGTGCCTTGATAATGTGTTTGTACGGCTTTACACAGAGAGGCCAGATAGCTGGCCTGAATGGTTGTAACGTTAGTCAAGTGAAAGCAAAACTCACGTATCTGATATTTCACAGGGGTTTATTATCAGTGTCGTCGATCCCACGCGCACATGGGGCAGTTTGCAAAACACTTCACTAACAACTGTGTTACTGAACTGAAAATAAAACAGTGAGAGCAACAGAAATATTACACGCATGCAACGTTCACAGCACGCGCTCCGTCCATGGCACGGACTGCCTTCTGCATTAAAGGAGCGGTAAATAATTCTACTTGTTACATGTTGTTAATTATTTTCCGGTTATTTATCGGGAGCTACCGGGACAGTGATAAAGATCGACCAGTCGATCGCGATCGACGGGTTGGCGACCACTGCTGTAGAGGGTATAGAGCTGGTCCAGTGTTCCACGACCAGGACGAAAACCACACTGTTCCTCCTGAATCCGAGGTTCCACTATCGGCCAAATTCTCCTCTCCAGTACCCTGGCATAGACTTTCCCGGGGAGGCTGAGAAGTGTGATCCCCCTATAGTTGGAACACACCCTCCGGTCCCCCTTCTTAAAAAGAGGGACCACCACCCCGGTCTGCCATCCCAGAGGCACTGTCCCCGACCGCCACGCGATGCTGCAGAGACGAGTCCTCCTCTGAGCACCCAGCCTCTGCTTCCTCAATGGAAGACGTGACGGCGGGATTGAGGAGATCCTCGAAGTATTCCTTCCACCGTCCGACAACATCCCCAGTTGAGGTCAACAGCCGCCCATCGCCACTGTAAACAGCGTTGGTAGGGCACTGCTTCCCCCTCCTGAGGCGCCGGACGGTTTGCCAGAATCTCTTCGAGGCCAGCCGATAGTCCTTTTCCATGGCCTCACAGAACTCCTCCCAGGCCCGAGTTTTTGCCTCCACAACCACCCGGGCTGCAGTCCGTTTAGCCTGCCGGTACCTGTCAGCTGCCTCAGGAGTCCCACAAGCCAGCCAGGCCCGATAGGACTCCTTCTTCAGCTTGACGGCATCCCTTACTTCCGGTGTCCACCACCGGGTTCGGGGATTGCCGCCTCGACAGGCACCGGAGACCTTGCGTCCACAGCTCCGAGCAGCCGCTTTGACAATGGAGGTGGAGAACATGGTCCACTCGGACTCAATATCTCCAGCCTCCCTCGGGATCCGGTCGAAGCTCTGCCGGAGGCAGGAGTTGAAGATCTCTCAGACAGGAGACTCGGCCAAACGTTCCCAACAGACCCTCACAGTACGTTTGGGTCTACCGAGTCTATCTAGCTTCCTCCCCCGCCATCGGATCCAACTCACCACCAGGTGGTGATCAGTTGACAGCTCCGCCCCTCTCTTCACCCGAGTGTCCAAGACATACGGCCGCAGGTCAGATGAAACGACCACGAAGTCGATCATTGACCTACGACCTAGGGTGTCCTGGTGTCATGTGCACTGATGGACACCCTTATGCTTGAACATGGTGTTCGTTATGGACAAACTGTAACTAGCACAGAAGTCCAATAACTGAACACCACTCGGGTTCAGATCAGGGGGGCCGTTCCTCCCAATCACGCCCCTCCAGGTTTCACTGTCATTGCCCACGTGGGCGTTGAAGTCCCCCAGTAGAATGCCGATAGTCCTTTTCCATGAATCAATGGCATCAATGGCATTATTTCAACTTATTTTCTAAAATAATCATTTATTTGTATTATACTTACATTTATTCTAATTATATTTTACTTATATTTTATTTATAATAGGCTACTAATATTTATTATATTGTACTTATTTTTATTCTTAATAAAATATATTTAAAGCACTTCTGACACGTTTAAATTGACACTTGAATTGTGTTTCTTATTTGTGGTCTCTATGTGTGTCCTCAGCCGATGCGCTGTACCGTTTAAAGGTGAAGTGTGTAGTTTATGCAACATTAATGCCACCTAGTGGAATTACAAAAATACAGCACATTTTGCAAAATGTGCGTCATGAGTGTAAGCAACTGATCAGCTAACATACTGACTAGATTTTTTGTAAAAATCCCCCATAAAATAGAAAATATTAAAGGGAAAAATATCCTTCATTTCAGTAGGGCTGGACATCTGAATAAAAATCAAATGACTGAGTTGAGCTTTGAGAATGAGACCAACCTGTTTGTTCCTCAGTTTGTTCATGTTTCACTCTGAATGTTTCTTCAATCTTCACGTCTTCACTCTCCTCTTTCTCTGTTTGTTCCTCAGTTTCTTCCTGTTTCACTCTGAATGTTTCTTCAATCTCCATGTCTTCTCTCTCCTCTTTCTCTGTTTGTTCCTCAGTTTCCTCATGTTTCACTCTGAATGTTTCTTCAATCTTCATGTCTTCACTCTCCTCTTTAATGAACGCCATCTTTATAATAGTGTCACATGGATCTCAGTCACTTCACCAGGAGTTTTTCTGTGTGTTTGTCCTGTTTAAGATGACAATAATTGACAGAAAGAAAAATAAATCCAGTTAATCGCACTAGTAATGCAGTCAGTCAGAGGGATAGTTTTTTTATTTTAATTTTATTAAACTTAAAAAATTACAGAATTCCACTTGATTTAACTACCAATGTATTGGTCAATGATTGGTAATGGCCAATAAAAGCTATTATTTTCACTATTGGCCATCTGCTGATTGTTTAAAACAGCTGATGATCAGGGCCGATGGTGTGCAGTCAATCAAAAGGGTCCGGAACAACGTGCCCATTTCTTTAGGACACTTATCTTTAGGGCAAGATAAAGCGACAATAACACATAAGCCCCGTTTCCACCGAAATTACTCAGAACAATTTGTACCAGGAACTTTTTTTCCCCCAGACCTGCTGCTGTCTGCATTTCCACTGCGGTCTAAAGTACCGGGAAGATTAGGCAAATTGGTCCGGTGATGTAGGACTGCACGTGACTGCTCCACCCAGTCCGCAACGGACAGTAATAATTTTTGCGCGATACTGTCTGCATCAATAACATGGTTATGTATTGGTTTACTAAAGAGGTCATTAACAAAACAGCGGAAAAGTGTCGAAAACTGATACTAAAGCGTATTCTGAAAGCTCGTAAAGCTAGATTTAAATTAAGACAATGTATGTTATTATCAGCTATTACGGACATTGATTGTGCGATTGCTGAGACAAACACACGCCATCGGACAGAAAGAGCAAAACTGATATTTACTGAACGCAGAACGAACGTCGCAAGACTTTTAAAAATGCTGGTTGAAATAAAATGCTGCGTGAGCTCAACCAATCAAGATTCAAGATTCAAGATTCAAGAGTTTTATTTGTCACATACACAGTTATATACACAATATACAACTGGCAGTGAAATGTAAACAGGTCCGCTCCATGGACAGTGCAAATAACAGTTACAAGAAATTAAATAGAAATAGAATAAAGTTAGAATAAAAAGTATTAACATAAGTAGAATTATAAATAAATCAAGTAAAAGATAAAAATAGGAAATAAGATAAAAATAAAAATATAAAAAATATGTGGATGATAAGTGAGATAAACTGTAGACTTAAAAATAAGTGGTTAACATAAAATATATAATATGTATATATAAAGAAGTATAATGTGCAAGGTTTATTACAGGTTGTTACGCAGTAACAATAGGGACGTAAAGTAAAGTGCAGTGCAATTGCAGTATGTGGATGTTAATGTTAAAAGACTGTATGTTTATGTGTGTGCGGGGGTGAAGTGAGTCACGTGACTGAGTTCAGGAGTCTGATGGCCTGGGGGAAGAAACTCCTCCTGAGTCTTTCAGTCTTTGCCATCAGGCTACGGAAGCGCTTACCAGATGGCAGCAGGGTGAAGTGAGAGTTTGCAGGGTGATTTATGTCTCTGATGATTTTAGTAGCTCTACCTCTGCAGCGTTTGGTGTAGATGTCCTGCAGAGACGGGAGAGCTGAGCCTGAGATGCGCTCGGATAAGCGCACCACTCTTTGCAGGGCTTTGCAGTCGTGACTGGTGCTGTTCCCGTACCACGCTGTGATGCACTGAGTCAGGACACTTTCTACCGCCCCTCGATAGAAAGTTTTCAGGATGGCTGGTGAAACCCTGAATTTCCTCAGCTGGCGCAGGTGGTACAGTCTTTGCCTGGCTTTTTTCACCTGTGTCTGGATGTGTGTAGTCCAGGTCAGATCCTCGGAGATGTTCACACCCAGGTATTTGAAGCTGCTCACTCTCTCTACCGGTGTCCCGCTGATCATGAGAGGGGAGTATGACCGATGCTGTCTCTTCCTGAAGTCCACAATCAGTTCTTTGGTCTTGTTAACATTCAGAGAGAGACAGTTGTCCTGGCACCATGATGTCAGTTGCTCCACTTCGTCCAAGTATGCCGTCTCATTGTTGTTGGAGATGAGACCCAGGACAACAGTATCATCAGCAAACTTGATGATCGAGGTGGAGCTGTGTATGGACAAACAGTCATGGGTGTAGAGAGAGTAGAGCAGGGGACTCAGCACACAGCCCTGTGGAGCTCCAACACTCAGGGTGATGGAGGTGGAGGTGAACTGGCCTACTCTCACCGCCTGGGGTCTGCCAGTGAGGAAATCTTCAATCCAGAGGCAGAGAGAAGAATTCAGGCCTAGATCCAGGAGTTTGTGTGTTAGCTTAATGGGAACTATGGTGTTAAAGGCTGAGCTATAGTCAATAAATAGCAGCCTGACATAGTTCCCACTTTTGCTGTCGATGTGAGTGAGGCAGGAGTGAAGGACGTGAGAAATGGCATCTTCAGTCGATCTATTGGGACGATAGGCAAACTGAAGAGGGTCCAAAGTGTCAGGAATGGAGGAGCAAATGTTGTTTTTAATGAGTCTCTCAAAGACCTTCATGACTAAAGATGTGAGAGCCACTGGACGATAGTCATTTAGGCAAGAGGGTTTACTGATCTTAGGTACAGGGATGATGGAGGATCGTTTGAAGGAGGTGGGGACAACAGATGTAGCAAGGGACTCGTTGAATATGGATGTAAAGAGCCCTGCGAGCTGATCAGCACAGGACCGCAGAACACGACCTGAAATACCATCCGGCCCAGCAGCTTTCCTGACATCCACACGTTTGAGTGCCCTCCGAACCTCGTCCTCCGAGACAGAGATCACGTGACCGTTGCTGCTCTGAGGGACTCTCTCTGACGCGTCACTCGCCGGAGTCGCGCTGCCGCGATTACCATCAAAGCGAGCGTAGAAAGAGTTTAACTCGTTCACCAGTAACGGATCAGCTCTCACCTCTGCAGAGGATTTAGTTCCAAAAGCACAGATGGTTCTCAGTCCCTGCCACATCCGCCGGGAGTCGTTGAGTTGGAAATGAGATTCCACTCGGTCTTTATAGCGGAGTTTTGCGGCTTTAACGGCGCGCCGGAGAGCGTAACATGAAGCTTTGTACTCCCTCATATCCCCCGTTAGGAGACCGGCATTGTAAGCGGTGGTGCGCGAGTTTACTGCAGTGCGAATTGAACTGTCCACCCACGGTTTCTGATTAGGGAAGGACGTTATAGTTATTGTTTGTGTGGCTTGCTCTGTCAGTGTGTTAATAAAGCAGAGCGCCACTTCTGTGAACTCGCTGACGTCTTCAGAACTCGCGCGGAACATGTCCCAGTCGACGTCATCAAGAGCTGCCTGTAGCGTGATCTCTGAATGGGATGACCAGCGTTTGACTTCCCTCCTCACCGGGGGCTCTTGAACGAGCCTTTGTTTATATTCCGGTGTGAGGAAAATGGCGGCATGGTCCGATTTGCCAAAAGCTGGCTGTGAACGAGCTTTGTAGGCGTTCTTAAACGGAGAGTAGCAATGATCCAGTGTGTTTGCTCCTCGTGTGGGACAGGAGACATGCTGGTGAAAGTTTGGCAATACTTTCTTTAGGTTTGCTTTGTTAAAATCACCCGCGACGATGAAAGCAGCGTCGGGGTGTTTGTTTATGAAGCCGCTGGTCACATCATGGAGGGCAGATAAAGCCAGCCCCGTGTCTGCTTGTGGTGGAATATAAACAGCAGTGGTGATGACCGAGGAAAACTCCCTCGGCAGGTAGAAAGGCCGGCACATGAGAGTTAAATGTTCCAAGTGAGGCGAGCAGGATCGCGAAAGAATGGAGATGTTCCTAGGATCGCACCATTTCTTGTTTATCATGAAACACACTCCACCGCCTTTAGATTTCCCGGCCTCGGCTGTTCTGTCCATCCGAAAAACAGAGAAGTTCTCGGACGGCGTCACGGCTGTATCCGGGACCGCTGGCGTGAGCCATGTTTCGGACAGACAATAGATGTTGCAGTCTCTCATGTCCCGTTGAAAACTTATCCTGGCTCTAAGATCGTCCATCTTATTCTCCAAGGATTGGACATTTGCGAGCAAAATGCTCGGGAGAGGAGGACTGAATGCTCTTTTTCTCAGTCTGTTGCGGATCCCAGCGCGTTTCCCGCGGTGTTTTTTGAATCTTCGCCGTCGACTCGAGTGGCCATTGTTCAACTCGGCGTCCCGGCGAATCTCAGATGGAAGATTGGAGAAAGTGTCCTGAAACAGGTCAGTGTAGCGGTAACCAATTTCCAGAAGTGTTTTGCTGTCGTAACAGATCAAAGCAGATGATCCGTTGGAAAAAATAGAGAGTAAAAGAGAGTAGAATAATAAATAAAAGCAAAGTCTTAGCGGAGCGACCTGAACGGCGACCGAGCACGGCGGCGCCATCTTTATGGGCGCTGTACAATCAGCATGTACAGCGCCCAAGTCCCACCCCCGAATGTTCCTGAACTTTGAAAAAGTACTGCCTCGCGAGCAGGGCCGTTCGGAGGGGGAAATATTTACCCGGAACTTCATTTAGACCCTGGTTCCTGCGGTCGAAACACGCCGAGTACCAGCACAAAGTTCCTAGTTCCTGGGTAAAGTTCCTGCGGTGGAAACGCGGCTATTGACGGTTAAAAATAGCAACATTAAAGCCGGCGCTATTTGACCCTATGAATCATCTGTAGCTCAAGCCAGGGTTGCAGGTCTGCAGTTTTTCCCTACACTAAACATGATCTGTAGCACCTCTCATCCAATAACCACAAATAGCACTTTGCTTTGTTACTTCTAAACAGAAACAGTGTCGTCTTTCAAACTCTGTCCATTTTATCACGAAATTCAAACAAACGTTATTTTGATGCTCATATGCGTGTCGTGACAGATCGCTGTAGTGCTTCAGTTCAAGCGGAACACAAGTCATCTCTAACACTTTAATACAAGTTATATCTCAAAAAACATGCATGAATATCAAAAGGCATGTTGAAAGATACTGTACAACTTACCGAAATCCCTACCATGACTTGTGTAATCACACAATCAGTGTTTCAACGAAAAGAAAAACAGCTTGTAAAACAACAGGTCATTTAACATTGTATTAGTCTAGCGTTACCTCAGGAAAGTCGTCCGATGTTAACGATAATGAAACGCTAGAGAGGAACTTACTTACTGTTAATTATATATGTATACTTGAATAAATGTGTCATGAACACAAGTGCTTTTGAAAAATACCTTATATGTGCATTAAAAACTTTACAGATTCTTCTAAATGAACTTTAAAGGCTGTTTGAAAATGAGCAAAATTGGGTTTTGAGTTACTCCGTTTAGTTTGATGAATATAAAACTTTCCTAATAACAAAAATTCAAAACAGCAGCAGGATTTCCTCCGTTGTGCAGAAACGAAGATCTGCTGAAGAGGCACTTTACCTCCTCGTTGCTCCACGTTTGCCCTCAACTCATTTTGGATACACCGATCTTTCCACATCGTCAAATCAGCTGACTTGTAGCGTTGCATCTTGTGACATCACGTCCTGTTTTTGGTTCGTTTACATGTCTTTGGTCCGCGTTACGTTCATATATCAATCGAACCGCACCAGAGTTGGTTTGTGTGGTGAGGTGGGCGTGGTTTCGCGAGGTCTGCGGGCGGAGAGAAGGAAAGGAACCGAGCGGTGAGTAAGCAGCTCTAACGCAGATTATGAACACCTGTCTCTGATTACAGTAATTGCCGTGGAGAGAGCTATAAAGCCGCTGCGAGAGAGAGATGGAGAGAGAGAGGGACTGGGCTGTTTATGTTCAGTTCTGAGTTATTAAATAAAAGGCCGAGTCCCAGTCACGCCGAACCCTGTCTTCTTCCTTCCTTGCCTTACCGAACCTTTATCACAGTTTGGAAGCAGACCGAGACCCATTTTTTAGCAGTCTCGGCCTGCTTGTTTGGTGCGCACCAGGGTTTGGATGGCAGTGTTCACATATGTTCAAATGAACCGCACTAACCGAGCAATCGCACCAGGGTTCGTTTTAATCTAACCAAACATGACAAGTGTGAACGCACCCTTAGATGCAGTTTTCTTCACCTCTTTGATTGTCTTAGGGCGTTTTCACACCGGAGAGTCCGCACCAAGGTCCGAACCGAAGTTCATGTTTTGATACATTTTATACATTCGGTTAGTTTTGGTTTGGTTTCACATTGCCATCATGCGAGCGCACTAAAGAACTTTACATGACACACTTGCAGTCACTCATCATCATCCATGTGGGCTGCATCTGGACATTGATTGGTTTGTAAACGGACATGCGTCTGACGTCAGCGTCTTTGACAAGAATGAATGAACGGACGCATATCGTTGCCACTATTAAACAGTGCGCATTGCTTGACTTTCTTTTTCTTTTCGTTTAAAAGTGGACATTTCAAGCTTTATATATTTCTCATGTTTGTGAGACAAGTAGCTGCTGAGTTTCGGTTTATTTGAGATGCAGTTCATGTGCAAAGCATGTGATCGCTCCCACGATTATTGTCTGCTATAGACTATTTGCTTCTTTTTTATTAAATCCAGGCAATTATCTGATTAAAAGTTGATTAAAATTAAGATAACATTTATACAAAACGAAATTCACATTATAAAGGCTTTCTAAGCAAAATCATACAAAATTTATTTCAAAATCATTTCTGACCTTCTGTCTTCTGACATATTGAGCATCTTTTCACTTTTCATAATCAATGTAGCCTAGATTAACTTTAAAAATAACATTATAATATTTAAACATAACCAGGAACTTTCTGTAAATGCTCTGAAAATATGAACCATACAGAAAATGCTTTCACATTAGAAACGAACTGAACCTTTGTTCAGTTTGATCCGGACCGAGACTACCTCTTTTCGCCGGACCAAATTTCGTCTGTTTGGTCCGGGGGAGGTTTCACACCTGTAATTTTGATTCGGACCAAACTGAAAAGTCTGACAATCCGGACCAAACAAGGTAGGTGTGAAAGCGCCCTAATTTTCACAGGCAAGTCCTTTTAACGCAGTGGTTTGTTTTCAAACATAACTTCTCTCTGAAATAATATTCATATCACACACCAAAGAAAATTTGGATTTGAGTCTAATATATTATTAGTTGGTCAGTTGTTGAATTCTGATGGTCAGCTTTTGAGATTTACTAAACTGTCTTAAATTTAAGTGTCATATTTCTGTTAATGAATATTCTATTGTCATGAATTATATTTCTGCCAAAATTATATCTCAATTCATCAGAGTGACAGTTAATGGACCTAAATTGATTAGACAAAACACGAAATGAGCCGCTCCTTCTGTTACTCATGAGTTTATTCTGTTACTTTACTCACACAACGCTGATATATGTTAGATAAAGCAATGCAGTGTTACATTTAATAATAAATCATTCATTCTGCGTCACTTTAAACGCTTAAAACACAAACCTTTCTTCAGCAGAATCACAGCAGATGCCGGAGCGCGGCGCGGCCTTATGACGTCACACCACCACACCATAATAAAAGTCCCGTTCACTGCTGCGTCTAAAATCACAGAAGTACAAAGACATTTACATAGAAAAATATAATATTAAAGAGTTTAATATATTATTGAAATACATTTAATAACACAATGTTAAGTTAATAATACAGTTCATATTGAGAGATTTTTTATTTATTTAATTTTTACTGCTTGTATATACAGAATATAGAAAACTCACATAAAATTTTTTAATTAATGACAACCAAATAACATGGTTTCTGTGGGTCCTTAAACATTTTGTTCAAATTTAAGGCCATAAAAAGTCATAAATAGTATAACAAACACAAATTATCATTTTAACAGGCCTTGAATTTGTGGCTGTAAAAACAGAGGCACTGTGGTCTGGATATCTGTAGTTTGTATCTGTAGCGTAGAGAGACTGAGCAGTTTAGATTTAACCCTCAAACTAAAGCTTTTTTCCTGGTGTTTTATGTCTACTTTATCATGTTTATCGTCATTTATTAGTTTATGGCTTTAAAATGTAAAGTTTTAATGAAAACTAATTTACTGATTCTAGGATAATCATATTTTTTTAGACATTCTATACCTGTGTTCATGTATTATTAGACATTTGTAATATCAGAATAAAAGGCAGACATTTATATGCATTTCAATACTGACACATGTATGCTCTGGACTGACAACGCTTTTCCAGGCTGGAAATGAAAATGGAAAAATTTTATTAATCCACAATCCATGATTTGTACTTGTGTCCTACCTGTAGATGTCTCAATCAACATGCTCTGTGTTTCATACACACTCAATGCACTGAGTATATAAGGTCTCCATGAGCAGATGTGGATCACACATATTAATACACTCAAACACTAAGTCCATCAGTCCACACTTGTCCATCAGGCCATGTGCTCTAGTGAATTATACAAGCAAATGTGATGTGGTTCATTCTGAGATTTCGCAATGTCAACATTGCAGATTTGAAATTTAAAATGTGATTTCTTAATCAGAGCCTCTTTCACTAACGTGACAACAGACTCATGAAAGTCAGACGGCCGCAGCCCGGGCCCTGATTTAAATGACCAGTTCAAGAGGGGAAAAGCTTTTTCTGAATCTTGAAGGCAGGCTCGGGACAGGGGCCGGAGGAAGAGGCCTTGAGGAGGAAGCTGAAGTACTTCTTCATGCGCCCCTCTGACAAATACTAATCTAAAGGTACAGGTACATTAACCCACTGAGAGGCTTTCTGTCTGCGACATCTTTCATAATCAGCAGCCTCAAAAAGGTTTTAGAAACTTAAAAAGGTCTGAAGGTCAGAAATTGCCTTTGTACATAACAAAAATATCAAAGCATGAGGTTATTTAATGCGCTCACATGCAGATTTCTAAAGGTGTGCTCCGTCATTTTCCTCTCATTAAAGGGTGTATTGCAGGTAAAAAAAATTCAAAATCAATAAATATATAAACTTGGATGCAAATACAATATGAAAAGGTAATTCAGGATTAAAACGTTTCAAAAGACATAAGAGCACAAATTTAGTAGATGAAAACATTTTCGGTAGTTTTTTCTATTTCAATTCATCATCGTCATTAAATTATTATGTCCAGCCTGTCAGGACATCAAGTCCACAGGTTTCCTAAAAAAACTAAGTTAGAAAACCTGTGGCGTTTTGTGCCGGTGAAGAGATATGACTTCACTTCTGCATCTGCTTGGAAACCCACGGTGGTGTGTGGTGTTCACTTTAGACCGGAGGATTATCATCCCGCTGATATGATGGAGTTTAACATTGCAATACTCATGTAAAGGATGATATTAAATTAATAAACATCCACACGCGATGCTTCTTTGCTGTTGTTACGTGAATCAATTTCAACATTGATGAATACAAAGTATGCACATTAACACAAATGCATACAGTCTCACACTTTTTCCAAACAGTTTTGAATTATGTGCTGGTAATGTAAATATTCATGCCATGTACTCTACATTCAAGTTCACTCAAATTCATCCTCACACAATCAGTGAATCGGCACAAAATAAACTCATACCACAGAATGAATGAATAAAGGATTAAAGAATTAAGCACCCAAAGTCGTGTTTTTAAGCATGTGCTAACTACCAAATCAGTCGTGATGTGAAACCGCTAACGTTATATCACATAACGTTTAGTGTGGACGGATATTAACAAGTGTGACTTATGCCTGATGATCAAGCTTATTAGTTTCTGTTATTGGTAAGTATCAATAGGCTACTCCTAGATGACCAATACCCTGATACATGATAATAATCTGTACAGTATTGTGATCTGAGCACAGTGTTCATATCGTTAGCGTGTATACTAAAGAAAAAACTATACTAACAGTAGTATTCAGGTAAATATTAGCCTAAAAGAAGCTGAATACATTAATCAAATCACACTGCATGGTCTTCACTGTATAAACTGATGGAGTGGGCCAAGACCTTAGGACTTTTGTCGTACTTGAACCACAAATACACACTAAAAATGTGACTGGATTAAGCTTTACGAGCATAAACAAAACAAAAAAAATAGAGTGAGACGTGAAGGCAACATATGCCGCCAATCCCATCCCATCGTATGAATGATCATTGATAAATATGGCAGCTGAAAACAATTCTCATTTGAATTTCACACGTCTCGGTTGTGTTATGGTCCAGCTCCTGAACGATGCCTTGAAAGTTTTTCCTGTGTGGCTTCTTCAGAATGAAGGCAGATGTGATTTCAAAACGGAGGAACGAGTGAAACTCTTCCCGCATTGATCCCGTGTGTAAGGTCTCTCTCCGCTGTGGGTTCTCATGTGAATCTTTAGCCTTGATTCATATGTGAATCATTATTTGAGGGCAGTGACAGATGGCTTCTGTTTTTCATTTCTTGGTCCATCAGGTCTAAAAGAAACATTAAATCATGTGAGATTTCAAACTAGAAACAAATGTTAAGTGAAAAGTGAAGCTCAAAGTCAAGATCACTGAAGAATTCAATAGTCATTTTAATTCCATCAAATCTGCTTGACAACTGCAGTGCACGATTATGATCTGTTTTAATGTTATGAAGATGATTTGTGTTATAAATCACTAGTTTGTTATGAAACTCTAGATTGTGGAGACTTGTAATCTGCAAGTAATCACATTTATAGACAAACTTTTTTGGAGTTAGACAATGTGTCAAGACCCCCTTATTGTTGTAAACATACTTTAGATTTAATATTGTAACAATATTAGAAACTATGTTGATAACTTTAAAATTCTGCAGCAGAGCAATGATATCTCAGTTAATTATCTTGTCTTCTGTATACGACATTTAGCCACATGTCCCAAAAACTTTCAAGCTGGCTGTTTTTAAGCCTATTACCTAAAAACCAAATCTACCTTTCCTGTCAAAATACTAGAAAAGGCAGCGTCCTCACGATTATGCTTCTTTTTAGAAAGAAATGGTATCTGTGAGGATTTAGACCGTATCATAGTACTGAGACTGCTCTCATCAGAGTTACAAATTATTTACTCTTATCATCCAATCATGGTTGTATCTCTATTAGTGTTACTAGGGCTGTTGTAATAACCACAATATTTTAATACCACGCTATTGACAAGCCAACCGCAGAGGAAGGAAAGCAACCGCAGAAACCGCGGCAACCACAGTGTTCAGTTTTTTTTGCAGCTGTGGCCTTCTTTTACATTTTGTCACTGTGGATTTAATGTTAAATAAATGTATAATGATACAAGAGTGTTCCGACTGTATCTGTTGTTTCGTTTATTCTGAATAGGCTTACTGAAACAATGGCAGGCGCTCGTCCCAAAACCTAATGTCACATCGCCAGTTAAATTAAACAAACTGTCACATACTTGTCTGTTGCTGAATTAAATATATTTAACATTTAAAATAAACATTTTGAAACAAAAATGTATTTCAAAAGGTAAGATACATTGAAGAAAAAACATATTTAGGCTAATTTCAGCTCAATTTAATGTCCATATCTGTCTGTGCACATTTAAAGAATATTAATTATTTTGCAGTATATTGAAACTAATAAATAGCCTAATTTAAAATGTGTAGCGACAATGAGTCAGATAAAATAATAACTCAACGGGGAATTTGAATTAAAATGAAAGACTCGAATTACACTATAATTTATAAATAATTCAGAATTAATGTTTACACCTTAATTTATTTGTCCACCGATATGTAAGAACTTAAAGGGGAGTCTGTTAAAGGGAAACAGGTCTATGTAGCTCAAATTAATGAATTAATGAATTCATAGGGAATTTTGAGAGTCTAATTTACAGCCAAGCAAATGACTCTTCCAGCGTTCATTTGAACGGGCCGTAAATATCAACTCTGCAGCGGATATTAATATCCGTACAATAGTGAAACACTATTTAACAGCCAGGTAACTTAGATCCTCAGTTCAAGACATTAAATTCGTAAGCACATAACACAAGAACAGTTACCTTTGAATACAAACTAAACTTTATTGATTACGCTAACACATCAAACTAATATCTAACATAAACACACGCACTCGCACATTCACACACGTTGCAGAAAGGAAGAAAGTGAGGAAAGAATACGTTTAAGAGAGAGAAATTATGAAATCCCAAGCAATATGCATTTATGACACATGACCTGAAGAAACCATTGATCAGTAATTTATCCTCCTATCGTTTCTTAGGCGGGTTATTAAATTTGATTTAATGCACCACTTCAGCTTGGAATCTAGAGATGTTACTTGCGTTTGTCTCGCGTCTTTGACAAGGGGGATTCCCTTTTCCTGGCTGGAGAGGGGTTCTCTCGGGTCTTTAATTCGCTGAAGGTCTGGTCGTGTCTTTGATCGACGTCTTGGGAAGCCAATCGCGTGTTGGCGGCTGGATGGAAGTCTTGTGGGCGTTGTTTAAAGTTGAAGCGCGCTGTTGGAGACTCGTTGAGAAACTTTGCGGCGAAACTTAACAGAACCCGAGACTTAACGGAAAGAAAATAAACTTTAAGTAAAAGAAAGGAAAGTGAGAGAAGAGCAGATGGCCTGAATGAAATCTGTCAACCCATTTTCTTTGATGGTCTGCCACGATCGGCTGATCGTCTCCTTGGCGGATTCTGGAACCGCACTGCGAACAGCTCTTGACTGAACAATGAACAGCACGTGAACACCGACGTGAATACGACTTGAAAACACCACGTGAACACGACGTCTTTGTCTGTGTTCTGAGGTTAAATTCAAATATTTGCCCATCCCCTGGATGGGTTCTGGCCAATTAGGCTTCAGGGGTGACTGTGTCTCCACCCCTCCCATAAAATTGGGTTATCTATAGTAATTTAGTTTCCTGCTCTTAAGCAGAGAGTAAATTTAGACCTAATTTTTTACTATAAGGACACGATCAATTCTATAAAGATTTCATTCAGCTCATCTGTTAGGTTATATCCATACAAACCCAAAGGTATCAAACATGGTGCCTTTTCATCCACTCCTTCAATAGTTACATAATTGCATGACTTGAGAGTGATATACATGCATAATAGTCACGTGTATCAATTGTAACACACTAACAATCTATGTCGAAGGCTATTTGAATGAAAGTCCAATAATAAGTGATCTGATATATTCCTATATGTAACATTTCCTGGGAGTTTTAGCTGTGTCACTTGGAGTTCATTTACTAGTCATTGAAAAGACAGAGATCTGGTTTGTTTCTTTGTCTTGCGATCACAACAAGACTTTTGTCCTCTTTGTCTAAGTTTTGGTCAAAAAGTCCATAGGAAATCAGTAATTATAATATAGAAGTGGTAGCTCCAGGCAGAATGGAGCCTCGTGATAGATGATCGATTTCCTGGGGTCTGGAGCTGAATTGGGGCTTTGTGGAAGGGATGTTAATTTGATTGAATCATTTGGAAGATTCATTCATCTATAATCTCTGCGACCATAATCGCTACAAATGTATAGCCTATAATTTATTTTGGTAGGCTAATTAGTAGATCGATATAGGGTCGATCATATTAATGACACAGAGACGACAGCCGCACTCAACGAAGAGCAAGTGGTGGTGCTACCTGCAGAAAAGAAAAAGACTCTTGGAGACCGACTGAAGTCACGGACAACCTCCATGTCAGCGCCCATACCCAAAATGATCTGTATTTTCACATAGGCCCTCACGTTGTTTTCATGTGATACTTTAGAATTCTTTGATTTCTTTTATTTTTTAAATGGGAAAAATGCAGAAAAATCTGGATAAATTAGATTTGTAAAAAAAAAAAGAGCCGGTAATACTGTATATCACGCTATTGTGCCACCCATAATAACCACAAGGGAAATTTCTTTCTGCTCTGGTGGCTGCTCTGTCAAGTCCTCGTGGTCAGTGAGGAACCTGGGTGTGCTCTTTGATACCGATCTTTCGTTTGAAAGCCACGTTTCTAGCATCTGTAAAACTGCATGCTACCATCTTAAAAATATATCTAAATTGTTCTCAATGCAAAATGCTGATCCATTAGTTCATGTGTTCATGACCTCAAGGCTAGATTATTGTATTGCTCTACTGGGTGGTTGCCCTGCTCGCTTAATAAATAAACTGCAGCTGGTCCAAAATGCAGTTCTAGAAAAAAAAAAATGATTTGGGTTGTATGTACTTTAATTCTTGACCTGAAACAATGTAAATCTGGTGAGCATCAGCATGTTGTTCAGTCTCATGATTAATGAATGAGGAATGAAGAATAAACACCAACCCCTTTGTTCTTCAGTCTCATGATGTTTCATTTTGCAGGTTCTGGATCACTGGCATTCTCTCTGTCCTCTCCTTCCAGATGCTTTCTGATAGTTCTGCCCAAAACAAACAAGTTTAATTTCCAGCAGACATTAAATAAGATCAACCAACAAAATGTCCTGTCGTTCATCGTGACTGAAGAAACTAACTTACACAGAAAAGACTGTTTCTCAACAAATAAAGATGAACTACTCACTGTGATTTCAGACCGTGATTGTTCTTTGTACGAGTGAATAAAGGAGACAACCTAGCGAAACTCTCCCCACATGGATTGTGGTGATGTTGTTTCTCCACTGCATGGATCTTCATGTGTATCTTCAGGTAACTTTTATTAGAGAAACTCTTTCTGCACTGATCACACGTGTGCGGCTTCTCTCTAGTGTGAATCCTCTCATGTGTTTTCAGATATGACGATTGATTGAATCTCGTCACAGTGTGAACACTTGTAAGGTTTTTCTCCAGTGTGAATTCTCTGGTGGAGTTTTAAACTGTTTGCTAAAGTAAAAGTCTGGCCACACTCAAAGCACATGTACTCTCTCACACCAGTGTGTATTTTCTGATGTAGTTGTAAACTGTACAGCAGCGAAAAACTCTTTCCACACACAGAACACGAATGTGACTTCTCTTTCGTATGAACTGTCAGGTGTGTCTTCAGGTTTGATGCCCTAAGAAATGTTTTGCCGCACTCATCACATGTGAACAGCTTCTCTCCGGTGTGGATCCTCATGTGAACTTTAAGGTGTGCTGATTGTGCAAAACTTTTCCCATACTGATCACATGTGTGTGGTTTCTCTCCAGTGTGGATCCTCATGTGTCGCCAAAGATTTGGTCTTTGTGTGAAGCTCTTCCCGCACTGATCACATGTGAACGGCTTCTATCCAGTGTGAACTCTCATGTGAACCTCAAGATTATGTTTGTTTGTGAAATTCTTCCTGCATTGATCACATGTCAACAGCTTCTCTCCAGTGTGGATCCTCATGTGAATCTCTAGACGTTGTTTCCTTGTGAAACTCTTTCCGCACTGATCACATGAGTACGGCTTCTCTCCAGTGTGAACTCTCATGTGACGCCGAAGACATTGTTTGTTTGTGAAACTCTTTCCACACTGAGTGTAGGTTGTGGATTTCTTGGATCTTCTTTTCTTTAAAAATGTATTTTTAGTTTTTCACTCTCCTCGTTCTCCTCCATCAGGTCTGAAATGAAGGGAAAAAAATGTAACAGACACTACAATTAAAAACTGACCATGTCTGCTCAATGACCAGCAGCAGGAGTCAGATCTCATTCATCACGAGAGTCAGTAGCTGACTGACAAGACGACAGCAAAAGATTCAGTTTCAAAGCAAAATGTAAAAGCCCATATTTAAGCGTGTTTGTTAGTTTACTGTTTTTTTGTGTTTTTCATTAAAGTCCCTGTAAAGCCATATTAAAATATGTGTTCTGAGTTTGTCACACCACAGATAATTATTAACCACCCAGAAAAATTGAGTAATAAATAAGTTATCAAAATATTGAATAAAAATAAGCAGTATACCCTGCTCTCAAATGCTGGGGACGTGTCCGCTGTCTGTGCTGAAACCACGCCCACTTGCGGGAAAGATGCCATCTCTCAAATGTAACAGAGGATTATCAGTGAATCCCAGTTGTCTCTGATGAAAGTTTGTAAAACTATCCAGTGTAAAATAATCATTGTAGACCCAATGATTTACTCGTCCAAGTCATCCTAGCTGTATATTACATTCTTCTTTCAGACGCATACAATGGGAGTCATATTAAAAAAATGTCCAGGCTAATCCAAGTTTTATAATAGCAGTGATTGTTGCATCTTTTATGAAGTTCACGGACAACCTCCATGTCAGCGCCCATACCCAAAATGATCTGTATTTTCACATAGGCCCTCACGTTGTTTTCATGTGATACTTTAGAATTCTTTGATTTCTTTTATTTTTTAAATGGGAAAAATGCAGAAAAATCTGGATAAATTAGATTTGTAAAAAAAAAAAGAGCCGGTAATACTGTATATCACGCTATTGTGCCACCCATAATAACCACAAGGGAAATTTCTTTCTGCTCTTGTGGCTGCTCTGTCAAGTCCTCGTGGTCAGTGAGGAACCTGGGTGTGCTCTTTGATACCGATCTTTCGTTTGAAAGCCACGTTTCTAGCATCTGTAAAACTGCATTCTACCATCTTAAAAATATATCTAAATTGTTCTCAATGCAAAATGCTGATCCATTAGTTCATGTGTTCATGACCTCAAGGCTAGATTATTGTATTGCTCTACTGGGTGGTTGCCCTGCTCGCTTAATAAATAAACTGCAGCTGGTCCAAAATGCAGTTCTAGAAAAAAAAAAAAATGATTTGGGTTGTATGTACTTTAATTCTTGACCTGAAACAATGTAAATCTGGTGAGCATCAGCATGTTGTTCAGTCTCATGATTAATGAATGAGGACTGAAGAATAAACACCAACCCCTTTGTTCTTCAGTCTCATGATGTTTCATTTTGCAGGTTCTGGATCACTGGCATTCTCTCTGTCCTCTCCTTCCAGATGCTTTCTGATAGTTCTGCCCAAAACAAACAAGTTTAATTTCCAGCAGACATTAAATAAGATCAACCAACAAAATGTCCTGTCGTTCATCGTGACTGAAGAAACTCTTTCCACACTGATCACATGAGTACGGCTTCTCTCCAGTGTGAACTCTCATGTGACTCCGAAGACATTGTTTGTTTGTGAAACTCTTTCCACACTGAGTGTAGGTTGTGGATTTCTTGGATCTTCTTTTCTTTAAAAATGTATTTTTAGTTTTTCACTCTCCTCGTTCCCCTCCATCAGGTCTGAAATGAAGGGAAAAAATGTAACAGACACTACAATTAAAAACTGACCATGTCTGCTCAATGACCAGCAGCAGGAGTCAGATCTCATTCATCACGAGAGTCAGGAGCTGACTGACAAGACGACAGCAAAAGATTCAGTTTCAAAGCAAAATGTAAAAGCCCATATTTAAGCGTGTTTGTTAGTTTACTGTTTTTTTGTTGTGTTTTTCATTAAAGTCCCTGTAAAGCCATATTAAAATATTTGTTCTGAGTTTGTCACACCACAGATAATTATTAACCACCCAGAAACAGGGACAGTGACGATCGATCATGAAAACGATGATCGCCCTGACTTTAAAAAATATATTTATATTTGTCTATTTTTCTGATTGGTTATTGTGGCATTTTTGCCGGTAACTGAGGTCTGATTGGTTAGAGTTAGACAAGTGAAACTGAAGCGCGCACTGCTGCAGTTACAGTTAAGTGCAAGATGTACAGCGCTAATCTGTCATATACATCGCATTATAATGAAAACAAGATTGTAATAGAATGTTGTAAATTATCTGTGCTTTAGTTCCCCATGTATCAGCTGTTAAAGGAAATCCACAAGCGCGGTGAAGTTCATGTGCGCGTCCGCGTCCTTTTCTGCAGATGCAAGTAGTAAGATTACTTTTATGTTGTCTATATCTGATTAATCTCATATGGACACGTTTGGTTGAGTTTAATAACCAGCTAGTTAAGCACTGCTGTTATCAACTGGTGTTCATTCTCTTCAGTTTCAGCTCACATGCAATGCCCGACATTATCGCCTCTGGGTTATTGGAGACGGTTATATTCTTTTTAGATAGGCTATTTCTCTTTCAAAAGCATTGATGATATTAATGCAGCAATGTTATTTTGTTCTCATATTTTTTAACAGTAGACCTGTTTTATTTAAAGTTGTTTCTCATTATGCCTTCAAAAACGCGTTGTGATGCCTGTCACTTTGATCAGGAAAAATAAAATTTAGTGCAAGATGTGCAGAGCCAATCTGTCATGTACATAACATTATAATGAGAACACAATTGTAATAGTTTTGTAAATTATCTGTGCTTTAGTTGCCCGTGTATCGGCGTTGTTGTTAAGGGAAGAGCGCATTCAAAATGTGTAAAAACTAGCACGACCAAGTTCACGTGCGCATTCGCGTCCTTTTGTGCTGATGCACGTGGTTCACTGATTAATCTAATATAGGGTGCCTTTGGTTGAGTTTATTATCCTGCTAGCAAAGCTATGTAGGGTGCTGTTTATTTACAGTTTCAGTTCAATTACAATGATATGATTGATTGGGTTATTTAAGACGTTTATTTTTTTAAAACATCTAAAAACAAAATAACCATTTATGCATCATAATCTAGCAGTTATTCTTTTTAGTCATATGTTCATGTTTTCATAGACATGTGATGTTTGTATTTGTCAACATAATTTTTTTTCGTAACACTCTTAAAATAGTTTCATATCTCCATGACGGAGACGCCCTGCACCCCCACAAGCCCGCCCCCAATTACTCGAGTACTCGTTTTTGAGACCTATCGATGATCGAAATGAGAAATTGAAAAAAATTCCCATCCCTAAAAAAATATCCATATTTAAAATAGTGCTGGCCGGTATACCGGCTCATACCGAATACCGGTATTTATTTTTTGTCATGATATGAATTTTGATGATACCGCAATACCGGTATATGTCGCGTTCGGAAAGCGGCGCTGCTTGTCACTTTTTGAGAGGGGTCACGTTTCACTGTAGTGAGAGCACAGCTGAGATCGCATCACAGCCTATGGTAAGTCCGAAATCACCCCCTAAAGCCTCATTCACTATTATTCCCTACATTACCCACTTGTGGGCAAAAATGTAACTGCTTTATTCTTTCTGTGTTAAACTGACGTGTGTCATTTGTTCAGAGACTGTAGTGTTCTTAAATGCATTGCAAATATCCTTCGACCTTTTAAATGTTCTTCCGCGTTTCTCCCTCGTTTTGTCAGTTTGTTGTTATATAGGGTTAGATTTTTTTAAATGCTTAAGGTGCCCTATTTTTTTCTCTCTTCATGGTCATATTTTAACATGCATGTGTCTGTAATGAGTGTGTTGCATGTGTTTTATTGGTTGTTGTTGTCTCCACACAGCATCATTTTGTGGGGCTTTGTTATAAATAGGGAATTCTAGTCAATCTACTGCAGCATCCTCTCTCAATTAGTAGAAAATGTGTTTAACACCCAGTCATACCGTCATATACCGCGAAACCGAACTAAAATAACAAGTTTCCGGCAGACGGCTTAATTTTCATTGGATGAACTAACCCTTTAAATAAGGAGACCAAGCTGTTTAGCTAGCAAAATGTAGGGTGTAGTAACTAACGGTTATAATAGTAACTCGCGAGTGAGCGGGTGAACCACTGATGCTAATACAGCGGCTGTAGTTATTATAGTGTTGAGGCGCCAAAAAAATTCTGAACACAGAATTGGTGAAAAACTGTTTAACAATCTAACTCCACAATTCAGTTCACAGTCTTTGTAACTTTTCTCAAACCTCCATTTACTGAACATTTGTTAAAAACCAAAAATGAAACTTTTGTACCCATTTGATAGTTAAAATGCTTCTCTAGATGTGCTTGTGTGTTTGAATCTTTCTAACATGAATGTTCTTCAGCATCATGAATGAATGAAGAATAAACACCAACCTCTTTGTTCTTCAGGATCTTCAGTGCGTTTCATTCTGCAGGTTCTGGATCACTCGCGTACTCATTATCCTCAGGCTTTGCAGATTTCAGCTCTGCCTGATGCTTTGATGCTCGTCTTCACTTGTAGCCTGGTGGGAATATTCCAGCATTTATTGATCAACTGATGTGGGAGGAGCTTCACTGGTGCTGTGATTGCCATGGGAAAAGCTAATTTGTCAAAAATCAAAAATATTTCAGTTGAGTTAGTTTTTTTCCTAAATGACACATCTAAGCTTGTCTGCCTTACTCATTCAACTCATAACCATAACATTATTCTACTCCATTCAAATATTTTGAAACGTTAGTTTTTAATCTTGAAGTCTTAGGGTTTTGATGAGAGAGAAAAAAATTAATATCCAAGAAAGATTATTATCTGACAAAGACGAGCGCTTTTCCAAAAGTAACTCAAGAGTCCAGTCTCTAACATATACATACATAATCAATACCATGAGACAGCGGCTTCATCATATTTGAGCATTTCCATCCCGGCCTGAAACAGGGACGCATAAGCAGGTACATATTTCATCCCAGTCACCCTGCCCTGAGCCAGATATAATGGTATAATTTTTTTTTGGTAATATTCTCATAGATTACACTCAATTCAGTTCATAATTCAGTTCAATAAAAACATTATACAATATGCAGAAATACAGAAAATAATTAATAACTTAATTTAAATTCCAAATATAAATAATGGTAAGAAAAATTGAAAGCAAAAAAGAAACAAATGCACACTGTTGTCTGTTGACAGCAATGAAAAGAGCTTTAAGTGCCATTTCACAGGTGATCCGAAGACAACAAATGAGGTGAAAACAGGAACTATTGAGATGAAATAAAGAATCTTTTCAGCAGCTCTGTTCATATTGATGAGCCTCAGACTATCAACACTCATTCAACAAGACATTCAGGATCATCAGCAGATCATCTCACTTTATTCGGACTGTTTCGGACACATTATTCCAGTCAGGATATATGACAAAATACTATTAAACTGCTCTATTGAAAGACAATACTGTAATATCTCACAATACGACATGGATAAAACACCAATAATACAAAAACAAACACCAATGACACTCAGATAAATAACTACAGCAGGATAATATGCCCATATGAATCTAGTTTGATTTTATGATAAGTACATCACTGTATGGAATTAGATCCAAACGGATAATGATTTTAAAACAAACCTTTAAAAAATAAAGAGCAGCACAAATATGTAATGTTTCCTGTATCAAACTTTATTCATATTTATCTATATACATTTACATCTAGATTTTAAATGTCTCACGTGGCTCATTATAGGCTCAATAGAATGTATTTAGCAGTAGGCTATCTGTTTTAGTATATTTTAACAATGTCATGTAACTAACATGTCTGATCAGTCAAAGATGTGAAAAGAGGAGAAATAAAACGTGAGCAGCAACACTTGAGATGGATTTCCATCCATTCCCCTCACAGATCTCAAACTTTGACTTTTGACTTGACACTCAGTAACAGTTCTCAGTCCAAACATCGAAACAATCAGGTCTGAATGAACTCAACACATGTTCCTCTCACGCTGCTGCACTAAATTATTATTTCAGGAGGAAGACGCCAGAAAAGACGCTCAAGTTGAGAACAATACAAAAATTAGCCTGTCTCATCAAACTGTATAAAGTGTGTGTGCGATGGTGTGTAAATATGAGAAATACCGTGAACTGCTCGCCTCATCGGCTCCTCTTCTGTATTGGCAGCTTGTACTCTCTCACACAGCATTAGCGCCATTAATCAGGATCTCCGATGGCGCTGTATTTCACTGAGATACAGAGAGGAAAATAAGTATTTGAACACCCTCCTATTTTGCAAGTTCTCCCACTTAGAAATCATGGAGGGGTCTGAAATTGTCATTGTAGGTGCATGTCAATCAAAATCAAATCAAATCACTTTATTGTCACACAGCCATATGCACAAGTGCAACAGCAGGTGAAACTTAAGACGGGCCTTGACATGTGCTGGTTTAAGCAGGGGAACCTTCCGTGCCATGCATGATTTCAAACCATGACGTCTTAGTGCAGTGGTTCCCAACCACGTTCCTGGAGGACCCCCAACAGTGCACATTTTGGATGTGTCCTTTGTCTGACACACCCACATCAGGTCTTGGAGTAGCTACTAATGAGCTGATGACCTGAATCAGGTGTGTTTGATTGAGGAGACATGCAAAATGTGCACTGTTGGGGGTCCTCCAGGAACGTGGTTGGGAACCACTGTCTTAGTGTATTACCAACAGTAACCTTGGAAACGGTGGTCCCAGCTCTTTTCAGGTCATTGACCAGCTCCTCCCGTGTAGTTCTGGGCTGATTTCTCACCTTTCTTAGGATTATTGAGACCCCACGAGGTGAGATCTTGCATGGAGTCCCAGTCCGAGGGAGATTGACAGTCATGTTTAGCTTCTTCCATTTTCTAATGATTGCTCCAACAGTTGACCTTTTTTCACCAAGCTGCTTGGCAATTTCCCCGTAGCCTTTCCCAGCCTTGTGGAGGTGTACAATTTTGTCTCTAGTGTCTTTGGACTGCTCTTTGGTCTTGGCCATGTTAGAAGTTGGATTCTTACTGATTGTATGGGGTGGACAGGTGTCTTTATGCAGCTAACGACCTCAAACAGGTGCATCTAATTTAGGATAATAAATGGAGTGGAGGTGGACATTTTAAAGGCAGACTAACAGGTCTTTGAGGGTCAGAATTCTAGCTGATAGACAGGTGTTCAAATACTTATTTGCAGCTGTATCATACAAATAAATAGTTAAAAAATCATATATTGTGATTTCTGGATATTTTTTTGTGATTATGTCTCTCACAGTGGACATGCACCTACGATGACAATTTCAGACCCATTTTCAGAACTTGCAAAATAGCAGGGTGTTCAAATACTTATTTTCCTCACTGTATATATATATATATATATATATATATATATATATATATATATATATATATATATATATATATATATATATATATATATATATATATATATAATTTTTTTTTCGTTTCTGTAATGCAGCTGATAAATTTGTTTATTTTTGTCAATTGAAAGAGAGCATTTGTGTGTAATTTTAGTTGGACAGAAACCTGAGAACTTAAAGAGAATGACCTGTTTACTCAATTGGTTCATTTAAACAACCATTTCAAAAACTGAAGTGATTCTTTTTTTATAGTATAGTAAGAATATGTATAACTCAATGTTTTAACTATTTGAAAAAGCTGAATAATCGTTCAAAACTTACTGATTAGTCGTCAAACAGATGACAATAATCGATGATTAGTCGATTAATTGGTTTGATAATCGTCAGATTAATCGATTATCAAAATAATCATTTGTTGCAGCCCTACTGCTACCCAGTACAAAGATAGATCAAAGTGACATTACGTTAACCAACCATTCAGAAACGTCCTGTTCGAGCCTTAATCGTCGAACTTTGTTGGGGACGTTATCTTGTTCCGGGTCCGACTCCAGTTCAAATTGATACGGTTGCACAGATGTGTCCTCAGAGAGACTAACTTTTCATTTAGACACTAAAGAATCATATTAATTTGTACAAAAATGGCATTATATGAACCCTTTAAAATTGCTAGTGCAATTGGAGGACAACCACAAAGACAATTGAATGAAATGTATCAAACCAGAGTCAAACAAAAAGCATAGAATTTTTATTGAAGATTGTTGAATATTAAATTTCAGCTTTTACCATCAAAAAGACGGTTTAGGCAACCTCAAGCAAGGACAAGGGTGTATCAAATATCATTTGTGCCCACTGCAGTCAGAACTTTAAATACTGGGACCTGAGCGTGAGGGGGATTGTGTTACTTGATGTCTTTTTATTTGATTTGTGTGATGATATTGAATGCGTTTCTTTGTGGTGAAGCCAAAGACAAATTTCCACTTGTGGACAATAAAGTGACTAACTAACTAAAGTTCACAACAAATCCAATGAACCACAGCCAATGACACCTGCTCATTTTCTGGTCTGTAACTACCACCCAAGACCATCTAACCCTCCGCCAGCTGCTCAGAATAGAGAAACCTTGTCAAAGAGATGGAAATACAGATGTTGCAATTTATTATTTCCAGTTTATCAATATTGAATAATGCTGAATCTTTATAAAGTTAAAGATGATCATCATTGCTTTAATGTTTATGATAGTTTTGTTTGTTTACCTTCACAATATGTTAAAACAAACTACATTTCCCATGAGAAGCCGCGCGCGAGATGGTCGGCAGAGAATGCTGGGAACGGTCGGGATTGTGCCCTCTATATTTCTTTGCCTGTTAAACATATACAGTTGTTTTGTTTCTCATCAAACTTTGATCAGTAAAGTTCCTGCGAAGATGATGTTTCTAGTCTCATTCACTCCATTCTAAATCTGGTTTCTCTCCAGCATGAATTCTCAAGTGTTTTTTAAGATGTCCTTTCAGATTGAAACTCTTTCCACACTGAGGGCATGTGTGGGGCTTCTCTCCAGAGTGAATTGACAAGTGGTCTTCAAAGTTTCCTTTAAAACTGAAACTCTTTCCACACTGAAGGCATGTGTAGGGGCCCTCTCCAGAGTGAATTCTCAAATGGTTTTTAAGATGTTCTATTTGATTGAAACTCTTTCCACACTGAGGGCATGTGTGGAGTTTCTTTCTGGAGTGGACTGACAAGTGGTATTTAAATTTTGCTTTCTGATTGAAACTCTTTCCACACTGAGAGCAGGTGTAAGGTTTCTCTCCAGAGTGAATTCTCAAGTGGTATTTAAAATCTCCTTTATGATTGAAACTCTTTCCACACTGAGAGCAGCTGAAAGGCTTCTCTCCAGTATGAACTCTCATGTGATTGATAAGGCTTCCATTACAAGTGAAACTCTTTCCACACTGAGAGCAGGTGTACGGTTTCTCTCCAGAGTGGATTCTCATGTGGGCTTTAAGATTTCCTTCTCTATTGAAACTCTTTCCACACTGTTGGCAGTTGAAAGGCTTCTCTCCAGTATGAACTCTCATGTGATTGATAAGGCTTCCATTACAAGTGAAACTCTTTCCACACTGAGAGCAGGTGTACGGTTTCTCTCCAGAGTGGATTCTCATGTGGGCTTTAAGGTTTCCTTGTTGTTTGAAACTCTTTCCACACTGTTGGCAGGTGAAAGGCTTCTCTCCAGTATGAATTGTCATGTGACTGATAAGGTTTCCTTTACAAGTGAAACTCTTTCCACACTGTTGGCAGGTGAAAGGCTTCTCTCCAGTATGAATTATCATGTGACTGATAAGGCTTCCTTTACAAGTGAAACTCTTTTCACACTGAGAGCAGGTGTAAGGTTTCTCTCCAGAGTGGATTCTCATGTGGTTTTTAAGATATAATTTATGATTGAAACTCTTTCCACACTGAGAGCAGATGAAAGGCTTCTCTCCAGAGTGAATTCTCAAGTGGTTTTTAAAATCTCCTTTCTGATTGAAACTCTTTCCACACTGTTGGCAGGTGTAAGGCTTCTCTCCAGAGTGGATTCTCATGTGGGCTTTAAGGTTTCCTTCTCTATTGAAACTCTTTCCACACTGTTGGCAGGTGAACGGCTTCTCTCCAGTATGAATTATCATGTGATTGATAAGGCTTCCATTACCAGTGAAACTCTTTCCACACTGTTGGCAGGTGTACGGTTTCTCTCCAGAGTGGATTCTCATGTGGGCTTTAAGGTTTCCTTGTTGTTTGAAACTCTTTCCACACTGTTGGCAGGTGAACGGCTTCTCTCCAGTGTGAATTGTCATGTGACTGATAAGGTTTCCTTCTCTACTGAAAGTCTTTCCACACTGTTGGCAGGCAAAATTACTTCCAGTTCCAGTCATTTGAGCTATTTTTCGTGAAGAAGTGTTTTCAGTCTGTGAGCGACTAAACGTTTTTTCTCCAGTAATGAAATCATGATTGTTATATTGATCTTTCCTTTCCATTTCATTCAACACTTCGCTCTCCTCTTTCAGTGCTATCAGGTCTAAGGCAAAAAAAGAAAGAAAGAAGTTAACATCAATTTAACAGCACAAAGCAACAGACATCCAAACATGCATTTTAAGCATCAAAACCAACTGCAAGCAAAAGAGCACAGCAGAACAAAATAAAAATAAAACGATATGTAAAAAACAACACAAGACATAATTTTATGTTTAAATATCAGAGTTTTATTTATTATTAATGTTTAAATTCCCAGAGAAACAGTATTTGTGAAGAATTCCCATCATTGTACAGAAACGGTTTGTTGAAGATACAAATGAGGCCATCCTTAAAAATATTCTTGTTTGCCGTAACCCAACCGACCCAGTCAATTTAGGACCAACTCAAATTTTTTTTTTTTTTTTTTTGCTTTTAGTCCGACCGACTTGCCGGTTATAAATTTGCGTTAAGACCGATCAATTTCTTTACTCTTCAAACAACTAATACAAAAGCAATAAAATAATATTAATTATATTATAGTAAGTATTGTAAATATATAAATTGCCTAGGCCTACATACAAACGAAGGCTACGTTCTTTCTTTTAAATAAAAACCCGTGGCATCATCTATGTTTACACTATTGGTTAACGGATGTCACACTATGGCCTGTGAGTTCGCTTCGTCTCATACTCTCATTCACTGTCAGAGTCAACGGTTCGCGCTTGGTAATGATGGCTGCGGCTGCAGTAAACAAAATGTTCGTGGTCACCGTTCAAAGTCATACTAGTTCAGGCACCATAATACATCTAAAATCTCGACACCGCTTTAACTTGGCACGAAGTTCTGGAAAAACTGTGCCCAGAACCACATTGCATCTTTGCCAGAAAGTCGCTGACAGTTCGGGCTCAGCGGGCACTCCAGAGAATGCTCTTCAAATATGACTACAGCTGTGGTTCCATGTTGACTGTAGAAGGCATGTCTCTGTCCATTTAGGTTATGTGCACTCCGTCATGTAGTCATATTCCATAGGTGGTCTTTTGTCACTCAGACAGTAGCCGCGTTTCCATTACAGATTTGCTCAACCTTTGCGATATTTTCTAAAAGTCGATAAAAAAATATTGGGAAATGACAGCGTTTCCATTAACTGATGTTATGCGATTAAAACATTTTCGTGATAAATCATTCCAAAAATCATGCTACATGTGGTTAGGTTTATGTAGCCTATATCCCAGCCACTGCACGCCATTATTTTTAATGGTAAGAGACGTGTGTGTTATCCAAGCACTGATGACAAGGAAACCACCTTATACTTGAGCGGCACACATGAGGTGTTATGATAAATTGTGACATTTTATATTCTGTTGTTTTTTAAGAGTTTAATAAAGAACTCATCTTCTGTTCAAACATACCATCATCTGTAAAGAATGATCGACTTTTACAAACGTCAGGTTATTTTGATGCATTGCCACATACAGAGACGAGCGAAAAGATTTAATTTGAAGGTGGTAACTCAAAGGTTTTTTTTACCACTTCGTTATTTTGGCTTGGAATTTCGTTTGTTGGAAATATGAACTGAATTTAAAAATGCTTTTGAAATGGAAAACTTTGCGTTTAATAAACAAAATATATTTTTGAAATGAAGACAGCGTTTGGAGTGGAGTGCAAAATAATCCGTTCCCTGAGTCCACGGCCTTTGCTGTTATTGTGAGTGTACACAAATACAAGTAGACCGTTTACTGTTTATAATTAGGTCTTGCACTGATCTGTATGGCTAAAAATTATGGAGTATTGTGAGTTGTGTCCGCTGGAATAAGGAAAAAAAATCCATCAAAAGGCGCCGACGACTTCACCGGACAGAGGGTTAAAGAAAACGTAGCCTATTTAGTTCCATATAGTTAGGCTATGTCTAAATATTATAATCTTTTAATTTCATATGTTGATTATGAAAAGTGAGCAGCATGAGTAAGGCACATAATCAGATGCACATATGTCTGGAGACATGGATTTTGAGCATTTCATTGAATTTGCTTTCTAGAAAGTCTTTCTTTAAAATGAATTTCATTTTGTATAATTAATTTTGATCAATGTTTAATCAACTATTTGGCAGTATATTTAAGAAATAAGAAGCAAACCAAGATCGTCGGGAATGGATTGACATGCGTAACTGGCCTGTTTCCTCAGTCTTTGAGCAAGGCTGAAACTACAGCGTCTTTCTGTTTTAACACATTTCTTGAATATATGTCTTAATTACAGTAGGCCTATAGATAGTTAAGATATTTGTGGTTGCACCGGGTCCGTCATTATAAAGTTACGCCACTTTGCTTATTAGGAGAAAATATAGCCTATCTAGTTATTAGACATACTTGAATGGAAAAAAAATAATATGTAGGCCCTGTGTGGGAGCAATGTGTGACCGTACCAGGTGACCTGTAAATACGAAAACTTTTTACATTGCAGTTTTGCGAAAATTTCCTTTTTCAAATTGCCTTAAACACTAGAACGGCCACGGGGTAAAATTTACCCATGGCTGTTTTTCAAATGTACATAAGATTTTCAATAAAATATCCAAGTCTCCCAGTCACTGACCTTTACTAAAACTGTGTTATTTACAATCCCTTGTTGTTAAAAATGGTTTAGATAAAACCAGATTCGGGGCATTTAAACCTATAAGCGCCAGCGGGTCAAATTTACCCCTATATAATTCCTCTATTTTCGCACTTTAATTGAAATCTAGTGGCTTCTTTATATCTTGATTCTACCTCTTATTTCTTCAAATGAATGCACCTGAAATTCATGCAATAAACAAATTGACAAAGATTTCAAATTGTTTGTTGTCAATATAGCCTGCATCAAAATGAGGTTTGCAATCATGCGCCCGAAGGCACAGGTTGTAGACTCAGTGACGTCATGATATGCTAATTTGTTTAAATTCATACCTACGTAATCACCATCACCAAAATTGTACTTTTTTTTTTACATTGAAACTTGAAAAAAAAAAAATAGACCTACCTACCGACCCTTTTCTTTTTTTTCTTTTTTTTTTACTGTTGCTGCAAACCAAAATATTTTTAAGGATGGCCTGACCTACTTTTGCCATATGATTGTGTATCAAAGTAAAATAATGACAAATGTCTTTGAAACACAAAAGTATGTTTAATTTTATATTTTTACAGGCTAAAATTCTGAATGGTTGTGTTTTTAAGCTGTGAATATTTCTACTGAAAACATTTTCACACGCAATTTCATTAACAAAAAAAATCATTCATAATTACTTTTGCAGACTTAATTTGCAACATATTAACTGAGTTTAAAAATAAAACCTATAATATTTAACAGGAAATTTTCCTTCCACTTTATTTCGCTATACAAATTCACTTTTTTGACAGACTATTCAACATTTGCACAGATGGGAACTGCAGGAATAGCAGTAAAGCACTGATACCTGATACAAATCCAGAGCAAAAGAAAGAGAGAATCATTCCTTCACAAAAACTGACTTACAGAAAAGGAACAAGTAGTATGTTACTATTATCAGGACCAGTTGCCTATATATGCAGAAAAACTGTATGAGAGATAAAAGCTACATTTACATTTAATTAAGAGTCATAGTTTCCCTTCCTGTGTACATGCAAGCAGCTTTTCTACCACAAAGCAGAAAATTATATTCCCCCGACACTGATGTACAGAACAAACATTACATCTGACTAGGGCTGGGCGATGTATCGAATATTAGCGAATTTTGACGACGATGTAAAACTTTAAAATATTGTGAATATCGAATATTTCAAATTCAAGTATACCTTCCCAAAGAATGCGCCAAACTCCCCAATATTACGTCCCCTTTTCGTCTTGTCGCGTACCAAATGGAGACTACGGACAACAGAGGTGTGGAAAGAGACACGGGGGTGATGAAATAGTCCCCAAAAGGAACACACAATCTGAAATATGGGGGTGGTTTGGTTTTCAGATAACGGATACCAATCAAAATACCGTCATTTGCAAGGTGTGCAATAATAGCTACAAAGGGTGGTAGCAGCACTAATCTTGTTCATCACCTCAAGCATCATCCTGTGCAGTACGAGCAATGCATGAAACTCCGTGAGCCATCATCATTTTATATCTAATTTATTGCTCCAATGTGCTTGAGCATGTTATTGATTTAGATCAAGCTAACCCTATTAAGCAACACCCATATAGAGTGAACCCTGTTAAACACCAGCTTTTGCGTAAAGAGGTAGAGTATATGTTAGAACTTAACATCGCAGAACCGACTTCTAGTGCTTGGAGTTCGCCATGTTTACTAGTTGAGAAGCATGATGGTTCGTTTTGGTTTTGTACCGATTTTCGTAAGGTAAATGTCATCACCAAGCCTGACTCCCATCCTCTTCCACGCCTAGATGACTGCATGGAAACAAAGGATGCAGAACCAACTTGATCAAAGTTCGATCTCTTGAAAGGCTACTAGCAGTTTCCACTTAGACAATGAGCCCGTGAGATCTCTGCTTTTGTGATGCCAGATAGCTTCTGCCATTACAACGTTATGGCATTTGAAATGCAAAATGCACCCGCCT
Organism: Gobio occitaniae; assembly: GCA_033150135.1. Classification (NCBI taxonomy): domain Eukaryota; kingdom Metazoa; phylum Chordata; class Actinopteri; order Cypriniformes; family Gobionidae; genus Gobio; species Gobio occitaniae. Next base: position 466,702 of record JARQWZ010000124.1, read on the forward strand.
CTTTCCAGCGTCTGGTGAATAAGGTGTTGGATGGAGTTGCAGGGTGTGAGGCTTATCTTGATGACGTGGTCATCTATAGTTCTACCTGGTCTCAGCACTTGGCCCAGCTTGAGGATGTGTTCAAGCGGTTAAAGGCTGCAAATTTGACCCTGAACCTCTCCAAGTGTGAGTTTGGGCAGGCCACAGTAACTTACTTTGGGCAAAGTTGTTGGTCATGGTCATGTGTCTCCAATAGGAGCAAAAGTGGAGGCCATTGTGAATTTTGCAGTACCATCATCTTGACGGGAGTTAAAATGTTTCCTGGGTATGGCAGGATACTATAGGAGTTTTTGCAGAAATTTTGCTACTGTTGCTACAAGCCTGCTGCAACTAAACTACTTAGTCCCAAGGTTCCTTTTGTTTGGACTGAGTCATGTCAAGAGGCCTTTGACAATCTGAAGGCATTGTTGAGCAGTTCTCCTATTCTTGCTGCCCCTGATTTTAACAGACCTTTCAAGCTAGCTGTGGATGCTAGTGATTTCGGTGTGGGTGCTGTTCTCCTCCAAGATGATTCAGTGGGAGCTAAGCATCCTGTGTGCTATTTTTCAAAGAAATTCGATATCCATCAAAAGCACTATTCTACAATCGAAAAGGAAGCTTTGGCCCTTGTCCTTGCTCTGAATCATTTTGAGGTGTACGTTTCATCCAGTGTTTCACTTATTGTGTACACTGAACATAACCCTCTAGTGTTCCTCCACAGCATGAGAAACTCTAACCAGCGCTTAATGCGATGGAGTCTGTTTTTGCAGAGATATGACCTTACAGTCCGCCACATTCGTGGGAAGGATGTTTTGGCGGATGCTCTGTCAAGGTCGTAAGTTGTTGTGTTCGTTTATCCCATGCACTTTTTGATTTTGCCATAGGTTATCCTATAGCAACATTTTATGGGTGGGAGTGTTATGTGGGAGTGTTCTAATCTACGTTTCATTGCGGTTTCCCTGGTAGCTCACCTGCAATCAACTGGTTAATTGGTGTCAACTGAGGGGAGCCTATTTCAACCTAGGACACATGCTCTCTTTCTCTCTCTCTATCTCTCGTCTTGCAGCCAACACTGCAGTAGCAGTGGCACTGTTTTTTTCTCTACAGTCCCTTTTTTTCTTTTTATATTTAATAAATTCACTTTGATTGGCAGATTTCTGTCTTTGTGTCCTTTATGTTGCATCCCTAGAGCCAGGGTTGTAACACTAGCCTCGCCCTCTTCATCTGCAGAGAAATCTGGTAGGCCTGTCGTCTCTAAACAAATAAAGCTGGTCGATTCATTCTCTTGTGGTGTGCTATTTGCGAGAAATAGTAAAAAGCGGGAAGAAATTACATTTCAAAAAAACATATTTTAAAGTTCTATGGACGAGCCGAACCTGCAAAACCTACATCAGTCTTACCATTCATTTTATTGATGGCTGGGAGCTGAAATCCGCTTGTCTGCAAACCAGTTACTTTCCAAATGCACACACCAGAGAGAACATCGCAGATGGATTACCTGCCACACTTGTGTCTTGGAATTTGAGAGAGGAGCAACAAGTTTGCATCACAACAGATAACGGGAGCAATATAGTCAAAGCGACTGAATTGAATAAATATACAAGGCTGCAGTGTTGCCATGCATGCCATAATTTGTGAAATAGTTTGACTTTTAATGTTAGGTTAAAGGATTGTATGCTAATTATTTATTTAATTTTTTTCACAGAGAGAAGCATGAGGGATGCCCGCATTGAACATGAGTATCGGTGTGTGCAAGAAAATTGTGGCCAGCTTCTCACACAGCTGGAGAAGGAGAAGAGAACTTGCCAATGTCCAGAGAGATCTCCATCTACCAAACCACCAGCTTATTACCAAGTCGCCTACCAGGTGCGGATCCAGGGAACAAATGATTGCTCGAGTTCTGGAGTAAGAGCCAGCCATAGGCAAAGTCCTGGTATGATCTTTAGGTCCTGGAGTCTGTTCACAAAGCTCTACTACGGCCACTTCTAGATTTCACTGACGCATTGTCAGGTGAGGATTATGTCACGGTTCCTTGTATCAAACCAGTGCTTTCTCTGTTGAACACTGACATCCTTGCACCTCAAGAGGAAGATACAGACCTCACAAAATCAATCAAAAGCTAAATTCTGGAGTATCTCAATGACAAATATTCTGATCCTGAGACCATTTGCTCCCTCACTGATCCGAGGTTTAAAACCACTTATATTGAACACAACAAAATTCAGGAGGTGAAAGCCAAGCTATTGACGAGATCGAGTCCCTTGCTAGCACGCATTCTGCGTCTGACACTGTGGAGTCCAGTTCAACAGCAAGTGCAGAAGCTCCACCAGAGCCACCAGCCCGAAAAAAGAAGACATTGGGGACCTTCTTCAAACAGGCAACATCCTCTTCTACTTCTTAGGGTTGTCCCAGAGGGAGGCAATTGAAAAGGAACTGGAAAGCTACTTGCACGCTGCAAATGCTGACAGTGACACAAAGCCACTAATGTGGTGGAGCATCCATGAGGCACATTTCCCCAAATGTGCAAAATTAGCTAAGAAATACCTATTAGTTCCAGCAACTAGCCCCCCATCTGAGAGGGTTCTTAGTGCCAGTGGGAACATAGTTTCATGCCACAGAGCGTCTCTTAAACCAGAGACAGTTGACAGACTTGTGTTATTAGCTATATATATATATATATATATATATATATATATATATATATATATATATATATATATATATATATATATATATATATATATATATATATATATATATATATATATATATACACTCACCTAAAGGATTATTAGGAACACCTATTCAATTTTTCATTAATGCAATTATCTAATCAACCAATCACATGGCAGTTGCTTCAATGCATTTAGGGGTGTGGTCCTGGTCAAGACAATCTCCTGAACTCCAAACTGAATGTCAGAATGGGAAAGAAAGGTGATTTAAGCAATTTTGAGTGTGGCATGGTTGTTGGTGCCAGATGGGCCGGTCTGAGTATTTCACAATCTGCTCAGTTACTGGGATTTTCACGCACAACCATTTCTAGGGTTTACAAAGAATGGTGTGAAAAGGGAAAAACATCCAGTATGCGGCAGTCCTGTGAGCGAAAATGCCTTGTTGATGCTAGAGGTCAGAGGAGAATGGGCCGACTGATTCAAGCTGATAGAAGAGCAACTTTGACTGAAATAACCACTTGTTACAACCGAGGTATGCAGCAAAGCATTTGTGAAGCCACAACACGCACAACCTTGAGGCGGATGGGCTACAACAGCAGAAGACCCCACCGGGTACCACTCATCTCCACTACAAATAGGAAAAAGAGGCTACAATTTGCACAAGCTCACCAAAATTGGACAGTTGAAGACTGGAAAAATGTTGCCTGGTCTGATTTCTCAATGAGTCTCTCTATTTCTGTTGAGACATTCAGATGGTAGAGTCAGAATTTGGCGTAAACAGAATGAGAACATGGATCCATCATGCCTTGTTACCACTGTGCAGGCTGGTGGTGGTGTAATGGTGTGGGGGATGTTTTCTTGACACACTTTAGGCCCCTTAGTGCCAATTGGGCATCGTTTAAATGCCACGGCCTACCTGAGCATTGTTTCTGACCATGTCCATCCCTTTATGACCACCATGTACCCATCTTCTGATGGCTACTTCCAGCAGGATAATGCCCCATGTCACAAAGCTCCAATCATTTCAAATTGGTTTGTTGAACATGACAATGAGTTCACTGTACTAAAATGGCCCCCACAGTCACCAGATCTCAACCCAATAGAGCATCTTTGGGATGTGGTGGAATGGGAGCTTCATGCCCTGGATGTGCATCCCACAAATCTCCATCAACTGCAAAATGCTCTCCTATCAATATGGGCCAACATTTCTAAAGAATGCTTTCAGCACCTTGTTGAATCAACGCCACATAGAATTAAGGCAGTTCTGAAGGTGAAAGGGGGTCAAACACAGTATTAGTATGGTGATCCTAATAATCCTTTAGGTGAGTGTATATATATATATATATATAATGTGTAAGGAATAATTGACGACGGGCCGTTCAATTATTAGAACAATAATGCACACCCGAGGTGGTGATGCGGTCACGACGCGAAGCGGAGTTCTAATAATTGAACGCCCCGGAGTCAATTATTCCGCTTATACTACGGTTACCACACCTCAAGACATCGATCCGAAGAAATATTTAAAGGGATTCGTCCGGTTTTTGTACTTAAATCGCTATTGTGAGTAGGACTATTTCTTCCGCGTCTCATCCAACGGCTCTTTTGCTAGTTCTGAAACGTCATTTTAAAGCTGTTAACGAAGGCTTGAGCCGTTGATAGCATTCTACTGCAGTTATTAATAAAGTTATTAGAAAGAGAGCGAGAGAAAGAGAGAGAGAGAGCGAGAGAGAGAGAGCGCGAGTGCTTGTGTGAATTAGGCTACCTGTGCATCTCTAAACAGCGCTGTTATTACCTCGCTAGTGAAAAAATGTCACGTGTAGCCTTTAAGTTGCTCCCCTATATAGGCTAACTGATCAAATGGTCAGGGCAGCGCTGACACCTTTCTGTGCAAACTGTAGTGCGTGTGCGAGCATGTGTGATTTCAGTAATGAGACAGAAAAGCTTGCCTTTGATGTCCGCTTCCGTCTGTTGGTTTTCATCTGGACTGTCTAATACTGCTGCCGCCCAGTTGTTAAACGGGTTATATTCACCGTAAATATTAAGATTTACTTTAGGAAAATCGTCTGTCATATTGTTGTTTTTTAGTCCTGTAATTTCCGTTATTACAGTTAACTATGCGAAGTGATATGGAACTGTAATGCGGTCAAGAGAGCTGCTGGAACTACGTTCGCTGTGCATCTCCCAGAAAATAATTGCACACCTCAGAACGTTCATCAGCCAATCAGATTCAAGCATTCAACGGCCCCGTAGTATAAATATATAATTTCCTATCATTGCTATGCCGACGACACTCAACTCTACTTCTCATTTCAACCAGATGATCCCACGGTTGGTGTTCGTATTACTGCCTGCCTAACAGACATTTCTGCCTGGATGAAGGAGCATCACCTGCAACTCAACCTTGCAAAGACAGAACTGCTTGTGGTCTCAGCCAACCCAGCACTTCATCACAATCTCTCCATTCAGCTAGGATCATCAACCATAACTCCGTCCAGGACAGCCAGGAATCTTGGAGTTGTGATCGATGATCAGCTAAAATTCACTGACCACATCACTGCAACATCCTGGTCCTGCAGATTTGCATTATTCAACATTAGGAAGATTAGACCCTTCCTATCAGAGCAGGCCACACAACTCTTGGTCCAAGCTCTTGTTCTCTCCAGACTGGACTACTGTAATGCTCTTCTAGCGGGCCTTCCGGCATGCACTATCAAACCCTTGCAACTGATCCAGAATGCAGCGGCGAGGGTGATCTTTAACGAGCCGAAGAGAGCACACGTCACACCTCTCTTCATCAGTCTCCACTGGCTACCAATAGCCGCTCGCATCAAATTCAAGACACTGGTGCTCGCCTTCAAAACATCCACTGGCTCTGCACCAATATACCTAAACTCGCTTATTCAGACTTACACACCCTCCAGGAGCTTACGGTCTGCCAGTGAACGACGCCTTGTGGTGCCATCCCAAAGAGGCATGAAATCACTCTCACGGACCTTTTCCTGGACCGTTCCCACCTGGTGGAATGACCTGCCTATCTCAATTCGAGCAGCCGAGTCTGTAGCCATTTTCAAAAAACGGCTAAAGACACGTCTTTTCCAGCAGCACCTGATCAATCAAGAATAGCACTTATCACTCTATTCATTCTCTGTCTGTCTAATTTATTTAAAAAAAAAAACAAAATAGTTGCGTGTTCTGTGTTAGATTAACTGAGACTTGTTACAGCACTTGCATATTGCTGATATTGTTGCCCTTGACTGTTCTAGTTGCTTCTATTGCTCTCATTTGTACGTCGCTTTGGATAAAAGCGTCTGCTAAATGACTAAATGTAAATGTAAATATATATATATATATATACACACACACACACATATATATATATATATATATATATATATATATATATATATATATATATATATATATATATATATATATATATATATATCCCAGTTTAATTTCCCCCAGTTGCACAATATAAATTGTGAATTGCAGTATTTAACTGCAATGTCTAGTATTGCATTAGTATTGCATCCTTCTCATGGGCATTTAATACTTTTTGACTTTTCAGTCTGAGTTAAATCTCTTTTTTGGCTCAATTTATCTGTAAAAGAAAACATGCCTAATAATTCTGAATACAAGGTGTTTTTCATTTCCAGCCTTCATGAGCAATTATATATCACTTATACATTATTAAATACTAATTTAATAGTAGTTATTAGTATTACTGTGGTTTGGAATTGGTCAAATGTGCCTGGAAAAAAAAATTATCTGGTCATGTGATCTCAACACGTCTGACCAGTTCCATGTAAAAAAAAGCGCTTCAATTCTGATTATTCAAAAATATCACTCATTTCTGTAGAGCTGGAGATTTTAATAATGATCAAATGACTGAGTTCAGCTTTGAGAACAAAACCAACCTGTTTGTTCCTCAGTTTCTTCATGTTTCACTCTCAATGTTTCTTCAATCTTCATGTCTTCTCTCTCCTCTTTCTCTGTTTGTTCCTCAGTTTCTTCATGTTTCACTCTCAATGTTTCTTCAATCTTCACGTCTTCACTCTCCTCTTTAATAAACTCCATCTTTATAATAGTGTCACATGGATCTCAGCTGCTTCTCCTGGAGTTTTTCAGTGTGTTTGTCCTGTTTAAGATGAGAATAATTAACAAAAATAAAAACACTCAAAACTAAATCTCTGAGAGTCTCAATCAGCTCTAGTTCAGACTCAGGTAAAAGAGTCAGTCAGTCACAGTCAGTCAGTCAGTGAGAGAGTGAGAGTGAGAGTGAGAGTGAGAGTGAGAGAGAGAGAGAGAGAGAGAGAGAGAGAGAGAGAGAGAGAGAGAGAGTGAGAGTGAGTTAATCTAGGTGTGTATGACATTCTTCTTTCAGACGAACACAATCAGAGTTATATTAAAAAAAGTCCTGGCTCTTCCCAGGTTTATAATGGCAGTGACTGTTGGGTCATTTTTGAAGTCCATAAAAAAAGTCAATTTTGTGTTAAAAAAAAAAAAAATTATATATATATATATATATATATATATATATATATATATATATATATATATATATATATATATATATATATATATATATATATATATATATCCATATTTAAAACTTTATAAAGTAAATTGTCTAGCTTCCGGTGAATCGCCTTCTGTATTTAACTTAGAGAAGAAAAAAATGTCTGAAAGAAGTACGTCATACACACCTAGGATGGCTTGAAAGTGAGTAAATCATGGGATCATTTTCATTTTTGGGTGAACTATCCCTGTGATGGATGGATTACAGATACTGTACTATATAGACACATCATGGCATTTTACAGTTTCATGAAAACATTAGCAGTTTGTTAGCTGTCAGGACACATTAGTGTTGGTGCTCATTTAGGACTGTTTGAGCAGCTCGACTCGTGAATCGAATCACTGAATCATTTTGCGAAGTGTCAGTTTCTCCATCTCTACTCGCCAGAGACTGAACTCTGTGTTTATGATGAACTGATTCAAGATAGAGGGAGAGAAATGAGACGCAGCTTTTGTTCTTGGAGTGAATGAGACTTACTCACACAAAATATCCTTCATTAAAGTTAGTTAAAGCACTACAATGTTGCATTCAATAATGAATAACACAGTGCTTGTAAAAAACTGTGAAACATTGAACGGGTTATAACGATTTAAACAAATTAAACGCTTGAAACAAACCTTTCATCAGCCGAATCATAACAGATGCAGGAGCGCGGCGCAGTGTTATGACGTCACGCCACCGCACCAAAATAAAAGTCCCGTTCACACTCTGCTGTCTTATAATCACAGATGTGCAGAGAAATGTCTGTCTACTATTTGTTTTACTAGATAATCCTTATATTTATAAACGTTAAACAATAATAAACGTAAAACAATAAGAAATGTGATAAAAACAAACATGTTAAAAAGAGTGTGTGAGTTAATAAAGCAAAGTTCATACATGTGTCCGAGTTGAAACATATGAGAGTCAGTGTGTTTTGCCAATATTAAAAATATGGACAAATAAAGTTAATCTGAGTCTAAAAATGTGTAAAAGAAAAAAAAAGATATATCAAGAAGGAATATAAGAAAAAGAAGCAATAAAATGTTATACATGTAAATGTAATTTCTTAAATGACAACTATTGCTAAAAGGTTCAGCCCAAATACAAAATGTAATATTTTACTGAATTGTAATGAAATCAATAAGTCTTCAATGTCAAGGTTCATTTGTGTGAGTTGCTGCCTATGTAGTGACTGAAATCGCTCACTAATGAGTGAACACAGACCTCCTTCACACCTGCTCCAGTTTCTATTATATATATTAAAATCTGTCAGTTCAATAAATGTCCTGCTTATGTGATGCACAAATAAATAATTATTGAATTTATTGTATTAATGTGTTTCCTCATCCTCACATTATTCCAATCTAAACCTGTATGACTTTCTTTCCTCTGTTGAACACAAAGGGGGTGTTCATGTTAACTGTACTCTTTCTGTGGTTCAAAGGTGAATAAGAACATTATTAATATCTGCTGTTCGCCCAACGTCTAACAAAGTCATACACGTTTGAAATAACAAAAAAGTGTTCAATGATAACAGCCTTTTCATTGTTCGATCATGTAAAATGAAATTCCAGGACTTTCAAGGACTTTTCAAGATTATTTTCAAGAACTACAATCAGAGATCTCATTAATAATAATACAAAATTAAATTAAAGGTCACAGAATTCGACACAACACTGGAATGAAAAGAGGTTGTAAACAAGGACATTTTCTGAACACTGAACAAAACCGTCATGTGTTTTTCAAACAGCGGTGCGTTGCTGAAACAGCTGCTGTGTTTGTTCAATGGCCATAGAGAGAGCTGTGTAGAGTGTATTGAGTGCAGTCCTTTATTAACTGCACACCATACGTACACTAATGTAATAACTTCATAACACAAAAATAAATAACTCACAAAATTTACTAAGTAGGGCTGTACAATGAATCAGATATTGATACGGGCTAGTGTCTGTGAATATTAAAGCTGATGTTAATGAAATCTGAAGACTGTATGTTGTGCCGTGTCTGTGTGAGTGAGCGCTGCAGTTTTGTCTTCTACTACACAAACTGAAGCTCGTGATGATTTCAGCGTCTGCGGTCTCGCTATACATGAGCACATGAACTTCATCTGCAGAGCTGCTCGCAGAGTCACTTCATCAACATTTCACCCTTTAATTTGATACACACACATATATATATATATATTACAGACCGTTACAGTTTGAAGTGAGGCGTATTCACAGTACTCTGGTTCTGGTTTAATCTTATTCATTTTAATTTCAAAGTACTTTTTGTCTGGCCTTGAATTATGCTGGACCCCTCTGTAGGCTGCTGTATACCAAGTGTCCTCCATGCAGAGTTAAATGAGAAGGCCTTGTAGGACATTATAGGACTCAGAAAATATTTGATATTCATTTGAATTTAGATTTCTTCACCACTACTACTAACTGGTTTGAGGACGCATTAGTGAAGCTGAAAGCTGATTGGTGTAGTATTAATGTCTCGTAGGCTTGTGAAGAAGTTGTTTAGGGCTGAGTTGGTTATAGTTAGTTCAACTTCTGTCTGAACGTCAGTGGGTGGCTTTTCTGTTCATCTTGCACACTTGGCAGCGATGGAACATTTGTTTGAGGTCTAAGTTTTGTGGACTGTTGCATTTTGGGCACCTCTCTGTTATATTTCCCACAGCTCCTTCAGCGTCTGCTGTTATTCTCAGTAGAGGAGGCTGTTGTAGCTCACGGTTCTGTTGAGGATGAATGATATGCGGGTGTACAGTGAGATTGGGATAGTCCCTGTTCTGTCTGCTATGGTGCAGTTTTTGACTTCTCATCCCGCTCCATATGCAGTAACCGGCGCACTGGCGGCGTTCACACTGTAGACGGATGCAGATCGCTCTGAAATCTGCAAGAAATAACACAAAGAAAGACATTATTTGAATCAAGACGGGAGAACAAGTGAAATAAGAAACATTACAGCTTATAGTTGTAGGGTTGTAGAGCCAGATGTATAATTTTCATATTTTAAACCTTTCTTTATCTATGGCATTTGAGAACACAGCATATTGGATTTGATATTTACATATTTTTAAAAATCCAGTTGACTGCTTTAGGTTGGTGTAGTTACACATATACAGCACTGAAAATATGACAGAAATGAGCAGATAAAATTTGTCATCTGCTTAAATATAAGTAAAACAAAGTGTACTTTTAAGTGCAACAGTTCAACAGTAACTTTTACTCAAAGGAGAATTTGTGTTTTTAAGTATAAGTCATAACTGCCTGTTCTGCAAAAACATTTTCATGGGTGGTAAATACAATTTTATGGCAGGTAAATTTGCTTAAAGGGAATGTTTACCCAAAATTAAAAATTAGTCCATGATTTAATCACCCTCAAGTCACCCTAGTATAAATGACATTCTAGTTTCAGACATTTGGAGTTTCATTAATAAAATGTCCTAGGTCTTCCCAGCTTTATAATGGCAGTGAATGGGTGTTTCTGTCTTGAAGCCCATAAAAGTTTATCCATCCGTTATAAAGATGCTCCACACGGCTCTGGGGGATCAATAAAGGCCTTCTGAAGCAAATCAATGCATTTGTATAAGACAACTCTCTGTAGCACCTCTCTCCGTTTAAAATGCTTACACTACGTCCATTGTCATTCTAACAATTCAAGTGGAAAACAATATTCTCCGATTATGTAATCAGTATGAAATGTGCATATGTGTGTCCACTGTAGAGAAGATGAATCAGCATCGTCAAATGAATCTCTGCAGAGGTGTTATGAAGACCAGGATGCTTTAATAGCGGCATTCAGCTCTTCTGCATTGTTCATGTCTCTCATCTTTCTCTTGGCAATGTCTTTATGGGGTTCAGGTCAGGCGAGTTTGCTGGCCAATCAAGCACAGTAATCCCATGGTCATTGAGCCAGGTTTTGGTACTTTTGTTAAAATCTCAATAAATGTGGTTTAGGGTTTCATGACTCTTTAAAGGACCGCCCCCACCTGGTGGAATGACCTGCCTATCTCAATTCGAGCAGCCGAGTCTGTAGCCATTTTCAAAAAACGGCTAAAGACACGTCTTTTCCAGCAGCACCTGATCAATCAAGAATAGCACTTATCACTCTATTCATTCTCTGTCTGTCTAATTTATTTAAAAAAATTAAAAAAAAAGTCGCGTGTTCTGTGTTAGATTAACTGAGACTTGTTACAGCACTTGCATATTGCTGATATTGTTGCCCTTGACTGTTCTAGTTGCTTCTATTGCTCTCATTTGTACGTCGCTTTGGATAAAAGCGTCTGCTAAATGACTAAATGTAAATGTAAATGTTAAAGGCTCAGGAACCCTTTGCAGGTGTTTTGGATTAATTATCTGATGAGTGTGTGACACTTTGAGCCCACAATACTGAACCTTTTCACAATATTCTCATTTTATGAGTAACTATACTAATATATTAGTTTCACCTTTTAAGTTGAATTACTGAAATAAATGAACTTTTCCATGACAGTGTACTTTATAGAGATGCACCTGTATGTAGGGATGGGTAGTTCCACACGAGCAGCACGAGTCACGATTCAAATCACTGAATCATTTTGTAAAGTATTTGATTCAATAGACTCAGAGATTCTAAAAGCTCAGTTTCTCCATCTCTACTCGCCAGAGACTGAACTCGTGTTTATGATGAACTTATTCACGATAGAGGGAGAGAAATTAGACTTTTTTTGTTACTGCTGTGGATGCGATTTACTCACTCAAAATATCCTTCATTAAAGTTAGATAAAGCATTACAATGTTACATTCAATAATGAATAAACTACTTTCACATTGCTTGTAAAAACCGTAAAACATTGAACGGTTTCTATAAATTTAAACAGATTAAATCTTAAAATAAACAACAGATGCAGGAGCGCAGCTTTATGACGTCCTCTTCTTCTTCTTCTTCTTCTTCTTCTTCTGCGGCAGAATAGACGCATCAGTGGCGTATTGCTGCCCTCCTCAGTTCATTTAAAGAATTCATAGATTTATTAGATTATATCCTTATACATAATCCAGTCCGGTGCAAAAAATTCATAATAATTTGTTTTTGTCTCTTATTCCTTATTACTAAGTAATTATTTCTTTAAGATGTCACATCACCACACCAAGAGAAATGTCTGTCTACTATTTTACCAGATAATCCCTGTATTAAAATTAAAACTTTTTTCACAAGTTTTTTCACAACATTGCAGAAACGTATTTTTGTTTTGATCAAGTTACCATGTGTCCTTACAATGTTACAGGAATGTAAATTACCATTGTGTTATTAAATGTTAAAACTTTTTTTTTTTTTCATTTTATGTGAATTTCTATGCTCTTCTGTGATTTTAGACTCAGCAGTGAACGGGACTTTTATTTTGGTATCTAAGAGTGATGTCATAAGGCCGCGCCGCTCCTGCATCTGTTGCGATTCTGCTGGAGGAAGGTTTGAGTTTTAAGCTTTTAAAGTGTTTAAAGCAAAACAGAATGAATGATGTATTATTAAATGCAATTGCATTGCTTTATCTAACATTTATCAGCGTTGTGTGAGTAAAGTAACAGAATAAACTCATGAGTAACAGAAGGAGCGGCTCATTTCTCTCTTTATCGTGAATCAGTTCAAACATGAGTTCAGTCTCTGGAGAGAGAACCGGAGCTTTAGACTCTCCGAGTCAATTGAACCGATTGATTCACAACAAATTATTCAGTGATTTATCTAACATTTATCAGCGTTGTGTGAGTAAAGTAACAGAATAAACTCACGAGTAACAGAAGGAGCGGCTCATTTCTCTCTTTATCATGAATCAGTTCAAACATGAGTTCAGTCTCTGGAGAGAGAATCGGAGCTTTAGACTCTCAGAGTCAATTGAACAAATGATTCAGTGATTCAAATCGCTCTATTTCTATCTCGATGTCTACAAATTATTAAATAAATAAACTGCCTAATATATCAAGGGTCTGTATAATTTTAATTAATATATTCCTCTGTAGTGTTAGAGTGTTTTTTATCTAATCAGGTCATTTAGGTCCATTCACTATTGCTCTGACTGATGAATAGAGATATAATTGGGCAGAAATAGAATAGAATACAATATTATTTAACAGAAATATGACACTTACATTTAAGACAAAGTTCATAAATACTCATATGCTGACCATCATAATTCAACAACTGACCAACTAATAATATATTACAGTCAAATTAATGTCTAAAAAATAACGTTTTTTTTTTGGTGTGATATTACTTCAAATTAAAAAAGGGGTGAGGAGAGAAGTATAAAAACCAAACTCTGCATCAAAAGGACTTGCCAGTTAAAATTAGATAATCTCAGAGGTGTTTTGTTAATATCAAAACTGCACCTAAGAAAAAAAAAATATACCACCAAATTGTTTAAATAAATAATTAGGGGGAAATATTCAACAGAGCAATTATTTTTAATAAAAAAAATTAAGTCTCCAAACATTTGTTTTTAGATAAACTTGATTTAATGAATGAAAAATGCAGTAATCAATCGATTAGATCTCTGTTTGTTTGTATCTCTTCTCCTCCATCTGAATTAGTTTGGGTTAAAGGTGGGATAAGTGCTTTCTGGTAACCGATGTTGATATTTCAAATCACCCAAACAAACACGCCCCTATTTTGAAAGCTCCGCCCCACACATACAATGACTATGGCGAATCTGTGGTAATCCAGGTCGAATGTTCAATGAAAAAAGTCATCCCTTCCATGCCAAAAACACAGTTCTCATGAACAACTCGATGGCATGAGCACGACAGTCTAACTAACACACAAATTACAATTATGACAAGATTAGAGGGATATCGATCATGAAAAGAGGAAACAAACATATATTAGGATTATATTATCTTGTCGGACACACTTTGTGAGCTGATGCTTGAAACAGACAGTGGAGGAGGTTTAGACGCTCCAGGCTTATACGGTGTGGAAATCAATGAGTCTTTATCATCACTGAAGTGAACGACAATACGATCGCAAATGGACAAGCAAGCGAACATGACACGTGAGCATATTCAAGCAAAAGCCAGCTTATATTAGTTCTGTGAAACTAGGGATGTGCAATTAATCGCCATCGCAAAACAATCGCGCTTTGAGCACATGCGATTTCTAAGCCGCATAAGGCTGATTGTATTTATTTATTTATATTTGAATTCAGAATACTATAACGTTCTTGTGCACGTTTAAGATTTTAACCAATCAGAGATCACTCAGCGCATGCAGTTCTCTCACTGCAGTGGAACGGACACAGCGTAACAAATATGGTGGTGAGTGAATTAGGCTAACTAATGAATTATATGCATCATGCGTTCGGAGCTTTTATAATCGCTATAAGTTCCCGTGCTAACTAAAAAGACCGATTATCAGCGCTTCATGGCTGAAGCCTGGTTTATTAGTGGCGCGCGAATCAACGTCGTATAGGCTACTCTTCGCGCGTTCACCAGCGTGCTCCAAAAGGGTGATGAGATTTGCGCGAGCCGTTCCGATCATGCTATAGTAAAAAAAAAAGTAAAGTTAGTTTGACTTATTGAAGTAGAAAGCAAGCAACAGTCTCACGCAGACACAGCATGCAGTGCAGGTTTCTTTACGGAAAGAACTGAGAGGTTTTACAACCTGTACGAGCAATGGCTGAGGGAAATCGGCCTATATGAATTAAAGTAGGACTGAATTCTATTAATGTATCTCTGAAGGGAAATGACTACTGTGCCAAAACTACACCCTTGAATAATTAGCTTTTATATTGCCACTAATGCCAAAGCAAACTTTAGAAAATTATCTGGAAATATTTATTTCATGTTCAGTTTTTTTACCACCCACTTGCATAATGAATAATTCATTTAAAATAGATCACATTTCACAATGAATATAATTCCAAAGCTATTTCAATTATTTTCACAACTTTAATGCTGTCAAAAATAATCTGTCAACCAATTTTAGAATCAATGCACTGTAATTTATTTGTTTTTTATTAAACAAATGTTACTAGTGAATAAAAACATTTACTACGCCATGACTTCAGATATGTGCTCCAGCAGAACGATATAAATGTAACGGTTTTGAAGTTTATTGATTGTTATGACTGGAATTTAGGTTAGTTAACCTTAATTTATGTTGTCTATTTTTGTTTATCAATACTGTGTTATTTCATTGTGAAATGTGTTGTTATGCACTTCTTGTGCACTGGCATGTTTGAAAAAGCAAAAACAATTGCCAAAATTGCAAATAAAATCGCAATTGCAATATTCATAAAAAAAAAAAAAAATCGCAATATGATTATTCTGACCATATTGCACAGCCCTATGTGAAACAAAACAAAACCAATGTTACTCGCCTATCGAGAAGACACAAAGCAACCTCGGCCTTCGCTCATTGAGTTCTCTCCAGCGCTGGAAAGCTGAGACTTCTTCTTTTGTTCCACAGACATCTTCCACATTTGTTTTTTTATCTGCCATCTCTCTCTTTCTGTCGTCACTTGGCTAATGTCCATCCAGTGTGTCGTGTCTTTTGAATAATGACTGAGCACTCTCTTTTCCCTGTCATTAGTAGACACGCCCCCTTACTGCTGATTGGCTATCAGTTTGTTATTGCACTCGGCCAGAGTCACATTTCTAAAGCAGTTTTGAAATAACACTTACCCCACCTTTAACACTTTACAATAAGGTTGTATACGCCTTATTCAGCCGGCCGCCATTTTGAATCCAGAACGAGGCTGTGAGGGGAAACCGGAAATATCAACAACAGGACATGGCCGTGTGGACTAGCAATTTAACGTTTCTTCCTCCTCTTACGATCAACCTAGTGGAGTCATGGGCGGACAAAGACTCAAAAATTCCTAGGTCCATCCTCCTGAAGGGATACAGCAATTGGATTGAGGGGTATATCCACGATGTTGAAGGTAAAATCTACTTTTTTGGCTTTCTTGTACACTTAGCGAGCTGACGGAGCTAACAGAGCTAACGTAAATATTGTCTGACGGGATTTAAAATTATGCTGAAAGTATGTAACGTTACCGATTGTATACGTGATGACAATATTAGCCCGTTTATAAACAGTTAACGGTAGTATTTGATGTATGTGATGCATGTGGTTTACAGTGAAGAGAAATGAAGCAGGATCTAGTGTTAGGGCCCGGTCCTTTCGCTCGATGCGAAAGAACGAGGTGCCTTACACCATGAAGGTATTCTGTATTGTTGTTTGCAATGTTCTGCACCCTCCACGTTCAGGATGGGTTATATTAAGTTTATTTGCAATGTTCTGCACCCTCCATGTTCAGGATGGGTCATATGAAGTTCAAAGTTTTAGTTCGTTTTTTCGACCTTTTGTGTTGGTCCGTGCCTAAATACCAGGTTTTTCGGGTATGACGAGTCATTACAGAGTCGAGTGTACAGTTGATATTTAATATAGGTTATTGATATGGATATGTGGTTGTTCCAATGTGGTTTTTACAAGTATTATAAGTAAGTTAGTGGAAAAAACAGGTTAAACTTGAACCAGCTAACTCCAAAACACAAACTATCAGCTGAACTGTTTTTTCCCCCCACACTTATTTTTACTAATATAAATGCATATACTTGTATACATTTAAACAAACACATACAGTGTAATGTAAATTGTAAACCATTACCAGGGATGTAAACAGTAGCAACAGGCTGGCATTTCCTGTTTTACTATTTTAATATCTACATTAAAATGATAAAAAAGCTCCACACATTTGATAGTAACGTTATGATAGTCATGTTAATAGAACTGCGTGCCTCCAACTGTTGTTTGGAAAACAAACAGGAAATGTTCATGGGTTAGTGACATAATAATTGTATTAATAACCTAAGTCATTACTCTGAAAAACTCTGATATTTGGCAAGTCCTGCCTGAAATGTACTGAAGGGGTGGATTCAAGAATCCATCCCTTCAGTGCTAATACTGACTTTGTTACTAACAATGTTTTTTTTTTTTTTTTTGCAGGTGGATCTGTCTTCCGAAAGCCCATATATCCAAGACACCCACTGCACTTGTAAAGCAGGATTGGGGCACTGCAACCACCTACTGGGACTACTGTACACACTGGTTCACTACCTAAAAATGGGGCACAAATCTGTCCCGCCCAGAACAAGTAAAACCTCATTGCCTCAAACATGGCATGTGCCATCAAGAGCATTAGGACTAAAGCCAAAGTCAATCAGCAGAGTATCAGTTTCCAAAGTAAAACCACCAAATGCAAATCCCCTAAGAGTTAACCGGACGAGTGCTGGAATTCTCCCAAATGTTTATTGCCCAGTTCCTCTTCCATTGCCCTGTAGTGAATTTGAAGATAACCTGAGGGAAAACCTAAAAGCATTAGGAAGCAGAAGCCATATGTTAAAATTATTAACAGCTGGAAAGCAACAGAAAGAACGGGTCTCCACAGCATTTGGTGAGCTACCTTTAGGGTCTGTTTTAACCTACCAGTTACCCCAGCAGACAGCGTCCTTTGAAGAGCATCCTTCACTGCCTCTGCCTCCACAACCACTCTCATACACAACTGTTTTAAACCAGAGAGAACATGATTTCTATAGTGGTTTGATAATTACACCAGAGGAATCACTACATCTGGAAAGTGGAACCAGGGACCAAAGCAGCACCACTTGGCATCGACTACGTGCAGAGAGGATTACATCAACATCTTTCAAGCAAGTCTGTTCTAGAGTTAAAGACTTTGAAAAGTTAGCTGCTAACATGACTGGTAAACAAACAGTTCAAACAAAAGCAATGAAAAGAGGCATACAACTTGAACCTGTTGCTGCTGCAGAATATGAAAAACTTACTGGCAACAATCTGTTCCCTTGTGGCTTAATTATTAATCATCATGCCCCACACCTAGGAGCCTCTCCTGACAGGAAAGTAGTTGACCTGACAGCAGATCCAGTCCATGGACTTCTTGAGATCAAATGCCCAAACAAAGACAGTTTCAAAGACTGCTCATATTTGAGAAATTCAGCAGGGAACTACACTTTAAAAAAGACCCATGAATACTACTATCAAGTTGTTGGACAAATGGGAATTAGTGGGTTTACATGGTGTGATTTTTTTGTCAAATGTAAAAATGATAACCACATTGAACGCATCTATTTCAACAGAGATGAATGGGAGGAGATGAAGGGTAAACTTGATTTTTTCTTTTTCAGCTGTTTCTTACCTGCTTTGTGCAACAAGAGAGTGTAAACAGAATCAAAACAACCTGAACAATCCCTTTTAATGTAAATTATATTGTATTCTTTGCTAAATACTCACCTTATGCCAGTAACTTCTGTCTGTTAAACAATTTTTTTTTACTTAGTGTGTAAATGTTTAAATCTTTACAGTGTAAATGTGATCAAAAAATGAAACCGTCAAGTAGAATGCAGAAATGTTTTTTATTGTTTTAAAATATTTATATTTTCAATTCCAATATTATTTAATATGATTTTATATAATTCTTTAATGCAAAAATGTCCATAGAGAAATGTCTTTACAAAGGGAAAAAAATAAATGAAAGGTAAACATACTCAGTTGAAATGTGAATTCTTTATGTAAACGTACAGGGATAGTTCACCCAAAAGTGAAAATTCTGTTATAATTTACTCACCCTCATGTTGTTCCAAACCTGTATGAGTTTCTTTCTTCTGCAGAACACAAAATAATATATTCTGAAGAATATAGGTAACTAAACATGTGATGGTCCCCATTGACATCCATAGTAAGAAAAAAAATAGTCAATGGGGTCCATCAACTGTTTGGTTACCTATATTCTTCAGAATATATTATTTTGTGTTCTGCAGAAGAAAGAAACTCATACAGGTTTGGAACAACATGAGGGTGAGTAAATAATGACAGAATTTTTATTTTGGGGTGAACTATCTCTTTAAGAATTCTAAAAAAAAATGTGCATGGCACTAAAGAAAATTTAAAAGGAGGTGAACATTTTTTTTTTTTTTTTTTTTACATACACAGTCTAGTCAAAAAAATAAATAATTTGAATCCATGTGCACTGTCTGCAGAGTTTAGCTCCAACCCTAATTAAACACACATTAACAAGGCAATCGATGTTTTCAGGATTACTAGAGATTTTTATCAGGGCTCAAGCTAAACTGTGCAGGACAGTGGCCCTCCAGGACTGGAGTTGCCCATCCCTGCCTTAAAATGTTCACTCAAAACAATGGACCATGAAAATTAGTGAGTATAGCACACACTGTCCAGAGCTGATTTACAGAACCAGCCAATGACAGAGGAATCACCCGATCAAAAATGTGAAATTCCTTAATTCGTCGGATGGCCCGTTCAATGTGGATTCTCAAGCGAGCGATGTTTTGTGTGCGTGCAAGTTCCTCATTGTTAAACTGCCCACTTGGGCCAAGAAAAGGTGGAATAACTAGTGTGGCATGAATTTCATCCAGTAGGTCTTTGATTATAAACCCTTTGTCCACCATCACTGCATCACCCTCTTGCAGAAGATCTAGAATGCCAGATGACTTGGTTATCTCTTTATCAGAAATGCATCCAGTGTAAAGACTGCTAACAAAAGTCATGCTTCCATCAGGTGAAATTCCAACCAGTGACTTGAGTGTTGTTGTGCCTTTGTAGTGTGAATATGTTTCGGAGTTCAGTACCTTTGAGCTGGCTGTTTGGACTCGGATTTCAGTACAGTCTAAGATGACTCTGGTTTTGGGATAGAGAGACTTAAAATGTTCCGGCATTAGCTCATTAACTGCAGCTCTACTAGGCCATATTGGCAGACTCCCCAACATGAAATACAAATAATTTGCCCACGTAACACAGGTTCGACTAACTGTACTTTGTGAAACATTGAAACGAACAGCAAGGTCTTGTTCAAGAAGGCCCTGTCTAATGCGGCAAAGAAACATGAAAAACTGATTAAACAGTGAGAGATGTTGTGCTTGGAATCCCAGCCTCAGTGTATGTTGGTTGGTTGCACTAATTCTTTGCACTTGAGCCCATGAGGCCATGCTCTCTGCTGTGGGCTGTAGAGCCAAGAAAACAGTTTTCAAAGTGTCATAGTCAGGGAATCCTGTGTAAAACTGGACGAGTTTTTGATTGTGCTGAACATTTTGCATACCAAACTGTTGGCTTTTGAGCATTTCATTTTCAGCAGATAAACGAGAAATTTCCTCCCGTGCCGCCAAAAGTTGCTCCTCAGAAGTCATGGACTCCACAGAGTAGTCGTGATCAGGATGAGGGATCTCTGTAGCATGACTGTGTGAGAGAGAGAGAGAGAGAGAGATGAAAGTTAAATCTAATGATCTAGACTATATTTGTCTTTCTAGGATAAATTTGTACTCACCATTCTTCATTGCTTGGTCCATAATTAGTAGAACTGCAGAGAACAGAAGAGAACATTAACATTAAGACCCGTAAATATAATGGCCTGGTTTCACAGCCAGGGTTTAAATTAAACCGTAGTTAAATTAGGACATTTAACTATGTTTCATAAACGTGCCTTAGAAAAAACATTACTGCTGTGCATCTTGATTTCAGCTAAAACAGCTCAAACATGCATTTTAGCCTGAGACTAGGTTTAAGCCTTGTCAATATCAATATAGCATAACTTAATTGTTTTATTTGAAATATACTGCTTATATACCACGTTTACTGACACAAAACTGATCAAAGAAATGCAATTTACATGTTAAAACCACTTAGTAGCAATTCACTCAGTTTCCCTATTTCTGCTTACCTTTCATCTTCCTCACGTTCTTCCTCTAAATTACATTTTCCTTGTCTAGAGCCGAACAGAAAAAGAAGCAGGATTAATTCCTAACAAAATAATAACATCTTGTACATGATTATGAGATTTTACCTCTGACAATGGGTAACGTACACAATAGGCTAAGCTGTCACATTGTTTAAATGATTGATTAAATCGTAAATAAAATGTTTCTCTTAATCCCATAAAAGGCATGAACAGCAATAACGATTGTAACTAAATAGCCTTTAAACAAATTATTAAACAACTGTTGCTATATAATATCTTTGTAAAACATATCTTATCTACTTACGATCGCATGGATGTCCTTTCACGCGAATGTCGAGTCCAGGTAAACACTGACGGGACTGAACCGTCTTTTAGCTTCCTGATCCCAGTCAATGTTCTTGAAAAACTTTCCGGAGAAAAATGCTTGGAACACACTCTTGTGTTTTTTGTAATCTATACGAATAGGAGATATTTGCACTTAGTTGTTGTAAAATATAATGTTGTAGCAACTAGCAATGTATTAGTGTTTAACTTAAGGTAAACAGAAATTAGCGATTAAGTTAGCCAACAGGCTAATATGCTGAACTGATATTATATAAACAATTCAGTAACTTAATCTTACCTGAAAATTAGGTCCAATGTCACGTCTGATTTTAATAATCCATGTTTTCCGAAGGTCTTTGTCCTGTGGGAATTTGTGAAAAGATGTGTTTTCTTTATTTTGACGGCTGAACGACCGACAATCCGGTACACAACAGTACGCCATTGCGAATGCTCTATCCCTCACAGCCTCGTTCTGGATTCAAAATGGCGGCCGGCTGAATAAGGCGTATAGCCTCCTGCAGCTCTGCTTTAATGCTAATACCTCCTCCATCACCGAGCCAACACCATGTCCACAACTCCATTGCCTAACCCATGATGAGCACCACACACCACTGGCTTGTGTAAAATGCAGAACCTTCTATGATGAATACATTAAAATGTCCACAGCCCAGCTTGAGGAGATTGAGAAGGTTACAAAAGCACAGAGCAAAGAACAGGTCTGGCATGATGCGCGGAAAGTGCGCGTCACAGCGAGCACGGCTAGAAAGGTCCCCATTCGCTCAACCACGGCACCTGACAAGTTTTTGTCTGAACACTTACACCCATCCTTCCGTGGCAATGCCGCAACCCGTCAAGGAGCGGAGGGGGAGGAACTTGCAAGGGACTATTTGGAAACTCTGGGCAACAACATTGAAACCAAAGGCTTAGTGGTGTGCGAAAAGGAACCGTGGCTTGCAGCATCTCCTGATGGAGTGATAAACAAAGACAATCTGTTGGAGATCAAATCACCTGTGATGGGAAACAAGTCACTTGCAGAATTTTTGGCAACAAAGAACTGCGAAATCACAACTGTGGCAAACGGAGATAGGGTAGATTACCATATTGCCTGCAATGGTCCAAAAGGCTACTACATGCAGGTACAAATTGGGATGTACTGCACAGGGCTTCAGCACTCCAAGTTGGTGATCTGGAACAACACTGAGCACCTAGAAATCGAAGTACCCTACGACCAAGGCTTTGTCCAGGGGCATATCATAAGGCTGCGCACATTCTACTTTGCCCACATGCTCCCAAAAATTGTTGATGATTTTGTTGAGGGAAGGTTACAGTTCTGCAGTAAATATCTTAGCATTTTAAAACTAAAATAAACTACCGGTACATTACATTATCTCTTTATGCTGTGCAATATATCAGTGTGCCTGTACTGTTTGAATGAAAATTAAAGTTTGATGTTATTTCATTTCATTTCGTTTAATTATTATTTAATTATTGCACTGAACTATGATCATGAATGGTCTTATGTTCCTTAGAGTGCTACAATTTCTTTTAACACAGTTCATCATTCATAGTAAGCTCATACTGTACATAAAATAACACTGGATTAATTAATTGTTTCGAGGAAACTAAACAAATGGCTTCAACAAGAAAGATTGCGTGTTTAATCCTAACAGGTATTAAGTAGTAAAATACAAAAGCAGCCCACACAATTACATTACTATGAAAATATTCATATATAATATTAAAAAATACAATGCATGCAGTATTTGTTGTGTTTATCTGTATTTAATGAACAACATGGCTGGGTGTTGGTAGACAGGGACACAAGGCAAGATTCTAAACCTCATGAGGCACTCTGATTAGTGGACTCTTTAGGTTAACTAGGCCAGCACATATGGTTAAGATGTTGTCCAGTTTCGGTGCCATGCTGATGGGAATGGTCTGGGATAAAATCTTAAAGACCTTCAGTCTCTGGATTGCTCTTTCCACGTGTATGCGGACAGTGGCTACTCGCCTGGTGCGTGTCGTCTCCTCATTGGTCAACTGATTGCGCCTGTAGGTGAATGCAGGGATGTTCAAACGGACCCTTCTCTCATCAAGCAAGTCTCGAATGGTGAACCCACGGTCCGCCATGACCTCATCACCAGCCCTCAGATAGTCTAGGAACCCACTGTCCATGGTGATAAACTTATCGCTGCTTCTGCCAGCATAGGCATCAGATATAAACATAATTAGCCCATTAGGGGCCACAGCGACGAGATATTTCACAGTGTTGCGTGATTTGTACTGGCTGAAAGTGTCACTTCTTGAGTCGTGGTTTGTGGCTCTCTGCATGGCACTTTCGGCACAGTCAATGATGCAGGTGGTTCGAGGGTAGTTTCTCTGAAATGACAAGGGCATGGTGGCACGAATGGTCTCTCTTGGAAGCCAGGGGATCAGGACTTTGAACTGTTCACCCATCACGTCAATCCAGTGACTAATCACAATGCTTGCCATGGATGTAGACACATTGAAGCGGTGAGCAATATCTCCTAATATTAGGTTTAGTTTTATCTTCATCAAGGTCATCAGGATTTGGTCAACAACGGGAAGGGTAATTGATGGCTTACTGAAAGGCAACAACACCCTCACCAGGGTGAAAAATTGAACCATACGCACTCCTGTATACAGCCGGGACCTAGCATCATCAATGACCGTTGTGCTAGTCACAGTAGAGCCCATTTCTGCCTCGTACTGTGTGGCCTTGTCTACTTTAACAGACTGTGTTGTTGAACAGTACATGTGGTCAATATGTGACGGATCCTCCCATTGGGTCTGGGCATCTCGAAATTTTGGTGTAGCAGGCTCGGCCTCACAGGCAGGCTGACAGGTTTCAGGAGCATCTAAAAAAGGGAAGAGAAAACATTGATGGAGCAAAATTAATGCAGGCATATAGTCCTCTCACTACAAATATCACAATGGCAAAATTTGATATGTGCAGGCACCGGCTTCAAACACCACAAGAACTCATCATTCTCCAGGCATTTTTCATTAAACTTGCATTTACCCATTTTAAACTAGCTAGGAGGCTGTTCAGATAGCTAAAGTTCTACTTGCTTTCTGCTACCTTAATTCTCTCTGATACGCAGTAACCAACGCACTGACCGTAGGAAAATAGCAAAATTAAATGTTTAGTCATAGCCTCTTACATTTCAAATTGTAAAACAGTGTCTGTGCCAAAGTGTTCTCAATATTTTGGACATACCACACCATAATCATTACCTGGTTTGAGAGGACTATTTACACATGCACATCATGGTATGTAAGCTCATAGTTGTATTCATACACATACACATCATGGTATGTAAGGTCATTTTTTAGAAAATGAAAAAACTTCATATGGGCATTCATTTATGCCAGAAAATAACATATATGACCTCCGAATTACGGGGACACTAGTGTCCTCATAATGCTGGTGAGTAACCTGACATTTTGTCCTTGTAAACCATATATACAAGCACACACACACACACACACACACACACACACACACACACAATTAATGATGTAGCTATCGTGGGCATTGTTTGTCCCATCTCCAAAACAATCTGCCTTAGCAAAATACGGGTAGCAATGTTAGTGTATGACAACTTCTTCATAATTAACAGTATTGTCAGCTTCATTACTAAAGTTGCTGAACTTACCCTCAGATTCAAGTCTGCATTTTCTTTTTGCAGTGGTCCGCTGGGTGAGTTGACGCCTCTTTGGCTGGGGAGGGCGATTGTATCCCAACCACAACTCTGGGAAAGGATTATCCTTGGTTGGTTTTTGGCCAACAAAGTGATAGGAACAAACAAAAATGTTGCGGGGTGGTTTCTTTAAATTCAATGCCTTCAGCCAGGTCCTTGATTCCGAGTCAGTATCAGGCTTGCGAAAAAATGTAAACAATGGAGCGCATGGACATTGCCTCTTCGAGGCTGGTTTGTGGTCGTAGCACTCTCTGTCTAACCACTCGTTCAGGTGCTTTCTCGAGTTTTTGCAACCAACTACCGCACACGTCGTTCCCGAGCCACTTTTCTTCATGTTGTAATTGTTTAACGTTATATCCTCTTTGTAACTGCGATATCAGTGCTTTGTCGGCACAACGGAGCTAGCTAGCGAAACAAACCCAGCCCGCCAGAACGGAAGTGGATTGCATCGATGGGAGGAGTTTACGATGTTGAGCGGAAACGGCTCAAAAACTTGTGTATAGAAAAGGGCTGAAAGTCGCAAGCAATCATTTTGACCAGAGCCTCATCAAGTTTGTTCTGTCTTAATGGATCCATTGGTTGTGTAATGCTCATAGAGGTTTGATGTTGTGGCCTCCTTGGCCTAACTGCTCCTTGGATGGTGGTGGGTGCTGCTGGTATACTGGATTCTGCAGATGAGGTGCCAGCCAAAGAAGTCGAATATCCAGCTGAAGAGGTGCTGGTGGTGGAAACAGCTCCAGCTGCTGCAGGGCCACCATCTTCAACCTCTGTTCTAACTTGTGCTAACAGCACAGTTGGATGTGAGGTTTTCAGGTGTCTTCTCAAATTTGAAGTGCTTCCTCCTTTGGTGGAAATTTTTTTCTTGCAGATGTTGCATTTTGCCTCAGTGGCCGAAGTTGCCACAAAATGAGTCCAAACATCACTCCTTTTTCTAGAGCTCATCATGATCTGTTTGAGTCTCTTCTCTGCTCTTCACCTTGTGCAAAACAACGGGGGATGGGATGGGTGTGAAAGGGTCACTGTCCCCTTGGTGATAGCCTTGAGTGACAGTTGCAATATAACAAAGTCAAAGTCAGCTTTATTGTCGATTCTTCACATGTTCCAGACATACAAAGCAATCGAAATTACGTTTCCCTCCATCCCACGGTGAAGACAAGACATGTAGTTTAAACTAGACTGGTGGTTAAAAAAAACTAAGAAGACATATCACTATATATAGGCATCAATAAATAGACATTTAAATTAAAATTAAGTCTGCAAGTGGCATGTAGTGCAAAGACAGTTTGGTCATTGTTAACATCAGAAGTGTGCAAATGTCATGGTAGTGCAAAAGACAGTTCGTCAAACTCAACCATTGGCTAAACCCTTGTTTGACACACACACACACACACACACACACACACACACACACATTCTTGTAAATGCTACTAAGTGAGGACCGCGTGAGTATGCCCACCAAGTGAGGACCACCAGTTCTGATGAACATAGAAACCCACAAAAACTATTTCTGGCCACAAGACGGTCCCCTTATCCAAAACACTCCTTTATATTATGGAAAACACCAAGATTTACATAAAAGTTTTTTACCATCAGACTGAGGACCAGCGGGCACTTTTTTTTAATTTTTATGATTAATAGGTAAACTAAGATGCTGTTTCCATTACTGAATATTTAATAATGTAAATTTGTTATGACAAATGCACAATGAGGTTATTGCCATTAACAGGGCAGTGTTTTTATTGAAAACTTTATTGAATAAAAGTGCAAATCAGGGAGAAGTGTTTGTTTTATTCCCACTTTTATTGATTTTCTTTAGACAGAAACAATACTGAACATGACATGAACATGGCTTTTCTGTAGGGAAACTCACTCATCTTAGACAATTAATTTATAATGCCAGCTTCTTTTTTATTTTAATTATTTTATTGTGCACAAAATACTTAACATCTTTCCATGTCCGTGCTTTTAGTACTGGCGACTCTTTTGAAATGCACATGAGGCAGTCATGTTTTCCAGGAACGGTCTTAAGTGCAATTAACTTAGCCATCCGTCGTCTGACTGCTGCTCTCTCGTTGTCATTCCAGGGTCTCTTATTGTGTTTTTTGACCAGCCTTTCTGGAGCATCTATGAAACAAAAACCAAAAGGTGTTTATTAGAAGTTGGATTGATAATAAATTGAGACCTTATTGAAGTTGTATAACCTTCTGAACCCTGCCTTAATTAACTAATACTAGTAGGCAAGGCATGTTTATTTATACCACACGTTTTGTACACAAGGCAACTTACCAATGCGCCCTACAAAATATGATATGCGAAACTACAATCAGGTTAAGGCAAAGCACATTCATAAAAACATCAAGTCATAGGAAATACACAGTACACGTGGTCACATGCTGGAATTTTTTCTTGGGGACAAGAAGGACAACCGGCCATTGACCAGTAGGGCTGTCACTTTTTATTTGAATATGCATTAGAACAATAAGGCATTCTAGTCAATCTACTGCAGTATTTCCTCTCTCAACCAGTAGAAAATGTGGTTAAAACCCTGTCATGCATAAGAGGAAGAAACACCGTCATATACCGTGAAACCGATATAATTTAGAAAAATACCGTCACATACATTTTTGGTCATACCGCCCAGCACTAAACAGCTCCAACGTCTTCTTGCACAGAGTGCAATAGGCTTGATAAAGATTGTTAGCGACGGGCTTGAGCCAGCTACTAAATGCACCATCTTCAAGCCATAGATCGTTAAAGGTACATTTTCCCATTGTGATAGCCAGGATGATTTTGAATTAAACTAAGCAGTGACTCAGTATGATACAGTATGTTCGGAGTTCGCATGGGTTTCTGTGAAAGTCCTTCCGACAACTCTGTACGCAGCGTTCCAGAACGCTGTGATACCACCCAGATTCCTCATACAGAACTACAACAGGTGAAACAAATGAATGCCATTGCCGCCATGAGCGCATTTTGATGAAAGAACAAATTAATGGACAAGCATATCAATTTAAGACGTGGCTAAATGTTTTTCATGACCTTGTATGGAAAATCTGGACGTTTTTATGACTTTTTATGGCCTTAAATTCTTATTGTTAAATGTATGACTTTTTATGACCCTGGTTTTTGAGAATCGATACAGTATCGTCAAAAATAATAATCGTGATATTCACGTGTATTGATATTTTCTTACACCCCTAATGTGATCTGTGCACCATCCGGGTAAGAACATGAGTCCCTGCTCTCGGCTCTGCTTTAGATTTTACAACCTCAACTCAGTCTAACTAAACAGTCATATCTATATCATTTTGATTTATATTATAAATATAATTTAGTTCAGTGAGAGAACAGACGCTACAATTAAAAACAGAACTGAGCAATATAATAATACAGCAGCAGATTCAGTTTCAAAGCTAAATGTAAAAGTGCCCATTTAAGCGAGTATGTCATTGTACTGTTCCGTTTTTGTGTTTTTCAATAAGAATAATATTAAACACACCATTCAAGTATTTTACTCCCAAACTGGTGCTCATTCTAAAATGAAAGTATAATCTGCACGGGAATTCATAACGGAGCGCATTATATGCAGCCGAGCTCCATTCTTCATGAAAGATAAAGATAGAAATGCAAACAGGAAACAAAAACCTTGCATTAATTATATACGATCCGCCTAATCCTGGCCAAATCACAGAGATGCCGATTCGCACAGGACTGATATTATCACAGGACCTGTGTTTGGTGAAATATGGGAGGTCATTTGCGGGGGAATTTTTACTTTACATTACAGATATGGCCAATTCACACAGGATTAAGATCACAGACATTCTCTGCAATTATTACAAATCACCAGAGGTCCCAGATAACACTAATCCCGCGAGAATAGGGCTTTAGAATGATTTTCTACCAACTAACTGAAATGGGGCTTTTAGACAGCATTTGGGACACTAAACTAAACTAAACCTACAACTAGTCTATTATTATATTGAAAGTAGAGCTCAGTGCAGCAATAGTAAGCTGACACTGAAGCCCAGGCGGAGTTACAGCAGTACCCTGTTGTGCAGTGACATTCGCTCTTTATTCTTGTAATAAACCACCACCTGAATTGTGCATAGACAGGTGTAGCCTAAAAAATTTTTTCTGTGCCTACAGAATCCTGCAACACATTTTCAAGGTTTGTGGGGGCCATATTGGACTCCTTCTTTGCAAATGCATAAACTAATGATCAGACACACGCAAAACCAATGATTAAAAACTGAGGGAAAAAATGAAACTCTTTTTAAATTTTGAGTGGACACCCAGTCATTTACTAAGGTTGGCTTATGGAGACGATTTATGACAAATTTCATGCTTGTTTCACCAACTGAAGTATTTCAGTAAAAAAAATTATTATCTGCTGCATGGGAGCTCCAAAAGGTTTATCACAGCGAGGTTGAACTGTGACTCTGTGTGTGGCTTATAGACAACTGCAGGCCTTTATATGTACAATTTTGAAATTTAGTTGGATCGGTTTTTATTCAGGTACGCTCAATAGTCTGGAAATTACGGCAGATATATTGTCATTTGTGTTGAAATGAAGTGAAAAATCAAATCTCCCATTAGAAATGCAAGGTTGAAAGATGACCTTCTTGTAAATATTACATAAGCGTTAAAGCGGAAGTGATTTAGACCTGGGTAATAACGCCCTTGTTTCACGCTAGGAAAACCAACATATTAACCTTGTGCTTTCATGGAGGATCACATGAGGGTAACAATATTCCCTGCCGCACGAAAACCCTTTCCGACGGATTTCCCTTTGCGCTTGTCGCGTACAAATAGCCTACACATGTATTCGCGCGCGACTTTGGACAGCAGCAGAAATCTAGACTGATTATCGCGCCATATACGGACAGCACATGAGCTCGTTCTCTGCTAGTGCTCTCTGGAGTATGGCCGCTGAAGCGGAGGTTGCTCGTGACATCAGTAGGGTAGGTTACTCTCATGTAACCTTGTTATTTGTACACGCTGTGACTAAACACATCACAACATGTAAATAGGAAAAAATGTTGGCATTATTTTGTCACTTGTTGAGCAGTAGGCTAGCTGGAGCCATATACATCCAGTCTTTGTGCTAAGCTAGGCTAACAGTGTGTGCGTCAGACAGAGTTATGGGATGCACAGAGATAAGAATGGTATGAATGGACTTATCTAACAGTAAACAGTAAATAAGGGGTTACAGTAAATAAGCTAAAGTCCCAAAAAAGTGGAGTGTTCCTTTAAAGTCACGCAGAGAGTGTTACCTGTGTCTTCAATGCCTTGACTGATGTCATCACTCCCTCTGTCATAATTCCAGCCTGTGTTTCCCTGTCTTGTGAGGACTCTTTTGTTATTTCCTGTCTTGTCATGTTTTGTAGTCTTTTGTAGTTTTTCATGTTGATTTGTCTTCCCAGATGTTTCCCATTCACCACACCCCCTCCTTGTTATCTTGTTAAGCTTGTCTGCCTGTGTGTATATATATGCTTGTGGTTCACTTGTCTTT
Organism: Gobio occitaniae; assembly: GCA_033150135.1. Classification (NCBI taxonomy): domain Eukaryota; kingdom Metazoa; phylum Chordata; class Actinopteri; order Cypriniformes; family Gobionidae; genus Gobio; species Gobio occitaniae. The sequence goes on from JARQWZ010000124.1 coordinate 497,249, forward strand.
TGTTGTCGTTGTTAGCTGTTAACCTGTTCGTGTCTTGATTCTTGAGTTCCCGGATGTCACTGTTTTATTTATGGAATAGTTTAATTAAAGTTGTGTTTGCAAGTGGATTCCATCTCTCTGCTTCATCTCTCAGCATTCGTAACACCCATCAACCTCATCAGCATTACCATCATCTTCATCATCATCTTGTCTTTGTGTTGTGCTTGTGGTGGACAGCTGCCGTCCATCTGATGAAGCATACATTAAAACATACAATCATTCACAACATGAGTTTTTTTCTGAAATGCAAATACATGCATATAATATGACTACTCGTATGATTTTTAGAACATACCTTCATGAGCTTCCTGTTGAATTCCTGCATCAGACGTCCTTCTCTTTTTGACACCTTTCAGATCTTTAGTTGGGGTGGCTGCGTGTCTTTTTCCTATGAAAAGTAGGAAATTGCTCAACTTACTTTTACAGTAATATTAAAAAGAGTAAAAAATATGCAGATAAATAAAGACACACACAGTAGACAGAGAGTGAGAAGGAGAGATGAAGACAGACAGAGAGAAAGACCGACAGAAGACAGTGTAATTGGAAGAGGGAGAACTTAAATTCTAATATAAAACTATAGAATAATACTTTAATTACCACTTATAACAGAGTCCAGTGTTTGCAGACTCTTCCCTTTCATTGACTCGGCTCCATGCTCCATCGCAAACAGAAGTTTGCCAATCTTGGCCACTTGGAATGTTTTATCTGTCTGTCGATAATACTCACAGTGGACTCGGATATCATGTCCCATAAAACGAGCAACTTGCTCAAGTTCCTGATTGCTGAGGTCGAGAAGCTGACATAAGGTAGCAACGTGTTTCCTTAACTTTGTTGATCTCAGCAGTTCTGGGTTTTTGGCCTGGCTCTCTTCTGCAGATCTTCTGAGGCAGTCACACCCACGGAGATTAGTTGTTGTGCTAGGCCTGGCAAACAGAAAGGAGTTATCCTCAAGTATGCCACCCTCCTTCCGTTTTTCAATCAGGAAATCAAGCGAAGCTTTTGTGCGCTCAAGAAGAAGGATGGGCACCTTTCTGCCTCTCTTTCCGCGTGTCACCAAACGAGTCAGTCTGTGGCTCATTTGTTTTTCCACAGGTGATAGAGTTTCATAAATGTCCTTATTAACAGGACCGGTGTCTGCTTTTAGATATGTCTCAAGGGTTAAACGTGATGCTTCTCCTTCACGCTTCTTATTGAACACAATTATTTGTGCAAGAAGGCTCTCACTTAACTTCCTGTATGCTGTAGTACTCACACGCTCTGTTAACTCTGCCTTTGCCTCATCCTCAACTTTCCTCAGGTAGTTCTGGAGAGTGATAACATCCTCTGTCAGAGGTACAGTGTCTTCTTTGCCCCACCGCCGTTGCTCCAATGAGCTATGAGCATTAGTCAATACATGAATGGACCATGAGTTCTCCAGCAACTCCTTGAACTTTTTTGCCTTCTTCTCAGTTTTTACATCAGAGTTCATCAAGCAGTGGCCTATCCAGGCTTCAGTGGCCCCTTTGAGTGAAAACCCAATTTTAACTGCTGTAGATGGCTTTCCATATTCGTTCTTGTTTACATCATAGTTTGACACCTGTCTAGCTGCTTCAATTGCCAATTTAAAATTAGCTGGGTCACAAATGTCTTTAAGAGTTTTGGCACGCTTATCAATCTCCTTGGCAGCCAGCATAAACCGTCCTAGTTCTCTCAGCTTTTGTGCAATGTACCTGTGCTGGGATTCTTCACGGCCCTTTTTTGCAAATAAAGCATCTCCATATGCACAAATCATCTCATCACTTCTGATGTGAGAGGTTACACAATCTTGTTGCATAGAGTGGATGATCTTTTGTACTCCTTGGCCTGATTTGATTGGAAGTAGATGTGAGGAAGATTTTTGTACTCTTTTGCCTTTCTGTCTTTCCTCTTTCCGTTCTCTACATGACTTCTCATGTCTCCAGAGTTCAGTCCTCTTGAACATTGCATAACAGTGTTGACATGGTAGGTAGCTCTCTACGTCTGCCTTCACAGAGGGCCGTTTCCAAACTACAATCTCACCATTTCCTTCCTCGAAGACCTTGTGATTGTGCTGCCAGTCACCCTTATTACGAAGCCCTTCAATCAGAATCTTCCTTTGTTTTGAGCCAACTGGGAAACTAAAAGCATAGGCGACCTCACGTTCCATACTATGTTTCCTTTCTAGATGTCTAGCTATCTTCAATTGAGTCTTTTCACAGTATACACAGTAATGGACTTTGTCCCAGACTCTGGCACCATCCTTTTTAATGCTTCTTTTTACAGTAATCTTTTTGTCACCTTTAAACTTCCCTTTTCCTTTTGACTTTGTACCTTTCTGAACTTCTTTACTTTTGGCCTTCTGGTTCTCAGCTTCTCTGGTGTCGGTTTCACTGGATGATGCATGACTGTAGTGCTTCTCTGGAGTATCGTGGCAGGATGACTGGGACTCTAGTTCAAGCAACTCATCTTCACTGGATGATGACGATGGAGATGGTTTGTAGTCCTCATCCAGTGGATCTGCATCAGACCCACTGGATGACAGAAGCTCCTCTCTGAGCACCTCGTCTTCTCTGGATGGTGATGATGTTGATGGGAGACTCCCAGGTTCATCAACACCACTCTCTTTGCAGTGGCCCTTTTTGGCCTTCACAGCAGGGCAAAAGAGGGAAAACAAAGAAAATGATCAATTAGATACAGATACATTAGAGCAGGGGTCCTGAATAAAATTTCACCAAGGTCCTAATTTAAAAAAAAAAAATAATAATAAATAATTTTATATATATCTATATATATATATCTATCTATATACACACACACACACACACACACACACACACACACATACATACTACAGGCCAAAAGTTTGGACACACTACTATTTGTAATGTTTATGAAAAGTTTCTTCTGCTTTTCAAGCCTGCATTTATTTGATCAAAAATACAGAAAGAAATGTAATATTGTGATATATAAATGATAATTTAAAGTATAATACATTTAAAAACAATTATTTAAAAAAAAATGTAATAATATATCACAATATAAATTTTTTTCTGTATTTTTGATAAATGCAGGCTTGTGCCACCCATGGGATTCCTGCTCCTACTGAAGGCAGGTGTGGCATGCAAACGTTCTTTCCAGCAAACAAGGTGTTTCTTGACATATTCATCAGCTCTAAGAATATGTTGTTTCTGGAGTCTACACTTTGTGCGATGTCCATGATGAGTAGTAGCAAGGCAATCTTGATCATGTTGATGGAAGACTGAAGTTCCCGTAGATTATTCTCTGCGTTGTGTTTTTTTTTTCCTTTCTTTCGTGACAGTTGACTCCGTAGTGGGTCTAGTTGTCCTTCAGAGGTTGTCGCTTCATACGCAGGTGAGGATCGGTGCGTATGGGTCTAATTGTCCTTCAGAGGTTGTGGCCTCTTACGCAGGTGAGAAAGTCTGTGCATATGGGTCTGGGGACAGCCATCAAGTGGTATCTGCACAAAGAAAACAAAAGACAACAGAGCAGTACTTGTTCTAAAAGACAGTAAACGTTAGGGTTGTCTCGGTTTAATCTGAGTCCTCTATAGAGTGGCGAAGTTATGACGTCACTTTGTAGGCCAAAACGCGGAAGTGAGTTAGCATTTTAGCCCTTGAGCACCTGCCTCTTTGCCCCTTGATGCCCAAAGTGCCCTTTTTGTCAAGGCAATTTTTTTTAATATATATATATATGTAATTAAAGGCCCTTTTGTGAATGCCTGCCCAATCTAACTATTAGTAAAATTAATGAATAATAATTTATCCGTGAATAAAATGAATCACATGATGATGACCTTTCACCCGACGACCTCATATCTCACGCACCGCGCGCGCCAGTGCCTATTGGATTGACAGGAGAGGATTCTTCAATACCGCGGCTGCTGGTAAGTGTTGTTCTCAGCGAACGAAGTGTTTGTTTACTTATTATTTTGTATTTGTTCTGCCCTTTATCTCAAACACCTTGCTTGAGTATGCAGTCAGATAACGCCTCCCAAAGACAACAGACGCAAGGATTGATTTCCAAAACTTTACTGTTGCCCAAGGAATAACGTAAAACTGTAGAAATACAAAATTCAGAATTCTACTGTAAGTGTACAGCATCTACATGTGCAAATATTACAACAAAGTTTCTTTATATCACAAAGTTAGCTTCAACTTTGTCAGAAATCAATCATACAATTAACAAAATAAAGAATAAATCTACATTTGTCATTTAAGATAACAATTTAAAGTAAATATGCATAGAAATTATGAAAGTAGCAATATTTACATACCGAAAGTGCCTTCAAACCAACTTAAATCAAGGAGCAATAGTAGCCATGACCGCATGCTCTTCCTTGCTGCTGCTGAAACTAGGCTCACATTTGTGATGTCATCATAGAAGGACTCAAATAATATTAAATGCAATACTTAACTCTGAACAGAAGGGGTCACTTTACTACAACTTATTAAAAGAATCATAAAATAAATGCAGAATGTTCATAGAGAACAGTACAGTATTATTTCACAAGAACGACGTGGAGAGAGTATGGAGCTGTTGTTTATATTGCTGTTTCCTGTATGTGTAGCCTGTAGAAGTAACGTTAACATTAGTTTGCTGTTTGAGGGAGAAAAGTTTCACGGGCGTAGAGTTACACAGTCTTGTCTTTTTATGTTATTTTACTAAAAACTGTTTATACTTTAAACTATTAGTTTTATTCCAGTATTTATTTAAAAAACTTATTCCAACACTGGTAATATACTGATTTTTCGTCCTCTGAATTAGCCTATATCTGTTTTTACTATCATTAAAAAAATATATAAATTCAGAACAGGATTCAATCATGTTCATGTCAATAATGTTCATCACAGAGAAAAGTGTAGCTTTAATGATAATTAATCTGTATTTAGTTTATTATTTGTGCAGTTCAGAAAGGTGTTATGTTAACGTTTACGTTTTCTGTATATGTCTAACAGGGAAGGCCACAGGTAAATATAACATTTATTATAATGGGATTATATAAAGATTGTTTTAAATTCACTTAAATTAAGTGTTTTTTTAAAGCCTAATAAATGTTGAAATTGGTAGCTTTCATTTATACTGTAATGCAATGTCATAATGTTTCATAGAGACATTCATTCATAAAAAGATGCCAATACAACACATATTTACAATATGCTGTCTTTAAATTGTTTCTACATTAATTTGGAGAGTAACTGAAATTATTACAATATCAAAATATTAAAAACGTCCATGTTTTTTAATAGTGATTAATTACAGAAAAAATGTGATTAATTAGTGAATTTGTTTATATAGAAGCATCATTGCATCACCAGCTGAGGAATCTGGGGGATCTTGCTGTGTCATTTCCTCAAGGAACTGCATGACAGATGGGAGGACCTTCACCAGAGTTTTAAGTGCACTCTCTCTACAGGCCCACCGAGTATCTTACAGTTTCTTCAGCTCCAGAGGACGCTGATCGGGGTGCTCCCTCTTCTGCATTTCAATAAATGCAGAGTGTCGTTTTGATGAGTTGGCCATAAAAGTGTAAAGCTTTTCAACTAGATTGAAAAAGTTGACAAAACAGATATTTGCCTTAATCTGGTATTGGTAGAAAGTGCAAAGTCAGTGTGCCTGACAGTGCACATACAAGGCCTTTGGATTTTGCCTTAGGATTCTGGACTGCAGTCCCTTATAGTGTCCACTCATGTTTGCAGCCCCATCATAACCTTGACCCCGGATGTTTTCTATTTTCAGGTGATTTTCTTCCAATAGAGCCATGACAAGATTTTCAAGAGCATCTCCGCTTGTTGACTGCACATTGCACACCTGAATGAATCTCTCCTTTATTTTCATGTTGTGTACATATCTCACAACAAAGGAAACCTGTTCAGTGTGGGACACATCTGTCGTTTCATCCAGAAGTATGGAAAAGATTTCGCTCTCTTGAATTTCTTCTCTGATGACACGTTTTACCGATATAGCCAAAGCTTTGATCAAGTCATTCTGGGTTCTGTTCGAGAGGAGCGAGACAAGAGGTCTTTTTTGGGTTGCCTGCTTCTCTTTTACTCAATCAAGGTGTAATTTAATTACACTGTCATATTTGCTGAACAACTCCACTAACTTAAGAAATTCCCTTGATTTTGGCTTGATGAAGTCTCATCATCTCCCCTGAAAGACATGCCCTGTCTTGCCAGGAAAAGAACAATGGCAATCAAACGAGACAACACTTCTCTGTTCCTCTCCCTCTCTTTGTCTTTTGCAGCTTGTGACTCAAGGTCCCCCACTTCAAAAGCTGCCTCCAGTAATTTTTTCTTGAAGGAGTTCCACCTCACCATACCACACATGTGAGCCTCTGAGGCACTGTGCTCTCTAATTTTTTCCAAAGACTTCCTCCAGCGATTTAACCCTACAGTTTCCTCCATCTGAGGTCCCTGGACAAGCAAGGAGGAGGAAAGTGCCAGAGAAGTTCAAGTTTTCTGCAACATCAGCTACGACAGACCATGCTTTCCCAACTTTGCAGGAGTACTACCGTGTTAAAGTGTATTATGTTTTTGTGGACACAATGATACAAGAGCTTCAGAGACGCTTTAAAGGAGGAGATAATTTCATATGGGAAATCTTGCATGCCTTCCATTGCCTAGCAGTCCCAGAGAACTGGAAAACCGCAAGCATTCCAACTGCAGCACTCCAAGCTGTGAAGGAACTGTGCCAGTTCTATAACATTGAAGAGGAAGACAAATTGCAGACAGAACTGAAGGTCTTCCATACTTCATACTCATGCCCACCACCAGTCAATGTGTCATCTATTCTTTCAGTGGTCAAGGAAAACAATGCACATCTAGTTTTCCCGAACATGACTGAGCTGCTGAAGACATATGGCACACGTCCGGTATCGACAGCAACTGTGGAACGTTCCTTCTCAAAACTGAAGCTGGTGAAAACCAAACTTCGCAGCCTTTGCAAAGAGGATAGATTGTCCGACCTTCTGCTTTTGGCAATTGAGAAGGACATTCCAATAAATCACAATGAAGTCATTGACATTTTTAGGGACATGGCCAACAGGAAATTGCTGTTATAAATACCTACAACTCATCCTCCACTTATTGGTAAGATTATTGCTACTAGTACTCTGTGATTTTTAGTAGGTGCAGACAGAACGAACACACACATTTTAGTTTCTTTATTTATATTTTTGATTAGACATAATCAAAATCCAACTACATCTCAGAGTCACAATGCAATATATGAAATCATGATCACTGTCTATATAGATTTTTCTGTTTCACTCTTACCCCTGCCATGGCCCTCATCCGTTCCCCCTATTGTTTCTTTCTCAGATGCTTTTCTGAATCTGATATCTTATTTTCTCTCCACAGCTCTTGGTGTGCAGCAGCCTATATGAGCATCTCCCTCTTCTTGTAGCAGTCAGCCTTGGCAGCAGTTGCAGCACAGTGAGCGAGTTACAAACACTTTCAGCAATCTTTACATCTTGTCATGGTCACATAACAATTGTTTATTCAGCTAATATATCTCATATGCTTGTTTTAATGTCTATAGTCTCAGATATACTCCAGCAGCAACAACAACAACAGCAAAGGCAGCAAACCCACTAAAGGATTTATTTAGGAATTTAAGATTTTACCAGAAAATGTTTAGACGTTAATGTTAAAAATCTTGTATAAGATTGCTGTGATTTTTTTTTTTTTTGCTTGGTTTTTATTTTTATTGGATAAATGTAACTCTTGTATATTTGTAATTCAGTTTTTGCCATGAAAATAGCCACAGATACTGACATGGCATTAAATAAAACTATTCTGTACTGTACGAAACGGGCCACGTTGATTTTGAATAATGACCATGTCCTACACAGTTTACTATAACAGCTGTTCTTTACTATTCTGTATAACTGAATCATAAGTATAACAGTTTCTAATCCCAGAGTTATTAATAGGTGCAAAGAAAATATTTTTTTTAAACATTTAACTTTTAAATGGTCTTTTTTATTCTCTTTCTTTTTCAAAACTGCATCAAAGCATTTGCTACCATATCAATGCAGAAACATCCGTATCGAAACGCGTATCAGAAAGGAATGCGTCACAATATATTGCTGTATTAATATTTTGAGCACAGCCCGATTAAAAGCCTTGTTCCATGTGCCCCTTTTATACTTTGAGCACCTGCTCCTCCAACGGCCTCTGCACGGCCCTGCTCTCTTCACATGTTTGTCTCGTTGAGAAATGGCTGACATGGGCTGTGTTTACACGTCTTTTTGTGTTAATATCTACTGTTAATGTGTGACAAAACGTAGTTTTAAGACTTTTTCAGTCGATAATGTAGTTGTTTAAAGCTCAAATCTGTGGTTTATTTATAAGAAGAGTGCCTATTTTAACATTTTATCTGGTGTTTTCAGAGTTGTGAGCTCCAGTGGGTCAGCGGCGCTCCGCGCTTGTTTACCCGGCGAGAGTAGACTTTCCTCGGCCAGTCCTTCTGCCGTCTCCCGCTGGCTCTGATGTCTCTGTGGCGTCTCCAGCTATCGTCTTGTGGAGATATAACGGCCCATATTTGCTCTCATGGATCTATAATTTGTTCCCTGGGAAATCGTTTAAGCTGAAGGCAAAGTGAAGTTTCATTACTTGTTTATTTTTAGGCTATAAATGGAAGCTTCAGCTTAAGTTCTGCCAGGAAGACTTAATCACTTTGTCACCTATTAACTTAATCTCTATCCAATCACGTCTTCATATTTTCTGTATAAAGGTCGTACTTACACATGTTTGAGTTCGCAGATGCCGATGCGACAACAGATGACGAGCCAGATGTTCCGTAGCGGTCGATCGCTGGTTCTATTATTTAATTAATTAAGTTAATAATGTGCATACAGTGGCATTCTAAGTCCATGTCAGCCTATCATTCTGTCCACTTGGCTGTCGCGGCAACAGACACGAGTGCCTTCACTAAAGAGAGCAAAATTGCGCGTTCTGATTCAGAACAATCACTTTCATGGAGGACAATCTGGGCATGTTATCAAAAGACACGGCTGTGATCTTTATCGTCATCTGGCATCATCACTACATCAGCATTCATCACAGTGATGTATGATTTTGCATTCCGATGCCGATTGGGTGTAGTATTTATTCTTTCAATTTGGTCGCAACTAAGCATGTTTAGCAGACACATGCATCAGACGCGCACCTGCTTGTGCAACGTATCGCTCGTTGTCGGTCGTGTAGTAACTTTCCATAGTGCCTCGTAAATTATACGCACTACACCGGTTACCGTTAATGATAGCTTTTTTTTAGATAAGCTGAAACAGAACAGATGGCACAGCATGTTAGCCTATCTCCCACGAACGCAATGGAACCTCAAACAAGAGTTTTAAAGCAACATGCACCCAATCGGGCTCCATGAGATTCTGTGTACCAGTTTTTGGTCCAATAACTAATACCTCAGTCTTATCTGAATTTAGTAGGAGAAAAATTACAGGTCATCCAATATTTTATATCTTTAACACACTCTGTTAGCATGGATAATTTAGAGATTTCATCTGGTCGTGCTGAAATATATAACTGAGTATCATCGGCATAACAGTGGAAACTAATTTCATGTTTTCGTATAATATTACCAAATGGCAGCAAATATATTGAGAATAACAGAGGGCCTAACACAGAGCATTGCGGCACTCCAAAATTTATGTTATCTTAGATTGTTCCCTGTTTAAATAGACAAATTGGTAACGCTCTGATAGATACGATCTAAACCACTTTAATGCCTGTCCCTGAATACCAGTGGAATTTTGTTGACGATCTAAGAGTATTTTATTATCTATGGTGCCGAATGCTGCACTAAGATCAAGTAAAACTAGTATTGAGATACAGTCTTGGTCAGCAGCCAAGAGTAAGTCATTTGTGATTTTAATGAGCGCAGTTTCTGTGCTATGATTGGGTCTGAATCCAGACTGAAATTTTTCATAGATATCGTTATCTTGTAAGTAAGAGCATAATTGAGCAGACACTATTTTTTTCTAGTATTTTAGACAGAAATGGAAGATTTGAGATTGGTCTGTAATTTGCCAATTAATTTGGATCTAGTTGTGGTTTCTTAATGAGAGGTTTAATAACTGCCATCTTGAATGGTCTTGGGACATGACCTAGAGTTAAAGATGAATTAATAATATTGAGAAGAGGCTCTTCTGCTACAGGTAACAGCTCTTTCAGTAGTTTAGTGGGTATTGGATCTAATAAACATGTTGTTGATTTAGACACAATGATTAGTTTATTTAGCTCCTCCTGTCCTATAGTTGTAAAGCACTGCAGTTGTTCTTCAGGGGTGATAATTGGGGCTGAATCATAAAACCCTGTCAACGGTTGTACATTTATAATTGTTTTTCTGATGTTTTCGATTTTTTTTAGTGAAGAAATTCATGAAGTCATTACTATTAAACTACTGGAATATTTTGTTCAGCTGATGTGCGTTTATTTGCCAACCTGGTCACTGTACTTAATAAAAACAATGGGTTGTTTTGGTTATTTTCTATCAGTTTATGGTAATGCTCAGCCCTGGCTGCTTTTAGAGCCTTTTTTTAACGGGAAGTGCTGTCTTTCCACGCGATTCTAAAGACCTCTAAACATGTTTGTTTCCATTTGCGCTCTAGATTACGAGTTTCTCTCTTGATAGTGTGAGTAATATTGTTGTACCACGGTGCAGTGCTTTTTTCTCTCACCTTTTTTAATCTGATCGGTGCAACCATTTCTAATGTACTAGAGAGAATGGTGCTCATACTGCTAGTCATTTCCTCTAGTTCATTTGTGTGTTTGGGTACACTGAGCAGCTGAGACAGATCTGGTAGGTTATTTGTGAATTTATCAATAGTGTTTGGGAGAATTGTTCTTCCTGGTCTATAACGCGGAGCAGTATGTAAAATATCAGCAGTACGCAGTGTGCACGTTACAAGGTAGTGATCGGTGACATCATCACTTTGCGGTATATATCTATATCAGTAGGATTGATTCCATGTGATATAATTAAATCTAGAGTATGATTAAAACGATGAGTGGGCCCATTTACATTTTGCTTGACCCCAAAGGAGTTTAATAAATCTGTAAACGCAACCCCTAGCACATCGTTTGTATCATCTATGTGAATGTTCAAATCACTGACAATCAGTGCTTTATTGACAGTAACCATTAGGTCTGATAGAAAATCTGCAAACTCTTTTAAGAAATCAAAATAGGGCCCTGGTGGTCTATATATGGTAGCCAAAGCAAAATATACTGAGAGCGTTACATTTAGCACTAGCACTTCAAATGTATTAAACCTGTGTCCTATGATGTTATTTGAAACATTAAAATAGACACTTGCATTTAATTGGTTTTCTATATAAAATCGCTGTAAATGTAGTTTTATAAATGTTTATGCATCTGATCTTTGACCCTATGAAAAAATGAATTAACTTTTTTTTTATTATTATTTTGGCAGTTCAGCTCCTTTAACCAATCTGCAGTTCAGTCAATAAAGCTCCGCCCACTGCAATTCACTTTCATTAAAGCCCCGTCCATTGCAGTTTACCATCAATTAAACTCCACCCACTACAGTTCACAGCCAACTAAGCTCCTCCCACATCAGTTGAACAATAAATGCTGGAATATTCCCATCAGGCTACAAGTGAAGACGAGCATCAAAACATCAGGAAGAGTTGAAATCTGCAAAGACTGAGTTTCCCAGATAGCAAAATTTGTCTGACCCACTTATGGACCACGTCCTTACTTCAATTCTGGCCCAGTTTTGGCTGGGTCCCCGGCACAAAACTGGCCCACACACTGAAAATAGACACAAATAATTTCTGTCGGCCCAGATGTGGCTCACACCCTGTAGAATGATCTTGACAATTTATGTGGCCCAGATCTGGCCAGCACACTGTATAGAGACTCTTATTGTTTTATGTGGCCCAGGTCTGGCCCAGACACTGCAAGACAGATCTGGCTGAGAGTCGGTTTGGTCCCCGGGCCAGATGTGGCCCAGAAACTGCTAAATGTAATGTTAGTTTTAGCAGAGAAACACAAAAAACTAATTCAATCATTTATAAAGATTAAGGGCTTTTATTAAAAAAATGTATAAAAATAACCCTACATGAACATTTTACAACAATTAACATGGCATAAGAAACATTTAAAGGTCACATGGCATGAAATTTTCTTATGAGTTTTTTTTTACATTAATATGAGTTCCCCTAGCCTATATATGGTCCCCAAATGGCTAGAAATTTCGATAGGTGTAAACTGAGTTCCCTTTCGTTCAGTCACTACGACGTACGTTAGTGACTAACGAATGGGGGTTTCGCTTATATATATATAAAAAAAATTTAATATAATTTTTCAAGGAGTTGGCTTGGTACTACTGTTTTGTTAGAAATACTGTGCAGTTAGTATTAGTAGTGAAAGAGAATGGGAAGTTGAGAAAAAAATAAAGAAACTGACATTAAATTAATCTAATAGTAGTTAATTGTAGGTTATATGTTTCTGAATTAAAATTAGGCTAGTCATTTATAGATTTAATGGTCAGAATTAACACAATGACAACCCTATCTCCCTAACTTGCCCGCCCTGTACGAGTCTGTCTCCCTTCACCAACTCGTGTCCCACCAACCGCCAGTCCTTGCTTGTTTGCACAAAAAAAAAAAAAAATATATATATATATATATATATATATATATATATATATATATATATATATATATACATATACATATATATATATATATATATATATATATATATATATATATACATATACATATATATATATATATATATATATATATATATATATATATATATATATATATATATATATATATTAGGGCCGGGACTCGATTAAAAAAACTAATCTAATTAATTAGAGGCTTTGTAATTAATTAATCGAAATTAATCGCATTTTAATTGCATATAAATATTTGACCTGAGAACAGTGAGAAGTAATTTTTTTCACATGGATTTTTAGTATACCATTGAATAATGACTGAATACATAAGCTTAATCAACAAAATATTGTTTATTTATTTCAGTCCAGCAGACCAGTGACTTAAGCCGCGTTTCCACCGAAATTACCCGGAACTATTTGTACCAGGAACTTTTTTCCCAGGAACTTTTTCTCCCCCAGACCTGCTACAATCTGCGTTTCCACCGCGGTCTAAAGTACCGGGGAGATTAGGCAAATTAGTCCGGTGACGTGGGAATGCGCGCGACTGCTCCTCCCAGTTACCGACGGACAGTAATCACTTTTGCGCGATACTGTCTGCAACAATAACAAGTGTAGGTGATGCAAGCAGCGCTGCTTTTGCTGATTATGTACACACATTACCAACACTGTTTATTTAAACGTGCACTTTTACCTGGTTTGACCATTTTAATGCAAAAGGGATGATGGGCAATCCAAAATCTGAATGTGTTGTAATAGCTCAATTCCAAAACAAAACATTTTCTATAAAAGGATAATGAGGTTTCAGTCATTCATGACAGATGTGTGAAAAGTTAATTGAATGAAAACAATAGACTGAATTAAACAGTTGAAAGATTAGGTACTAGACTGCAAGTATTTTATTTTTTATCACAATAACATCTCTTAACATTCACAAAAAAAAAAAAAAAATCACATGACTAGTATTACAATATGCTTCTTTAAATGCATAATTTTAGAGACTTCTTCCTCAAATTTGAAATGAAGCAGGACCACACTTATGGCTTCACTTAAGTTGTGGTTATAAGTTATTATACTACATTCACATAGTTATACATTTAAAAATATAATATTTGGGTTTTCTAGATATGTTTATGTGCATATTCAGAAAGACTTGCGAGCAGCAGCCCTTTTATTTGCTTCCTACACTATATGAATACAATTAGAATGTGGTTATATAGTTAGAATGTGGAAATTAAAGACACAGTGACATTTTACACATTTGACTTTATTTTAGACAGATTAGTTCTTACAAAATTAAAATAAAAGTGTGCAAAGACAAATAAATTACTAGAACAATAAAATGAAAATATAAAATGTGAAAACAACAATATAAAAAAAGTGTATTTTTCAGTAACCTTTCCAAGAGCTGTGCCAACACGTACAATATATAAAGTACAAGTGTGGTAGTGCAAATGCTTCAGTCAAGCGGCTGGTCATTGTGGCTACTTCTTGAACGACTGGACAAACTGTCCAAGAACAGACAGAAACCCGGTCTGAAAGTCCCTCTTCTGCCGTCTGCTTTCTTCCGCTTCTGACTGGTGGAATGCCAGCTCTTGCCTCCTCATCTCTCCTCGGCCTGGCTCTCCAGTAACAGCTGCATATATTGGTCAGGCTGTTCTTGTCCATGCTGAAGGATGGCCCGGTTAGCATCCTCCATGTCCCTCAGTGCATCAAAAAAGTCACAGTCCCTTTTCCTTTTCTCTAAGTAGAAAAATTGCACAGAAACACATGGAAATTAATACACAAGGCAACCATGAAACAATAGAAACCATCAATTAATTATTTAAAGTGTTTTCACTACAAATAATGAACAATTGTTTGCCCAGCTTGAACAATGCCCAGTGTGCAATTTTTATCATGGGCAATTTAAGTTTACAATTAAAAACAACAAAACCATTAAGGATTACACATCAGTTTTTAAATATATACACATTTTTGTCAGCTTTATAACGTACTGGTGACCGCGGGGGAAAACACGCTGGTCTCCGTTGCCTGCGATTCATCAGGGCCACTCGTTACGTCTGGAAAAGCACGTTGAAAAAAGTTACTGCAACGTGTTTAAACACTGCAACGAGTTTAATAGATGATACCAAGATGATATATTTACCTTCAACCCACTCGGATTCCTGGATGGTTTCCAACAACGCACTAGCCGAGTCTTTTGTTACCGCTGCCCTAGAAAAGGACGGTCTGTGTCCCAGCAACGCGTCCAGGCGGTCAACCGCTCCGGTTGTTATGATCCTTTAATTTCTTGTAATCTTGTCTGATTTCTTCTTCTCTCTGCACTGTTTTCCAGTGTGACTGGAACCGAGTCGATATCTTCAGGTAACGTTATACCTTTTCATTGCGGGTCGCCGTTTCCAGTTCCCGCTGGATGTCCTCCTCCGCATATATGCTCAAAGCCTGAACCTCGTCGTCGTTCCATCGGTCGAATTTTTTGTTGAACTCCATATCGTTGCAAAAAAAATATTTACTGAACGCAAAACCCACGGAACCCACCTCGCAAAAGACTTGTAAATATGGCGGTGGAAAAAAAAAATAGCTGCGAGAGCTCAACCAATCAGCATGTTCAGCGCCCAAGTCCCACCCCCGAAAGTTCGGGAACTTTTGAAAAGTCCCACCTCGCAAGCAGGGCCGTTTGGAGGGGGAAATATTTACCCGGAACTTCATTTAGACCCTGGTTCCTGCGGTCGAAACACACCGAGTTCCCCCCCAAAGTTCCTGGTTCCGGGGTAAAGTTCCTGCGGTGGAAACGCGGCTTTAGTTACCCTGGTCTTGAAACCAGTCATCTGGTGGAGTGTGGGTTGGGTGTGGGTCCTTTTAACTTTACTCGGAGTTGGGCTAACGTCCACGCTAACTCCTATGTGTTTTGCGTTGAGGTGATATTTGAGGCTCGATGTGCTGCGGTGATACGCAAATTCCTTGTTGCATAGCTTGCACACAACCATGCTCTTGTCAACGCTTCCAGACAGGACAGCAGCAGTGTTTTTTAGAGGTAAGTACAAAAAGATTAATACAATTCATCTCGATCTTTATTGAGTCACGTGAACGCCCTCCGTACACAACCAACGTCCAGGATATTCTTTAATACATTGAATTTAATTTCAGTTTGTTTTTTTTGTATGTCCATGTAAATCACGTTATTATGCTATGGTTGATCTGATTTGTGCCCCCCCTGCAAATTTTTAATGCCTGTCAGTGAATTTGTGTCTAGCACTGGGTCTTCCCTAACTTCCGCTTTATGAAATCCTTTTAGGTATGAAATCATTTAAAAATACTTTATTAATGACACTTTTTTTCTTTCTTTCTTTTTTTAATAATTGTGTAAATTGTGTTTTTTTTACAAGAAATTTGTCAGATCCTCACTTTAAAACTATATATATATATATATATATATATATATTGTGACAAGTCTCCCGAGCGGAGGTGAAGGTAAATGGGCGGACGGTCCTGGCCCTCTTAGATTCCGGGAGCTCGGTCAGTCTCGTCCAAGCCACCGTCCTCCCACCGCAGAAGGCCGTCAAGGCACAGCTCCCGATTACCTGCGTTCACGGCGACACTCGTCATGTTCCGGCCCGCCGAGTGACAATATCAGCGGGCCCTGGCGCCTGGCCAGTGGAGGTTGGCGTGTTGAAAGATCTTCCGGTTCCTGTGCTTCTTGGGCGGGACTGGCCGGGGTTCGAGGAGCTTCTTCGGGCCACCACGCAGCCAGCCAGCCGGGCCGGGAGCCGCCCCCGTAGTCGTCGCCGCCGGAGGAGGAGCCACAACACCGCCCTGTTGGCGACAGACAGCGGGAGAGATGGTGAGTCCCCCTCCCCGGTTACTGACGTGTTCTTCAATGTCTTCCAACAGGTCCAGGGAGGGGGCTCGTTCGCGAAGGCCCAGCTGGAAGATGACCGGCTCAAACATTGCTGGTCGCAGGTCCGGACAGTGGATGGCCACGAGCACCAACCAGCACCCCATCCTCTCCCGCACTTCGTCGTCAGGAACGGCCTGTTGTACTGTGTCGCCCAGCGAAGGGAGGTAAAAGAACTGCTCGTGGTTCCCAAACCTAACGTGGAAATGGTCATGGAGCTGGCCCACAGCCATCCGATGGCCGGCCACCTGGGAACCGCCAACACCATCCAGCGCATCCGGGACCGTTTCCACTGGCCGGGCTTGGATGGAGAAGTGAAGCGGTTCTGCCAAGCCTGTCCCACCTGCCAGAGGACCGCGCCACGAGCACCTCCCCCCAGCCCGCTCATACCGCTGCCCATCATCGGGGTACCTTTCGAGCGAATTGGAATGGACCTGGTGGGGCCGTTGCCGAAGTCTGCCCGTGGACATGAACACATCCTGGTGATTGTCGACTACGCCACCAGGTATCCAGAGGCACTTCCCCTACTGAAAGCAACGGCAAAGAACATCGCCAAGGAACTTCCTCCTCTGCACCCGAGTCGGCATCCCAGCGGAGATACTGACGGACCAAGGAACTCCCTTCATGTCCCGGCTAATGGCTGACCTCTGCCGGCTGCTGAAGGTGAAGCAGATCCGGACCACAGTATACCATCCGCAGACAGACGGCTTAGTAGAGCGCTTCAATCAAACCCTCAAGCAGATGCTCCGGCGAGTGGCCGCCGAAGATAAGCGAGACTGGGACCTGATGCTTCCCTACGTCCTGTTCGGAGTCCGCGAAGTTCCCCAAGCCTCCTTGGGTTTCACCCCGTTCGAGCTACTCTTCGGTCGTCAGCCACGAGGGCTCCTGGATGTGGCCCGGGAAGCCTGGGAACAGCAGCAGCCGGCACCTCTCCGCTCCGCCATCGAACACGTGAGGGAAATGCGTGAGCGGATCGAGAGGGTCATGCCATTGGTCCGGGAACACCTGACGAAGGCCCAGCAGAGCCAACGGCAGCTGTACGACCGGGCGGCTCAACCCCGCGAATTCCAGCCCGGCGACAGGGTCATGGTGTTGGTCCCCACCTCCGCCTGCAAGTTTCTGGCGACCTGGCAGGGTCCGTTCACGGTCACAGAGCGAGTGGGTCCTGTCAACTACCGGCTGCGCCAGCCGGGTCGGAGGCGTGAAGAGCAGCTATATCATATTAACCTGCTGAAGAGGTGGGTGGGGACCAGAGACCAACTCACCGCACTGGCCTCTGTCGAGCCCCCGGTCGTGGACGTGGGAACACAGCTGTCGGCCCCCCAGAAGACGGAGCTGGATCATCTGGTCCGTCAGTTCTCTGATGTGTTCTCCACACGTCCCGGGCAGACCAAAGTCATCCGGCACGACATCCGCACACCACCTGGCGTCATTGTGCGGCAGCGGCCCTACCGGGTCCCCGAGGCTCGGAGACAGGCCATCGAGGACAAGGTCGGTGAGATGCTGAAGTCGGGGGTAATCGAGCCATCACGCAGCGCCTGGTCCAGCCCCATCGTCATGGTCCCGAAGCCGGATGGCACCCTCCGCTTCTGTAATGACTTCCGCCGGCTCAACGATGTCTCGGAGTTCGATGGCTACCCGATGCCCCGAGTGGACGAGCTGCTGGAGCGCCTGGGGAGGGCTCGGTATATTTCGACGCTCGACCTCACAAAAGGCTACTGGCAAGTTCCCCTCACCGACTCCACCAAGGAGAAGACGGCGTTCTCCTCACCCAGTGGGCACTGGCAATACCGAGTCCTCCCCTTCGGCCTGCACGGGGCCCCCGCTACGTTCCAGAGGATGATGGACGTTCTTCTACGTCCCCACCAAGCGTACACGGCAGCATACCTGGACGATGTAGTCATCCACTCCGAGACCTGGCAGGACCACCTGGAGCGGTTGCGGAGGGTGCTCCTGGAACTCCGGCGGGCTGGGCTAACCGCCAACCCCCGGAAATGCCATCTCGCCCTCGCCGAGGCTCAGTACCTGGGTTTCCGGGTGGGTAGAGGACTGATCCAGCCCCAGCAGAAGAAAATAGACGCCATCCTGTCGACGCCCCGCCCGGAGACCAAAACCCAGGTACGAGCCTTTTTGGGGTTGGCGGGGTATTATCGCTGTTTTATCCCCGACTTCTCCACCCTAGCATCTCCCCTGACAGACCTGACCAGGAAGGGGCAGCCGGAGAAGGTGCAGTGGGACAGCAACCTGGACAGGACCTTCCAGAAGATCAAGACCGCCCTGACCATGGAGCCGGTCTTGCGGGCGCCCGACTTCAACTGCCCCTTCCTGCTGCAGACGGATGCCTCGGACACGGGCCTGGGGGCGGTCCTTTCCCAGGTCCGCGAAGGTGAAGAGCATCCGGTCACGTACATCAGCCGTAAGCTGACCCCAGCCGAAACCAGGTATGCGGCGGTGGAGAAGGAAGCCCTGGCCATAAAGTGGGCAGTCCTGGAGCTCCGCTACTACCTGCTGGGACGCCGCTTCACCCTGATGACGGACCACGCCCCGCTGCAGTGGATGGCCCGAGCCAAGGACACCAACGCCAGGGTGACGCGGTGGTTCCTGGCGCTCCAGGACTTCCACTTTACGGTGGTTCATCGGGCCGGCCAACTCCAACGCGGACGGACTCTCCAGGCTGTGGTCGGCTTACGCAGGTCTGTCAGGGCGCACTCCCCGCCCACCCCTATGTTCCCCAATGTGTGTGTCTAACTATCGTTACAGGACCAGAGCGACGCTTACACACAAGTCTCCCGAGCTCTCGTCAGCGTCGCCCTGGCAACAAACACTGATCACCTGCCGGCACTCAGCACGGACCGGATTGGCACAGCTGCAGGCGATCACCACACGACATAAAGCACCGCACATGGGAACACCAGTACGAGCACGAACACTCAATGAAGCAGCGCACTAACCTTTCTCTCTCTCTCAGACAGCAGCCTGTGACACTCCGGCCACCCAGTCCCTCTGACGTCACCGCGAGTCACCACTGCACCAACGGGAAGAAGGAAGCACCGCGCACCAAAGACTTCACCTCACTGTTTGTTCACCTGCTCACAATAAATCCACCCTCCGGGGGCTTTTCACCTAGCACTGTGTTGTGTGATTCTTCACCCTGCCACAATATATATATATATATTATATTATATATACTGTTTATATAATCTGTCTAAAATGTGACCATTTGAAACTTTAAAATGTAATATTTCCTTTGTCACTGCTTACGCCCGTTTCACACATACTCCGTTTGCAGTGCGTATGCGGTGCGTATTTTTTTACGTACCTATGTTAACGGATTACAGCTTCCACACTGCACGCGGATGCTGTCCGTCAGTCCGTTCCAGGTGCGGTGCGTCTGCAGCAGTCCGGCGATCGTTTCCGTACCGAGTCTATTTTTTGCTGTGCTGCACTGCGTTGATTAAAGGGACCTCGCATTGTTCGCATTAAAATAAACATATTTTGACAAGAAATGTTAATAATTTCACCATAAACGCATAATTACAATCAATATGTCGTACAGTTAATAAATTACAGTGTCAAGAAATAAAAAAGTAAAAGCAGAACAGTCCCAAAAGTTGCAAAATGTGATCAGATATGATTTTTTTTTCCCTTCACGAAATGTATATGGTGAGGGGGGAGGGGGTGGGTGAACACTCGCATCTCAGCAGGCAATCACGTGACAGGTTGGTGGACAGAAAAGTAGGTGACATGGATGACTGGAGGTGGAAAAACACAAAATTCTTTATGACCCGCAGAATATGTTGAACAAAGATTTGATTGCCAAGGAAAGGGCATGGGAAGCAATTTCCTCGGCTGTTGGTGTCCATGGTAAGTTTTTAAATGTTTGTTTCTGCGTAAAGTGCCATGTTTACATAGGTAGCCTATAACTTGCTTTAGTAATTATTAATCTGTTTAAACGTAATTAATATCATATTTAGTTATTTTTATTGTTTTTAAACTAAAATACAAAGATATTACAGTACTAATATGTTCTATCTAAACTTGAAAACTGTACTGTGCTGCCATTGTTATCTTTTTTGTTGGTCATCACCTTCCACCTTCATGTTATACGAATGTAGGTGTATAGGAATACATGTAAGTTTACACATTAAGTATTACTTACATCTTTATAATTATTGCATTTAATGTATGAAGGGCAAGAACAGGAAATGTTTATGGAAAGTCTGAATATATAAATGCACATCTAAACATGTAATTGTAGCTACATGTGAATTAATAATTAACCCTTAATATATAGTTCTATTTTTGAATATACAGAAGTTAAACAGTGTAATTATAAGTTTATCATTTTGACTACCGTAAATCCTCTAATATTGGCCTGTATTTCATTAGCGGCCGGGTCTCCAACATTGGCCGGTCTCGCTGTCACCGAAGGTAAATAAAGGCCGGTCTCTAATAGCGGCCGGGGCTATAATTAGAACCAACGTTTTTCTGGGCAGGCCTCAACATTATGCTTGCTTGTGATAGTAACATGCAAGTACCACAGGGTACTGGTCATGTCAATCACCCAGACATCCCAAGTCTCCCGCATATTTATAGCGGCTCCCTGATGCCCGCAAATTAGTAAAATTCTCCCGCAATCTAGAGCGAGCGAGCAAGAGCGCGCATGCGAGACACAAACTGTGCACGCGCGCACGGCAGAGAGGGAGAGAGAGAGAGAGAGAGCGAGAAACCTTACGTGTGTGTGCTAGTGTGCACCTAATGAAGCGCATGTAAGACGGAGAGCGTCCTGATTGGCTTGTTTCGGTAAGTCAACCAATCAATTGTCAGTGTGGGCGGGCTTTTATCTCTTCTCCCGAACCAAATTAATCAGTTCAGTGTATTTAGAAACTGGAGCGCCATGGCAGAGGGAGAGTGCCCCAAAAAACGAAAGTATAAAGTATAAACATAATGACAATCTTGCACGCTCTACAGTTTGTAACTAACATGTTATGGTTGAGTTAAACAAGTTTCATTTCATGTGCATATTTTTCAGGTCGGCTAGTTGCCAAGGCTACATGAAAACAACAAACTCCTTAGACCTGTTTAAAGTTGCAATGAAATATAAATAAAAGCAGTTTACATAAATAGTATAAGCAGCTTATGTAAATAGTAAAAGTGATCTACATAATTTTAGGAGAGATACCTCCCTGAAATGACTTTTTTCAGGTTAGGATGTCTGATCACCTCTCTTGACTCGCACGTGAGACTTCAGTCACCGGGTCCGGTAGGCTAACGTTTACGGCGCGAGGATGAGAACAGACGCGCAGCGGTCAGCGGAACATGAGGAGGACGAAGAGGAGCTGTACAATAATGAACTTGTTGTAGAGGCTGGCGCGAGTGATGAGGAGTTTACAGGGAGAGATGAAAAGGAGGAGGAAACTGAGGAGGACGAGGATTAAACAGAATTGGAGGATTTTTTTTTATAACTTCAAACCAAACGAGACAGGAATGGTTAAACTTTGGAGCGGTAAGGTGTCTGTTGCCTTTTGTTATGAATCAATAACCTAATTATCACCGTGTATGGTTAAGTGTTTACAATGCACTACCGGTAGCCTATGTTTGCTACGTTTTTGTTACCATATTTCTACACTGGAATTTAGCCTGAATTGCCGGTATTTGTTGTTAATGTTCTGTATGCATACCATAATGTTATGGTAACTGTACGTTTTCAATAAATGAACCTAGTATTTTATAGGTTGAAATAGACGCAAAAACGTCATTCCACTGGTAGTTTGATTTGCTCAAATAGAAATTGAGGCCTGCCTCTAATTCTGGCCTCCTTCCAATAAAGGCCTGGACCGCGATGCGCTTGAGTAAAATAAAGGCCCGGTCCTATATTAGAGGATTTACGGTATATAATTGTAAATCACAATTTATAACCTTTTGCCGCTTCAGCCAGCCTTTTATACAGTAGGGTGTTGGTAAGTGACATGTACTAACAATAATTCATATATTACAATATCTGCATTGATACGCACTCTTTAAAAAAATAAAGGTTCTTTGGCAGGGTGTATGGATGCATGAAGAACCTTTATTATCCAAAGAACCTTTCCATTGCACAAAAGGTTATTTGTAGTGCAGAAAGGTTATTTAGACTATAAAACATTTAGTAAAAATGGTTCTTTAAAAAAACTTTCACAAAACAATTCTCCAAGAAGCTAAAAATGGTTCTTCTATGGCATCACCATTAAAAACCCCTTTTTGGTTCTTCCTGGCACCTTCATTTTTAAGGGTTCATACATGATGTATAAGCTTAATGTTTTCTTTACAAATACAAACTGCAAAAACAGCTGTTTATTGACATGCCTGATAATATAAATATATTTATAATGATATCTAGACCATTAGCTATTACTCATAACTATATATTCAGATTTGGTATTCAGATATTCAGACTTACTAATATATGATTTACAGTTATATATTCTGAGTTGCGTTTATGTATTCATACTTTATAGAATTATTTCCTTTTTGGCCCTTCATAGTAATATTATAATATTGTATATTTAATTTTGTATATATATATTTAGTGTTATGAAATGGCAAACATGGGTGTTCCTACATTACAAATGAAATGAGACAAAAAATGGTTAAATTCTATTTATTTATTTGTTTATTTTCTAACATTTACTACAGGTTTTTAATAACAAAACTTTTTAACTATTTACAATTTAAAATGTTCTGTATATTCAACACAGTTGTATTTTCTGGTCCTTGGAGATGTCAGAAAGAGTCTCGGAGTCAAATGCAAGTTCAATGTTTATTAGGAGAACAATGAGAAGTCTAGGCAAGGCAAATCACACTCCACAGAATTGAGTCCACACGCGGCGTCCCACGACGTAATCCACTCTGGCGGATAACTGGAGAGAAATCCTCACTTTGAATGACTGACGAAATACTCCATGCACTGGACAGAAGACGAGGCAGCGTCTGGTAGAAGGACAGCTCGTCGAACTCAGGATCAGACTGGATCTCGCCTAAAAACGAAGCGCACCAGTCACACTGACAAAGCAGGGTAGAGTTCTCTCAAGGACAAGTTCACAATACCGCAAGCGTGTGAATTCCGGGCGAAGACAAGCCTCCGGATGCCTGCGACCGAACCTGCGAGAAACTGAAGAGAGACAGAAACCAGGACCTCCAACTGGACAGGACAGAGACTGAGACCAACCAAAAACAATGAGCACGCGACGAGAGACAGGACAGCGTGCTATAAAAAGAAAACAACTGATGAGACACGACAGGTGAACAATTAGTGAAACGAGTGGGAGGGACCAGTGAACCCGTGAGGAACCACCACCAACAGGTAAGAATTACATACACACAAACACGATCACCCAGGAATCCTGACAGTATCCCCTCCCCCATGACCGGCACCGGACGGGCATGGAGGAGACTCACCCTGTCGCCGACGGAGATCCTCGATCAGACCAGGGTCCAGTATATCCCGGGCCGGAACCCAGCACCTCTCCTCCGGACCGTAACCCTCCCAGTCCACTAAATACTGAAAACCTCTGCCCCTGCGACGAGAATCTAGTAATCTCCTAACAGTATAGGCAGGAGCAGTGGTTCCCAACCACGTTCCTGGAGGACCCCCAACAGTGCACATTTTGCATGTCTCCTCAATCAAACACACCTGATTCAGGTCATCAGCTCATTAGTAGCTACTCCAAGACCTGATGTGGGTGTGTCAGACAAAGGACACATCCAAAATGTGCACTGTTGGGGGTCCTCCAGGAACGTGGTTGGGAACCACTGGGCAGGAGCACCATCCACTAGACGAGGGGCGGGGGGTTTAGGGGCAGAGACAGGGGGATTATTCCGGGCAAAAATCACAGGTTTAACCCTGGATACATGAAAAACTGGGTGAACCCGACCAAGAATAGGAGGTAACTTGAGCTTGACCGCTACCGGACTAATGACCTTAGATATACTGTATGGCCCAATGAAACGAGGAGCCAGCTTACGAGAAGGCTCACGGAGAGGCAGATCCTCCGTGGAAAGCCATACCTTTTGTCCACACACATAACGGGGTGGAGGTCGCCGGTGACGGTCAGCCGCAGCTTTGGTTCGTCTGGAGTTTTGTAATAAGAGTGATTTAGCTTTCCTCCAAGTGCGTCTGCACCTGCGCACGAAAGCTAAAGCAGACGGAACCACTGCGTCGGGCTCCTGTGATGGGAAAAGGGGAGGTTGATATCCGACAGATAATTCGAACGGAGACAAATTAGTGGATGCGACGGGAAGAGAATTATGAGAGTACTCGACCCAAGGAAGCTGTTGGCACCAAGAATTCGGATATTTAGACGACAGACAGCGAAGCGTTCGACCGAGATCCTGATTAGCCCGTTCGCATTGCCCATTGGTCTGCGGATGATAACCAGAAGACAGGCTGGCTGTAGCGCCGATCTGTCTACAAAACTCCTGCCAAAAACGAGAGATGAACTGAGGACCCCTATCTGAAACTACATCAGTCGGAATACCGTGTAACCGAAAGACGTGATCAATCAAAACCTGAGCCATCTCCTTGGCAGAAGGAAGTTTAGGCAGGGGAATAAAATGAACCGCTTTAGAAAAACGATCCACCACAGTCAATACGACAGTGTTACCATTGGACGCCGGTAAGCCGGTGACAAAATCAAGGGCTATATGAGACCAGGGGCGGGAGGGCACGGGCAAAGATTTAAGCAGACCAGCGGGAGGTTGATTAGATGCTTTATTACAAGCACAGACTGAACAGGCTAATACAAACTGTCTGACGTCTGAAGTCATAGAAGACCACCAAAAACGTTGACGGATGGCAGCCAACGTTCTCCGAATTCCCGGATGTCCGACAAACTTGGATTCGTGACCCCACCGGATGACATCGGAACGTAAACACTCGGGAACCCATAGACGACCCACCGGACACCCCTCTGGAACTTCCCCCTCTCGGCCGGCCTCTCTCACCCGCTGTTCGATTCCCCACACGAGGGCACCGACCACCCTCCCCTCCGGGAGAATGGTTTCAGTCCGCTCCGACCCGGAACCCTCGAACAAACGGGAGAGAGCGTCAGGTTTAGTGTTTTTAGACCCCGGCCGGTACGAGAGGGTGAAGTTAAAACGTTCGAAGAAGAGTGCCCAGCGAGCCTGTCTAGATGTTAACCTTCTGGCTGAACGGATATATTCCAAGTTCTTATGATCCGTCCAGACCAGAAAGGGCTCCGAGGTTCCCTCCAACCAGTGACGCCACTCACCCAGAGCGAGTCTAACCGCCAGCAGCTCCCGATTACCTATGTCGTAATTTCGCTCCGCTGGGTTTAACCGATGAGAGAAAAAAGCGCATGGATGCACTTTCCCGTCAACAGAGGATCGCTGAGATAAAACGGCGCCTACCCCGACATCAGATGCATCCACTTCCACTATAAATTGTCTAGCCGCATCCGGTATAGAAAGAACAGGTGCAGAGATGAAACGGGACTTTAATTCATCAAAGGCTTCCTGAGCTTCTGTATTCCAACGGAAACATACTTTAGAGGAAGTAAGTGCGGTAAGAGGTTTAGCGATCTGACCAAAATTTCTGAAGAAACGCCGATAAAAGTTGGCGAAACCCAGAAATCGCTGAAGCTCTTTACGAGTGTCGGGCACTGGCCATTCGGCGACCGCTTTAACTTTAGCGGGATCGGGACAAATCTCTCCCTCGGCTATAACAAAACCCAGAAACGAAACCGACTCCTTGTGGAACTCGCACTTCTCCGCCTTAACAAAGAGCTGATTCTCTAACAACCGTTGTAAAACCTGGCGAACATGCTGGGTGTGTATCTGCTTAGAGGGAGAAAAGATGAGAATGTCATCGAGATACACAAAGACAAACTTGTTAATCATGTCACCCAGCACTTCATTGACCATGGTTTGGAAGACAGCCGGTGCGTTACAAAGGCCGAACGGAAGAACGCAGTATTCCCAGTGCCCTGATGGTGTATTAAAGGCTGTCTTCCACTCATCGCCCTCTTTGATACGTACCAAGTGATAAGCGTTGCGCAGATCTAACTTGGTAAACACGTGCGCTCCCTGTAATAACTCGAACGCTGACGACATTAAAGGCAAGGGGTACTTATTCTTAACAGTAATGTCATTCAGCCCTCTATAATCAATGCACGGACGAAGAGACCCGTCCTTCTTTTTGACAAAGAAAAATCCAGCACCGGCTGGAGACGAGGAGCGACGAATGAGACCGGCATTAAGAGATTCATTAATGTACTTATCCATAGCCTCTCTCTCTGGTTTAGATAGGGAAAATATACGACCCTTAGGCGGAGAAGTGTCTGAGAGAAGTTTGATCTCGCAATCGTACGACCGGTGAGGAGGCAGGGAAGTAGCCCGGGTCCTACTGAACACCCGATACAGATCAGAGTACTCCGCCGGCACTCCCGAGAGATCAACATCCGAAACCTGAAAAGTTGAACAAACAACAGGAGAAGGAGCAGGACCAAGACATGAAACATGACACGAAGACTTCCAAGATAACACAACACCGTTCTGCCAATCAACGTGAGGATTGTGTTTGGTCAACCAGTCATGTCCTAAAATGACAGGTGATTGAGACTCTTCTAATAAATAGAATTCGATCTCCTCACGATGATTGCCAGAGACAAACAAACTGACAGGGGGTGTGCGATGGGTGATCACAGCCATATGCTGTCCCTTTAAGGTCCAAGCGGAGAGAGAGGAAGACAGAGGAATAGAAGGAATGTTCCACGATTCAGCCAACCCGGCATCCAGAAAACTTGCCTCCGCACCCGAATCCAGCAACGCCTGTGAATGAAAAGGCAGTTTATTGTCAATGATTACAGGTAGTGTGGTGCAGCTTACGGGAGATTTGAATGACGACACGCCCACCGAAACTCCCGAAGTCATCGGCGGGCGGTACCTTTTACCGGACAAACAGCGGCGATATGCCCTGCTTTACCGCAATACAGGCACAAACCACAGGATAAACGACGCTGTCTTTCAGTGGTGGTAAGGCGGAGCTTGCCCAGTTGCATCGGCTCCTCCGTCTGGAGAGAAGATGCGGTGAATTCCTCCGGCTCAGAGACGGCGAGATGACGAAACGACCGGCGGATGTCTCGTTGACGGTGGCGAGTCTCGATCCTCAACGCCAGGTCGATCGCTGTCTCGAGAGAGGTGGGAGGATCACGTGCAGCGATCTCGTCCTGAATGGCAGGATTAAGCCCCTCGAGGAATTGAGCCCGTAGTGCAGCGTCATTCCAGCCGCTGGTGATGGCTAGCGTCTTGAACGCGATGGCGTAATCGGTAACGGAAGAGGTCCGTTGCAAGAGTCTTACCAGCTCGGCGGCTGCCATATCCCCACGAAGTGACCGATCAAACAAGCTCAGCATCTCCGTCTCGAGAGCCTCAAACGACGCCGTGCACGGAGCCCTGGCCCCCCATACAGCCATTCCCCACTGTCTCGCCCTTCTGGTGAGAAGTGTCAACACATATGCCACTCTAGACGTTGAAGCGGCGAAGCGCCGTGGCTGGAGAGCGAAGACCAGGGAACACTGCTGTAGAAAAGCCCGGCAGGTGTTGGGGTCGCCGTCGAAGGACGGAGGTGTCGCCGCGTGTGGCTCACGGTCTGCAGGTGCAGTCTCAACAGGTGCAGAAGGAGAAGGAAAACGATCACCGACCGAGGAGACAATCTGGTCTACTCTGGTATTGAGCTCAGTAACTTGTTCAGACAGAACACGGAAATCTCGGGAAGCCTCAGTCAACAGGGATGAATGCTGTTCTATGACCACTCCCTGCTGATGAAGTGCGGCGTACACCGATTCCGAATCCTCCGAACTCACTGACTCCATCATTGGCGTGCTCATTCTGTCAGAAAGAGTCTCGGAGTCAAATGCAAGTTCAATGTTTATTAGGAGAACAATGAGAAGTCTAGGCAAGGCAAATCACACTCCACAGAATTGAGTCCACACGCGGCGTCCCACGACGTAATCCACTCTGGCGGATAACCGGAGAGAAATCCTCACTTTGAATGACTGACGAAATACTCCATGCACTGGACAGAAGACGAGGCAGCGTCTGGTAGAAGGACAGCTCGTCGAACTCAGGATCAGACTGGATCTCGCCTAAAAACGAAGCGTACCAGTCACACTGACAAAGCAGGGTAGAGTTCTCTCAAGGACAAGTTCACAATTCCGCAAGCGTGTGAATTCCGGGCGAAGACAAGCCTCCGGATGCCTGCGACCGAACCTGCGAGAAACTGAAGAGAGACAGAAACCAGGACCTCCAACTGGACAGGACAGAGACTGAGACCAACCAAAAACAATGAGCACGCGACGAGAGACAGGACAGCGTGCTATAAAAAGAAAACAACTGATGAGACACGACAGGTGAACAATTAGTGAAACGAGTGGGAGGGACCAGTGAACCCGTGAGGAACCACCACCAACAGGTAAGAATTACATACACACAAACACGATCACCCAGAAATCCTGACAGGAGAAGGTTAATACAGATCTTAGATCATCTTTTCTTGCCAAGACACTGTGCCTTCTGGGGAGTTGAAAAATGTGCAAAGCCTCTCGCGTACGTCATAGGCTTCCCTGCATCCCCTGTTGCCACCCATATTTCTCACACATGGTAGCACTTCCCCTCTTTCTTCTGACTCCTCCAGCCACCTTTGGTTCTCGGAAGGATTCATGAGGTAGTTGTGGAGGATGCAGGCTGTAGTGACCACAGTATCAGCATTTGACGGCTTCACGTTCATCTTTGTGTGGAGGACTCTCCATCTGGATGACAGAATGCCAAAGGCACACTCAATCACCATCCGCGCCCGAGACAATCTGTAATTAAATATTCTGCGCCATTGTGGAATTTGTTTGCCAGGAAATGGCCTCATCAGATATGTCTTTAGGGGAAATGCAGCATCTCCCACCATGGTGTATGGCATCGGACCTTGTGCCCCGGACCCAGGCAAAGGGCAGTCTGCGGGCACAGACAACTTTTTGACCTCCATTGCTCTACCAAGTGCTGAACCACTATATACTCCTCCATCACTTGTTCTACCAAAGTCACCCACTTGTAGAAAGGTGAATCGGTAGTCAGCATCAGCCAGCGCTAAGAGAACAATAGAAAATGTACTCTTGTAATTAAAATACAAGCTCCCGGAATTTGCTGGTGCCACTAAGGTGACATGTTTTCCATCAATTGCACCTATGCAATTGGGAAAATATTTTTCCCAAAATTTGTTGGATACATTTCTCCACATTTCCTCAGTTGGTTTTGGGAACTGGGACGCCATCATTTGCCTCTCTATTGCTCCACATGTCATGTGGACAGATTCAGCCACGGTACTTATCCCAAGCCTATATTGGAATGCTAGGCTGCTGAAACTCTCCCCTGTGCCAAGGAATCTGTGAACAAAAGAAATAACAAAATTAACATATATATGCATTTTTTTGCAGTGAATGAATGCAAGCGGAGATGGAGACTACTTAGAGATGCCTTTGTAAGGAGTAAAAAGCAAAAGAAAATGTTGAGTGGTTCTGCAGGGGGCATTGTCAAGGAGTGGAAATATGAACAAGTGATGTCTTTCCTGTTGCCACATATGCAGCTCAGAAGGTTAGTATGTTGGTAATGTTGACATAACTCACAAATTAATAATGGGAAACAATAATTGTTTAAAGAATTTTGTATTACTATTTTTGGAATATTGTTATACCGTATGTTTTCAAAATGCATAACTTTTTTTGATTATAATTAAAGGACATTGTAAATGTACATTAATAACACTGGTTATTATTTCAGTTCAAAAACCACTTTGCAGCTGGAGGATGAACCAGTGGATATGAGAATGGATGAGGAGGATGTAGATCCAGAAATATGCCAGCTAAGCAGACCATACAGTCCCCTTACAGTAATACAAAGGCCTGCAACACCTATGCTAAGTCAAATATCTTCAACCCCCACACCACCCCCGGGAACCTCTACTCCTCCATTATCAACACAAATAGCTGACACCCCCACCCAACATCCCAGAGTGCAGGCAATAATGAATGAAGGTCGACAGAGACAAAAAAGGAGAAGAGTTGTATCACCAAGTCCAACTGAACAACAGCTTCTGGATATCATCACTCAGCCAAAAACTACAGCTCCACCTCATGTAGGCTACCAAGACAGGAGGATGGGATGTACTATTTTGCCCTCAGTTTAGTGCCTAAACTAAACAGCCTTCATCCAAGGAACCAAACTAGGGCACAAATCCATATCCTCAACTACCTCGCAAATTTGGAGGTAGAGGACGAAAATTTACGACATCAAGCCACACAAGCCGGCCCTGTGTTCCCACTCACTCAACCCCCACAAACAACCGGATTTCAGCCAATCCACCCCACCACCTCCTGCCATGAAGTCCAGACCCATCACACCCACCATCTGACACCTCCCCCAACTACATCCTACCATCATCATGGATCAGAACAGGACTACTCTCCTGTTTATCATCAGTTACCCTAGTTATATAAAGTTCTTAGTTGATCACTACACTTGTTGTTTATTGAAAATTATTAATAGGTTTGCAATATTTTAATATTTGTTCATTTAAATTTTACCAATAGGTTATTTCACTAATGTTCTTTTAAAGGTCCAAGGTTTTTGTATTATTTTTATTAATATGCACAAAGTTTTAAAATATATGCATGACTGAGTTGACAATGTTTAGATATATGTATTTTATATTTATATATATATATTAGTACACTTGTTGAAAAATTCACTTTTGTTCATTTTCTAAACATGACTACTTCATTAATAAAAAAAATTCTAAACATATAACAATCTATTTTATTTATTTATACATGTAATTAATATGTCCTTACCTCAGTGTAACAGCAAGCCTCTGCTTGGCTTCGATGGACACACGAAAAGTTGTGGTTTGCCTTGTGATGTCTGCTCCAACCAGTGACAGAACATCATCCATCTGTTCAGCACTCATCCGAAAGTACTTAAGGTGCCGGTCACTGTCAAGGCGAAGTTCTGAGACAAGATGGTAATAAGCACCAAACTGTCTCCTGCGCTGGTTGACTGAGTGAACCCATATGCGCCTCGTTCTTCTCCGTGACCTTCTTAGCAACAGATACAGCGCGATAGCTTTTCTTCTGTCAACAACTCGAACTACGGGAAAACAAAGAATAAACAATGATTAAGATCACTTTTCAAACGTTCCAATGTAATACAACAATGTCAAAGGTAAAGTTTGAATTTAAAATCTGAATTACTTACTCATTTTTGAATTCGTGGCATACAGAAATCGCGGATCAGTAGCGCACTGCAAACGTGTGATGTGTGAAAGCACAATGGCGCGTCATGCTTCCGCACCCCATTCGCACTGCAATACGCACCGCATACGGAGTATGTGTGAAACGGGCGTTAGGCTAATGATGATTTAATTCTTCATTACTTATACAACCTTTTGTAGAAACTGTTACTCTTAAAGGTTGTATAAGGAATAAAGAAATAGAGAGTAATTAATTACATCACATTAACTCATTATAACAGTGAATTTTATATTGATATAATACTTATATAGAGAAGTAGACACACTAATGTCTTAAATAATAACAAAGTGTTGTTTGTTTGTTTGTTTGTTTGTTTGTTTTAAACATCACACTTAAAATGGAGGGCCACAGCCCTGCAGAGTTTAGCTTCAACCCTAATATATCACACCTGATCAGCGAATCAAGTCCTTTAGGCTTATTTGAAAACTGCATCTCTGTAGGACTGTGGCCCTCCAGGAACTGCGTTTGACACCTGTGATATTTGCCAACAAAAATTTAAATTGGGTGTTGATTAAAAGCTATTTTTATACCTATTATTAAATATGCTGTTCTTTCTGTCAAATATTTTGAATTGTGCCATGAATGTGAATATGTGTTGTCTGTGAATTTTTAATATAATTTTTCATGTTATGAGTTTGACAGTATATTGTATTATTCTTTGGCTAGCAGTTGTGGAAAAGACGAGAAAGACTACATGTCGCCTATGTGACGTCACCCCATAACACATTTTCCCTCCACTCGTCAGATCATCACGGTGCTAATGCTGCGATAATCTATGGAGACGGATCGAGATGCCTGTGTGTTTTGTACCCAAATGTCACCATTCAAACCAAATGGGCTGTTCTTTCTTCAGATTCCCGTCTGATGTAAAAACTAGTTGTAGTCCACAAAGTCCTCTCACACAAAGTAACCGTATCAAACTTCTACCCGCTAAATTGTAGCATTCTTCACACGAAAAATTATATTAAAAATTCACAGACAACATATGTTCACATTCATGGCACAATTCAAACGGGACCAGAAAATAATTATTTTCTCACATTAAATAAATTAATGACATTGACGATGGGTGGGACTTACCAGCTCTATAGTGACAGTCGTAAAGTATTTATTTAGATTCTGTAGGGGAGATTTTTTTTTTTTTTTAATCCCCACATGTCTTGAATGTGCATTTTTTGTGAATTTGGAAGGAGCAGGGCAAATTGTTTCTCATACTAGCAATTTCATTTACTCATTATCTACGTATATAATTTACACATATCCAGGGCCACATTTGCAGTTCTTAATATATAAATCTATCTATTTATCTATCTATCTTCAAACTTTATCTATCTATTTCTAAGTAATCTATCTTTCTTTCTTTCTTTTTAACGAATCAATCTTTCATCCTTTTTTCTTTCTTTCTAACTATCTATCTATTTCTAAGTAATCTATCTTTCTTTCTTTCTTTTTAATGAATCAATCTTTCATTCTTTTTTCTTTCTTTCTAACTATCTAAGTAATCTATCTTTCATTCTTTTTTCTTTTTTCTAACTATCTAAGTAATCTATCTTTCTTTCTTTTTAACTAATCTATCTTTCATTCTTTTTTCTTTCTTTCTAACTATCTAAGTAATCTTTCTTTCTTTCTTTCTTTTTAATGAATCAGTCTTTCATTCTTTTTTCTTTCTTTCTAACTATCTATTTATTTCTAAGTAATCTATCTTTCTTTCTTTCTTTCTTTTTAATGAATCAATCTTTCATTCTTTTTTCTTTCTTTCTAACTATCTAAGTAATCTATCTTTCTTTCATTCTTTCTTTCTTTCTTTTTAATGAATCAGTCTTTCATTCTTTTTTCTTTCTTTCTAACTATCTATTTATTTCTAAGTAATCTATCTTTCTTTCTTTCTTTCTTTCTTTCTTTCTTTCTTTCTTTCTTTTTAATGAATCAATCTTTCATTCTTTTTTCTTTCTTTCTAACTATCTAAGTAATCTATCTTTCTTTCTTTTTAACTAATCTATCTTTCATTCTTTTTTCTTTCTTTCTTTCTAACTATCTATCTATTTCTAAGTAATCTATCTTTCTTTCTTTTTAACTAATATTTCTTTCATCCTTTTTTCTTTCTTTCTAACTATCTATCTCTTTCTAAGTAATCTATCATTCTTTCTTTCAAACTAATCTATCTATCATTCTTTCTTTCTAACTAATCTATCTATCTAACTTTAAACTATCTGGTCAGGCTTTCTCAAGCCAACTTAAAGCTCGTCTCAACAAACTTTTTTTTCTAGTTTAAATACTGATCTACAATCAGTTTGACATTTGTGACTATCTAGAATGTGAGTGAGCTTTAATGCATTTACCAGGTCCCGAAATGAAGTCTCGCCAACATCTGATGAGGGACTTTTCCCTTTCTCTCTTCTCCCCTTTCCTAACGCTTCCTCTGTTGCAAAGAGGGGTACACTGTCAAAGGCCCTCATCTCTCCTAGAACAAACAAATACACGTTGAATTAAGTGCAGTTCTGTATATTCCATTATTATAAATTATAAGTTTTAATTTTTATTGTTGATCTTCATTGATAGCATAATTACATTTGTCTATACAAACGGGCTTGTAATTGGCTGGAGTGAGATTTTAACGATGTATGACGAATCAGTCTCACTCCAGTCCATATTTAAAATCAGTAGACTACTATCTTTACAACGCAAACAATGGTCCGTGTATTTGATGAGAGTGCATTTATCAGCCCTGAAAAGCAACAGTTTTGTATTTCTATCAGACTTGAGCTGTGTTTTGATCAGCCCACCTTGCACACTTGTGCGCGCGCTAAAAATCAGTACTGGAGCAGTGTTTTCCCCTATTTTCTCAACGGTGTTTGAATAAGATATAAGTAAGTCTTTTTACATTTCTCTAAATGAAATAACTAAAGATATGAGGACTTTAGACGTTATACTCACCACTAAACTGGATGACTCGACAAGGCCAACGCTCCAGCTCGCCTGACGAACTTTTCTTCCAGAAAACATAGGCTTCTTCTCTTTTGTCCCACTTGTGAATGGCTCTGGGGTGTAGTTTTGTCATGTCTGTTTTAATTGTGATAGTTCACATATATGAATGGTGTTGTCGGTGAAGAAATCAACCAAAACATATTTAATATCCATCCTGCAGTATCAGCGCGCTACAGAAATATATCAAATACAGGGAGTGCAGAATTATTAGGCAAATGAGTATTTTGACCACATCATCCTCGTTATGCATGTTGTCTTACTCCAAGCTGTATAGGCTGGAAAGCCTACTACCAATTAAGCATATTAGATGATGTGCATCTCTGTAATGAGAAGGGGTGTGGTCTAATGACATCAACACCCTATATCAGGTGTGCATAATTATTAGGCAACTTCCTTTCCTTTGGCAAAATGGGTCAAAAGAAGGACTTGACAGGCTCAGAAAAGTCAAAAATAGTGAGATATATTGCAGAGGGATGCAGCAGTTAGTGATGGCCAAATGAGGCTTTCTGAACCACTGAGGCTTTCCAGCCCATTGGTTCACCAAAAGGTTCATTTAGCCCAGGGGTAGGCAAGTTCAGTCCTAGAGAGCCGCTGTCCTGCAGAGTTTAGCTCCAACCCTAATCAAACACACCTGAACCAGCTCATCAGTGTCTTCAAGCTACAGGCAGGTGAGGGTTTTTCAGGGTTGGAGTCAAACTCTGCAGGACAGCGGCTCTCTAGGACCGAACTTGCCTACCCCTGATTTAGCCGAAGCCTCATGAAACAGTGTGCTCCCTAGTGACACCTGCTGTGCAAAGCAATGTATCGCACACAAATCTATTCATCCTGAGCAACCAAATTGTCATAGTGTGGGCACACCCTTTTTCTATTGCCTGTGTATTAAATAAAGTATTTTACTCTGCTTGTATTAACCTATGCACACACAACTCACACAAACACACAACTTTGTGTTCAACTATTCAGTAGTTCTTTGGGTTAGTGATGACACTGAATGGCCCAAATGATTGTAAAGAAATTATTGTGTGTGCAGTGCTGATTGGGAGTGCAATAGTGCATGGAACTGGGAGGCTATACATATAATAATAATAATTATATATATATATATATATATATATATATATATATATATATATATATATATATATATATATATATATATATATATATATATATATTTCTATCTGTATTGTCTTTATTGTTTGATGAAACTTTTATCTTTTGTGTGAACTTTGTAAGGTGTCCTTGAGTGTCATGAAAGGCGCCTATAAATAAAATGAATAATAATAATATATATATATATATATATATATATATATATATATATATATATATATATATATATATATATATACACATACATACACGTATTATAGGTATTACAACTAGATATAGGCTAATTTACTCTAATAATATACTGAACCAATTTACTCTAGTAATCTACTAAACTAAGTATAATGTAATATAATACAAGCTATGATATATAATGATAACTATGCTACTACAAACACGCTACTACTCGCTACTACGTACAACCAACACCTCAACACCAATGCAAACGCCTACTGCAAACCCCACAAGAGGCGCGAGGTTTCGAACCACTTTTATCCGGAAGCGATACTCAGAATGAAGCAATGACGTATTCAACAGAAACCGAGGCCTCGTTTGTCATCGTCACGTGATTTTCACGGAAACGATACAAGCCTCGAATCGGGGCTTCATCTGGAACGCCCCTTTTTGCTCAACACAAGCTCCGGAGCCTCGCTTCAGATGTCCCATCACTAGCAGCAGTCTTAAAGGTCCCGTTTTTCGTGTTTTTTTGAAGCTTTGATTGTGTTTACAGTGTGCAATATAACATGTGTTAATGTTTCATGTGTAAAAAAACACAGTATTTTTCACACAATTTACTTATCTGTATACTGCTGTTTTCACTGTCCTCAAAACGGCCTGAGAATTTCCTCGTTCTATGAAGTCCCTCCTTCAGAAATACGTAACGAGTTCTGATTGTGCCAGCGGTTCCCGTGTTGTGATTCGACAGCAGCTTAGCACACGTTGCCCGAGAAGGTCACGCCTCTTACCATAACGGGGAGATGAACGCACTCAAACTACAGCCCCTGAAGGCCAAACAAAGGTGATTTGACTCCGGGATGAAAATAACAGCGTCTGATGGCGACAAACGCAACCGAACCGAACCGAACGCAACACTCCCTCTTCTCCACGAGGGAGCAACAAGACCACGCCCCCTTTTTCACGTATTCTTGTGGGCGGAGGTTAGTCAACAAACTGCTCTACTGACGTAATTAAAGCAGGAAATAGCAGGATGTAGTCCAAACCGGCCGTTCGCTGTAGGCTTTGAAAGGGAACTTCTGTTAAATAAAATATCTCGCTTGGCATTGAACTTTGAGCTTTATAATTTTACAGGTATTATTTATGCTCTAACAGCAACATTACACACTAACTAAAGTTTGAAAAATGGGATCACGAAGAACGGGACCTTTAAAATAGCCAAGCTTCTGAAGCGTGATCATCGAACAATCAAGCGTTTCATTCAAAATAGTCAACAGGGTCGCAAGAAGCGTGTGGAAAAACCAAGAGGCAAAATAACTGCCCGTGAACTGAGAAAAGTCAAGCGTGCAGCTGCCAAGATGCCACTTGCCACCAGTTTGGCCATATTTCAGAGCTGCAACATCACTGGAGTGCCCAAAAGCACAAGGTGTGCAATACTCAGAGACATGGCCAAGGTAAGAAAGGCAGAAAGTCGACCACCACTGAACAAGACACACAAGCTGAAACGTCAAGACTGGGCCAAGAAATATCTCAAGACTGATTTTTCTAAGGTTTTATGGACTGATGAAATGAGAGTGAGTCTTGATGGGCCAGATGGATGGGCCCGTGGCTGGATTGGTAAAGGGCAGAGAGCTCCAGTCCGACTCAGACGCCAGCAAGGTGGAGGTGGAGTACTGGTTTGGGCTGGTATCATCAAAGATGAGCTTGTAGGACCTTTTCGGGTTGAGGATGGAGTCAAGCTCAACTCCCAGTCCTACTGCCAGTTTCTGGAAGACACCTTCTTCAAGCAGTGGTACAGGAAGAAGTCTGCATCCTTCAAGAAAAACATGATTTTCATGCAGGACAATGCTCCATCACACGCGTCCAAGTACTCCACAGCGTGGCTGGCAAGAAAGGGTATAAAAGAAGAAAATCTAATGATATGGCCTCCTTGTTCACCTGATCTGAACCCCATTGAGAACCTGTGGTCCATCATCAAATGTGCGATTTACAAGGAGGGAAAACAGTACACCTCTCTGAACAGTGTCTGGGAGGCTGTGGTTGCTGCTGCACGCAATGTTGATGGTGAACAGATCAAAACACTGACAGAATCCATGGATGGCAGGCTTTTGAGTGTCCTTGCAAAGAAAGGTGGCTATATTGGTCACTGATTTGTTTTTGAATGTCAGAAATGTATATTTGTGAATGTTGAGATGTTATATTGGTTTCACTGGTAAAAATAAATAATTGAAATGGGTATAAATTTGTTTTTTGTTAAGTTGCCTAATAATTATGCACAGTAATAGTCACCTGCACACACAGATATCCCCCTAAAATAGCTAAAACTAAAAACCACTTCCAAAAATATTCAGCTTTGATATTAATGAGTTTTTTGTGTTCATTGACAACATGGTTGTTGTTTAATTATTAATGTTGTAAAATTAATCCTCAAAAATACAACTTGCCTAATAAGTCTGCACTCCCTGTATTGTCATAACAAATACAGTATCAGTCACTGGGTATGTAATTTAATGTTATTTAATGTTATTTATTTATTTGATTGATAATGTTCTTACCCATTTTTCAACGCGAGTGCGGGACAGCAGTACGCTTTCACAGAGAGCCCGCCCACACGCTGTTCTGATTGGCTGTGGTTTTTGATTGATTTGTGGCATCTCGCAGTCGCGTCGCGTCTGGTGTGGACAGACATGTTGCATGTCGCTGGAATCTTATCGCGTCGCGTGTAGTTAGGACACGGTGTGAGTGTGTGCGTCGCAACGGTTACTAAAGGGGGCAGGTTTTGCGAACGCTCAATAGAGAAGAGTAGTGTAGGTTTAAGGTTATGTATTATATTTACATGGAATAAAGCTTTGTTTAAGTTTGTATTTAAGACGTAAAGCCTTCAAAGCCGACTTAGCCTGGGCTTTATATCCATAGCTCGGCCATTAACGTCACATCCCTTCATAACAATAAATAAAATTAACAAAACGGACGTAAATTAATTCTGTACGTTTAAGATAGACAGTTAAAACATAAATTAACTCAGAAATTAGCGTTACCTCGGAGAATAAGTTATCAATAACGTTAATGGCTAACGTTAGTCGGCCGCATTAGGCCTCGAAGTATGAACAGCATTTATTAAAGTAATAAGTTACTCATGAGTCATAATACTCAGTCGTAATCAGGCTAAAATAAGTTTACTTTTAATCCAATTAATTCGTTCACCACTATTTTGATAATTTTTCCGAATTTTAAAAGACATAACACTTCCCTGACTGAAGCAACGAGTTCGTCGTCGACGAGAGAACGCCGAATGATTTCCCAGACGCGCAGCTCCAGCAATCTCATTGGTTATAATCAATCACATGCTGAAAAACTGATAACGGTCATTTTATTTTGTACGAAATTATATAAATTGTCCCCATTGTATAAACATTTAATTAATACATCACTAAAGAACACCAACAATAATAAAATTAGTAAATTATAATGAAGTCAACTGAGGTTAGTTCATTTAAAAACATAATAAATACAATTCATAAAAAATAAGTTCATTTAAATACATTTTAAGTTCATTTAAAAACAAATACAATTCATTAAAAATAAGTTCATTTAAATACATTATAAGTTCATTTAAAAACAAATACAATTCATTAAATGAAAATTAAGAGTTATTTTAATGCATACATTATAACAATAAATAAAATCATTAAAATCATTTAATTTCAATAAAAACAACATTTAAAAAAATCATTCCACCAGGCGTCCAATGTACTGTAGAAAAACAAACAGAACAACAAATCAGCGTTAACAGACCCAAGCAGCGCTGAAAAAGGGCGGGGCTACATAAGGTCTTTTGCATGCACACAAGAAAAAAAGAAAACCATTGGCCAAAGGTCATCATGTGCCTTGGTGATATCTCTGATTGGACTGCTGCCAAGAATAAAAAATAAAAAAAACACATTAATCTATATTATGACAGGATTTGTTCTGAGAGTATTTCTGACAGGAAAATGTAGTTTCTGGAGTAATTTTTTACCTTAATTCAAATTAAATTAGTGATTTTTAAAACGTAATGAAGACTTGACAATATAGTAAACTATATTATGACAGAATTTGTTCTGAGCGGAGTATTTCTGACAGGAAAATGTAGTTTCCGAGGTCAAATTTGAATGTGACTCTAATTTGAGTTCGACACCCCTGCACTAAACCAACTGAATGGTGCATCTTTTGGACATAGTCGTATTATTTGCCTGATGAATTGCCATTGGTTTTCTGTTTTAAGATGATGATACATGGGGCAACATTTTGTTGTTGTGGTGGGCACTTTTCCATTGAGATATCCAGAGAGAAATTTGTTGCCCATCTTAATGGAGAAAGTGCCCAAGCAACATTGCTCAAAGTTCAATTCAATTCAATTCAATTCAAATGTATTTGTATAGCGCTTTTCACAATACACATTGTTTCAAAGCAGCTTTACAGAAAGAGCATTTCATAGATGTACAGTAAAAATGTTAGAAAGACAACGTTAAAGAATAATGTTTGAAAAAGTTAATCAATCGTGTATTAATTTAGGCCATAACAATGCTGGCGTTGAGTCGTCTCTTCACAGGCGTGGAGTCGTCTCATCACAGGTGTTGGGGCATCCGAAGTCTCCATGAGAGGCTGGATATAAACTGGAGCTGACGAACTATTTACCTCGGGACTAGTGTCCCGAGATAACAACAGAAAAGCAGATGGGAAATAATTAGCGTAGCTGCTGTTCAGGATATTATATTAATGCCGATTTAACTGTAGTATAAAATGTAATTATAATGTGAATGCTTGGCTAAAGAGATGCGTCTTTAATCTAGTTTTAAACTGGGACAGCGAGTCTGAACCTCGAACAATATCAGGAAGACTATTCCAGAGTTTAGGAGCTAAATGTGAAAAAGCCCTCCCTCCTTTAGTGGACTTAGATATCCTAGGAATGACCAGAAGCCTAGAGTTTAGTTCCAAGGTAAAGTTGTATTGTGAGAGGTTTTGTGGCCAGTTTTTTGGACCAATAAGTAATACCTCCGTTTTATCTGAATTTAATAGCAGAAAATTACACGTCATCCAGTATTTAATATCTTCAACACACGCTGTCAGTTTAGATAATTTAGCGTTTTCATCCGGTCGTGATGAAATATACAATTGAGTGTCATCAGCATAACAGTGGAAATTAATTCCATGTTTTCTTATAATATTACCAAGTGGCAGCATATATATAGAGAATAGCAGAGGGCCTAACACGGATCCTTGCGGCACCCCATAGTCTACTGACGTCATCTTTGATTTTTCCCCATTTAGACAGACAAAATGGTAGCGGTCTGATAAGTACGATCTAAACCAGTTTAGTGCCTGTCCCTGAACACCAGTGTAATTTTGAAGTCGATCTAAGAGTATTTTACGATCTATAGTATCGAACGCAGCACTAAGATCGAGTAGAACTAGTATTGAGATACAGCCTTGGTCAGAAGCTAGAAGTAAATCATTTGTGATTTTAACAAGTAAAATTTCTGTGCTATGATTCGGCCTGAATCCTGATTGAAATTTTTCATAGATATCATTTTCTTGCAAGAAAGAGCACAATTGAGCGGACACAACTTTTTCTAGTATTTTAGA
Source organism: Gobio occitaniae (assembly GCA_033150135.1). Taxonomy (NCBI): domain Eukaryota; kingdom Metazoa; phylum Chordata; class Actinopteri; order Cypriniformes; family Gobionidae; genus Gobio; species Gobio occitaniae. The sequence continues at coordinate 539,123 of JARQWZ010000124.1, forward strand.
CATAAATGGAAGATTTGAAATTGGTCTATAATTTGCTAGGTTATTATGATCTAATTGTGGCTTCTTAATGAGAGGTTTTATGACTGCCAACTTGAATATTCTTGGAACATGATCTAAAGATAAAGACGAGTTAATAATATTGAGAAGAGGCTCTTCCACTACAGGTAACAACTCTTTCAGTAGTTTAGTGGGTATTGGATCTAATAAACATGTTGTTGGTTTAGATGCAATGATAAGTTTATTTAGCTCTTCCTGTCCTATAGTTGTAAAGCGGTGTAGTAGTTCTTGAGGGGCGATAATTGCGGTTGAATCATAAGACATCATTAAAGATTGTACATTTACAATTTTGTTTCTGATGCTTTCTATTTTCTCAGTGAAGAAATTCATAAAATCATTACTACCAAACTGTAACGGAATATTTTGCTCAGGCGATGCTTGTTTATTTGTTAGTCTAGCCACGGTGTTAAATAAAAACCTTGGGTTATTTTGATTATTTTCTATTAGTTTGCGGAGATGCTCAGCCCTGGCTGCTTTTAGGGCCTTTTTATAACGTGACATACTATCTTTCCACGCGATTCTAAAGACCTCTAAATTAGTTTGTTTCCATTTACGCTCTAAGTTACGAGTTTCTCTCTTGATAAGATGTGTAGCACTGTTGTACCATGGTGCTTTAGTTTTCTCTCTAACCTTTTTTAATCTAATTGGTGCAACAATTTCTAATGTGCTAGAGAAAATGGTGCTCATACTGCTAGTCATTTCCTCTAGTCCATCTGTTTGTTTGGGTTCACTGAGCAGCTGAGACAGATCAGGTAAGCTATTTGAGAATCTATCTATAGTGGTTGGAATGATTGTTCTGCCTGGTCGATAACGTGGCGCAACATGACAGATTTCAGCAGTACGCAGTATGCAAGTTACCAAGGTACCATGATGTCAGTGACATCATCACTTTGCGGTATAATATCTATATCGGTTGGGTTGGTTCCATGTGATATAATTAAATCTAGTGTGTGATTAAGACGATGAGTGGGACCAGTGACGTTTTGCTTGACCCCAAAGGAGTTTAATAGATCTGTAAACGCAGCCCCTAATGCATCATTTGTGTTATCTACGTGTATGTTAAAATCTCCAACAATTAATGCTTTATCGACGTTGACCAATAGATCTGAGAGAAAGTCTGCAAACTCTTTTAAGAAACCAGCAAAGGGCCCTGGAGGTCTAAACACAGTAGCCAAGGCTAGAGATAATACGGATTTCTTTCTTACATCTAAGAGCGTAACATTTAGCACTAGTAATTCAAACAAATTAAACCTGTGACCTGTTTTCTAAATATCATTAAGAATATCTCTATAGATTGTTGCAACACCGCTGCCACGACCAATCAGACGGGGCTCATGCTTATAACAGTATCCTGGCTGTGACGAAGAGGCTGAAGCGTTCGGATCCATTTGCAAGACTTTATTCACACAGGTAAGCCAACAGAGATAGGCAGTCATAAAGTTCAAACACAAGGAATAAGCCAGAGGCAGAGTAAGGGTAAATCAAGACTTCACAAATGAACAATGAGCAGAGCAGTCCAGATAAAGGTGAGCTGAGGGTCCACAGGTGATAATAATGAACTAATAATTAGCAGAGGAGCAAGGAAGGGAAATGCAGTCTTAATACGCAGGAGAGAGAGATCTGGTGAAACCAGGAGGAGGCGTGGTTGAGCGTTCCGTGACAGAGCCCCTCCCCTGCGAGCGGCTCCGGAAGCGAGGACCTGGTCGACGGCGGGGTCTACCACGGGGTCTTGGAGCCGGTCGATCTGGGTGGTGTCGGTGAAAAGCAGCAGTTAATGTAGGATCCAGGATATCATGAGACCTGACCCAGGAGCGTTCCTCGGGACCGTACCCCTCCCAGTCGATAAGGTATTGCAACACCCCGCCGTGACGCCTGGAGTTCAGGATCTCTCGCACCCGGAAAGCCTCCGAACCGTCCACTTCAATGGGAGGAGTCTGCACAGGAGCGACCTCCTCCCGGCTCCTCTCTCTCCTGGGAGCGACAGCGGGTCTGAAAAGGGACACATGAAATGTGGGTGAGATCTTGTAATGAGCAGGAAGTTCCAAACGAAAAGAAACAGGAGTTATCTGACGAAGGATCTTAAATGGTCCGACGAAACGAGGAGAAAGTTTCTTGCTTGGGAGTTTGAGCCTGAGATCTCGTGCAGAGAGCCACACCCACTGACCGGGTCGGTACCGAGGACCCTCGCGCCTCCTCCGATCTGCATGATGCTGGAAACGGCGTATGGCGTGCTGCAAGTGGACGTGAGCAGCATCCCAGGTGGCCTCACTGCGCTGAAGCCACGCATCTACTGCTGGGAGGTCGGATGGCTCCCCAGCCCACGGGAAGAGGGGAGGTTGGAACCCTAAAACACATTTGAAAGGGGTTAGACCAGTGGCAGGTTTTAACAAAGAATTCTGGGCATACTCAGCCCAGGCCAGGAAGCGACTCCAGTCCTGCTGATTCTGGTGGCAGTAAGTTCTCAGAAATCGAATCAAATCCTGGTTTAGACGTTCGACCTGCCTGTTGGCCTGAGGATGGTAACCAGAAGTTAAACTGACATTGATATTTAGTTTGCAGCACAATTCTCTCCAGACACGGGAGGTAAACTGAGGACCGCGGTCAGAGACAATGTCCTCGGGCAGACCAAAGAGACGGAACACCTGGTTGAAAAGAGCCTCGGCTGTCTGTAAAGCCGTGGGCAAACCGGTCAGAGGAATGAAACGACAGGACTTAGAGAAACGATCCACCACGGAGAGAATAGTTGTAAACCCCTGGGAAGGAGGTAGATCAGTCACAAAATCCACTGCGATGTGCGACCAGGGACGCTGTGGTACTGGCAGAGGTTGTAACAGTCCAGCTGGTTTGAGATGAGAGGATTTCACAGTGTTACAAACAGAGCATTGATGAATAAACTTTATGACATCAGACTGGAGTGAAGCCCACCAAAAGCGATTGGAAACTAACTGTATGGTAGCAGCGATACCAGGATGACCGGCGCTGGGAGTGCAGTGAACCCACTGAAGCACACGGTGGCGGAACCCGGGCGGAACAAAGAGACGATCCGCGGGACATTCTGGCGGAGCAGGGTGATTACTTAGGGATGCGGTGATCTCAGTGATAATGTCCCATTGAACAGGAGCCACGATTAGAGTAGTGGGAATAATGGGTTCAGGCTTAGATTCCTCACAAGGACCGTCGAACTGTCGAGACAGGGCGTCAGCTTTGCCATTCTGAGAACCTGGCCTGTAGGTGATCTTAAAATCAAATCTAGAGAAAAACAGAGACCAACGAGCCTGGCGAGCGTTTAAGCGCTTAGCTGATCTGATATACTCTAGATTTCTGTGATCAGTGAGTACCGTAAAAGGCTGACGAGCTCCCTCCAGCCAGTGTCTCCACTCCTCAAAGGCGGTCTTCATGGCCAGAAGTTCACGATCACCCACGTCATAGTTGCGCTCTGCAGAGTTGAGTTTGCGAGAATAAAAGGCACACGGGAACATTTTCGCAGGCTTACCACACCGCTGTGACAGGACAGCCCCCACTCCTGTGTTAGACGCATCCACCTCTATGATAAACTCCCTCTCAGGATCCGGGTGACGGAGGATAGGAGCAGAAGTGAATCTCTCCTTGAGCTGAGCAAAGGCCGCGGTGCAATCCGCTGTCCACTTAAAGAATTTCCCCCCTCCTTGAAGCAGAGAGGTGAGCGGTGCTACAATTACGCTGAAATTGCGGATAAATCTGCGGTAAAAATTGGCAAAGCCCAAAAAGCGCTGCAACTCTTTAACAGAGGAAGGTTGGGGCCAATTCACCACTGCTCTGACCTTGCTGTCATCCATCAAGACTCCGTCCGCACTGATGACATAGCCCAGAAAGGAGATACGCGTCTGGTGAAACTCACATTTGGAGAGCTTGGCATAAAGCTGGTTCTCAATCAGGCGCGTGAGGACTGCTCGCACATCTTGGACATGCTCCTCAAGGGAATCAGAGAAAATCAAAATATCATCAATATAGACAATAACTCTCTGCTGTAACATGTCTCGGAACACCTCATTTACAAAAGCTTGAAAAACTGAAGGACTGTTAGAAAGGCAGAATGGCATTACCCGATATTCGTAGTGCCCGGATGTAGTAGAGAACGCAGTTTTCCACTCGTCACCCCTCCGTATGCGAATTAGGTTGTATGCGTTCCTCAAATCCAGTTTGGTAAAGTAGCGGGCGGTACGGAGCATCTCCAGGGCGGCTGGAACTAACGGGAGAGGATAGCGATATTTCACTGTCACTTCATTAAGACCACGATAATCAATACACGGCCGAAGACCCCCATCCTTCTTCTTGACAAAAAAGAATCCGGCGGAAGCCGGAGATGTAGAGGTAGTGATGAAACCTTTCGCCAGTTGTTCGTCAATGTACGCCCTCATGGTCTCTGTTTCAGGTTGTGACAACGGGTAAACTCTTCCACGTGGAGGTACAGCTCCAGGCAAAAGCTCAATAGCACAGTCGCCAGCACGGTGAGCGGGAAGATGAGAAGCCTCAGCTTCACTGAAAGCCAGAGCTAGGTCGTGATAATCTGGGGGAATTCTCTGAAAATCCACTCCCTTGAGGGAAGCGCTGTGGTGTTCAGTACCTTGGATAGCGACCATGCAGTTGCTCTGACAGAATGCGGACCACCGGGATATCCTCCCTTCAGACCAGGAAATTTGGGGGTTATGTTTCTCCAGCCACGGAAGCCCCAAAATTATGGGATACATAGGCGAATGAATCGTGAATAACTGGATGGTCTCAGAATGCTGTGTCCCGATGCTGAGCGTTAGAGGTTGTGTGGTGTATTGCACCTCTCCTGACCCCAGGGGGCGCCCATCAAGCGCTTCCACTGTTACACCAGGCTCACATGCGAGGAGAGAAACACAAAGAGTTTTGGCGAATGCAAGATCGATGAAGTTTCCAGCAGCACCAGAATCAATCAAGGTTTTTACATTTAGAGTCTGTCCATTAAACTTCAAAGAACAATCCACATGAAATAACTTAGAAGAGGGATTCGAACTCACCGCAGTAGACCTCTTGAGCACTGGGTTAACCGGACATGTGGCCCTCAGATGTCCCGCCTCTCCGCAATACATGCAGAGATGATCTCGGCGTCTCCTCTCCCGCTCCGCCGTAGAGAGGCGTGTGTAACCAATCTGCATGGGCTCCGACTCCGCGTTAGAGGAAGCATACTCAAAGAAGCTGGTCCTGAGAGGTGTGCGTCGGGAGCGAATCAAGTTGTCGAGGCGGATAGCGAGCTCCATGATTTGATTCAAGGATTTACCGTCGTCGCGGCATGCCAGCTCTCCCTGGAGATCCGGGTTCAATCCCTTGCGATACAGGAGCTTTAGAGGTTCCTCCTCCCATCCAGTTTGGGCTGCCAGGGTCCGAAAAGAGAGTGTGTAGTCTGCTGCGGTAGACCCTCCCTGCCGTAACGTAAGCAAAAGTTCTCCTGGATCCTCTCCTCCTGCTGTGTGTTCAAATACTTCTCGAAATTGGGTCAAAAACTCATTATAAGAGGGAAAAGAGAGCTGACCTCCAGACCAGAGCGCAGTAGCCCATTCCAGAGCCCGACCAGTGAGTAGGGAACATATGAAGGAAACTCGGCTCGCATCAGTGGAATAGGACTGTGTCTGCTGGTTGAAATACAAGCTGCACTGCAACAGAAATCCCTTACAGGCAGAAGGTGAGCCATCAAATTTCTCGGGAAGGGATAATTTTGGATGGTTTGAATTGTTACTCACGGCGGGGGGAACGGCTGCAGGTGCAGATGGATTCTCAGCCGCGCTCGGCGGGGTAAGGGCTCGGACCGATCTCACAAGCTCCTCGGTGAGAGCTGTTAATTTCACCAGCTGTTGTTGATGAGTGAGCAGCACCTCAGCTTGAGAGGATACCTCGGAGGCCAGTCGATGAAAATCAGCTGGATCCTGTTTTGGTGAAGTCTTCTGTGACGAAGAGGCTGAAGCGTTCGGATCCATTTGCAAGACTTTATTCACACAGGTAAGCCAACAGAGATAGGCAGTCATAAAGTTCAAACACAAGGAATAAGCCAGAGGCAGAGTAAGGGTAAATCAAGACTTCACAAATGAACAATGAGCAGAGCAGTCCAGATAAAGGTGAGCTGAGGGTCCACAGGTGATAATAATGAACTAATAATTAGCAGAGGAGCAAGGAAGGGAAATGCAGTCTTAATACGCAGGAGAGAGAGATCTGGTGAAACCAGGAGGAGGCGTGGTTGAGCGTTCCGTGACACTGGCGGAGTAGACTCATTTAGACCGAAATAATCATTTGGCTTAAGCCAGGTTTTAGTAAGGCAAAGTACATCGAAACTATTATCTGTGACCATTTCATTTACAATAACCGCCTTAGGTGTGAGCGATCTAATGTTTAGAAGACCTAGTTTTAGAAATTGTTTTTGTTCACTAATATTGAGATTTTCTGGTTTAATCACAATTAGATTTTTCCTAGATCTTACAGTAGATTTAATGTTTGACCTCACTAAATGGTGGTATGGTGGTGTGTAACGCCCTGGAGATGTTGTCCGACAGAAGAGCCGCTCCGATTCTGCTGGGGTGAAGGCCATCAGGACGGAAGAGCCTAGGTCACTCCCAGAACAGATTCCAATTATTTACAAAGAGCAGCTTCTGTTCATTACACCATGACATTAACCATTAATTTAGAGCAAATAATCTACTGAACTTTTCATGTCCAAGTCGGTACGTGGGAAGGGGTCCAGACACGATGATCGTTGCTTCAGGCGATGTTCTGCGCACCGTCTCGATCAGGCTCCTGTAGTCCCTCTTCAGAACCTCCGTCTGCCGCAGCCTGGTGTCGTTCGTTCCCGCGTGCAACACGACAACTCCGATGCGCTCGTCACCGTTCAGGATCTCGGGAACCTGCGCAGCGACATCGAGAACACGAGCACCAGGAAAGCAGTGAGTGATTATCTTGCCTTTACCTGAGGTAGCGTGGACATGCCGGACGATGGAAGTACCGATGACCACAGCGTCGCGTTCCGTCTCGCGAAGAGGGGATAAGCGGTTCCGGGTGGAGATCTCGAAGACCGGGAGGGGCGGAGAGGTCCTAGCTCTGGTCCTGGCTCGCGTCTTCCGCTGTGGAAATACCCAGGGTCCATGGTGCTGTGTCGGTGCCGAGTGAACGAAACCAGGGATGATGATCGCATCCTGGGTGCTTGGGTCCTGTGCAAAGAAACACACGGAGTAGACGAGGTTGGAGTCGAGAGTTTATTAACCACTGACTTGTGCGCATCGGCGCGTGATGTTTCAAGCGCTGATCGTCGCTCTCTCAGCACGGCTTGTCTGTCTAGTAGGTCGCGAATCTGCTTCTCCAACGACTCCAACTCCAACTGCACCGAATGCAGCTCGAACGTGTCCTCGCCTGCACTCAAAGGTAACATTAGACACACATCTGAGTTATTCGCCATTGTAGCAGATGTGCTACGATGGCGAATTGTAGGTTTCGGTGGTGACGGGTGTAAATAAGTTCCCACGCCTGCAATGCTAGCGGGCTACGGCTAGTAGCGGAAGTTCGTATATAAGTAGCGATATCAAAGCAATCCGATTGTTTTTTATAGAGAATCGTATCGGAGATATATTCACACGCTGTAAATAATAGAAAATATTCGTTTGTAAGCGAGTGTTAAGGAGAAAATCAAGGATTATGAATCAATTCGACGGAGCTTTAACACCAGCAACGCGCTCACAACCTGCGCATGCGCTTCTCTCCTGCGCATCAAGTGAACAACATGATCACGTATAGCTAGTTTACCAATGGAGCATGCGATGTATGGTGTGTGTGTAAATACTTTTGTTTAGCTGACCACTATAGGTGTAATATTATTATTGTTTTTAGTAATTTACACAAGCTGTTAAGCAAATATATACAGTTACAGTACACAGCACATTGAGACGTCCTGCTGTAGTCGCTGCTGCTGCTGCTGGATCAGATTCTGGATCATATATGTATGGTTGAATCTGATTGATAGCCATGGTTTATTTAAGATAATGATTTTTCCATGTTTTCTGAGGATGTCACAGCTCTCAGACGCTCATCGCAATAGCTGCGCACACTCGTGACTCTTTAGCTCCGCCCACACGACACGCCTCCAGCCGCATTTATTCGGAAAGACTGGGTACAGCGTATCTTTCTTTTATAAATATAATAAAACTAAAGACTTCTCGGAGAGATGAAGGATGGAATACTACTCTAAAAGTACTCAAGATTGACATGAGATTGACAGTGATACCCCCCAGTCAAATAACAGGGCACAAAAATATATTTCATGTTTTAGATAAAATATAATAATGTGTACGCTCATGAATTCAATGTATAAGTAAAACATGTTTAGTAATGACAATGCAATTTTTATTGCATTATTACTATGATTTAATAGAGAAAAAATATATATTTTTATAAACGTATATACATTTTTTAAAGATATATTTATTCTGTTTTGATCCAGTTGTGTAGTTATATACAGTTATGCCCTTCTCAATCCAAGCTGTTTAGTTCCCTAGTCCCAGCACTGATGAGAAGATTAAATCAATCAGGTCTTGCTCTGTCTTGATCAATATTGTTTGCAAGAACATTTTATCTGGTTCAGTTTGACTTTCATGAGAGAGGACCAAGCCTGGACTTCATGATTAAAGTATTATGTTGAATATTTCCCGCCTTCTTCTTCCCTGATCTTTAAACATTGCTGCCGTTTGCCTGAGGCCGGAGCTTGCTGCCGTCCACCATGATGGGGAGAACTCGCTGCCGTCCACCATGATGGGGAGCACTCGCTGCCGTCCACCATGATGGGGAGCACTCGCTGCCGTCCACCATGATGGGGAGCACTCGCTGCCAGCTGTCCGAACCCAGAGACAGCTATTGCTGGTTACCACGTTCGCATGTGTTGTGCAGCCTTCGCTAGAGAGATATGCTGTCGGCTGAAACGGACAACCTTCTCTTGCTCCTGAATCCTCTTCTTCTCTTCCAGAAACTGGGCATGTTTCTGACGCACATGCTGGACTTCCTGTTCCTGCTTTGCCCTCTGTAAGGTGAGCGTTTCCTCCATATCCGCCATTTCATGCTGATGACGCAGACGCGTGTCTGTCCTCCGAGACGACAGGAAGTCGTATCTGTAGCCTTTGGCAACTTCATGGTCAATGCGGTGCTCGGTCACCTTCTCCACAAGGTTTCTCTGCACTCTGGCCTTGTCAGATGAATGATGGGCTCTTTCAATGACTTTCAAGGGGGTGAGGCTGAAGTTGTCATAGCAACGACCAGTGTTAAGCTCAGATGGCACATGGTTGCTGTCCTCTTTCTCGGACTGCTCAGCCTTGCGTTGGACAGCACGGATGCCGTATTCAACTAAAGGCGTTGTCTTCCTCTGAGCGGATGGGTGTGGACACAGTCCTGCATAAAACATCACATTTATTTCATGTTAATATGGTTCTTATGTTAACATATGTTTACTTCATATTCAAGTGATATGTGTTTGAATTCAATTGTAGCAAACCGGTTTGAGATTGCTGGACTAGCTCACCTCTGCCAAAGATAGGAGGAAGCTGGACAGACTGCGGGCGGCTGGAGATCGTGGCCTTTTCTCTGATAGTAATGGTGTTCAGGCGAGCCAGCTCCTGTTGACGATAAATAAGTGAGGGTTAATCAACGGCTAGCTGTGCATTAAACTATTTTAGTTTATACCGCTTATACCATGGTCATTCACCAGCATTGACAACTTAAAGCGGTTATTGATGTTTGCGATGCAATATTTGACCGGAAGGGGAAAATCTATGGTTATTTCCATCAGGTATGGCTCGTTATATCTAGCATTCTGTCCGCTTTGAATCAGACACACAGAAAATTGTGTTCTGTGGGGGTAAATCTGAATTTTTTGGCTGGGTTCCCCTGCTACAAATCCCATTCCCAAGGCTAAATATCACTTTATTGAGGTCGCTTCAACCCGCAGGACATGAAAAACAGCGGCAACAGTGTTAAGGGCATCCCAATATGCGGGAAGAGCGCAGGCTTGGCAACACTGAAAACAAGTTTCTTTGCTCTTGAATGTGTGTGTGTGCACGCAGTGACGAGTGTGTGTGCGCTTCAATGAAAACAGCACATTAATATAAAACAATGCCTGTGCATTAAACGGTATTGCACACCTTCCAGCCAATCAGTGTATAGTATTCAGACAGACCATGGTATGATAAGAAAACACATAAATACTATGATTAACATATGAATGTAGGCTAAATATTAATAATTTGATAGGCTTCTTACCCTCCTTTGAGGCGGTGGTTGTGTCTTCAGTCTTGGCATGTCTGTGACACACACACTCAGAGCAGGACTGACACATGTCAGGGGCACGAGCTTGCAGAATCTTCTGCTATACATTTTCTGATATGCAATGCTACACTGATCCAAAATCCTACAACCAAGTAAAATTGTATGATCTGAAACCGTACACAGATCAGAAAGCTGTGCAATTCAACGCTCTGGAAATGAACACAGATCAAGACGGATGTAAAAGTTCACAGTGAGCAATGAAAATGCAGGTTGATGCTGATAGGAGACCGTATACTGACACTGAAGTGCATCTACGAAGGCGAGGAGTCAAAGAGAGAAGAACACAGAGCCTCTGGAACCTCCAGTGCTGTGATGTCACCAATAGAATGCATTCCGATGATGTCACACAGGAAACAGCGCTTCAGTGCAAGTAAAAGGATTATTGTTTTGATTTAAAAACAATTCTCATAAGTAGTGTAAGCATTGTTTCCAACGTTGATTTGTGCAAATTTTATGAAGATATCGATTTAAACTCTTGATAACGAAATCCTGCTATTAAAATAGGCTTTATATACTTTTTGTCTACACGAGCTATACTATACATTGTGCACTTACCGTCAGAAGACCTCTAACGTTATTGATCACCCGTGTCTGGGCTTTTGACATCTAATTTATTTTTGACAGCCGATATGCGACAACATGAAGTGCTGTATCCATGTTGCTTCTAAGGCAAAAAGCCCAATAACCATATTTTCGCAAACAACTTGGGCATCATTTGTTCCTGAATTCCTGAAAAGCCCAGAAATGGGTTAACCTCAACACTGCTGAGAGTTTAATAGCTGAAAAAGCCATAGCAACATTTAACTTAACAGAAACCTGGAGAGACCCAGATATGCCAGTTAATGTGGGCTTCAATTTCATGTTGTTGTAACATAATCACGTTCTAGGTGCATAGTTTATGTACAGAAAAACACACAAAATACAGAAAGTCAGAGTGATAACATTATTTACCACAAACTTGTGAGCATCACCCCACAATGTTTGTAACACTGATTACCATCTCTAGTGCTTGACTCACTATTCATGTAATGTACGATATTAGTACCAACTCTTAATTTGTTGATGAGACTCCTAACATTGTTACAAAAACACAACAATTATATTTTTTTGCACAACTGCATAAACTGTCAATAATGAAACAAAAAGCACTCATATTTATTTAAAAATGTCTTCATTTCTGTTCTGAAGATGAATGAAGATATACAGTGGCATGAAAAAGTATGTGAACCGCTTGCAGAATCTGTGAAAATAGGAATAATTTTAACTAAATAAGAGGGTGTGGCAGGGGGGGCGTGGTTCAGCGAGGTTTGCAGCAGGAGAGAAAGGCGGGAGACGAGCGGTAAGTGAGTGGGTTAGACACAAACCACCTACACCTGTCTCTCATTCCAGTAATGGGCGCGGGGAGAGTATAAGAGCCATGGAGAAACGGAGGACGAGGAGAGAGAGAAGGAACTACTGACGTGTGCCTTGAGTTCCCGGATGGACGCAACCCAGAAGTGTTTACGACGAATGTTTTGAGTTGAATGTGCACTCTAGTGCGAATACGAAACGACCTTGAGTTTATTAATAAAAACGTCAGTAGTTCAGCCGACCCCTGTGTCCTCTTCCTTGCCCTCCTTACACGAACCTCTACACTGGTGCCGATACCCGGGAGGAAGAAGGACCCACGCCGCCGCCATGCAGGGACAACCGTCCTCTTTGCCATTTGCGGACGTCATCTCGTCCCTCGCGGTCCTACATCGCGAACAACATCAAGCCCTGCTGGACCTGCGCACGGATCAAGAACGCCGCTTCCAGGCGATCATACAGGCCCAGCAGGAGGACCGCGAGACGTTCCGGAGCTGGACGGAGGTTCGCGACGGAGCCACCGAGCAGTCCACCGTCCCGCTGACTGTCCCGCTGCACAAGATGGGACCGCAAGATGACCCGGAGGTCTTCCTGGAACTGTTCCAAAAATCCGCGGAAGCCGGCCGGTGGCCCCGTGAGCAATGGCCGATGCGCCTAATTCCGTTACTGTCCGGAGAAGCTCAGGTGGCTGCCCACCAACTTCCCGTCGCGAACCTCCTCGTCTTCGACGACCTGAAGCGGGCCATTGTCCAGCGGGTCGGCCGCTCGCCCGAACAACACCGCCAGCACTTCCGGTCTCTGGACAGGGGCGATGCGAGCCGGCCCTTCGTGTTGGCCCAACAGCTCCGGGACTCGTGCCGCAAATGGCTCCGGGCCGAGGAAAGCGACGTGGACCAAGTCATCGATCTGGTGGTACTAGAACAGTTTATCGCTCGGCTGCCTAAGAAGACGGCCGAATGGGTCCAGTGCCACCGACCCACGTCGCTGGACTCGGCCATCGATCTGGCGGAGGACCACATGGTGGCCTGCCCAGGGGTCGGCGACATTACCCCCACTAATTCTCTCTCTCTTCCCTCCCCGTCTCTCTCTCGCCCTGTCCCTCTGCCTAGGTCGAGACCACCAGTACCTCCTCGGGTCCCGCCCCGGAGCCGGGGCCAAGGTTACTTCGGATCCTCCAGGTTTCCGCCTAGGGGGGCGGGGCCTACGACGGGCGGAGGTGACAGTGCTTCCGTTTCTCCGCTCTCTCCGCGCCCCGTCTCCAGCCCACTCCCCGCCACCGGAGCGGCGGGTAGGTCTGGGCTGGCCTGTTGGCGTTGCGGCGACCCGGACCATTTTATCGATCGGTGCCCGGTGATGGAGGTGGGGCTGATGGTCCGGGTCCCGGACGGTCCCCAGGTCACCCCCGGTCAGGCGGGCGAGTACCAAATACCTGTGAGTATCGAGGGGGGTACTTATCAGGCCTTGGTGGATTCAGGTTGCAACCAAACCTCCATCCATCAAAGCCTGATTCAATCGGGGGCATTGGATACAAACCGCGTGGTTAAGGTGCGGTGTGTGCACGGGGATGTGGTGGAATATCCGGTGGTCCCAATCTCTATTCAGTTTCGGGGGAAAAAGCATAAAGTCGAGGTGGCGGTTAGTCCCCACCTCCGGCATCCACTAATTATGGGGACGAATTGGCCCGCTTTTCCGGTTTTATTGGGGGCTTTAAGTGTGGATGCTTCTTGGGGAAAGAAGGCACGGGAGGAGGGGGCGCGAGTGCAGCTGGGCGAGACTGAGCCAGGACCCAGGGCTGCTGCCTCAGAGGAACCGACCGGGATCGAGAGACTAATTCTCTCGGACCGGGATGACTTTCCTCTGGAGCAGTCCCAGGATGAGATGCTAAAACACGCATTTCAGCAGGTCCGTTCCATCGATGGCCAGGCTCTCCCACCCGCTCGCCCGCTCTCCTATCCGTATTTTGCCATTATAAAAGATCGGTTGTATCGAGTGACCCAAGATGCTCAGACAAAAGTAGATACGACCCAGTTATTAGTTCAGAAGAGCCGCAGGGAAATGCTTTTCCACGCGGCTCATACGAATCCTATGGCGGGACATTTGGGACAGGCGGCTACACTGAATCGTCTCATGACCCGATTTTTCTGGCCAGGCATTCATGACAATGTGCGCAGGTGGTGCGCGGCGTGTCCGGAATGTCAGTTAGTGAATCCCCTGGCCGCCCCAAAAGCGCATTTGCGCCCCCTTCCATTAATGCAGGTCCCCTTCGAGAGAATTGAGATGGACCTCATCGGGCCATTAGAGCGATCCGCACGAGGACACCGCTTTGCATTAGTCATAGTGGACTATGCAACGCGGTATCCGGAGGCAATAGCCCTCCGCACCATTTCCGCGAAAAGTGTTGCGGACGCGCTATTCCGTCTTATCTCCCGGGTGGGGGTTCCAAAGGAAATCCTCACCGATCAAGGCACGGCGTTTATGTCACGGACGTTACGCGAACTGTACGGGTTATTGGGCGTTAAATCGATTCGAACTAGCGTCTACCACCCACAAACAGACGGTTTGGTCGAACGGTTTAATCGCACGCTTAAATCCATGATACGGAAGTTCGTGCAGGATGACGCCAAAAATTGGGACAAATGGTTAGAACCCCTCTTATTCGCTGTGCGGGAAGTCCCACAAGCCTCCACGGGGTTTTCCCCCTTTGAGCTCCTCTATGGACGCCAGCCCCGAGGGGTACTGGATGTCCTGCGAGAGGCTTGGGAGGAGGGACCTTCTCAGGGCAAAAACGAAATTCAATATGTGCTGGACTTGAGAACAAAACTCCACACGTTGGGGCGACTATCACGGGAGAATTTGTTGCAAGCCCAGGACCGCCAAAGCCGGCTGTATAACAGGGGAACGAGGCTACGCAAATTTTCACCGGGAGAGAAAGTACTCGTATTACTCCCAACGTCTAGCTCTAAATTAATGGCTAAGTGGCAGGGGCCGTTTGAGGTCGCACAACAAGTCGGGGATCTTGATTATGAGGTTATTCGGTCCGATAGAGGAGGGGCGCGTCAGGTATATCACCTCAATCTCCTAAAGAAATGGAATGAGGCCAAATCAGTGATGTTGGTGTCGGTGGTTAGCGGAGAGGATGATCTCGGCCCAGAGGCGAACATCAAACCGCAATCCTTCGCTCTGGCCCCAGGGGGAGATCACCTCTCACCGGCCCAACTCATTGATTTAACAACATTGCAGGGGGAGTTCGCCGACGTGTTCTCGCCTCTATCGGGCCGTACGAACCTCATTCAGCACCACATTGAGACCGAGCCGGGCGTGGTAGTTCGCAGTCGGCCGTATCGTTTACCTGAACATAAGAAAAAGGTGGTTCAGGACGAATTGAGCGCGATGTTGGACATGGGAGTAATCGAGGAATCTAACAGTGACTGGGCCAGCCCGATAGTTTTAGTTCCGAAAACAGACTGCTCCGTCCGGTTCTGCGTAGATTACCGCAAGGTGAACGCTGTGTCGAAATTTGACGCGTATCCAATGCCACGGGTTGACGAGCTGTTAGATCGGCTAGGCACGGCTCGTTTTTATTCGACATTGGACTTAACGAAGGGCTATTGGCAGATCCCCTTGTCTCCATTGTCCAAAGAAAAGACGGCTTTCACAACGCCGTTTGGGTTACACCAATTTGTCACCCTTCCTTTTGGATTGTTTGGGGCACTCGCCACTTTTCAGCATCTCATGGACCGGATTCTACGGCCCCATGCGGCATATGCGGCTGCCTATCTAGATGATATTATCATTTTTAGTAATGATTGGCAGCGGCATATGCAGCATTTGAGGGCTGTCCTGAGGTCGCTGAGAGTGGCGGGGCTCACGGCCAATCCAAAGAAGTGTGCGATTGGGCGTGTGGAAGTGAGGTATCTGGGCTTCCACTTGGGGCATGGACAGGTGCGTCCCCAAATTGATAAGACTGCTGCGATTGCGACCTGCCCGCGCCCCAAGACCAAAAAGGAGGTAAGGCAGTTCCTGGGGCTGGCGGGATATTACAGACGCTTTATTCCCAATTATTCGGACCTCACCAGCCCTCTGACTGACCTTACTAAAAAGGAGGTGCCAGATACGGTCCAATGGACGGAGCTGTGTCAGCAGGCCTTCACTCAGGTAAAGGCTGCTCTATGTGGCGGGCCGTTGTTACACTCTCCTGACTTTTCTCTCCCTTTTCTGTTGCAGACCGACGCGTCGGACAGGGGGTTGGGCGCGGTCCTGTCCCAGGAGATGGAAGGGGGGGAGCGGCCGGTGCTGTACATTAGCCGCAAGCTCTCTAAGAGAGAGGCTAAGTACAGCACCATTGAGAAAGAGTGCCTGGCGATCAGGTGGGCCGTTCTCACCCTCCGCTATTATCTCCTGGGGCGGGAGTTCACCCTCTGTTCGGACCATGCCCCGCTGCAGTGGCTCCACCGCATGAAGGATACCAACGCGCGGATCACCCGTTGGTATCTAGCTCTTCAGCCATTTAAGTTCAAGGTGATCCACAGGCCGGGTGTTCAGATGGCGGTGGCTGACTTCCTCTCCAGGAATGGGGGGGGGCCGCAGGCCGGATGGCTCCCCGGCCTGAGACGGGCGGTGGGGGTATGTGGCAGGGGGGGCGTGGTTCAGCGAGGTTTGCAGCAGGAGAGAAAGGCGGGAGACGAGTGGTAAGTGAGTGGGTTAGACACAAACCACCTACACCTGTCTCTCATTCCAGTAATGGGCGCGGGGAGAGTATAAGAGCCATGGAGAAACGGAGGACGAGGAGAGAGAGAAGGAACTACTGACGTGTGCCTTGAGTTCCCGGATGGACGCAACCCGGAAGTGTTTACGACGAATGTTTTGAGTTGAATGTGCACTCTAGTGCGAATATGAAACAACCTTGAGTTTATTAATAAAAACGTCAGTAGTTCAGCCGACCCCTGTGTCCTCTTCCTTGCCCTCCTTACACGAACCTCTACAGAGGGATCATACAAAATGCATGTTATTTTTTATTGAGACTCAAACACAACTACTAAAAAAGGTTGAAACATTCACTGATGCTCCAGAAGAAAACACAATGCTTTAAGAGCCGGGAGGTGAAAACTTTGGAACAGGATGAAGATGTACACATTTTTCTTTTCTTATTTTGTTTAAATATATATATTTTTTCCTTCAGAAACAACAGAAGATACTTGCATGTTTCCTGGAAGACAAATTAAGTACAATTTACCTTGATTTTCAAATTCAATAGGTTTTCACCCCCGGCTCTTAATGCGTTGTGTTTCCTTCTGGCAGGGCCGGCCCTGACCAATTTGCTGCCCTAGGCAAGATTTTACTCGGTGCCCCTTGTATCAAGGTTTAGCACTACATTTTATATGATGTCCAGTCCATTCTACCCCGTCATTATGTTCATGATATTATTATTATTTAATTTTTTTAAAAGGCTGATGATAGTTAAACTATACAAAAATAGCATCTACGCCACATTACAGCCTAAACACAAATAACAAGTAATTGCATCTAGCATTCATGCACAAACTATTGAGATCTAGCAAAAGTGTTTGTTTTCCAGTAGATGGCAGCAAACTTCCACTAATATGCACGTTCATGTTTTCACCATGAATTAAACTGAGAAATTTAGATATTTAATGTGAAATTTACATAAAATGTTGCTATTTTAAATAAACCTGTATATAAATATCATTACTAATTTCGGCAAATACTTTTTAAAATGTCCATATGTCCCCTTAAAACTGCACAACTGTAGAATAAAAACATTAGGCTATTAAAAAAGTGATTTTACATGCGTTTAACAATCAGATATAATTTTTTTTTGACAAAATACACTTTCTGTGGCCACTGGAGAACCCAGAAAACTTAAGGTAAAACTGGAATTAATTAGCGTACATTAGTATTTTACTACTATAGCCTACAATTAAATAAACTGTTCATTCATTACACCACTTTACCTCTGTCTTTACACTGCAAAAAATGTTCTTCTTATTTAGTTTTTTTTTCTTGTGTCTAGTCTAAACATCAAAAAATTCTTAAATCAAGATGTATTTACTAGTAAAATGACATTAGATAATTTTGTCCTTGTTTTCTGGGGGGAAAAATCAAAATGAAGTGAGTTTTAGCTTAAAACTAGCACAATTATCTGCCAAATGGGGTGAGAAGAATTATCTTATTTCTGTTTGGGACAGAAATAAGATTTTAATCAGAAACAAGATTATTTTTCTCACCCCATTGGAAGATAATTTAGCTTGTTTTAAGCATGAACTCACTTAAGAAAAAATATTATTTTACTTATCTAGTAAATGCATCTTGGTTTAAGAATTTTTAGATATTTAGACTAGAAACAAGACAAAAATACTACATAAGAAGAGCATTTTTGCAGTGTTTCCCTTATCTTGCCTGCATCAGAGGGCTTCTGTTTTTTATGACACTACATTTCGGCAATCCGTCATAAATTATCAGGCAACTTTCACCGTGTCTACACCTGGAGCGAGCGGCCAAGCACCCTAAAAAATGAAAGCAATCCTGTCTACTCTACATTAGGTGCTGCGAGAGGCGACGCGACACAACAAATTCCATAAGTTAAACTGATCGCGCGTTATATTTCTGACGCACTTCAAGTAGCTCGGCGGGAGAGATTGATGAGGCGGACCGGGAAGAGGCGGGGGACTTAGTTAAGGTTTTTTGCGCTTTATTTGGTCATATTTCAAATTAATATGAATAAAATAGTATCAGTAATACATTTTGGCGCCCCTATGGATGAGTGGCGCCCCTAGCATTTGCCTATTCCGCCTATGCCACGGGCCGGCCCTGCCTTCTGGAGCATCAGTGAATGCTTCAACCTTTTTTAGTAGTTGTGTTTGAGTCCCTCAATCGTCCTCAGTGTGAAAAGATGGATGTTAAAATCATACAGTCATTGCTGGAGAGGGTTCAAATATGAAAAAGATGCTGGAAAACTGAAGAATGTGCAGGACCTGGAGGATTTTTCTGAAGAACATTGGGCAGTTTAACTGCTCAGGACAAACAAGGGACTCGTGAACAACCATCACAAAACACACACACAGCACTGAGAATCAATGGTTCAGAAAATTTTCATCAGGGTTATTTTAATGAATTCAGAATTTTTTTTTGTCTTGTGGACTATATGTAAACATTTTTTTATGCAAAATATCTTATTCAGGACAGTACTAAATAAAAAATAACATGCATTTTGTATGATCCCTCTTATTTAGTTAAAATTATTCTCATTTTTACAGATTCTGCAAGCGGTTCACATACTTTTTCATGCCACTGTACATGATTTGAAACAGCATGAATGATAAATAAAATCATTTTAATTTTTGGGGTAAACAAGTACATTAACAAGCATAATCAATAAAACTAAACCAGAAATGTATGCACATTGCAACTAGTGTTCATTTCAGCATATGTTGGACACCAAATTTGACACATATTACAGTGATGACAAGATGTCAAAAAGGCTTTAAAAGAACAAATTTTACC
This sequence comes from Gobio occitaniae, assembly GCA_033150135.1. Classification (NCBI taxonomy): domain Eukaryota; kingdom Metazoa; phylum Chordata; class Actinopteri; order Cypriniformes; family Gobionidae; genus Gobio; species Gobio occitaniae. The sequence continues at coordinate 558,401 of JARQWZ010000124.1, forward strand.
ATGAACATATTTGAAAAACAACTTTACAAAAAAAAACTGTTTCAATCTACAATATGTATACTGAATCCCATATACACTTAAAGGGTTAGTTCATGCAAAAATGAAAATAATTACATTTATTACTCACCCTCATGTCGTTCCACACCCGTAAGACTTCCGTTCATCTTCAGAACACAATTTAAGATATTTTATATTTAGTCCGAGAGTTTTCTGTCCCTCCATTGAAAATGTATGTACGGTATACTGTCCATATCCAGAAAGATAATAAAAACATCATCAAAGTAGTCCATGTGACATCAGTGGGTTAGTTTTTTGAAGCATCGAAAATAAAATTGTTCCAATAATAAAAACTACGACTTTATCAAGCCTTATCTTCTCTTCCGGGTCTGTTGTCAATCCGCGTTCTCGACTCCACAGTGATGTAAGACGCTGCTGACATGTTATCTGGTGCGCTCAAGCTTTGTTTATAGTCTGAGGGAGACAGGCTGTAAACAAAACAACCTTCGCAAACATGTCTAAGGATTTCGACATAAAGGAAGACTTCCATTTTTTTGCTTTTTTTTCAGCGCACCAGATAACACGTCAGCAGCATTTTACTTCAGCAGCGTCACTGTACAGTCGAGAATGCGGATTAACAACAGACCCAGAAGAGAAGACAATGCTGAATAAAGTCTTAGTTTTTGTTATTTTTGGACCAAAATGTATTTGCGATGTTTCAAAAAACTCTAACTAACCCACCCGGGGCATGCAGAGAGTTCTTCAGGGACAGGGGCTCAAATGTAAGAAAGGGGCAATATGTATATATATCCTTATGCTCATCAAGCCTGCATTTATTTAATCAAAAATACAGAAAAAAACAGTAGCCTAATATTGTGAAATATTATTACATTTTGTTCTTTTTAACTTTTTATTAATCAAAGAATCTTGAAAAGAGTATCACAGTTTCCATCTTTGACATTAAATCCTCATATTAGAATGATTTCTGAATGATCATGGTCATGAAGAGTGGAGCAATGATGCTGAAAATCCAGCTGTGATCACAGGAATAAATTATATGTATTTCGCCAGCCTACACTTCACATAATAGGCCTGTAGGTGCCAGTGGCACTTGGGTTTTGTTAACTTTGATAGTTTCATGAAATAGTAAATGGTGTATCAATATACATAAATACAAGTGAATTTAACACTTACCATTAATGCGAGTTTTGCTGCTGCGTGGTTTTGTGCAGGGATTTGTTTGTTGTCAGTTAAAATCCATTTAGTCAGTGACGCAATTTATAAAATGAGACAAACCGCAGGAAATCGTTCCTCAAATGTTAGTTCGTCTGTCCATGTAATTTTCAACCGATTTATGAATAAGAACACAAAATGACCACTTCACTTCACATCGCTCAATGGAATTTGAACTTGCTTTGCCAGATCACGATTGGTTGGTGTATATACATGACAAACGGGCATTGGTGAATTGTGTAATACTTTAAAATATATAATATATAGATTTGTAATTAAATCAACACATTGGGCCCTATTTTAACGATCTGAAACGCAAGTGTCAAAGCGCGAAGCGCAAGTAACTTTGTGGGCGGGTCTCGGCGCTGTTGCTATTTTCCCGGCGGGATAAATGGCTCTTGCGCCCGCCGCAAATCTAAAATGGGTTGGTCTGAAGTAGCTTCATTATTCATAGGTGTGGTTTGGGCGTAACGTGAATAAACCAATCCGAGCGTCATCCAACATTCCCTTTAAAAGCAGGTGCGCAAGTTCCATTATGGATTGCTATTATTATGGCGTATTTACCAGGCGCACGCCAGGAGCGGTTCACAGCCGAGGAGACTGATGTTCTTGTAAGAGCAGTGAAAGACAGAGAAGTGAAGTTGTAATGTTGTACATTATGGTAAAGGTGATTTCACAGTCTTTTTTTTTTTTCAGTCTTTCAGTTTTTTCAGTTTTTCAGTCGATTTTTTTTCCTGGTTCTTGACGGACAAACCAATTTGTCAGATGTCCTTATATACATATATGTCTTGCCACTATTGGGCAAACAGGTCTTATCCTTAATTATTACAATTAGCCTGAATCATTTGTAAGCTAGATTTATGCCTATTTTTTTAGGCTTTTTTTTTTTCAAAATAGGAATGACACATGCGTCGGTGTACAAAGTCAATTGCGCTGGGTGCAAGATAGGGCCCATTAGCTCTTATTATGGATGAAAAAAAATTATTGGTTTACTTCTTTCCCGTGAGGCCACACACTCTCTGAAAGGACCATATTTGGCTCGAGAGCCGTTTCTGAACAGTGGAAAATCAGCAGTCAATCAAAACGCACGCAACCCTAGCAAAGCGTTATGGCAACGCCTCAACAGAAATTGTCCGACTTTTGAGCCGTTCGTTACTATTGTATACATTGTCATGTTATAATAATCACATTTATTTTGTTTTATTGACCACGATATTATCATTGATATTTGTCTGAGAGGGGCACTTTTGATTCATTTTGAAAAAGGGAAGGGGCTCGAGCACCCAAAGACCCCCCCCCCCTCTCTGCACGTGCCTGTAACCCACGGATGTCACATGGACTACTTTATTGGTGTTTTTATTACCTTTCTGGACACGGACAATATAAATGGACGGAGAGAAAGCTCTCGGACTAAATATTAAATATCTTAAACTGTGTTTCAAAAAATGAACAGAGGTCTTACGGGTGTGGAACGACATGAGGCATTAATGACATAATTTTCATTTTTGGCTGAACTAACCCTTTAAACACTTCCAAAAAACCCTTTTCCAAAATAATACAACTTTTCCCTATAGCCTACTAAACACCATCAAACTCACTAGTCCTGAAGACTTGAATGTCCTCTAATTTCTTCAATAGATTTTGTCCCAGAAGATCAAATCCATACACTGCAATTTCTTCAGTTCTTTGATGTCATGAATTCCTTGACTTGCCTGAAACAGCTTGTTACAGTCTTTTGCACCACAATCATTGTCATTCATCATACAACTCAGACTCTATCAAAATGAAAACATACTATATTAAAATATAAGAAAACAGGTGAAAAACTAAAAGAAACAAAACTAATAAACTGCAACACAGTATTTCCCAAACAACCTACTTTTGTACTAAGCCACCCAGCACTAAACATTTTATCTCTCTAATCATAATTCACCTTACCAACTTACTATAGTAGAGACTTTCCAAGACCAAAAATTAAAGGCAGATAGCGAAAACATCTAAAATGTACTTTTGCTAATACTCCAAAACCAGAATCAATCAACAACCACACTCACCCAGCAGCATACATTTGTATCCAGGTAATTTGTTAAAAACATTTTGTTGTTAAATAGTTACAAAATGTTTTGCCAGTTTTCCATGTTAATGTTCTTGAAAATATAATTTTATACAACGATTTAAGCGAATTCAATACACTTCTCACACCGTTGTTGTAAACGTTTGTGGCCCAACCTGATAAATCGTCCGTGCGACACAGTTCAAACAAGGGCCGCTCTTTCTTTCCGCATGCAGGTGCGCATTCTTTAAAGAGCACCTGCATGGGGAAAAAAATATCAGTCTAGACAGCTATCAATACCTCAGGAGTTCAAATAAATGTCAACCGTCTCGACAAACTAAAACACAGACTTAATTAAAGACGTACCTTAACATTATCTATATTAATCTTCTGTAACCTATTTTTCACTATTGTTAATTAATTAATTTATATCTACAATTATTTCACTTCTCATAATATCTTGTTGTATTCATATTATATTATATGCATCCTTCTTATGGGCATTTAATTTATATAAATTACACATACACGACTCTACGTTCCATATAAAAACTACAAATATTTAAGACTTTGTAGACTACTTTCTCAAAAAACGCAATAACCCATAAATCTAGCCTATTCTAATCACGACTACAGTAGGCCCTATTCATGTTGCACGGTAATATAACATAACTCAATTTTATGCACACCTTTATATTTTTAATAAAGATTTTCTCGTCAGATCTGAATCTATTAACAAAAACATGCTGCAGAGTGGTTAGCAGTCTAGACAGTTGAACACGTGACCCAGTGCACAGGACAAACGTAGCATAGTAGCACAAATTTGATTAATGCAAAATACCATAAATCAAACAAAAGTATCACATATACAACACCTGCTACAAAAACTAATTAACTCTACACATCACGTGTCAAAGTTAATAAACACAATGTCGCTTCATTTGAAATTGCACTGATAAATATAGAAACCTGCACAAAACCTAAAATATAAAGATTTAAAAAAATATATATAAAGTACTAAACGAACATAAAACTCATACTTTTCATTTCTTGTACTGACGTAGCCTATACATTATTTGGACATGAAAACTCTTTCAAAGACAATATAACTAAAATTTAATTTTGCAACATTTCTATCCTGCAGTAAGTAACTTCATAACAATAAAAATGAAATAAAATTGTTTATTTCATACAACAACTATCATAACGCTTCTCTATAATATACACATGTTGATCATAAAAAACGATAATACCACAATAATAAATAAACATAATTAAAATTAAAATGATACTATATCTATACAAGTATATTTCTAATAGCCTATGTTTGACTTTGACATGATCGTTTGTCCTTTGGCTGAACTCTTGTGCACTCGACACCTGTCTGTCATACCTAATTGGTCTGTCTAGCCTTGTCTGACTTCTGATGGTCGAAGGTTATAAAAGGTGTTTCAAATTCACATTTGACCACATTCGACTACTGACAGGTCATCATGGCATCCGACCCTAAAAAAATCAAAGTGAACGACGAGACATCCGTAACTGGCTACATACACAATGTCTCGATAATAACAATCGGCATTAAAAAAGACGAAATATTTTAATGCACTAATTCAAGTTAGTCGCGACGACTTTCACCAAGTAGCAGTTTTTAGCGTGGACAAAAGAAATATATTCATTCGAGCAGAAAACTGCAAAACTGCAGTGAAATTGAACAGAATCTCCAAAGAACCAAGTAAGTATTTAATCAGGTTTCAATGATTTTTTAGCCCACTTATTTTCCTACACATTGTATATTATGTCTTAATGTATTATCTCTTTTTCTTAGGTCGTTCTGGTCAAGGCCTGGACATTTTATGTGGTCGAAGGACGGATCTGACTGTGATCAATGATGCCCAGTTTCCCTTCAGACAGCCTCCTAGTAAATGCAAACGTACCATCGAGGAGGTGAAAAAAATGTCTCAAAGGCAACATGTACGTTCTCAAATATCTTATATTATTTTAAATGAATAGCTATTGTATTTCATCTGCTATTTCACTTAACGATTTTTCTTATTTATATTTTGGCAGGTTGGTGTACTCACTGCACGTATAGTGCACCTGACCATGGGAACGGAAAATGTGGAATTTCAAGGGAGACACCTTGAAACGCAGAGTGCTCAGGTTGAGGACGTCACCGTCGCGGGCAAAATTAGGCTGCAGCTGTGGGAGGGTCAAGTTCGACTACTGTCATATGGTAAAACCTACCAATTTACCTCTTTAAGCACCAGAGAATTCAACTGAGAACTCTTCCTAACAACAACCAAAGAAACACAAATTGAAGCACAAATTGGCAGATGGACTTTCACCCAAAAAACAAGTTCCATCGTTGCGAAAAATGCAAAATGCTCCAAAAAACTGGTATGTAGGCAACTGCTACTGCACATGTCAGGGTTTTCGGAGATTTCGGAGAGAACACTTTGACGATCAACAATTCTGTCCTGCAAAGCTTCGTGGCGAGTCTTGACCTCACCAACCTTTTAGAAGATGGACAGGACATGGAAGAATATTTCCTGGAATGCGGTTCTTTACAACTGAACATTCAAAACGACAAGGTCATTGCAATTTGCAAAGTCCCAGACGAAACTGCAACTGCATCGGAAACTGCAACTGCATCGGAATCCTCACCATAATCTTCCGCACTTGCAGCTGAAATTGCTATTGTTATGGGAAAATTTGATCATAGCCATACATTAAACATTGCGCATGAAATGTTTATTGATTTGCATATATTCATACAGAACCAGCTTACTAGGTAAAAGGTCATATAAAGAATATAGAGAACACGTTCTACACTTACACATGGAAAACATGTTTTGTACAGGAGACATGAAGACTGGGATTTGACACTCAGGGGTCAGGATGGCCTAAACGTAGGGATCAGAGTTAAAATGAACAGCACACTCGGGGATTTGAGCAAGTGCTGCTTTTCTTGTCATGTGTGGAAATTTACAGGAGGAGTGACTTTGTTTGGGAACTGATAAAAGCTGAGTGCTGTTATGTCTAGTTAGTGCACTCTGCAGACATTGAAGATGGCTGTATGACTGTGACTCATTTCTTGCAAGAAATTAAATCTTTATAAAGACAATTGGGCAGGTTTTGTCTCTTATTCAGTAATGCGGCGTTAGTTGAAATTTTGCCATGACAGTTGGTGTCAGAAGCGGAGATTCCATGGATGTGCCTTTTGGACCCCAGGAGCGGATGGTGACTGATCATCCTGGACTTTAGAGTCACAGCTCTACCCCGACATATTGAGGGAGAGAGGCCAACCGCTTAGGGGGTCCGGAGGGTCCGACCACTGGAACAAACGAACCCGAGGTGGCAACGGGACGCTTCTGGTAAGAGACAAACTTAAAATTCGGGGAAGAATTTTTGAAATTGAAAATTTAGTTGAAATTGGGGTGGATAAACCATAGTGGGGTCTGACTCTGTGGCAAATGCAACGTGGTTGATTCGTTTATGGGATAGAAACTGAAGCCATGTGGGCGAATGCAACGTGATTAAAATTTTGAGAATTTTGAGATATCACGTGGGCGAGGAGACCGTGCTGTAAGCCGGTTTTGGGCTATTGGGAGCCAATAAGATAGGACACTATTGGGAGTGTCCGCCCGTCTGGTCTTGGGTGAAGAGATCAGATCTGAACGGAGACGTCCGACAGATTCATTAGCGTACGCTAGAGGGGAAAAAGCCACAGAGACAGACAGCCAGTATGGGGAAGTCCCAAAGCAAGCTAGCTGAATATGATACACCGGTATTTTGTGAAATGAGAAAATTATATGGGAAAAATGCATGCAAGGCAGAGAAGTTAATTAATGATTTCCCAAACAAGGGAACACCAGACTGAACGTGGTGAATGAGTCAGTTGAAGAGGGGAGATAAACTGAAAGGCTGTTGTGGGAAATGTGTGTGAGAAATGCGAACAAACAGTGAAATGTTGGGGGAAAGAGGCAGATAAGAGAGAAAGGAAAACGTTGTCTTATCACGCAGAAGTCACAGCTGTTTAAAGATTGCCGGTGAGTATGAACGTTGACTAAATTCTGGCTAACATTTTGAGTGTTATGATCGGTAATTTGATTAGTCGGTATAAAGATTTTGAGATGAACAAGAGCAAACGCTGTAAGCAGCTCCGCTCTGAAGCCCTGACTTCAAAGAAATTTGCTGGACTGGTGAAGGGAATGGGCAAAAAAAAAAAAAGTTTTTATTGTAATTTAAAAGTTGATCAGGAACTTGACTGGCTACAAACAAAGAGAGAACAAGAAAATTTAAATTTCTAGATGTTTGTGCTTATTCATTAATTTGTAAAATGGGTGAGGTGCCGTTATACCCGAAGGGAAAATCCCAGAAGTGACTGAGATATACAATTGAGTCACTAAAAATGATGTTGGTGAAAAAGCAGATAGTGTGGTGACCCACAAGTTAAATAGAGAGACATTCACCTAGAGACTGTACCTTTAAGGGAGCGGGGTTTCGAGTTAAGCACTTCCGGGTTAACGTTGTGTGATTGTTGTTTACATTACGCTGTAAAGTAATGCGTGTTCGAAGTGGATAGTAAAGTCGACTCGACGCATCTCTGTCTCCAGTCTCCTCACTTATAACACTCCACATTGGTGACCCCGACGCGAGTTGAATTATGTCACACAACGGCGGTGATGAAAATGATGCGGCCGCGGCGCCGGCCGCTGTTAGCGGCGCGGCTAATGTCGGCGCGATCTATGCGGCCACCATCAAGTTGCCGGATTTTTGGCAGAACAATCTACGGCCGTGGTTTCAGCACATCGAGGCTCAGTTTCAGTTGAGAGGGATAACACAGGACGTTACAAAATATTTCCATGTAGTAGCGGCTTTGGATGCCTCTACGACAGCCAGGGCTATGGCGCTATTAGAGGCTCCTCCGGCTGACGGCAAGTACAACGCGCTTAAAACATTCCTGCTGAACCTCTTTGAGCTGTCAGAGCTGGAGAAAGCAGACCGCCTGCTTTCCCTGAATGGCCTGGGCGATAGCAAGCCATCTGAGTTAATGGAGAGGATGCTGGCTGTGCTGGGTTCGGCGGATCCATCATTCCTTTTCGCCCACATTTTCCTGCGGCAGCTTCCAGCACCCGTGCGCACCGCACTGGCCAGTTCCCCCCTCCTTTCCTCCAGAGACTACCGGGCGATGGCTGTGGAGGCAGACAGGATTTTCCTCGCCAACCGGCAGCAGTTTGTTCATGCGCTGTTACCTCCCCAACACCAGTCTGCCCCATTTCCACCCCCGGTGGACGACCTGGACACCGCAGCTGCTGTGACGGCCCGCCGACAGCGCGAGGACGGGTGGTGTTTCTACCACTCCAGGTTTGGGGCCAAGGCCAAGCAATGTCGCCAGCCTTGCAGTTTTGGAGCCCAGGGAAAAGCCAGGGCCGGCGCTCATTAGCAGCTATGGGCGTTGGCCGCGACTGCAAGCTGTTCGAATGGCTGCTGGTCGATTCGGGGGCTCAGCGCAGCATCCTGCCAGCGAAGCCTGTGGACACCATGGCTGGCGGCCATGGCCCCCCGATGGATGCCGCTAACGGCACACCCATTCGTACTTATGGCACGAGGTATGTGGAAGTGTGTTTCGGCGGGCGGCGTTTTGGCTGGGATTTCGTCATGGCCGCTGTGTCTACGTCTCTCCTGGGGGCGGATTTCCTCTGCGCTTACAGGCTGTTGGTGGATGTAACGAACTGCCGCCTGATCGACGCCCTTTCTTTTGCTTCATACCCCTGCACGCTTGGAGGGGCGGGGGCGCTTTGTCTGTCAAACACGCTGGCCACTGGAGACCGGTATCAACGCCTACTGGCTGAGTTCCCTGATATCACCACGCCCACGTTCTCATCGGCGGTGGCTAAGCATGGCGTGGAGCACTACATTACCACAGTGGGCCCCCCGGTTTATGCACGGGCCCGGCGCCTCGACTCCGGCAAGCTCGCGGTCGCCAGGGAGGAGTTAACCACCATGGAGCACCTCGGCATTGTGCGACGCTCCAACAGCCCGTGGGCTTCTCCTCTGCACATGGTGACCAAAGCTGATGGCGGTTGGCGTCCCTGTGGTGATTTCCGTCGCCTGAACAATGCCACCACCCCCGATCGGTACCCAGTGCCGCATATACAGGATTTTTCTGCCCACCTAGCCGGCGCCACCATCTTTTCGAAGGTGGACCTGGTTCGCGGTTACCACCAGGTGCCTGTCCACCCGCAGGATGTCCCCAAGACAGCAGTCATCACACCCTTTGGCCTTTTTGAGTTTCTACGGATGCCTTTTGGCCTCAAGGGGGCAGCGCAGACGTTTCAGCGCCTCATGGACTCTGTGCTGCGGGACATGCCTTTCCTCTTTGTTTATTTGGACGACATTCTCGTGGCCAGCGCATCCGCCGACGACCACCTGGCGCATCTCCGGCAGTTGTTTGGCCGGCTTAGTGAGCATGGTCTCATCATTAACCCGGCCAAGTGCGAGTTTGGCCAGTCGTCCATCACCTTCCTCGGCCACCACGTCACCCTGCAAGGGGCTGTTCCCCTCCCGGCCAAGGTGGACGCCGTAGCCAGTTTTCCACGCCCACGCACCGTGAAGTCCCTGCAGGAGTTTCTGGGCATGGTGAACTTCTACAACCGCTTCCTCCCCCATGCGGCCCAACTTATGCGACCCTTGTACGACGCCTTGCGGGGTGGAAAACCGGCGGACGTGTTGGATTGGTCCCCGGAGATGAATGGAGCCCTGGAGGCTGCCAAAACCGCGCTGGCCAATGCTGCTCTGCTGGCGCACCCGTCTCCGACCGCCCCAGTTGCTCTTACCACGGACGCCTCTGATTATGCCGTGGGAGCTGTGTGTGAGCAGTGGGTAGGAGGAGCCTGGCAGCCGCTGGCCTTTTTCAGCAGGAAGCTCCGTGACAATGAGAGGAAATACAGCACCTTCGACAGGGAGCTCCTGGGTCTTTTCCTCGCTACCCGTCATTTCCGTTTCCTGTTGGAGGGCCGGCGGTTCACGGCTTTCGTTGACCACAAGCCGCTGACGTTCGCCATGGCCAAGTCTTCGGAGCCATGGTCTGGTCGACAGCAGCGCCAGCTCTCTGCCATCTCAGAGTACACCACTGACATTCAGCATGTGGCCGGCAAAGATAATTTAGTCGCCGACTGCCTCTCCCAGGCAGTCACTGGATCCGTCCACTTGGGTCTCGACTACGCAGCCATGGCTGAGGATCAGTCTGCGGACTCGGAGGTACAAGCCTACAGGACGGCCCCCACGGCGCTGCTCATGAAAGATGTGGCGTTTGACACAGCCAACGCTACACTCCTCTGCGATGTCTCCACTGGCCAACCGCGCCCCATGGTACCTGCTGGCTGGAGGCGAAAGGTTTTTGACGCATCCACGGCCTTTCCCACCCCGGGGTGAAGGCCTCTACCAAGCTGGTGGGGGCCAAGTTCGTCTGGCCAGGCCTGCGGAGGGACGTTAGGGCCTGGGCTGCTGCCTGTGTGGCGTGCCAGCGCGCAAAGGTGACTCGTCATACTAAGGCACCTTTGGCACCCTTCAAAGTGCCAGAGAGACGTTTTGATCACGTGAATGTGGACCTGGTGGGCCCACTGCCCCCCTCCCGTGGTTATACTTACCTCCTCACTATGGTGGACAGGACAACTAGGTGGCCAGAAGTGGTTCCCCTGTCCTCCATTACATCAGCCGAAGTAGCCCGGGCATTCATTATGGTTTGGGTGGCCCGTTTCGGAACACCGTCCGACCTCTCTTCGGACCGGGGTCCACAGTTCACATCAGAGCTTTGGACGGCGGTCGGCGAGGTTCTGGGGGTGAAGCTCCACCGTACCACAGCCTACAACCCACAAAGCAACGGACTTTGCGAGCGGTTTCATCGGGACATGAAGGCTGCGCTCAGGGCTAGCCTTACGGACAACAACTGGGTTGACCGCCTCCCATGGGTTATGCTTGGCCTTCGCTCCGCCCCCAAGGAAGATCTTCAAGCCTCATCAGCCGAGCTGGTGTACGGCCAGCCCCTGCGCGTTCTGGGGGAGTTTCTTCCAGGTGCCACGGCCCCTTGGTCGGTTGCCGCCCATCGTGCTGTGTCCAGGAACATTGCCGACGCTTTTGTTCCCATTCCAACGTCTCACCATGGCCTCCCCCAGTCCTACGTGCCCAAGGATTTACCGTCAGCCAAGTACGTTTTTATCCGCCACGATGGCCATCGTACCCCGCTGCAGCCCCCCTACGATGGGCCCTTCCGTGTCCTGGCCGGAGGGTCTAAGAACTTTGTTGTGGATATGGGGGGCAGGCCTGAGCGGGTGGCTATAGACCGTCTCAAGCCTGCTCATGTGGACATTGGCGAACCGCTTCAGCTGGCCCAGCCCCCACGGAGAGGGCGACCTCCAGCAGCAGCCTCGGCCCCTGCCCTCTCCCCTGGCACGGTCCCTGCCCCGCCCCTTTCCCCTTGCCCTTTTCCTGTTATTATGGGTGAATTCTGGGGGGGCCTGTGTGGTGACCCACAAGTTAAATAGAGAGACATTCACCTAGAGACTGTACCTTTAAGGGAGCGGGGTTTCGAGTTAAGCACTTCCGGGTTAACGTTGTGTGATTGTTGTTTACATTACGCTGTAAAGTAATGCATGTTCGAAGTGGATAGTAAAGTCGACTCGACGCATCTCTGTCTCCAGTCTCCTCACTTATAACACTCCACAATAGCACCATAAATTGCAAGCCATTGTCTGTTTTATTGGACCCCGAGCGAGCTCTGTTCTCAGACAGACTGCTACTTTTGGAGCACACAGGTTGCTGAACGTTGCTGCATAAGCTAAAGATGAGAGAGTTTTAATTGTGGTCAGCAGGGCCATTTTGGACGTAATTGTGTCCGAACACCCATAAGGAGTAGAAAGGGTGGCAAATCAGGCCACCAGACTAAATTCTGTAAACGAAACCCAGTAAAAAGAAAGTAACAGAGATTTACACTCTGTCTATGAAAATGAGATAACAATAAGATTAATAAAGTCTTTAGTGATTGTTTTTGAAGGAAGGATTTGAGATAATTTTAATATGAGGTTAAAATTAAAAATAAAGATGATAAAACATGCTGCAAAGATATATAAATCCTGATTAACCGAGTTATAAATGAAAAATATATAATAAATATGTTCTTGCTCTTCTCACTTTTGCAAAACTCTGATAATGATGATTTGACTGAATATTGGGTTGTTGAAATAACTATAGGTGTTAAAATGTTGAAAGCCCTAGAAGCTGATGTTTTGGTTTCAAAAGATAAGCCTGTGCTGAGCTGAAATAAACAATTTGTTATCTCAATCCGGCCACCACGTTGTCAGAAACCAATCAGCAGACTCTGCATCACGATCCACACAACGTTCAATCTCCCCAGAATTCTAATCACCCACACCTGTTCACAATCAGTAACCTCATCAACCAGCTCCATAAAACACTCACACTCACTGCAGTCTAGCGTCAAGCCTCCAACAGGAACTGACCATATTTCCTCTGGCTCTGTCTGTTAGAGAAAACCTTTGATTACTCTGTTCACTGAAAATACTTACCTGTGTATCACTAACCTCTGACTCTGTCTGTAATCCTCAGAAGAGCTGCTGTTGATCACTGATGTCCTAGCCACCAGCACTCATCCAAGGCTCATTGAAACCTCGGTTTCTCCCGCTGAACCCTCACCTTATCCTGTAAGAATTAAGGCCAGTGTTATCATTCTGGGATTGTATTCACGGAATATATGATTTCAAGAGTGTGCACCAACCTGTTGTGGATCCAGCATCTTATGTTCACTTAAATCCTCTCGTCTGGAAAAGACAATTCACATTCACAGATCTGAAGAGAAATACTCACCCATGGTGGATCCTGATCTTCTTTATTGAACAATTCTGAAAGTTAATTTGAGTTCCTAACCCGTTGAGTGAATATTACCCGCTGTGGATCCCGAATTCCTATGTTTTGTTGCTCCGGGTTTTCCCCCGAATCCCTTGCACCTGCTATCCTAACATTCAATAAAGTTGTGTTATTTAACATCACCTCGATCTCTGAGTCCATCTTATCCTGACACACGTGGCCTAACTTGAGTAACGGAGACTCAATCTGAGTGGAATTTATAGCTTCTGAATTCATTGTGGGGGCAAAATACAAATATGAAATTATGATCATTTGAAAATGTCAATTCTGGCAAAGGATAGCTTTAAAAGGAAAATGTCTGATGTTTATTTGAAAACTATTTTAATTTCTAGCCAGATCTTACGCTGAGCTAGTGTGAGGAGTGAAAGGTTTATGAAAATGCAGTGTACCAGCCCTGAAGGCCTCAGAGTCTCTCTCTCATCCCAGACCAGCTCAAAGCTGATATCTGAGCCTGTGCCACAGATGATAGAAGATATTGATGAGTAAAAGCACAGGCATCATGTGAACATAATAGACAGTTATTTGTTAAGATATAAAAAAGGTGCCATCAAGAGGGCAATGATACATGTTTTAAGAATACAGACTTTTAATGAACTGAATTTTTTGACGAATGTATGATATGACCAGTAACTTCTGTCTGCTCTTAGCCTTCACCATGTACAGAACTGATGGCCTTGGTCACAGATGTAGCAGAACATTAAAATGAATGGACAGGTGTTTTGGCTAAATTCACTGAGAATAATCTAAGCACTGCTATGGGGCAGCTTTGAAGAAGTATGATGGATTTTAGTGATTAAGTTGTGTTATAATTAACCTGTCTCCATGTTTTTACTCATTTGAAAGCAGACCAGATGGCTCTGGTGACTCTTGAATGCACTTTCCAAAAGGCTCCAGAAAATATCAGGATCCTGTTTAGGGTCAAAGATCTCAAACGATGACGAGGTGGGGACGATGTGGTTGTTCCCGATGACGGGTAAGACTTCCTACGGCCTGACAGGATAGCAACCCAAGCCAGGGGAATCACGATAAATCGCCTTGGACCCAAAAAAAAAATGGGGGTTTTATGTGAGGTGTGTATGAGAGGTGAGGCAGATGTCTGTGAGGCCAGTAGCATCTCTGTGTTGGGGGGAAGCTGTGTTTCGTGGGGGCCAAGGTCAAGACTGGACACAGCAGCCCCTGCCCTAATAATGGCCCCTCTATACCTACCGCTCACCAAATACAGCATAAATTGAGAGGGAATCCAGGAAACACCCTGAAGAAAAGAGCAATGATTGGCATTTAAGAGCCAGCTGAGACCATACTGTGATTGTGATTGATAACTTTGTGGAACAGAACAAAATGTATTAGTATCAGTAAAGCTGTATGATTTTGAACTAAAATGTCTCTATCATAGTCTTAATCCTGCAGGTCATTAGGATTGCAGAGGATAATTTGGAGACATGGTGATGGGTTTAAGAGGACGGCTTTGAAGTTTAAAGAGAAGTTCTGGATAACAGAGGTATCTAAACTAAGGATAACTTGAAACAATTTCACAGTATATGTTTCAGTTTCACATTAACTTATTGGAGATGTTCTAATTTGAAAGTTCAACAGTTACATTTCTAAACTTTGTGAAGGATTAATGAATTAAGGGTTAGTGAATTTAACATTATAGTAAAAGTCTTAGAAGACTGTTGAAAAGATAAATCTGGGTGAGAGAGGGAGAGAGAGGCTGCTTGAGTGGAACCAGGGATTGTACTCTGCCTGCGACTGAGACAAAAAAAAAACAATGATATCAGAACAAAACAACCCAGCTGATTTTTCTAAAAATAGATTAGTAATGAACAGATTTGAAACTGGTTAAGAAACCATGTAAAAGCACATTTTGAGAATGAGCAGTTCATATTTATGTGTCCCGATTGAGTGTAGTGTGCCATTAACCTCTGGAATGAGTGTTTTTATCATCACAGATGGGTTAGTTAAGTGAGACGACAAACGCTAAAGAAGCTGATTATTCTGAGCGAATCTGGTGAAAAGATGATCCAGAACATGGACGAGCTTTAAATGGATTGGTATCCAGCTCAGTCTGTTAATGGTAATTATGACTACTTTGTCATTTATGATGTTGTTTTTAATTAATCTATGGATTAGTGCATATGTTAAAGCGGAATAGTTAGAAATTGCCGCCCATCATGGGTTTAACACCCTTGTATAAATTCAACAGAGGGTCGGAGTTTAAATAATGTCAATTGATTAAGAATGGCAAATGTAAATTTTATAGACTGGACGGCAGAGACAAGGAGACAAATGAACTAAAGTCACTATCTAAACTATCCAGAGACTCACTAGTATTTATGAAAGGTCAGAGGGCAAACAAAGGGAGAACTTCTTAGAAACAAAGAGTTTTATTATGTTTCCTCTGAATGGAGGCATGACATTAGATGTCAAAGAGAGCTTCTATTTCTGTATTAAGGGCTGAAGGAGCAGGCAGAGAAGGCTTTCTGTGTGACTGGGATTGAGATGATCATATGGTGCATCTTTTTGATAGAGGAATAAGTTAAAACAAGAGAGAAATAACCCAAAAAGATTGATTTTTTTTTTTGGTGGAAAATTGATTTATGAACAATTTATGAACACCTGTAAAGTTAAATGGAGTTGATAGACATATATGAAATGAAAAATCATTTTGAAACGGCTTTAAAGAAATTGATGATGACTTATAGTACAAATTTGAATACTTTATAAAGTGAAATGGGAGATTATGAAAATTTGCAAGTTCTTGGTAAAGTTATAACAATTTTGGGTTTAAGTGGCAAGGTGAGGATTTGATGATAAGTGCCACTGCCAAATGACATGAATTAAGAGGTTTAAGATTTTGGGCCAGTTGGAGTGTACAGGGAATGGAGAAAAGGGTACTTTAAAAGAAAGCCCTGATTAATTGATTTTGAATGGATTACTGATAACAGGAACTGAAAATATTTTGATAAAAATTGGATATTGAGTATGATTAGGTATGATGTCACGAGATAAAGATGAGTGAACGAGCTGATTGAATGTAATATGAATTGATTCATTTTAGTCATTTTGATGAAGTGTATTTAACATAAATCTAAATTTGTTTATGTTCATGGATGGTTAAATATGGTGTGGGCTATGATTAGTGAGAATGGGTCTGCTGGAAATAGTATGTTTAACAAAAACAGGGTGGTTTGAAGAATGATGTTTAAACAACTGACTAGAGGAAGGTTGATTGTGAAGCACAGTGAGAAACTGGGGGCATTTAGATAAGAATGTAGCATGAAATCGAGGTAGAGAGCGAAGTGACCCCATTGGCAGACACAAAAGAGAATCAGTGCATGATCGACATTTGTGCTTTAGAACTGTGTCCTGCATGGGCAGAGGTGTCCTCTGAACTGTGAGCAAAGCACACAATCTAAACTGAAGGATGTTTTATGTAGAGACTTAAAGTGCTAAGATGGATTATTATCTATCTTACTTATTTTTATCGTTTTGGTTGAGTTGGACCACTATTGTGTTTTGGACCCCAAAAAGGTCTGTTATGATTTTGATTAATTAAGAGGGCAACTGATTGTTTGTTTCTTCATATGTGTTTTCTAAAGTGTGTATTGGGTCTCTGAGGAGTGACTGTGGGTCTGGCCTAGGGATGTGTGATCTGTCACTAAACGCTTGATAGCAACAAGGTGTCGTGTGTTTGGATTTTGTAGGTATCACACACCCCTAACATGCCAGGAGTGCAGTAACAGTGTTTGCTCACTTAGCCCGGCTTCCAGAGATGAAAAATGGATTTGTCTTTCGTTTTATAGGATATTTTCAGTATGTTTTGGGGAAACCCTTCTGGTCAAGACTGCAGTTTGTAGCTTGACGGGAGCATGCAAGCTGATGGAGGGTAAGAGTGTAACGATGTACACAGACAAGCGTTATGCGTTCGGAGTTGAGCACGATTTTGGGGCGCTGTGGAAACGCAAGAAATCTGCTAGACACAATTTTCTTGCCTGGCTAGGTTGCTATCTGTAGAATGCGCAGCGAAACTAACAACAAAGAGTTTATTTCAACAGGAAACTGTGAGAGCAGACGCAGCTGTGAAGGCCGTAGAAGTGCAACAGACAGCACAGCCAGAATGTTTTTATTATCTGAAATAACCACAAATGTTTTGCCTTCCTTATAGACTGTGGTGTCCTGTGATGCAGTGTAATACTTACTGAGACCACTAGGGGGAAGTAGGTATGAAGAGGAAAATACGAAAAAAGGAGAGTAGAAAAAGAAGGATGAGCACGAGGTGTGTGCGTGTGTGTTAATGACGAGAAATAAAGAAAACATGTAACCGTTCATCTGCTGTGCCTGGCTTCGTATTAATAACTACAATACAACAAATTGGCGACGAGGCGACCCACTATTGCTGAAAGGATGGCATCGTCTGCACCATTTCCTAACTTCTTCTTACCTGCTCCGGGCGATCCTGCGATTCCCTTAAAGACATGGGAGCGGATGTTCCAGAATTATCTTCTAGTGATCGACGTTGAAGGACAGGAATGGTCGGAAGCCAGGAAAAGAGCCCTTCTGTTACATTGCCTGGGCACGGAGGGGCAGAGAATATTCTACACTTTACCAGAAACGGGCGATACAATGGCCGCTGCTATTACTGCTTTACATGCTCATTTTACACCCAAGTTGAACGTGGTTATGGAGAGACACACATTCCGGAAAAGAACTCAACAAGCTGGTGAGCCTATAATCCAGTATGTTGCTGCACTGAGAGAACTTTCGTCTACCTGTGAGTTTACAAATGAAGATGATATGATTCGTGACCAGCTGGTGGAAAGCGTCACTAATCCGCGTATCAGAGAGAAACTTTTGCTGCATGATAAGTTAACATTAGCGGATGCTATTACAATTGCACAACAAGTCGAATCTGCTGGAGAGTATGCTAAAGCAATAACAAACTTTTCCGTTCAGACTGTGAATGTGCAAAGAAACGCAAAAGTACATGGACGCGGCGCTGGGGGATCTAAAAATAGAACGGCTGGCGCGCGCTCCACTGCTTCATTCACATCGCCTCGGACGGTGACTTCACGTACCTGCTTTCGCTGCGGATCAGATAGACATCTTGCAAATGCGGTTGAATGTCCAGCAGCCAAGGTAACCTGTAAAAATTGCAAGAAAAAAAGGACATTTTGCACGTGTCTGTAGATCGACGCAAACTCACACAGTGCACGAAGTAGTAATGCCTGAGTACACGCTACTGTTATTACAAGATAGGGATGTAAGCGCTAAACTCCATTGTACTGTTCAAGTCGAAGCTGGCGCGGTTCGGAGGCCTGTTACACTGACTGTTGATACTGGTGCTTCTGTCTCAGTTCTGCCAAAGAGCATGTATGATGATTACTTCGGGGAAGTACCTTTACAGCCACCTGTAGCATGTTTAGTCACTTATTCGCGTACTCCAATTCATGTGATCGGCTGCTTGCACGCAACCGTAGTAAAAGACTGCCGCGAATGCTCAGTGAACTTCTATGTGGTGGATAAAGGAACTGCATTAATGGGCATGGATCTCATAACAGCTCTTAAACTGTGCATTAAAGGAGATACAATACTGCCAGATCCTGCTACAACCTCCACATCTTGCTCTTCGGAACCAGTGTTGCAGCTTTCTACTCAGAGTGGATTCACCCTCAGTTGGATGTGTTGCAGGGTTTATGCATAAAGTCAAAGTGTCAGCTTCAGCCATGCCAGTAAGACAGAAATTACGACGCCTTCCCTTTTCTGTGAGAAAAGCCGTGTCCACTGAGTTGGACAGATTACTTTCTGCTGGAGTTATAGAGCGAATAGATGCATCTCCATGGGTGTCACCGATTGTGGTTACAATGAAAAAGACTGGTGGCATAAGAATGTGTGTAGATCTCAGGGAACCAAATAAAGCTGTAATAATAGACAGTTACCCCCTGCCTCACATGGAGGAATTATTGACTGCTTTAGCTGGATCTACAGTTTTCTCCACAATCGATCTTGAGAGTGCGTATCATCAAGTGCCTTTACATCCTGAGAGCCGTGATTTGACAGCGGTTTATCACGCATGAAGGACTGTTCCGGTTTTGCAGGGTACCATACGGTTTGGCTTCAGCACCGTCGGCATTCCAAAAGATGATGGAGTGCATACTCAAAGGTGTACCAAACGTGCAGAACTACCTCGATGATGTCATTTGCTTTGGATGCACAGAAGCGGAACACGATGTTGCGCTGAAACACTGTACTGAGCCGACTAAAGCAGGCTGGTTTAAGGCTGAACGAACAAAAGTGTCAAATTAGGCAAAAGAGCCTGCGCTTTTTGGGACACTTGGTTACAGCTCAAGGAATTCAGCCAGATACGGAGCACTTACAAGCAATTGTACAAGCTCCAGCTCCTAAGGATGCGCCAACCCTACGTTCGTTCCTGGGTATGCTGTCATGGTATAATAAATTTATACCCAATTATGCTACCGTAGTTGAACCCTTACGTGCATGTATCCGCCAAGAGGGACCATTTCAGTGGAGTGAGGAAACGGAGAACTGCTTTGTCACTGTGAAGCAATTGTTGGTTGCAAGTTCAGCATTAGCATTGTACGACCCTAATTTACCATCCATTATCTCTACCGATGCATCAGATTATGGTCTTGGTGCAGTGTTCACCCAGATTCACCCAGACAACACAGAGCGGACAGTCGCTTTTGCCTCCAGATCCTTAACTCAGACTGAAAGGAAGTATGCAACAGTGGAGAAAGAGACTTTGGCATGCGTGTGGGCGGTGGAGAAGTGGAGACCGACCTTTGGGGGCGTAAGTTTACACTACGAACTGACCATCAGGCACTAACGACACTTCTCTGTACGAAAGGAGCAGACAGGGCGGAATGCGCATAGCTAGATGGGCTGCGCGCCTGTTATGCTTTAATTATGACGTGGTCTATCGTGCAGGTTCGTTGAACTGTACAGCTGATTGTCTTTCAAGACTGCCCTTGCCATCTACCACAGACATGGACTCGGACGCAGAACCTGAGTTAGTTGCGTTGCTGTCAATGTCTCTTACGTCAGTTACGCCAAAGGAGTTTGAGTCTGCTTCTATGGCATGTTCAGAGATTTCTGCCCTGCGTGATCAGATTGAAAGGGGTTGGGCCAGCTTCAGCAAAAGCTCTGGATTCCCCGCTGCAACCGTACTTCAAAATGAGACATGAACTTTGTGTGACGAACAATCTAGTGTTCCGGGGTTCAAGATTGGTGGTGCCAGTGACATTGCGCAGAACCATGGTTACTTTAGCACATGAGAATCATCAGGGCATAGTAAGGGACCAAGCAGCGGTTGCGTGAGCTGTATTGGTTTCCAGGAATCGACGCTATGGTTCAAACTCAGATTGCAAGGCATGTTCGTTGTGCCAGGAGTCAGACAGGACAGGCAAAGGACTAATGCTTCTCCATTACAGCCGGTGCCTCTTCCTGACGGTCCATGGTTGAAGTTGGGTTTGGACATAGTAGGACCTTTTGAGACAGCTGCTCATGACTGTAGATATGCTATTACGTTGACTGACTATTTACTCAAAATGGCCTGAAGTTGCGTTTACGCCTTCCATTACAACACCTGTAGTCATTGGCATTCCTGAATTCTGTTTTCAGTAGGCATGGAAACCCTGAATGTCTGGTAACAGATAATGGACCACAACTTATTTCTTCAGCCTTTACCGCTTTCTTGGACGAACGAAACATTGCACACATCAGAACTTCTGTATACCATCCTGCGGCCAATGGGGCTGTGGAAAGATTCAATAAGGTTCTTAAGGACTGTGTGCAAATGGCCATTTTGCAAAAGCAACCGTGGAAACAAGCAATCTTGGACTTTTTGCAAACGTATCGTTCTACTCCACATGCAATGACTGGTGTTTCACCATTTGAACTGTTGTACGGTAGGAAAATGAGAACCAAACTTACTGTGTTCACATCTCACTCCAGCTACACACGGGACCAGGAAGTCAGACAACGAGTGTCAATTCGTCAAAACAAAATGAAGCAATACTCTGATGCGAAACGTGGGGCTCGAGTGCCTACATTTCAGGTGGGGAATAGAGTGCGTGTACGCAAACCAACGCATGTTCCCAAAGGACATTCAAAGTTCACACAGCCAGTGGAAATAGAGAAGCAAGTGGGCCCAAGCACTTACAGATTGTCAGATGGAAGACTGTGGCACTCTTCTCACTTGTCTTTGGTTCCAGAGGTCTTGAAGCCGACCTCAGATCAGACTGCTGTTGAGGCTTCAGTTGCAAATGTTCCCAACACTGAACAGAGCACAGAAAGACGTTCGGTTCGACAGTGCAAACCACCTTTTTGGTTGAAAGATTATGAGACTAAATAAGAGCATGCAGTGGTTTGAATTACTGACTGTATAGCGCAGAGGGAGATTGAATATAGTCATGTTATGATTCCGTAATTCTGTTGGAATTATGAATGAAGATGTGAACGGATGTAATTACAGTTGTTAACTACTGTAAAGGAACTTAGTTGTAATAAGACGAAAGCTTACGTTTATTTGTTCAGATTGGAAATCTAGAATTGTTGCGTTAATTGGTAATACGTGAAATTGTTTTACGTAATGGGGAAGATGTGGTGTCCTGTGATGCAGTGTAATACTTACTGAGACCACTAGGGGGAAGTAGGTATGAAGAGGAAAATACGAAAAAAGGAGAGTAGAAAAAGAAGGATGAGCACGAGGTGTGTGTGTTAATGACGAGAAATAAAGAAAACATGTAACCGTTCATCTGCTGTGCCTGGCTTCGTATTAATAACTACAATACAACATAGACTATGCAGTTTTTCAACTCAGGGCCAGAGAAAAGCAGCAATGGGAACAGTGTGACCGCACTGTGCAAAATGGCGTCTGGACGAGTAGTGACAAGCAAGCCTTGTTTACCCTGAAAATATTTTCGATGATTATGATTAATGGCTGCATGGGTGATCACGCAGCCAAAGGGGGAATGATACTCAAATGAAAGTTTATGACGAGGTTTTAATATTTGCTGAAAATTTTTGCATCTTGATGCGTATTGATATACACGAAAACGAGAAAAGGCCTCGAGTAAATCGGAGCCCGTTTGAGACCACCATTGGAATGGGAATGGAAGGGGGTAAACAATAGCTTGCATCAATAGAATTGTGAATTATTGCAAAGAGATGTCTTTTTTGTTGTCTAACGTCTGTGTGCAGGTAAAATTTGGGGAAACCAGCTGGGACTCTTTTACATGACATCAAACCAGGTGATTTCGTGTTGACAGAGGGCAAAGGCTGGGGCCTTACCAAATCCTCCTAACAACGCATACTGCCGTAAAAGTGGCTGAGAGGGCAATGTGGGCACACGCAAGCCACTGCAGAAAGTTTTCCACCAGCAGGAAGGGGAAGAGCGAAACCGGAAGTGAAGAAAGCCATGACGAGGTGCCAGGGGAACAAAGCCTGTACCTTGGCACGGCTGCAGAAACAACAGCTAGAGATAAAGACGAGCTGCTGGCTTTGTCTGCAAATGTCCCATGCCTGCAAAGCAGTACCACTGACTGTTGTAACACTGAATGAAACTGACTGTTTGATCCCGCAGCAAATGACTGAGATAGTGAGAGCTGCGAAGTACATTAAGCACGGGAAAATCCCAACAAAACATCCAACATCTGACTGCGAGAGGACTGAAGTCAGAGTCTGAGTCAGGATTGACACGAACAATGAAACAACTGAGAACTGTACAGCGGTAGTGGGTGGCATTACAACTAATTTTACCTGCCAGTTTAGAAGACCAAATTACACTTCACCTGCAACAGTTTGGGTTTATGGTTAAGCTTATCATTTTATGTTGAGGGGAGTGTTGGCAGGTTGCTGTTACTCAGCTTTGATGAATGTGGGGACATCTGTGTATTTACCGGGTAATGAAAACAAGAAAAAGAATAGACAGAGGATAAAGTTAATTCTGTGATAGGAACTTTACTAGATAGAGCAAATGTGGGTTGGTCTATTTTCCTGGGGGTGGGTAGAGCAGAATCGATAAACAAGATAAATGGGTTAGCATGGACTGTACTAGCTATAGCTAATAGCACGGAGCACACTTTAACAATGGTAGATGAGGAAATGAAGCAAATCCAAGATGCAGATATCCAAAACAGACTAGTTTTAGACATGATAACAGCTGAGGAGGAGAGAGTTTGGAAAATGCTTAGGGTATCGTTTTGCTTTCATATTCCAGATTATAGTAACAATGTAACCAATATAAATTGAGTACCCTACATGAGATAGGCTGTAAGAAAACCTGAGAGAGAGAGAGGAAAAAAAAAGGCTGATGACTCATGGTTTGGTTGGATGACAAATCTGAAGGGATGAGGATATTGGTTATGCTTTACTGTATTGCAGGTATTTGAAATTGTTGTACTGATTTGTATGTGTTCACAATGTATTTTCAACACATTTCCAGGATGGTTCAACGAGTAGTGAAGTCCAGTGTATCACAACAGATGGTCAAATTAGACATTTATGACGAGTACGACGAATGGATGAACAAATTTAGTGATAGGAGATAGTGACTAGCAAAGAGAAGAATGAAACAAATTAGGGGATTATGTTTTCGTTGGTTTAAATCTGGGCGGCCTTTGGAGGCCTCAGATATCTGAATATTATAACCATATTTTTTGTTTGAAGTGAAATGGGGGCTTTAACCACAAAAATAGCTTATGAATATTTTCTTTCTTCACAAATTCAAGAGTGTGATGAGAATAGATTATTGAATTGGATTATTACTATAATTTTTCATTCAGTTTAGATTTTCGTTTTAATCATTTAAAACTTTACTATTCATTTTCATATTTACAACTTTTTTAACCTTTCTATTATGTTTACTTATTTTTGAGTTTGCAGTCATATATATATATATATACATACGATGATAAAATTTTTCATTATGGTTTATCAATGATGTGATAAAAAGAGGGGATTGTTATGGGAAAATTTAATCATAGCTATACATTAAACATTGCGCATGAAATTTTTATTGATTTGCATATATTCATACAGAACCAGCTTACTAGGTAAAAGGTCATATACAGAATATAGATTTGAGCAAGTGCTGCTTTTCTTGTCATGTGTGGAAATTTACAGGAGGAGTGACTTTGTTTGGGAACTGATAAAAGCTGAGTGCTGTTATGTCTAGTTAGTGTGCACTCTGCAGACATTGAAGATGGCTGTATGACTGTGACTCATTTCTTGCAAGAAATTAAATCTTTATAAAGACAATTGGGCACGGTTTTGTCTCTTATTCAGTAATACGGCGATAGTTGAAATTTTGCCACGACTATATATATATATATATATATATATATATATATATATATATATATTTCAGAATTTACTGTGTTGTAAATATAATTTATTCTGAAGCAATAGTCTTACCAGTGTTCAATCAGCTTTGAGATATTTAAATCTGCATATCTTTGATATTTTTACCTTTTATAAAGGGCATTTTCCTTGCCTGGGAAAACCCAGACAACTTCCGGCAAATTTAGATTTGCTCTGCATGTAGTCTGGCAAAGAGCCCATTCAAACCCATTTCTAATGCCTCGAAATCGCGGCACCAATCAGAAACGTTGGGGCGGGCTTTACACGATGACGACAGCGCAGCTACTGAAGCAGATTCTGTACATTACAAAGATGGATGCAGCCGTGGAGCATCACTCGTTCAAATCAGCTATCTCGACTGTTTTAAGCGATTTAAACTTTTCCTCTCCGTTAAAACCCGAGCAAAGAACAACACTCGAAGCCTTCATATCTAAAAAAGGAAAAAGTCTGATACCAGCTTGGCCCTTTGGTGGCTAAACGAATGGGTCTTAGCGAGAGCCCTCTGGTAGTGTTAATGTTTCACAAAATATAGTTTTAAGTGCTTTTCAGGCGAGAATGTAGTTGTTTAAAGCTCAAATCTGTGGTTTATTTATAAAGAGAGCGCCTTTTTGAAAATTTGATCTGCCGTTTTCGGAGTTGTGAGCTCCAGTGGATCAGCGGTGCTCAATCACTCATTAACCCCACCGAGAGCAGCCTTTCCTCGGCCAGTCCTTCAGCCGCTGACTCTGATGTCTCTGTGGTGGTTAAACATAAGATATGATTCGTCTGGTGTAGATCTAACGGCTGATCTTTGCTCTCATTAATCTATAATTTGTTCCCTGTCAGATCGTTTTGCTTGAGGGCAAAGTGATGTTTCATTACTTTATATTTTTAAGCTATTAAACTTTACCGTTGTAGTCTCCTAGAGCTGACTTTGTTGGACTGAATTGCTTTATTTATTGTATAGCTTCTTATACCTTTTACTTTTACTTTTATAATTGCTATTGATCACACATAAACTGACATTTAACAAAAAGAGACAGGGTTGTGTTTTATGTCATATCTCATTTTATTACAGTGATAATCATAGCCTATACATGCACACATATTAATGTTTTTTTTTTATGTAAACAAAAAGAGGCCAGGTTTTTTTTATATTTCGTTTTGTTATATACATGCATTGAAGATAATATGCATTGCCTGCACTACATTTGTGTGTTTATAATATGTTTATTTTTTTTATAAAAATGAAAAGAGGCAGAGTGATGTTTTATCACATATTTCGTTTTATTGTAGCCTAAAATATACAAATATATACTGAGTGATACTGTCAAGAACGCTGCTTGTGCATTAGCAGAGTAGGCGGACTAGTGTCCTCCCGTCCTCGGGAGCTCGTTCTCCGGAGTCAAACTTGGCAAGTCACGGATGCAAGTCAGAAGTTTGTGTAAGAAATAAGTCATAAAACACCACTGCCTCATTTCATAAAAAATTTAAAATAACTTAAATTAGCCACACAAATGTGGTTCAGGCAATGCGTAGCTAGGCCTACATTGATTATCTTATATATTTATAATAAAACGAAGTATAAAACACCCTGCCTCTTTTCGTTAACATTTTAAAAATAATATATGAAACATTAATGTGTGGTTTAGGTAAGGTGACCAGATTTCTGAAATGGAAACCGGGGACATTTCCTATTTGAGAACACAAGTACAGACAAGAACGCATTTTGAGAAACGGCCAGAGTCTGAAATGTTTCTCCGTCGCTCTGCATACGTCATCTCCCTCATCGCTCTGATTGGTTTTAGGTCTATCCAATTGCGCCGAGAGGCATTTGAGCCTTTGGTGACGCCCCTTTGGAAATGATTTGTCTATGAAGCTTTGCCAGACCATAACTCAGTTACTACTGAGTTTGGTCACCTGCGTGAAGTTGGCCCCCCACCCATCGCAAAACTTCGGCAAAATAGTCTCAATCGTTTGTGTTTGTGAAAGCGGTTTTGTAAGTTGTAGGCTGTAATAACTGACAGTACTGACAGTAACTCGTGATCGAGCGGGCAAACTGATGCGAATGTGCTCTAGTTATGATCGTGTTAGGGGAGGAGCCAGGCTCGGTGGCTTCAGTGCGTCATCGAGCCACCGTTTTAGCCCCGCCCAGAAAATCCTGAACACAGCAACGGTGAAAAACTGTTTAACGGTCTAACTTCTGAATTCAGTACTTCATAGTTCACAGTCTTTGTAATGTGTTTCAGCAATACATTTATAATGTGTTTAGAAACAAATCTCAGAATTGCCTTTACAGGGACTTTAAAAAACATAATACTGACAAGCTACTATCTGTCTTCAAACCAAAAATGCCACACATAATAGACTTGCGTGCAAACAACATCAAGCCTGACTTCCAGAAAAGCAGATACTTCTTCTCCAAACAGTAATAGGAAAACAAGGTTGTGTGGCATACAACAAAAATACTTGTATAATTGTGAATATATATAAATGTGTTTTAAATAATGAAATTAGTCTTTTGTGTATAATACAGTATGTGGGCATATTTTGTTTTTTTCTGACGCTCCTGTCACTCCACTTCTCAGGTCGTCATACATCTCCCAGACACATGGAGACCTCCTGCAATAGGCCACATAATGTCCAAGAGCATCCTGGGTTAAGCCTCCTCTGAAAGCAATGACTGCCCTTAAAGTAAATCTCTCTCCTTGGAGCATCAGATTGGAGAGAATTTCAAGCAAAGCAAATTCTGTGGAGTTGCTTCCCAGGTCAGTGTCTATCCAGAGAAGATCTCCCAGACTGTAACTGTGAGAAACTTTTCCTGCACAGAGCACTTTCCCTGTGGTACCTGTCTTGAATGCAGAGGGACACTGTGATGGACTTTGGATTGGCCTGAGGCAGGGGGACTCCGGAAGGTCAAGGCCTTCTTCCACTGCAGTCTGAAGATGAGCCATGCCAGAAGCCTGCAGTACAGCAACAGAAGTACAAACTAATGGAATTTCCCTTGTGACTTGTTTGCTGAGACCACAATACTGTGAGGAGCACTGTTTTGTAAAGGAAACACACACACGTTTTGTCATTGACTTTTCAATGATAGTGGAGATGTGGCACTGTGCATCGATTTGGAGAGCACCAGATTTCATTGGGACAGCTTTGAATATTCCACTCACCAGCTCTGCCCTCTGTATGTAGGCCTGTGCAGTCAGACCCTTTGTGGTGATGGATTTCACTAGCTGGAGGAGGTTGTTGGAATCCTCACCACAAACAATATTTTCAAAAGTGAACCTATCGCAGAAAGCACAACATAAGCATTGACAAAAAGCATCGAATGCACATGTGTTCAGCACAGAGATTCTTGATTTCCTGAGTTTAACAGGCTGTTGATTGTTTCCATTTTTCCACTTTCAGTTTTTTCCCCTTCACAGATGGATCTGCATGGAGCCATTCAGGACAAGGAGAGAGGTATGAACTCCTCTTCCTCTTTTTGGGTGGAACCGCTAGACCTCTCCAGTTTTCAACAGCGTCTTCATCTGTTGGATGGATGTTTGTGACAGTGTCAGACTTCCCAGAAGAGCAAGTGTCCATTTCTGTCTTTCCATCTACACTACAGGTTGTGGTGGGTAGTGGATTGGCATCTGTGGTGATCACTGTTGAAACGGTTCTATCCTCTTCACCTTTTTCCTCAGCTTTCTGCTTTGCACAACAAATTTGCATGTTGCCTTCAATGTAGGACAGGTGTCGAGCAATGAATCGATCCACCCGAATAGGAAGGTTTTCATTCTTGAAAAGGCAGCGTTTGATGTTTTTGAACTCTGCTTCAACATTGGCTGAACTTGCGGTGATATTGGTGCTTCGGAAGTGAGGGATCATTACTCCTGTCCAGAGTGGTAAGTAACTTGCAAGCCAATTATATTGGGAATAATCTCAGGGAGAAAGTGCATATTGTCATGATCACCATTAGACACGGAAAGTGACCTGCTCTCCTCGCATATGTCTGTCACCCACTGCCGTAGGTCTGTCTGTGTTTGGTCAAATGGATCCACTTCTTCCAGCTCCTCACCCTCCACATCTGGGATGGTGACACCGTCTTCAGCAATTCTGGCTTTCAGGTGTTTCTTGCACCTCTCTGATATGAGGGGGGCTCCAGAGCTGTCATTGCCCTCTGCTTCGCTGAGAGCCACAACAGTAATACTGCGTAGTAGCTCTCTTGCATCGTCCATGGATTGTGACATGAGAAGCTGTGCCATTGACCTCACAAAAAAATCTTTGATGCGATGTGGTTTCTTCTTTAAGCAGTCCCACTGGCAGATCATCTTGATGCAGTGAGCAACATCAACCCGAACAAAACAAGATGGCACTTTTGCTGACTGTTTACAGAGTAAGACACCACAACACTCATTGAAGTAGGTCTTTAGATCAGGATGAGGAGTAAAAGCCTTGACCAGAGCTCCGAGCAAAGCCAGAGAAAAGTCACTGACAACCTCCTTTGGAGTTGGTGCACCTGCACGTATCCATTCTCTCAGCCAATGTGTTATGGCATTAACATCATGTCTCTCTGACAGCATTTGCACCACTGGGACACTTGAGTTCTCATCTCCTGCCAGAACGCCCTGATATAGGAATATATGGCCAGATTTACCACTTGGTCTCTGTAGTTTCCTCACGACTGAGCCAGTTACATCAAAACTCACAGTGGGGTTACGAGATGTCTTTGATAATGGCTTGTACATATACATTTGTACATATCCATTGTCTCCAATAGTGACAGAAAAACCTGTCCAGTCCAATGTCTTTAATGCTACCACTGTGAGGTGCACTGTATTTTAATATCTGTAGTGACAAAATAGGGTCCTTGTCACCTAATTCTTAGTAATTTCTCTCTTGCTTTGCGCAGGATGGTCAAATTAGGCAGATGGCTCGGCTCAGGATCTCCAAACTCCATCAGCTTTGTTGCCTCTGATGCCCTCCACACATGGGACTCCATTCTACCCTCACACAGTTCTTTGGATATCTGCAAACGCAAGTTTCCAGACATAGCACGTTTGGAACAGCCAGTGTGCAGGGAGTCATCAGTGTTTTTAATTAAACACTTGAACCATTGGGCTGTTCATTTCAGGCTCTCTGTCACATTTTATGTGTATGTGGCCACGACACTCTTTACAGTTGCCTCTGATTTCTATATATTTGTCTGTAGCTGATGGATATACCTTGGCTCTTTTAAAGACTGTGCAGGGGCATTTCACTTCTTGCCAAATGTGATGATTTATCAGATGCGTCCAGATGCCAGGCTTCAAAATTGTGTATTCCCTTTTTTGTGTTTTGGAGAACTTGTTTTTATATGTTACTGTTTCAGGCATGAATTCAATCCATTTCTGAAAAGGAACTTCAAGATCAAAAGTCCAGGCATCTTTTGGTCTGGGGGAGAGGGACCCTGGCTCAAAATCTGTGTCATCACCACTGCCACTTGTTTCATGATCACTTTCATGAGTAAACCCTAAAGCAGTCCAGAAGTTGTGTCTGTTCAGTTTAACAAAAGTGTATAGAGCCTTTGCAGTGATCTTGTTTTCTAGCTGCTTACTAAGCTCTGTCCAGATGCTCTGATTAGGAGTAGCTATTTTGCCATTTTGTACTATGGCCTCTTTTGATGAGCACAGGACTGTGAAAATGGAATCCCTGGCTGGTTTCTTGGGCATCTGGCATAAACAATCATGTACAGTTTACATTTTTTATGTATTACTGTATTGATCCGAATATAAGGAAGTTATAGTACCGTAATAATGTATAACAAAAATATATATTATATTAGGACCAATATGGTAATGTTGACTCCTAGATGCACGATGTATTAAAAAAGTAGTATGCAGCTGTAATTACCATTTCATAGTTGTATTATCAATAAGTTTTCAATCTTAACTTTTGAATGTTGTACTGTTAATCTTCAAGTTAACTAATAATATTGCAACTGACAGTGTTAAACATTGTACGTACATTTGCCAGATTTGATTTACTGACGACTTTAGTAGTTTAATATTACATCAACGTTTCCTCTACTAACTACTAATTTCAACTAGAACACTACTAGTGTGTCACTTACGCCTAGTGGTGGGAGTGAAGTGCAGCAGATTAAACTCCTAGCAAATAATCACAAAGTTAAATCAGGAGAGACCAGTGAATGAAGTAAAAATAATTCTTTATTGAACAAATGATGTGATGATTATCCTTGACAAAATCTTTTGCAGTTCAATTTCCTAAAAAGTGTTCACAAAGAGGATAATTGTGCTTTTGTTCTCGTGCTGAGAGCTGATTAAGTTACATAAAACTACAACTTGATGGCAATCGCGCACATGTATATATATTATAATGTCTGAACACCAAGACATTTTTTTTTGTAAAACACCAGAGCAACTACAAAAACATTGATATTATTGTTTATGAGTCCAAAATTCAGCCATGCAGAAAACATGCACTCTCCCTGAGGGAAGACGTGATCAAAAATGGAAGTCTTCTTTCACTATTGTAAGTTAATGTTGTTAAATAGAGTTAATGTAACATGTAGCGTATTCTCAACCTCATTATTGAAACACAAAATAACAGATAAAGTCTCAAGCACCAAAAGCAATCCTCTAAGTTCTCTTTAATTGAAAATTGCATTTTCATTTATTCATACAAGGTTGCAACAACATTTAGTTCAAATGTTTTATTGGCTGAAATTTCCAAGACGTTCAGTTATTATGCTTTCAAATTGTATGCCATCTATGTATTTTCCTGAATAACCTTTTAAGTTTATCATTTTTGAATAGAGGTTGATGATATTTATATCCTTTGGTGTAGAAAACAAATATTAATATATTTGAGCATGCAACATTATATCTATGTGACTGAACCATACACTCTAAAAAATGCTGGGTTAAAAATAACCCACGTTGGGTTGAAAATGGACTAACCCAGCAATTGGGTTATTTTAACCCAGCATTTGGGTTGTTTTAACCCAGCGGTTGGGTTAAATGTTTGCTTAAAACAACCAAATCGCTGTGTTAGTCCATTTTCAACCCAAATTGGGTTATTTTTAACTGTGTATAGTTTATAGTGTCTTTATAATTAAGGTTACAAAATAAGTTTATTAAGAATGAGAATATAGAAGAATATTGAGATATATTTAATAGTTTTAGTTACAGGCACAATATGGAAATTATTATTAAATCATTGGGCCTAAAAAATTAAGCAACCAAAAGTAAAAAGTGTTTTAAGAATTAGAATCTAAAAGGATATTAAGGGGTCTTAAAAATTAGTTACAAGCGTGCAAACTTTGATCAAAAAAACAGAAGTGCTTTTTCCTCTTTTTTCATGTCACTGTTGGCATATAATGCAACAAAGATTGCTAAAGTCAACAGTTTTACCTTATAGATCTACCAATCTCTGTGTAAAAATAAAATAATGATGCTGCCATCTTTGTAAAGCCCTTTTTACACCCCTGTGAAAATTGTAATTCTGACCCCCACTGCAAAACATTGAATTACTCAGTAAATTTGCTTCCATCACATTTAATATTTTGTCTTTTTTCTTCATTTATGTTTGTCTTTCTTCAGAAACAAATTTAACAAAATCAAAAATTTGAGCCGGGAACATTTCTGAAATTTGGTTGATTTTGACAAAATGACTCAAATGTTTTTGTCTGAGAACCTTTTATACACACACTTAACTGCAGATACTGAAATGACATACACTGTGTGGTACAGTACACATATTTTGAGTGTCCCTTATTCTGTCCCTTATTTTCCTGTAAAGAACTACGATTGTCCCTTATTTTCTTTTCCAGAAGTTGGCAACCCAACCCCAGTACACACCAAGCTTTACAGTTTTGATTACTGTCCAGTACTAGGCACATTTTACTAGTCAACGTGTTAATTTATATCTTACATTGTTAACAAATCTTGACATCCCCATGACACATTATGGTGAACTTTTAATTTTGGAAATTCGGTGCCATTTGTTTCTAGCCACAGCTGTGCAGAGTACATTCATTTCTTGAATACAATGTCAGAATTGAACAGGCTTATAGTTTTAAATGAAAATATATTGTTAATGTTTACAATAGTAAAGTGAAATGTCAACAACAATGCATTTGATAATTGTTTATTTCTTAACTATTTTGTTTGTGAAGTCATCCAGTTCATGGTTATCCAAGAAATGTTGAATGAAATCGATGGACTGGACTGGCTAAAGTTTCTTGAAGACATTTCACTTCTCATCCAAGAGGCTTCTTCAGTTGTGACTGAATGGTAGTTGTTCAGCCAGAACTAAATAAGCCTCTCGTATGAGAAGCGAAACCCCTTCAAGAAACCTTAACCAGTCCAGTTGCCCTTGATTTCCACTTTCCTTGGTTAACTAATTTATTTTATTAATACATATAGATTTAGAACATAGAAATTACAATTGAACTTAATGTATAAATAATATTTACATTAATTACATTCCATTAACTTTATATCAATATAAAGTATTTGTGTTGATTGAACATGAATAGTCTGTTCGTCTTTTGTTTAAATGTGAATATTCTGTGTTGATGGAACACAATTGTGTAAGTGGCTACCAAAGCAAACAATTTGTGTGCAACCAATGTCCACTATTCAATTGAGTAAATCCATTGAATTATTTTTTCAGTGCACTCGCCAGAGACTGAACTTGTGTTTATGATGAACTGATTCACGATAGAGAGAGAAATTTGACTTTTTTGTTACTGGTGTGGATGCGATTTACTCACACAAAATGTCCTTCATTAAAGTCAGATAAAGCATTACAATGTTACAATTAATAGTGAATAAACTAATTTCACATTGCTTTTAAAAAACTGTAAAACATTGAACGGTTTCTATCAGCAGAATGGACCCATCAGTGGCGTATTGCTGCCCTCCTTAGTTCATTTAAAGAATTCATAGATTTATTGGATTATATCCTTCTATATAATCCATTCCGGTGCAAAAAGTTGATAACAATTTTTGTTTGTCTCATATTCCTTATTACTAAGTAATGATTTCTTTATGACGTCACATCACCACTCCAAGAGAAATGTCTGTCTACTAGTTTTACCAGATAATCTCTATATTAAGCTTAAAACAGTGACCTGTGTTTGTGATGATGAAATGTGATAAAAACAAACATCTTTCTTTGAGTTTATGAGTTTTCACAACATTGTAGAAACTTTTTCTATAATTTATGTTTTTATCAAGTTCCCATGTCTCCTTGCAATGTTAATGTAAATTAATGTAAATTACCATTGTGTTATTAAATGTATTTCAATAATACATTCAACTCTGACTTTTGTCAACTTTTTTTTTTTTTTTTTAAATATGTGAACTTCTATGCACTTCTGTGATTTTAGACTCAGCAGTGAACGGGACTTTTATTTTGTTATCTACGAGTGACGTCATAAGGCTGCGCCGCGCTCCTGCATCTGTTGTGGTTCGCCTGAAGAAAGGTTTGTGTTTTAAGCTTTTAAAGCGAATCAGAATCAATTATATATTATTAAATGCAACACTGCATTGATTTATCTAACATTTATCAGCGTTGTGTGAGTAAAGTAACAGAATAAACTCATGAGTAACAGAAGGAGCGGCTCATTTCTCTCTTTATCATGAATCAGTTCAAACATGAGTTTAGTCTCTGGAGAGAGAACCGGAGCTTTAGACTCTCCGAGTCAATTGAACCGATTGATTCACAACAAATGATTCAGTGATTTATCTATCATTTATCAGTGTTGTGTGAGTAAAGTAACAGAATAAACTCATGAGTAACAGAAGCAGCGGCTCATTTCTCTCTTTATCATGAATCAGTTCAAACATGAGTTCAGTCTCTGGAGAGAGAACCGGAGCTTTAGACTCTCCGAGTCAATTGAACCGATTGATTCACAACAAATTATTCAGTGATTTATCTATCATTTATCAGTGTTGTGTGAGTAAAGTAACAGCATAAACTCATGAGTAACAGAAGCAGCGGCTCATTTCTCTCTTTATTATGAATCAGTTCAAACATGAGTTCAGTCTCTGGAGAGAGAACCAGAGCTTTAGACTCTACGAGTCAATTGAACCGATTATCTAACATTTATCAGCGTTGTGTGAGTAAAGTAACAGAATGTTGAGGTTTCATTTCTCTCCGCCATGCCTGTGTGTAGTATGTCACTGTCATCCATCCACCAAAGATCACTACACAAATAACTTCTTAGTATTGTTTTATTTGACCGTTTACATCTCAATGCACTGGCACAACATCAGTGCTCGAGGGAGCAGTCACAGGTGAAGAAAAAAAAAAAAATAACTTGACTCAAGTCAAAATAAAAGTCCCGTCTGTTCACGCATGCGCACAATGAACTCTTGCACATTTTGGCCAAACAACAGTCAGCATCATAATCCAACATAAAAGGAAAATAATAATAATAATAGTAAGCAACATAATATAACATAAATGATGAGGACACAACCCAACACCCCCACTTGTTCTCATCATCTTAAGCCACATATAATGACATCACAAATATTTAGTTCCCAAACAGAAAACATTTAAACTTTAGAATTTTAATTTTTGATACAGATTTTGTCAAAACGTCTGCCACCATGTCTTCTGTTTGGCAGTACACAATATGTATTTTTCCCTCATTGACAGCATCACGGATAAAGTGATATTTCACATCAATGTGTTTAGATCTAGATCTATTTACTGGGTTTCTACTCAGTGCAATGGCCCCCTGATTATCACCATACATCGTGGTGCAAGTGTAAACACTACTGTCCATGCCATTTAGCAGCTGAGTTAAGTACAGGCTTTCCTGAGTAGTGTTTGCTAGACCAATGTATTCAGCTTCGCAGGTCGACAGTGCCACTGTCGGCTGTTTCTTAGACTTCCATGAAATAACAGGGCCTTGTTCTGTCAGGCTGAAACAGTATCCTGAAGTGCTACGCCTATCTTCTTCAGAAGATGCCCAGTCAGAATCACTGAATGCTATTAGACTTAAAGTCTTGTCTGTTTTCTTGAAACAAAGCTCGTAGTCAGCTGTACCTTTTAGGTATCTCAGGACATGTTTAGCAGCTACTAAGTCATGTGTTTTAGGTTTTGCAAGGGTTTGTGACAGTTTACTGACTATCCAGCTAATGTCTGGTCTGGTACAGGTCATTGCATAGATCAAGCTTCCAACAAGTTCACGGTATTCTCTGGGGTTCTCAATCTCATTGTTGTTTTCTCCCTCATTCTTATCACATTCCACTTTTAATTCACTTGGGGTAGCTTTTGGTTTACAGTTTGACATTCCAAACCTTTCAAGCATTTTGAGAATGTACCTTCTCTGATTCATTTTAATTTCTCCCTCTTTTTGGTCAAACTGAATCCCCAAAAAATAAGATATTTTCCCCAGATCCTTCATGTTAAATTTGGACTTCATTTTTTCTTTAAAACTGTTGAGCTGATCTTCACTGCTTGCTGCAATTATCAAATCATCTACCCAGATGATCACTATGATTGTCTCATTTTCAATCTGCTTTCTATACACAAAGTGATCAGACTGATTTCTCTCAAAGTTGTTTTGTTCAAGATGATCATTTAAAAGTTCCTTCCAGACTGTTTTAGACCATACAGAGATTTTTAAAATTTGCATACTAACTTGTCTCCTATGTCAGATGTTTCTTCAAAACCCTCTGGTTGTTCTAAGTATATGTCTTCCTCTATTGGAGCATGCAGATATGCTGTTTTGACGTCCATCTGATGAACAAAAAAGTCATTCTGAGCAGCTATCTGCATTAATGCCCGTACAGAGGTAAGATTTGCTGTAGGCGCAAATGTCTCATGGTAGTCTATGCCTTCAGTTTGGTTGTATCCTTTCGCAACATACCTAGCCTTGAAGATTTTTCCTCTTTCTGCATTTTCTTTAAGGGCATATACCCATCTTCCCCCTACTGTCTTTCTGCCTTCTGGTAGAGTTGTCAATTCAAATGTGTCATTTTCTTTAAGTGAGTCCATCTCTTCCTTCATGGCATGTTCCCATCCGGGAGCATCAGGTGACATAAGGGCTTCTCTATAGGTTTGGGGAACTCCACACACTGCCCTTTAACAATAATCGACACTCACATTGGTTACATCGTCTTTAAAGTCTGTCTGGTAATCTTGTAAATACTTTGGGGCTCTCTTTTCTCTTTTTGAGCGGTAATGTTCTTGACTAGCAGTGTCTGTTGGACCTGTACTGTTTTTGTTGTTTTCTGTGTCTACTTTTTCCATAGTTCCATCATTTTCTGACACCTCTGTATTGTCTGTATCTATACTCTCCATTTTTCCATCTAGGACCTGGTTCATCGGTTTGTGTCTGTTGTTCAACACTGCTCTTCCTAATGAATTTCACCAATCTATGTTTTGACACATTTCCTGTCTGTGGATTGTATACCAGATAAGCTGGGCTATTTTTACTATACCCCACAAATATTCCCTTCTCACATCTAGGGTCCAATTTCTTTTGATTGTGTTTGTACGCATAGCATTCTGATCCAAAAACCCACATTTTAGAAAGGTCTGGCTTTCTTCCTGTCAACATGAAATGTGGAGTATTCTTAATTCTGTCATTATTAGATTAGATTAGATTAGATTCAACTTTATTGTCATTACACAAGTACAAGTACAAGGCAACGAAATGCAGTTTAGGTCTAACCAGAAGTGCAATAGCAGCAAGTGCAGGATATACAATGGATGCGTAAGTGCAGGACATGGATATGTACTGAATATATATAAATATGTATAAATAGAGAGACGTTATTACTATAAACAGAACTGAATTTACAGGTGAATATGTACAGTGAATAAATATACAGATGGCTATTACTATAAACAGAATTTACAGGTGAATATGTACTATGAATACAATATACAGATGGCTATTACTATAAACAGAATTTTACAGATAGAGGTATGCAATAATATGTTAGGCTAATATGAGGAATAGCAGTGGATTAGGGTAGTACAATAAATTATGGACAGAGCTATCCAGAAAAAAAAAAAAAAAAAAAAAGTGGAAAGTGCAGTGGAAAGTGGTTGCATATTACAGTTAGAAGTACAGTGCAAAATGCAAATGTAAACATTGGTACTATAAATACAGTCGGCAGTGCAAATGAGCATAATCCAGTTAAGATATGGCAGTGTAAGATGCATATGTAAACAGTTGTTACTGTGATAAACAGTCGGTAGTGCAAATAACAAAGTGAAGGCAGATGTGAGGTAGGAGAGTTATCAGTTTATGTGGGAAGTGGATCAACGGGGGTTTGAGTTCAGTAAAGAGACAGCTCTGGGGAAAAAACTGTTCTTTAGTCTGCTGGTTCTGGTCCGGTGGATCCTGAAACGCCTGCCGGAGGGCAGGAGAGAAAACAGTCTGTGGGCTGGGTGAGAGGAGTCCTTGAGGATGCTGCGAGCTCGATGCAGACAGCGTTTCCTCTGGATGTGCTCGATGGCAGGCAGTGGAGTCCCTGTGATGCGCTGGGCAGTTTTCACCACCCGCTGCAGTGCCTTGCGCTCCGCAACAGAGCAGCTCCCATACCATACTGCCACACAGTTGGTCAGGATGCTTTCTATTGCCAGCGGTAGAAGTTCACCAGGATAGCCGAGGAGAGCTGATTCTTCCTCAGTGTCCTCAGGAAGAAGAGGCGCTGGTGAGCCTTCTTGACCAGGCTGGAGGTGTTGGTCGTCCACGACATGTCCGCCGAGATGTGGGTCCCCAGGAACTTGAAACTGGAGACACGCTCAACAGCCATTCCATTGATGTGGATGGTGTCGTGTGTGCCTCTTGACTCCTTCCTGAAGTCCACGATGAGCTCCTTCGTTTTGGTGGTGTTGAGGAGCAGGTTATTATCAGCGCACCATGTGGCCAGGTGCTGGATCTCCTCCCTGTAGGCGGTCTCATCGTTGTTGCTGATGAGACCAATCATCGTAGTGTCGTCCGCAAACTTAACGATGGAATTAGATCCATACACAGGCTTGCAGTCGGCGGTGAAGAGGGAGTAGAGAAACGGACTTAGCACACAGCCCTGTGGTACACCAGTGTTGAGTGTGATGGATGTGGAGCAGGTGAATCCTGAACAAACATTCTGGGGTCTGTCAGTTAGGAAGTCCAAAATCCAGTTACACATTGAAGTGTTGATGCCCAGGTCTCCAAGTTTGGCAATTAACTTGGATGGGATGACAGTGTTGAATGCTGAGCTGAAGT
Organism: Gobio occitaniae; assembly: GCA_033150135.1. Taxonomy (NCBI): domain Eukaryota; kingdom Metazoa; phylum Chordata; class Actinopteri; order Cypriniformes; family Gobionidae; genus Gobio; species Gobio occitaniae. The sequence continues at coordinate 597,217 of JARQWZ010000124.1, forward strand.
CAACAAACAGCATGCGTGCATAAGTGTTCTTATGGTCCAGATGGGTGAGCACAGAGTGCAGTGCCATGGAAACGGCATCCTCTGTGCTCCTATTGCTGCGGTAGGCAAACTGGTGTGAGTCCAATGTGGATGGTAGAGAGTCTTTTAGGTGTTCCAGGACCAGCCGCTCAAAGCACTTCATAACGATGGGTGTGAGTGCTACAGGGCGGTAGTCATTAGGGCACCTCGGGTTAGAGTGTTTTGGCACTGGCACAATGGAAGTGCGTTTAAAGCATGTCGGTACAGCTGCTTGGGCAAGAGACAGGTTGAAAATGTCTGTAAAAACCCCAGCGAGCTGCTCCGCACATGCCCTGAGCACACGTCCAGGGATGTTGTCTGGTCCAGCAGCCTTGTGCGCGCTGATCCGGCTCAGTGCCTTGCAGACATCTGTGGAGGAGAGTGTGATTGGTGGGTGGTCAGCTGAGGGTTTGAGCTTGGTGGCAGTTTCTCTGTTGTCTCTTTCAAAACGAGCATAAAAGTAATTTAGCTCGTTCAGGAAGTTGACATCAGTGGCTGCGGGGGTGGAGTGGGTGGGTTTGTAGTCACTGATGGCCTGGATGCCCTGCCACATGCGTCGAGGGTCAGAGTTGGAAGTTATAAGAAGAGTTTAAGAGTTATAGCATCTGTTTCGGATATGAGTAGCAGTTTGGACAGCATAAGGCCACAGAACCTTTGGTAATCCCTTCTCTATTAGTAGACACCTTCCCATTTCAAAAATGGTTCGCCATTGTCTCTCAGCTGTACCATTTTGATGAGGAGAGTACGGGGATGATGTATCATGTCTTATACCCTTTTCTCGTAAAAGTGACTGAAATGCATTGCCTGTGTATTCTGTACCATTGTCTGATCTTATGCATTTGACTCTACCGTATGGTGCACAGTCTGCAAGGAACTTCTCTGTCGCTAGAGTAGTGTCACTCTTGTTCTTAAAGAAGTAAACAGATATTGCCCCTGAAAAATCATCTGTGAATGAAATTGCATACTTATATCCATCTTGAGAAGTTGGTTCAATGGGACCTGCTAAGTCAGTGTGTACTAACTCTAGGGCCTCGCCGGCTTTTGTGTCAGTTTTCCTATTTCTGCTGTTGATGAACTTTCCCTCAGTACAAACGTCACAGTCTAGTTTGGTATTACCTGTGATTTTCATACCCTCTACCACTTCAGGTAATTTCAACACATCACTTACATTACAATGTCCCATGATCTCATGCCATGTTTTAACATCACAAGTTAAGCTCACTTTGTCCCTGGACATCATATCAGTAACTGATGTATCAACACAGTGTTTGTTGCTATTTACCGTTTTCAGATAGTACAGTCTCTCATGCTCTTCTATGCGGAACACAGCTCCATCCTTGCTTATCAGTTCATTTTGTCCTTCCTGGAAGATCACCTTGGCACCATCTGCTGTAGCAGCTTGAACGGAGATGATGCTCTGTGGATATGATGGTATGAACAAGGCCTTCTTTAGAGTGATCCTGATGCATTTCCCTTCCACATACAGCAGTAACACCTCTGCGTCGCCCCGCTTTAATGCCACGTTGTTCATCCTGGCTCCATCCGCCAGTTCCATGTAGTGTGACTTAGGGTCGAAACTCTCATCAAATCTCGTGAAATCGTTCTTCTCTGTTAAGATGTGGGATGTTGCTCCACAGTCTACCATTAGTCCATTTTTCGTTATATTGTCTGGAAGAAATGTTTGACTGACTTTGAAAACCAAATGTTTGTTCTTTCTCATGCTCCTCTTGTTTTTCTGCAGCCTGTTTCGCTTCGTCTTTGTGTCCGTCTTTTCTCCGGCGACATGTCTCATCACTGTGTGTTGAACTTCTATGGTAGCTGCACCACTTGGGTACGCCTTTTTGGCGGCAATCACGTGCAACATGACCGCGGTTTCCACATCCATAGCAGGTCACGGATGCTATGTTTATTTTCATTACATTGTCAGTTTTGGATTTATCATCAAATTTTTCTGTCTCTTCATAGCTTCTCAGTTTGCTTTTGAACTGGGTGAAAGTCAATTCTTCACTACTCTGTGTAGTATGGATAGCGAAAGGTTTGTAGGAATCTGGCAGGCCCTTTAGGATCATAGCTATTATCAGTCCGTCACTTATTACTTCTTTTGCGTTTCTTAGGGAAGTCACCGCTTTCTCAGCTCGGATAATGTAGTCTGTTATCGTCTTGTTAGATTCCTTCTTTAACGACGTTAGTTCAGTGTATAGGGCGATAATTCTCGGCTTACCCTGACTGGCGTAGTGACTTCAAAGTATTTGCAGAGCTTTCCTTCCGTCATCAGTCGCCTCTCGCATTACCAGTGACAAGCTTTTATCGTCGAGAAACTGGATTAGTTCAGCGTAGCACTCCTCATTCTTTTCCTCGTTTATATCACCGGTGGACAGTATTGTTTCTTTTAAACCCATTAATCTCAGATGACCAAGAAATTTTACTTCCCATAGTTCGTAGTTATTTTCGTCTCCGTCAAAGACAAGCCTCTGCCATTTTCCTCCTGTAACGTTAGCACTGGCGCGCCTGGGCCCATAACCTGTTGAGGTTTCATTTCTCTCCGCCATGCCTGTGTGTAGTATGTCGCTGTCATCCATCCACTAAAGATCACTACACAAATAACTTCTTAGTATTGTTTTATTTGACCGTTTACATCTCAATGCACTGGCACAACATCAGTGCTCGAGGGAGCAGTCACAGGTGAAGAAAAAAAAAAAAAAACTTGACTCAAGTCAAAATAAAAGT